>OZ020484.1:8781282-10020944 GCA_963971405.1 Psococerastis gibbosa | reverse complement strand
AACGTTCGGCATCACCTTTAACAAAAACAACTTACTAAAATACTTATTACAAACTAATAAAACGTTAAAAATAGTAGCGATCCATCTTTCCTCGCTATTTTGTTTTGGTCCGTCTCTCCTCCAAGTGCCATGGTCCATCTCTCCTTTTCACGTAGGAGAGATGGACCGCCTCATTCTTCCACCATGTTGTTAAAAAATACAGTGAAATGGAGTTTGCGATAATAATCCATTAATATATGATTAATCCTCAAGCAAATTGGCAAAGAAACATAAAAAAATAAAAAAGTTACATTAAAATTAAAACATGCAAAAAAAATTTTGAGCCTTACCAGAATTTTAAATTCACAATAACAAATTTACAAAACTATTTTTTGTCAAAGTAATCACATCGGACTGTCCATTTTGTCAACAACTGACGCCAGCAGACGACAAATATCATTTAGTTCCTTCAGGCTCCACTGGAGGGCATGTGGTCCATCTATCCTCCTGGTCCAACTCTCCTAGACTCACCCTAATATAAATAGCCATATAGTTTTCCAACAGCAGTAGCACAACAATTTGATTCCCGCGCCCAACCAGATTTTTAAATTATTTTTTTAAAGTTAGCACGGCTGTTAGAAATTGAATTGAACGAATATCTATAATTTTTTTTAAGCAGTGAACAACTCTTGTAATTTTTACATTTTATAAAAAATTTAAAACTTTGTCTGTGTTATAAAGTTAAATAGTCATATTAATTAAGATATTTAATTATGTATTACAAAACACCAAGACATTCATTATTGTCGTCCATCTTGATCTACTACTCCCACGTTTTCCTACGTGGCATTAGCCTGACGGCTTGGCGCCAACTAACTCTCAACATCTTCCCTTTTAAGAGTACAAAATAAGTAAGTAAAACGGTCTTCCCTTCCTTTCCAAACTTAGATACTACTGTAAATGTAAGAAAAACATCGTCCTTATAAAGGTTACCCAAATCAAATGAAAAACAAACTCCTACTCTATCAAAATTAAACGAGATATGTAAAAACAAGGGGTAATTTATCTCTTATATGTATCTTATTTTAATCATCAAATCGCCGAGGTGGTTTTATAGTGCGTCCCGACTTCGTGCGCGGTAACTCTGGCGTGTTTTGAACACCCTGGGTTGGAGCTGAAGGAGTGAACTCTTGTGATACAAATTCATTGTTATAATCAGGGAACTCATTTTCTGACTGTATTTGAGTGTCGTTATCGGATTCTCCTTTAGCCAGCTCATCCCATTTTGCACGTATTATAAATTCCCTGTTTCTACGATACGTGACGCCATCACGCGTTTTTATGTCATATGCTCGAGGTTCTGCTCGTTTATCCACAATGGTCCCTGGAATAAATTTCCCGTCCGGGTCCTTCTTAAAAAAAACTTTATCATTGACATTTAGTTCGCTATGCTGAACCGACCCCCTGTTGTAATTTCTTCTAATTGATTCATGATATCCCTGAACTAGCTTTTCATGTTGCTTCATATCTACCAGTCTCGGTTGCAAAATTTCATGTCGGATGGGAATTGTTGTACGTAGCCTTCTCGACATTAATAACTCTGACGGCGCGCTAAATTCGCCCTTTTGAGTTGTTCGGTATTGTAGAAGACCTAGAAATGGGTCGTCACACTTTGCGAAAATTCTTTTCACTATATCGACTGCCTTTTCTGCCTGACCATTAGATCGTGGCATGTATGGACTGGACATAATATGCTCAATTTCCCATTTGCTGGTAAATTCCCGAAAAGCTGAAGAATTAAAAGGTGGGCCTCCATCTGAAATGATGACCCGGGGGATGCCATATCGAGAACAAATTGATTTTAAATTTGTTATTACCACCTCAGCATTACTCTTATTCAAAATGGCGATATCAATAAATTTCGAAAAGTAGTCCATCACTACTAGAACCGTCCTCCCATTAATATAACATAGGTCCACGCCTACTTTATCCCAAGGTAAATTACCCATTTCGTGGAAATGTATAGGAGATTTTCGGAGATTTTGCTTATTCTCGATACATTCCGTGCAATTTGCGATTTTTCGCTGTAAATCAGCCAGGATTCCTGGCCAATACAGAACTTTACGGACATGGTCAGCGCTTCGGGTTACGCCAAAGTGGCCTTCATGTATTTTGTCCATGATCTCTGCTCTTAGGCTTTGAGGAACCATCAAGCGGTTATTGTGGTATACTAACCCTTCAACAGTTTTAATATTTCTTTTTGTGTCAAAGAAATGTCTGACTGTGTTAGGACAGTCTTCCTTGCGTTTTGGCCAACCTTTTATGCAAAAATGCTTTAGCACTGACAGTTGATTATCCTTATCGGTTTCTGTAAGTAGTTCTGTCAGTCTCTTCTTTGAGGCTACTAGTTTTGAATTCAACAGTTTGACTTTAAAATTCGCATGGTCCAACCCAGAGCATATTTCGCAGGATTCCAATTTATTTATTTATTTTTTTTTTTTTTTTTTTCTTTTTTTTTTTTTTTTTTTTTTTTTTTTTTTTTCCAAAGTTAACATCCACCTCTGTAACCTAGGTGGGATTTTGTTAAACGGTTTTTTAAATAGTGGCAACAACGGTTTATGGTCCGTCTCTACCTCAAATTTCATGCCATAGACATATTGGTGAAATTTTTTGCATCCGTAACTTATGGCAACTAATTCTTTTTCAATTTGCGGATACTGACATTGTGCCTCGTTTAAGGTGGTTGATGCAAACGCTATAGGACTCCTATCATGTAATAATACGGCCCCTATAGCTCCTTTTGAGGCATCTACGGACAACTTCAATCTTTTATTTGGCTGAAAATATGTTAGCATTGGAGCTGAAGTTATCAACGCTTTCAGTTTATCAAATTCTTGGTCGTGGGAAGCGTCCCACAGCCACACGCTATCTTTTTTCAGTAAATTTCTTAAATTCGATGTTTCAGCAGACAAATTTTTTATAAAAGATCCCAAATAATTCACCATACCTAGAAATCTTTGGAGATCTTCTACGCATTTAGGTTTTGGCATCTCTTGAATGGCCTTTACTTTGGCTGGGTCTGTTTTTACACCCGAAGCATTGAAAACGTGCCCCACAAACTTTACTTCTCGTAAATTGAACTGGCATTTCTCTGGTTTAAATTTGAGCCCTACCTCGCGTGCTCGCTCTAGTACTAGTTTTAATGTTTTGTCATGAGATGCCTCGTCACCATAAATACAAAAGTCATCAATGTACCGCAATAAGTTTGGAATGTCGCCAAAATATTTCGACATTAAATTGGAAAATATTTCTCCTGCACAATTAATACCAAATGGTAATCTTTTAAAAAAGTAACGTCCAAATGGTGTCTGAAAAGTACACAGCTTGGCGCTGGGAGCGTCCAATTGAATTTGCCAATAACCACTATTAGCATCTAGTAATGAAAATTTTTCTGCACCTGCCAGTTTTGACTTTATGTCTTCAATTGTGGGAATTTGGCAGTGTGGTCTTTTGATTGCCTTATTTAAGTTACGTGGGTCAAGGCATATACGCAAACCCTTGTCTGGTTTCTCTACGATTACTATAGAATTGACCCAATCTGTTGGCTCGTCAATTTTTTCTATAACGTTTAAAGCGACCATTTTGTCTAATTCTACTTTAAGCCTATCGTGCAGCGCAAATGGTACTTTTCGGGCAGCATTTATTTTAGGGGTAACCGTCTCGTCAATGACTAATGTAGCCCGATCAGGCAAGCATCCCAAACCCTCAAAAACATCTTTAAATTGAGATGTGTCAACTATACTGTCCACCTTGCAACATTTCTGGACTAACCCCATTTTTTCGCAAGTTTGCAATCCCAAAATTGGCACGGATGCGATGTCGACCACTTCAAAATTTACGCTTGATTTTAATTTATTCGTGAAAATGCACCACAATGTGCACGACCCTTCGACTTTCAGTCGCTCGCCACTAACAGTGGTTAGGGACACTTGCGATTTGTCAAGATCTCTTAAGCTCAACCCCAATACGTTCGTATACGTTTTTAAAGGCATTACATTGGTCATCGCGCCCGTGTCAATTTGAAATTTTACATTTTTTCCTTTAATAAGTACATAAGTTGACCAAATTTGGGGCCTTTTAACATCGAATGACATGCATTTTATTCCGACGTCAATTTTGCCTACGTCACACAATCCTACACTGTCGTCTCTTTCTTTTTCAGATAACTGCTTTACAGGTTGTTTTGAATAACAGCATTTAGCAAAATGACCCATCCTGAAACATTTGGAGCAAGTTTTTCCCAAAGCGGGACACTTGAATCTGTGAAACTGGGCTCCGCATTGTTGACATGGTTGCGCTGTTTTGCGCTTTTCATCGGCCGAGATATTTTTTTGATTCCATTTCCTAACTGCTCCTACGCAATTATTTTCATCGGTCAATGTTTCTAACTCCTTCTTGGATAATTCCATACTTTTTGCAATTTCCACCGCCTTATTGAGTGTAATTACATTTTCCGACAATAACCTCTCTTTAATACTGACGCTATTCATATTGCAGATAAATATGTCTCTCACCAATTCTTCTCTAAGCTTATCTAACTCACAAGATAATGACAAATTTTTTAAATCCGTCACAAACTCTTCTAATGTTTCGTTTTCCTGTTGCTTACGCTTAAAAAATCTGTATCGCTCCATACATACATTCTTTTTAGGACAGAAGTAGCTATCAAACAAGTTCATAAAGTCCTCAAATGAAATTTTTTTCATATCAACATTGAATGAATTGAAAATGTCTAAGATAGGCTCACCCGCACTGTGCAGCATCAGGCAAATTTTTCTGTAGTCTGACTCTCCTTCCAATGAGGCAGCAGATAAATATATTTCGAACTTCGTTCGCCACATTTTCCATTCCCCATGCAAGTTAGTGGCCTGGATATTAACATTTCTCAGCCCTGACGACGGCATACCGGAACTCTGACCGCCCTTTGACTTTGCTTGTTCACTTGTCATTTTGTCACTTGTCACATTATTTATTTGGTGAAACTATAAAATAACTTTTATTTTATTTATTTTTCACACTCAGCACCATGTTATAAAGTTAAATAGTCATATTAATTAAGATATTTAATTATGTATTACAAAACACCAAGACATTCATTATTGTCGTCCATCTTGATCTACTACTCCCACGTTTTCCTACGTGGCATTAGCCTGACGGCTTGGCGCCAACTAACTCTCAACAGTCTGGTTTTTCACAACTTCCAATCATCCCATTCACTGTAAAGTTGGAGGTAACCCTAAGAAAATTTAATTTATCTCAAAAAGGGCAATGGGGACACGCTGACAGCTGTTAGAATTGAGACTTAAAAATGTTGCTAAACCTTTAGGATGCTTTATTATTTGGTAAAATGAGATTGGCAAGCTGTAAATTAACAACCTTTACAACTGTCATAAGCTAATTAACTAAGATTTATGAACATGAAGGATAAAAAGGGTCCGGACATAAAATGTACGTTTTCAGGAGAATGACCCATCCGTCTATGGGGAAACTTTCCTATATAATTACCTGCCGTGATTGGTGAGTCAAACCAGACCGATCCCGTACCATAAGCAGTCTATATATATATATTTTAAGTCAATATCAGCGGTACCGCTGTGGCAATTTCCGCCTTTGTGCACCATGTCTTCAAGTAATTAGCCTGGCACGTATTAAAAAAAAGGTAAAAACATTGTTTAACAAATGAATTATTGTATGTTACTGGGGAATGAACTTTGAAGAGGCATCTTTAACATACTTTGGCCCATTAATTTATTTATTTCTGTCAGTTGTTAGTTTGATAATGGCATTACTACAGTACCATTTTTGGGCCTTAATGTCACACACTTAATATAATATTAATTGGTTGCCTTTGTCTACCCTTATTGTATTGTAGTTTAACGCCTAACGATTTTAACAGTAACCATATTGTATGTATCCAGTTCACAACAGTATCGTCTCAAAAACTGTAAATTGTTGTAATTAACGATAATAGTGCTAATACGAAGTCATTGGGTTAAAGTTGCAGCTGATTAAATGGAAAAGTTACCATTGATAACTGAAGCTTTTGATCTGCTTTGCACAAAACCTGAAAACCGGTTCGACAATTAAAGGGGCATTCGCACGGTTTTGGAGTAGAGGGCTCTCTACTCCAAAATTTCATCTCAAAAATAGGAAGGAATCTAAAAAAAAAAAGGAAACCCGGAGTTATCTACGGTACATTTTGGCCAGTTTTTCACGTTAAAATTTTCTTCAGTTTGTTTTAAATCGTAATACCTAAATTATTAATTTTAAAGCTGTCACATTACATTGCTTTGTATGGTTTTTTAACCTTTTACACTAATATACAAAGAAACTATTTCTGTGTGTGATATTTCAACTATATTTTCACCCAATTTTCAGAAACTACTAATTTGTAATTATGTTCTTCTTCCTCTACTCATGAACTACTAATTTATATGTGGCCGAATTCCCGTCGGATTAGTAATTCTATTTATTTTTTTCATTGAGGGTATGGGAAGTGGAGTCAAACAACACGTCTTGGGTCCCATTCTATCAAGCTGAATTTGGAATAAAAAAATAATTATTCCTAAACATAAAGTTCTAATTATTAATCCAAGTTGACTTAATATTGATAAAGGGATAATTTTCTTTAGGTCATACTCAAAAATAGCTCCTAATACCCGTACGAAATATCCGTAGGCGGGTTTCCACCGACCTCTCATTGCAGAATGCAAAGACATTGACGTGGTAGCAAACATCCAAGACTTAGGCGGGTATTCCACCGACCTCGCATTGCAGAATGCAAATGACATTGACGGAAATTTGAATTTTTCTTTTTATAGAAATCTATTAAAATGTTTGTACTTAACATATCCCATGAAGCCATTTTTTAATTTTAGTTTGTTTGTTTGTGATTTTACTCTATGAACATTGATCAATTTTAACTATGGCATAGAGTAAAACAAAAATTTCCGTCAATGTCATTTGCATTCTGCAATGAGAGGTCGGTGTAATACCCGCCTAAGTCTTGATTGTCTGCTACCACGTCAATGTCTTTGCATTCTGCAATGAGAGGTCGGTGGAAACCCCGCCGTAGCCTCAATTTCCTATGCGTACCTTCTTAAAAAGCAACATACCACATAATTATGATTACATTATTTTAAATAAATGTAGGCAGTGTAAATGTGTAAATATGTATTTTTCTTATGCTAATGTTAAAATGAAGACGACATATCCCGACCTGAACCTATTTCAGCAGATGGGTCTCTTCCCAAACCTTCTCGGGCCTGTGAGATGGCGCCATGTAGTTTGTACCGAAATTCCTGGAAGCAATAATTTTATATTTTAGTTTTTTTTTAAAGCTTCTGATGTTAGCTTCTGTTAAGAGGACATGCTACGTTGAAAATTAGCACCCCAAAATTTGTTTTTATTGACTTTATTTTTCATTTGATTAACAAAGCAAGTTTCAGGTTTGGCTCATGTAAATTGTAGAAGACTACTTCATGCATCATATAATAGGAAATAATATTAAATTTTTGTACCTTAGCTATAGAAACCATTGGGGACTAAAATTTCGCGTAAAATGGATTGCTTGGAAAAACTACGAAACCAAAAAGTAAAAAATACCCGATTATTTGATGTACATAGTAGATTCAACAACTTAAGTGAGCCAACTTTTTTTATAACTTGCTGAGTTAATGAAATAAAAAAAATTAAATTTGGGGGCCGATTTTCTACGTAGCATATCCTCTTAAGATTTTATTCCGGGAATTAAAGCAAATAACTATTGATTTAGTTGTCAGCCTAGTTAAATTGCTGTTCTAACAGCAGTTACTACACTACATCTACATCATCGTACACAGATCTCACAGGAAGAGATTCCAGAGATACCAAACAAGCCATTGATATCAAATTTATATCTAAGGTTTCCCACCAAATTCAAGATCTACAATCGTGTAGGGAGCTGCAGAGCACAGTGTCTAGCTATTCCTAATTCATTGTCTTGCCTGTAAGGTGACGTGAAGGCTTGCCTGTTGGAAGTACACTTCATATGCGAACTATGGTTGAATTTTAAATCAGCAATACTGTTAACCTGATGGTCAGCGGAGACGTTAATTTGAGCTGCAGTGCGATAAGCATCCGTGAAGAGCTCAAGACACCTGGCGTGGTACTGGAGCTCCGCCGTTGTCCAGCTCAGCAGTGCTGACTTTAGGCTCTGCAACTTGTTCAGCTCAAATAAATCCGCATGGTCCTCCAATGTTTTCGACACTTTTGCGTTTTCGTTTCTGGCTTTTATTACTTCTCCTTCAGCACTGCTCTGATACTCAGGAGTTAAGGCATTATTTAGGCTCTTTCATTGTCATCATCGTATAACCTATAATTACCAGATTGGCACAAAGTATTACCCAGTGACATTGTGATAAAGGAGCCACCCATATACTCGCTCTATTTCACCATGTTATCTGTAAACTCATAGCTATAGTTATATTTTAGACTTTAGGGTATCCTTGAAAACTACTTATTGTCTTATGAGAATTGCCATAACTGTCTGTGCTCCATTTATGCATATTATATGTACATACAATACTTAAACATAACCATCATTAAACCCACAGATCCTCGTCCACTAGTTGCTTTCCTATTTATGCGTTGTAAAAGGAAAGTTTTGTGATGATCGAAATGTTCGATTTCGGGATTTCAGTGGATTTACACGGTTTGAGACCCCAGGAAACAAAAAAAGTGGGTTTTACGAAATGTCTGTCTGTCTGTCTGTTCGTCGATTTGCGATTTTTACAAACTACTCTGTAGATTAGGATGCAATTTGACTTGTAGGGTCACTAAAGCCGTACCTTGGGATCATTTATTTTTATTTTGGGCAAACTCAATTTTGGGGGGGTTCACCCTCCAAAAAACCAGCCAAAAAAATTATTTCTCTAAATTAGCTCCGACGATTTCTTTTAAATTCACATGAATGTTGTAGTCATTATTAATGTTAACAAGACGTAATGGGTCGCTTGCCACTTGATAGTTTGCTTCTGGGAGTAAAAAAATAAAAATGACTCAATTTTGATGAAAAATGACTAAAAAATAACTTTTCTGTGGAACCTTTATAACGATGCTTTCTACCTTCAGGTATGTTTTAGGTGATAAATAGAGTAACAAAACCGAACAGGTTGCTTTCCCAAACAAAGATTTGGTTTTGAGAATTATTTTGTGAAGAAATAATGGAAAATGCACGCTGCAATACATTACGCACCCTGCTATTAGTACTGTGTTGTTATATTATATTGGTCTGCCCGTTCTTGAATTTCATATTATCTTTCTACTCATTCATAAGTTGGAAAACATGTTCGCGTTAACTCGCACAGGTTCGTTGATATGTATCAGCAGCCCGATTTTAATACCGGGCTTAATATAATACCATGTCACGTGATGGTATTAATTCAAGCTAAGGGTGGAAAATTCAAACTGTGTCTATTAATCAATTGAATTATCTTCGGCTAAATTTTTGGAAGTTTCTAAATTTTTTCTGCCTTAGATTTAGGCAAATTATTTATAACCATCTATTTATAACATATTTATTTAATCTATCATTATAAAAATGAAACCACTTCCCCGCGTGAGTATGTATGTATGTAGACACTTTTTTTGACTCGCCATAACTTGGGACCCACTGGCACCAGAAACTTGCGGATACACTCAAAATTTAGAAAAAAATCGGCACATGGTTTTCGTGTAGGTCCGAACCTGAAAAACTGAACCTGATCAGGTTCAGGAGCGATAATCGGTTAGAAAAATCCCATTAGAAAGCATTGGAGGGTTCAACGTAATGTTTTAGCCAGACCTTTGGGCCTACCTTAATATAAATTACATCACTGTCTACGTCCATTCTTCCTCTTTCAGGCCATGCTATACATGATGTGATTGGGGGTGGAAACGTGAGGGGGTGCGCCCAGATTTTCCGATTTTCAGCGAAAATAGGCCTTTTTGTCAATGTGTTAATGTCAATTTGAAAACTTGAAACTTCTGTAGTCCTTTTCCACCTTTCTTACTCTTTCAGACATGTATTCAGGTTTACTATACGCCTCTTCGTTTGGGCTCAGGTGAGTTAGTAAGCAGTCCCTGTTTTGACGAAATACCGGTTTAAAGGGTACATTTCCAAATACATCCATAGAGTAAAAAAATTCCACAGCCAGCTGTTTTCAACCGAAATTAATTTTTAATGTCTAATTAGAAGTAGTATGAATTAAGCTTTAAAACGAGTATAAATACATAATTTCAAAATCACCCCTTCATCCCTTAAACACGAGTGGAACACAAAATTGTTAAAAAATCAGGCGAAAAAATTAATTTCCAGCAATCCCATTTCAATTGCATGGGCGGGTTTAAAGCAATATTTTGGGCAGATGTAGAAGGCCTATGTTAATTTAAATTATATCAGTGTCTTTGTCCGCTCTTCTTCTTTTAGGTCATGCCAAATTTGTCGTGATCAAGCAAGAGGTTCGGCTTTGGGGGGTGGAAACGTGACGGGGTGCGCCCAAATTTTTCGATTTTCAGCGAAAATAGGCTTTTTCGGCCGCGTTTTCGGAGGTCTTGATATCATTTTGAAAACTTTAAACTACTTTAGTTCTCTTCCACCTGTCTTACTCTTTCCAGAGATATATTCAGTTTAACTATCCGCCTCTTCGTTCGGGCTCAAGTGATTTGGTAAGCCATAGCCATCAGTGTTTTGGCAGGTCTAAAGTGTACCTTTGAAATTACATGCATAGAGTAACAGGATTCCACAACCTGACCTCTTCCACCAAAATGATTTGTTAATGTCTCATTAGAAGCAGTATGAATTAACCAATTAACCAATTTTCATAGTTGTTAACTGCTTCGTTTGGGTTTGGGGTCATTCACATAAGTCATGCGAGCCCCGAAGGGGCGAGCTGCGTAATGCCAAATGGAACCACGTTAATGCGAGGCCCCGCAGGGGCGAGCTGCCGCCCGCGGCAGGCGCAAGGGGGGCGGGGCCGGGAAGCGGTCCCAAGCTCCGCTTGTTAATTATATTATCATATTAATTAACATATTTATAACATTATATAATAATTCAGAATTAAAACTTATGGCGATGTGAATATGTTTGCTATTTATATTTGCTACAGCAGCGTCACGTCAGTTCAGTTCTTCAGTATTGCCAACATCACAATTTAAAAATTTTTGAAATTTACTGTTCATTTATGTTAAAAAAATTGAATTAATACCATCACGTGACATTGTATTATATTAACCCCGGTATTAAAATCGCCATGTTCGGGCTGCAGAATTTTATTTCGGGGAGGCTTGCGATTCTATCGTACCTTGTATATAGTGAAATTTCGCATGTCCGGAATATTCAATTCTATCTAGTATAGTCAAAAAAATTCACCCCCTGGTTACGAGCCTGATATGTATAGTAGGGCCTATCAAACAAATATTAAAAAGGATACAACTCTTTCACTGTCCTGGTCCTTCAACATAGTTAATCGCTGGAGCTGCCTTTGTCGAATTAATTCTTTGTCAGCAGAGGCTACAGCTGCCTTGATGTCTGCTTTTAAGTGTTTACTTCTTTTTCCAAATTCAATCAATTCTTCTACAACCCTTTTCGACATGGATTTCACTAAAGTATCCTCTTGCTCGCCAATTTCTGATAATATTTTTGCAAACTTGTCCACGCTTGATTTTGCACACACACTTACTGTTTCAGTCTCTGAATATTTCATCAAAACAACAATAATCTTGTCTAGACACTTTTTTTCGGCTGACTTTTTTGAAACGTAATCACTAGTTCGATTTTTCAACTCAGGGAAATTTTGATCTACTATATTTACTCTATCTTCAATAAATTTTAATTTCTTATCGCTGGTCCTTACATCTTCACTAAATATGTTTCGGAGAAGTGTTCTCTTCATTTTCCAATTAAGAATTAAACTTTCACGATTGAGTTAGGCTAAAAAAATAAAATGCAGTGAACACTTTTATATATAAAACAACTACACTGTTTACCAATGTTAAAATGTTGCCATAGAAACTCGCCAGCTGCTGCATTTAGAAGGGTGCGGATAGGGACCGGTCCGTATATAAATACTTCACTGGTTCTCTGCAGATTAAAATCTAAACCTATTCTACTATTTATATTTGCCTACATGTATAGAGTATGTATGTGGACTGCATAACCATGCCATTCCGCCAAAACTAGTATTAAATTTCACAGCTTAACCATCTAACCTTTAAAAATAAATAAATAAGGACTTCTTTTGTTCCATTACTAAGCCAACCTAGCGGAGTTAGGGCTATAAAGCCCTCTACACTCAACTAGGAAGGCCCGGGACCGCCTGCTTTACATGCCCTACGAAGCATGGCCAGAAAATGTAGGTAATGTGGGATTCGAACCAACAACCTTTCGGGTGAAAGTCAGAGTCCGTACCACTATTCTACATGTCCTGACCTTTAGGCAGAAATTTCTAAATATTTGGTTAACAAATGAGGCCTGGGTATTCTTAACTAAATTAATTAATCCCGTCACAGGCGTTAAGATAGTATGAAAATAAACTTATGAAAATTATATGGCCATTCACGAGGACTCCAAACAGACTCGCGCCAAGCCAAACGGCTGTTCCATTTGGCTTGGCGCGAGTCCGTTTGGAGCCCTCGTGAATGGCCAGCTTAGGGGGGTATTCCATATACGTACAACGTCAACGAAAAATTGAAAAATGACGTTTTAGCAGACATTAAAGACATACTAAAAATTCTGCTACCACGTCAATTTACGTCATTTTGACGTCATTTTTCAATTTTTCGTTGACGTTGTACGTATGTGGAATGGGCACCTTAAGGAAATTACAATATAAAATAAATTCAAGTATTTGAAAAAAATTTGTGTTTTTGCACCTGAAAAATTATTAATTTGGAAAAACAGGATAGATTTTGTCGAAATCTTGTATTTTTTACAAATTTTTCACTCTCAGCAGGACTATCTTTCACTTTGCTACTTTAGAGCGGAGAACTAATTTGCTTCTTCAAAATTACCGGGGCATGCATTGTTTACAAAATATTTGGATATCTCTGCCTAAATGGGTTAATGGACGTGTCATTAGAGGTGTTGGATAGGCTATACTATTTATAGCTTAGGCTACTACAAATACAAAAGAAAGAAAGAAAATTATCTATATTTTCCATACGAGCGAATTTCGGTGTGATCCAGAGCAGTCGTACCGTACCACCCCTTAATATTATCTTCGGTATTATTGGGAATATTGAGGTGCGGTAAAAAACGTATCGTAGAATAGGGGTCATACTTTTCTACGGTCCTGCATTGGTCTGCATAGGCGTGCTCAAAGCACCACTTTGTTGGGGGCATATGCGAAATCTCGGAATTTTCTATTTTTTTTTTTTTTTTTTTTTTTTTTAAATATTATTTGCATACAAACAATTCAATGAATGTTTCCGAATAACCTCCTCAGTCGCCTCTGTAGGTAATACCTGTGCTGAGTTACGACAGGTCACCGATCGCATGATGTGTAGAGACTCGCACAAGTACGAACAAGCTACCACTATGCCATCGAAGTCCTGTAACCCCTATTTTTCTACACGTTTTTTACCGCTCCTCAATATTCCCCATAACAGCGAAGTTAAGGGGGTGGTACGACTGCTCTGTATACCGTATAGTCAGACACGCATTTAGACACTTATCCTGATTAAACCTATGCTAATTGTAGTAATCGGGTAGTTGACAAAATAAAAATATATGGATGGCCTTATTCAATTATGGGGTAGGTACCCGCACAATGGCGGATCCACGGGAGGGGGGGGGGGTCATGACCCCTAAATGAGTAAATTCATAAGATACCTAATAAATAAATAAAACTCAACCTTTCAAAAAAAAATTACCTTTTAAACTTACAAAAAACTTGTGACCCCCCCCCCCTAAATTTTCGGCTGGATCCGCCCTAGTACCCGGAGTGCCCGCTGGCTATTCAAATTGCAGGGCGAGTTAGACCACTCGTACCTGGCACTTTTCCAGGTGATTATTGAGAATTTCCATTAGGGGTTTCGATGACTAAGTTTGGGTCAAAGGTTTCTGTGCGGAGGGTTCAGTTTCAGTGTTGGGGTAATAGACAGTGGAATGTCAGGGGGTTATTGGCGGTTTCTCGAAATTTCCTAAGGCGCGGTTTCCACCGACCGGCTAGGGCTAAATACAAATACGGTGACGTGGTAGCAGACATTCAAGACTTAGGCGCGGTTTCCACCGACCTCGCATTGCAGAATGCAAATTACATTGACGGAAATTTGAATTTTTCTTTTTGTAGAAATATATTAAAATGTTTGTATA
Source organism: Psococerastis gibbosa (assembly GCA_963971405.1). Lineage (NCBI taxonomy): Eukaryota > Metazoa > Arthropoda > Insecta > Psocodea > Psocidae > Psococerastis > Psococerastis gibbosa. The sequence continues at coordinate 10,006,573 of OZ020484.1, read as the reverse complement.
CTTAACATATCCCATGAAGCCATTTTTTAATTTTAGTTTGTTTGTGATTTTACTCTATGATCATTGATCAATTTTAACTATGGCATAGAGGAAAACAAACATTTCCGTCAATGTCATTTGCATTCTGCAATGCGAGATCGGTGGAAACCCCGCCGAAGTCTTGAATGTCTGCTACCACGTCACCGTATTTGGTTTTAGCCCTAGCCGGTTGGTGGACACCCCGCCTTATGTAATGTAACCATGAGTCATGCTACACATCATTGGAAAACTCATTTAAAGACTTTTGATCTGACATAGTTTTGAGTCTGCGCCGTAAGCTGACTTTGCAATTGACCCAAATGTCTCAACAATGGTAATTGCTGATGCAAAATTGATTGCTACCATACTAACATAGCCTAGAATTATTTCATGTAATCATGTGTTGTACATCTTGGAAAAGACTTTTTATTGACCATGTCTGCATCTTATAAGTCCATATAAGGCCTAAACTTTTTACAAGAGAATGTAGTTGTCAAAAACAAATTTTCTGAAATGAAAATTGTGTGTGATCGTTCTATTAGCCGTGTTAAGTTGAAGTCTTTTTTTGATTCAACTCTGAAAATAGGTTCTTCAGGAACTATATATACCTATGTTTACATACGTGTAAGACGTTTGTGTCGATTTCCAAAGTCACATTTCAATATTAATGTATCAAATGATCATTCTGCTTCTTTAAATGAGTTTTCCTCCATTGATGACTCAATATCCTATTTAACAGTTATTTCACTTTTTGTACTTTTCATTATTACTATTATACTTTTGCTATTACAGCCCTAACTCCGTTAGGTTGGCTTAGTAATAGAACAAAAAAAGTCAATATTGCTTTTTATATATTTATTTATAATTCAATTAATTCGTTGTTATTCGCAATACTAAACTTAACCTGATTTTTTTTACTTTTTTGTGTAAATTTGATTGCAGTGTTCATATACTGTACGTAAATGCAATTGGAGTAATGGGACAGATCCGCGAGAAGTTTGAATCTAAAATAAAATAATATATAAGACCACACTCGTCAGAGGATCATTTTTGCTTTCCAATTTATACGTAGTATAAGGGAAGCTTTGTGATGGTCCAAATTTTCGATCCAGAGATTTCAACGGATTTACACGTTTTGAGGTCCCAGAAACCCAAAAAAGTGTTCTTTACGAAATGTCTGTCGCTCTGTTGCTCTGTCTGTCTGTCTGTCTGTCTGTCTGTTCATCAATTTCCGGGCAAACTACTCGGTCAATTTTGATGAAATTATGCATGTCGGTTTACAAAAATCATACCTCGGGATAATTTTTTTTATTTTGGGCTAATTCAATATGGGGGGTTTTATTCTCAAACTAAAAAAAAAGTCTAAAAAAATTATTTCTCAAAAACGACTCCGACAATTTCTTTTAAATTCACATATATTGTAGTCATGTTTTAATTTAATGTTGACAAAATGCGGTGGGTCGCTTGCCCCTTGATAGTTTGCTGCTGGGGGTAAAAAAATAAAAACAACTAAATTTTAATGAAAAATGACTTAAAAATAATTTTTCTGCGAAACCTTTCTACCTTCAGGTATGTTTTAGGTGTTCAATTGAGTAACGAAACCGGACAAGTTGCTTTCCCAGAAAAGTATTTGGTTTTGTAAAAAAAAAAAAATGTGTTATTGAAAAAATGATAGAAAATTCACGGTCACATGCATTGCGTGCCCTGCCAGTATTGCTGTGTGGTAATGTGTTGGTCTGACCTATCTAGAATTTACCTCACCTCCAGTGACGTCAGGTGGACAACCCCCCCCCCTCCCCCGAGATGTCCGAAATTTAACAATAGGAAAATTATTTACCATGAAACAATTTTCTCTATCTACTAATTGATAAATTGGAAAGCGTGTTCGAGTAAACTCGGACCGGTTCTTGTAAAATGTCTTCCCATGATTCTTACGAAGTATCGCAGCCTCATTTATATTGTAGCAATCTGTTTTTCAGCAACTATACCGTTTTTGACACCTTACGACTCAAAACTAATGCGTCTATGAAACAGCTTTCTATAATTATGGCCAAACATGCTGCCCCAAGCCGAGCTAAACTTCTGACAAACAGCCTATGATGACTCACCTTTTCACTACGCCTATGCTCAAGCCAAACGTTCCATTGAATACTTTGTCCCCCAACTTAGGGTCGTTCCCATCAACCTTTGAAATGTCCCGGTAAGGAAACTCATAGCACTGGACGACACCGCTATACTTTGGTAGATATGCGCCGTCCAGTATTCCCTACAGATACTTTCCAAGCGTTGGTGGGTTATGTCTTTAAAAAATGTCCCCATACAGAAAATCTCCACAACAACCGAGAAAATGCCTGGTACGAATGGTCTGATGGTGAGTAATCTATAAAGTTCCAGCTGATGTGTTGTGTAGGCTATGACTTTATGAAAGATAAATATCATAGGGGAAGTCAATGGCGGGGGGTCAAGGGGGTCATGACGCCCCTAAATTAGTAAAAAAAAAATGGATAAAACTCAAATTTTCAAGCAAAAAATTACCTTTCAAACTTACATACAACATGTGCCCCCCCCCCCCCCCTAGGCTTTCCTCAGGATCCGCCCTTGGGGGAAGTAGGCTACCTAGGAAAATAAAAAGTTTCGGTACCTATTACTCAGTTACCTGGCAACTGGTGCCATTGCTTCCCTGTAATGAATTCATTACAGAAAGACTGACTGGCTGGCTTTGGATGTTTACAAAACAGATTATAGACTCCCTTGTAATTCAAGCATTACAGCTGTCAATTAATCATTAATCAATCATGGCCAATTTTGTTCAAGACGTGCAAACTCAAAATTGTTGCAAATAATAACGGTGGGGATGGGCATGCGTATGAGGGTCGTCATTATCGAGCGCCCCTTGTATGACTGCTGGAGTCCAGTTGACCCCGAGGATGGGTGCGCGGCGGAGCGGGGCAGCTCCCCATGGGGCCGGCTAATAGCCGTGAGGAGACGGAGGACAGCCCCCTGGCCCTCCGTAGCCAACATGCACAAGACCAAGACGCGGTATGTATACTGCCCTGACAATAGAAGTTCTAGACGGTTAAAAATATTGTAAGCCGGGGCCGCCATTGATGTACAAGTAACGCTTAGAGCTGATGACGAGTTAAATCTTTTTTTCTAACGCGATTATTCTATTGAAAATGAGGCATCTCTCATTTTATCGTTATTATACTTTATTCCTTATTACTATTAGTTCAATAAAAGTATATCTAACTATGGGATGAATATAATAATAATAGGAAAATGTTTGACCAACCAATCAAGAGATTAGGTGTTGACGTCATTCCTATGGCTATAGCCTATATGTCCTATAGGCCTGCATGTATAGCCGGCATTTTGGATTTCTATACGAAAGAGAGCCATTTATTTATTATTAGATGTAAAGACTATGCCCATCAAATACTCTTATGCATCCTTCGCACTTTTAAAAAATGTCTGCTAGATATCTAATTATCCGGCAGTACAGTATTATGGAAGAGCTTTTGACAGGATTAGATAATCAACAGTTGCATATTATTGTAAAATATCAGGAAGTCAATGACTTGGGAATGATTGCATAATGTAATATTGTACAAAGGGCGCACATCTACAACAAATGTTATCAATAATAGCCCTAATTAATATCAGTGATAAAATATATTTATTTTCACAATAAATACAGTAAAAGAACTTATACGTAACACTATAGCTGCAGTTTAGTTGTAGGATTATTGTAAACACATTGATCTACAAAATAATTCTGCATAGACAGGAGAAATAGGACATTCGTCACGACCCGTCAAAGATAGATTTCATGGTCCGCCGCCCACGTCACAATTTCGACTTAGCCTATCTCAGTCCCAGGCAGAGCCTCTGACCCACACTTGGATAGACCATAAAATTAAAAAATGTGGTATAAATGTTGCACCTCTCCTAGCTATAATATATATATATTATTGTATTTAGGCGAACTCTAGTTTGACATGTACATAAGCCAGAAACCACGGAGGGCCTGTTCTAAAAATTAGGCCTTATTTAGTAGCTTACTTGGACCGAATGGATTCCAGCAAACTTCAGTTTGAAATTACAGTAGGCTACCTACATAATATAGTATTTTGATTTTGTACCTATGTAGTGTAGGACTATATATCGCTTAAGCATCGATTTTTTTAGGCCTATCAGATTCAATTAATTGATTATCGTGGACTACGTGGTGGCCTGTGTGTAGCGCTTTCTTATTAATAAGGCCCTAAAGTAGCATAGATACAGAGCATGTGAACATTTTTTTTCGTTCTGGTTCTGGAAGAAGGAGGCGCACTCGGCATCTGATTGCGCTGTTGTGCAAAGCCCAGTGCCTGATTTATCTATAGGGGTCCAAAGCTAGTGCCAGCAGTCTCCTCCTGCAGAATTCAAGTTATACTGTATGTACTTCTACTTTCCAATCCCATTGGATGGGTCTCTAACGATGTATTTTTCCCATCCCTATTTTTGGGATATACCCTTATCCTGTCACACCGTTTTTTTAGATTTATTTCGGTAATTTAAACACAAGCAAAAGAGTAAATGTTATATAAAGAAATTAGTACAAAACTAATTTGATAAGAGCAAAAAATAAACAAAACAATGAGAACATGACGTCACGCAAACTTACAACATGGCTGCCTTGTGCTCTCGAGTGTCTTGTCAACTCATATAAATAAACAAAATATTAGTTGTTCGCGGCACGCGGGGTGTTGTGGACTATGTGCGGTATTTTTCCCTGTCTAGTATTTGCCATGAAGGCTTGGCAAACGTGCAAAGGCCACAGCTAACAAATAATATAAAAGTTATATTTCTGAAATCAAGCTCTCTTTCGTAAACTCATACCAAAGATGTCCAGGGTGCAAAATAAACCCCCCGTCGCTCGAAGGATCCGAAAAATTAGCCGCGTAAGTAGTAGTCACGATTTTGTAACACATTCTAATTCAACTGGACTCCTTTTATTGAAAGCAACAGAGTATTTCTGCTGCCAATATTATACAATATAAAAAGGATACAGATGTTTATTATTATTTAGTGAATCTAACCTCATTTGGACGAGGCTTCTAATCAAAACATTCCCATAAAATGTTACAAAGAATCATAATTCCAGGTTAGTATTGCAGGCGTACTATTGGGGATCAATGTATCAGTCTTTGGATTGTCCCGTAGAACACGATTAGTCATAAAGAATATACAATATACTAGCCTACTATAGACTGAATTATAATAATCAAATAAGTTATTATTACGATGACTGCTTGAAAACCATTCGTTTAATTTTTAAATGTACGTCAATGATGGCTCTTGTTGTTGTTAATCAAGGTGGGATAGACGGCGCTCAAAAAATCTAAAACAAGTCTTTTATTAACCTCGATCACACGAAACTATATAAGAGTACCTACAGAGTACTTTAATTACGGTCGTAATCCGATGAAAGTTCTCCGGGTAAAGGTCTAGTTAACCCCTAATAAAGTAATGCCAAAATTTGTTACCGTAATTTATCGCTTATTCAGCTTACAAGAAACCCATTTCTGAAAGAATTTCAGGTCGGCGAAGCATAGTTATTTACTTGCAGCCCATTTTATGCCGGGTTTTTGCATTGGCAGGTATAGGCACAAGTACTGCTTAGGCGCCCATTCCACCGACCGGCTAGGGCTATTTACAAAAACGGTGACGTGGTAGCAGACATTCAAGATTTAAGTGGCGTTTCCACCGACCTCGCATTGCAGAATTGACGGAAATGTTTATTTTCCTCTATGCCATAGTTAAAATTGATCAATGATCATACAGTAAAATCACAAACAAACAAACTAAAATTAAAAAATGGCGTCATGGGATATGTTAAGTACAAACATTTTAATTAATTTCTATAAAAAGAAAAATTCTAATTTCCGTCAATGTCATTTGCATTCTGCAATGCGAGGTCGGCGGAAACGCCACCTAAGTCTTGAATGTCTGCTACCCCGTCACCGTTTTTGTAAATAGCCCTAGCCGGTCTGTGGAATGGGCGCCTAATAAGAAATTTTATGGAAAGATCATGGTCAGCGGCATGTATGAAATAAGCTTAGAATATAAATTATATGCCAATGGGACGTTTGCCTTCCACTTTATATATGCATTTTCGTCCGAATTTGGTACGGCGGCCCACGGAGTAGTTTGGTTCAAGACTTTTACCATAATTAGTGAGTGGTAGTCCATATTCTCCCGCTGAAGTGCCTTCCACGATTTCCATATTAATCAAGGGTACATAAAAAACTTTTAAGGTTGGGTATTGTATTTGAGATTATAGGTTTTTATTTATTATTTATTTGTAGTTTTTTAACGGTGCCGAACACGTACTCAATTTCTACTGTAATATTGTACTGTAAGTGGATATACGAAAGTACTCCATTGAGTGGAGGACCTAGGGCCTAAAATGACTCGAGCCAACTTTTTTTTATAAATGTTAAATCGCGTACAAACAATTTAATAAATGCCTCCGATTAACCTCTTCTATCGCCTCAATAAGTAACCTGATAGGTACTTGTGTCGAGTTACGACACGTCTCCGATCGCAAGGTGTGTAGACTCGCACAACTACAAGCACGCTGCCACCTCACCACCGAAGTCGCTTACTTGAAACAATAATAGTAATATTTAAATATAGGATCTATTTGTCGACAAAATGTCGGAAATTTTATATATTTTGAGGCTCTCAAGCATTGTTCATTATATTTTCGTAAAGTGGTTACTCAACGTTTTGGTATGTCTGGCTGGCAGAAATTTCAGAATGAATTGGCATCAGTCACCTTTGCTTTCGGTTTTCTCATTTTCTTCATAATATAATTTCACTGCTGACTTTTTATCGGTCCATCCATCTTTCAGTTCCCGGCAACTAAGATCTCCGTCAGCTGCCATATTAATACATAGGCTCGCCTGCCCAACCAGGGATAATGCACCCCCTCCACCTTGGCGAACCAAACCAGGTCAAATCCAATCAAAATTCTTTTCGCCTTTATAATGTTGGAGTCTGGCCACTCGACGCGATGCGCGGATGCCTTTTTATAGAGACATATTAATTATTGTGCATATACCGTGCATCAGCCGTATGGCCGCATGCAGTATTCTGTATTTCTACACCTACTGTCCGTATATTAATATTAATGGTTTTACAAAGTTTTACACTATTGAAGGCTAATTAATGTGTTGTTGGAGAGTCAAGGCCGTAGACAGACCCCCCCCCCCTTGGCTACGGCCTTGTGCAGAGTAATATTGTACTAACTTATTCAGTAATGTAGGAATGCACTGTACATGTATGAATGAAATGGAAGTTTAAAATTTTGATTATCAGACAATTAGTATGCTTGCGAGATTATAATCCCCCCTAATTTACTCACTTATGGACTATTCATATTTCATTTCCTGAATTTTTATTTATTTTTAATTTAGATGCTGTAATCTACAATAGCCCCTGTGTTCTGTCCCTACTGACTTTATAGATACGATGTACAACCCCATGTTTTAATTTTTTGTTGTGACCAATGCTTTTGGTTTGTGTAATTTAATGTTTTTGTGTAGATAGCAAAAAGTTTAGTATCTTTATAGTCCTTGGTAGTACAGTAGTAGATTATTATACTGTACAGCTTATATACATGGATACGTTTTAAAACATTGTAATGGGCCCAATAATCTGAATAGGACCAATCGACTTGAACCAATTAAAATTGCTCAATTAATTCGTTGCTGTCAGCCAATTGAAGATAATTTGTTGCGAACGTCTAAACACGTGTCTTCGGACCGATTGATTCCTTTCTGGCTGCTGAAGCAACTCTTCGCCCTTCCTAATTTCCCCTTCATCCTTGTCTCGCGTTTCCTAGGCCCGTATTATACTGTAAAATATTTTACAAAAGTTATTTGACAAAGATCTTTGATAGTGTAATAGGCCATATTTTATAAAACATTTCTTTTTTTAAATTTCTTTTATAAAATTTAATAGGTTGGCATTAAATTTTCTAAAAGAATTTGACGAAAACTTAAATGTTGGCCTGCATCCTTGTTACTGCGCAATGCGTTAATTGTTAGGTATTATTAACTATGGCAGCTAACTTACTAGTTACTGGGAGAAAGATGCGAAAGACCAAAGATGAAAAATGGTAGGTAGGTTAGGTACTGTAGGCCCTATATGCAAAGTAGTAGGCTATTTATTCCATTTCCAACCATAAGGCACGACATATAATACAATTCAGTATAGATTCACGATTTCGTCATGGAAAATAGTCAAAACAGTAACTAATTAAGTTAGCTGCCATAATTAATAATACCTAACAATTAACCATTTGATAAAGTCAAAATTCCAGAATTTAAAAAAATATACCTAGCCTAAAAGTAAAACCTATAGGTAGGTATGCTATGATCAAAATCCAGTACATATTGGTTGCATTTAGGCTTATAATAATGTTTAAGGACAATGAAAAGCTATTGATAAAAATGAGTGCTGGAGGTTTTACTTTTAGGCTATATTTTAAAATTCTGGAGCTTGTAAGTTGTACACCTTTCTCATTGGAGGGGTAGACCCAATCGGACTAAGTCCTGACACATGCGCAGTAACACGGATCAGGCCAGCATTTAAGTTTTCGTAGAATTTGAAGAAGATTCCAAAATGGCGAAGTTCAGTTGGACTGTTGAAGCTTTCTTTTATAAAAGACCCATTCTTCAAATATTTTATAAAATATGTTATAAACTATGTTTTATAAAATGTTTTACAGTGTAATATAGAATGCATATCAACATAATATAATCAAATAGTGTTGGGGGTAATAAACTCGTTACCATACTTAGTTAATTCGAGCTAACACCTGTAACAATGTCAATCGAAACCATAGTAAATAATTCCCCCTCCGCCCAAAATTAAGTAATAATAAGTTAGCAATAATGAAAGAAAAAACTCATAAAATTCTCTGTGCGAGAAGAATTTGATAGTTGAACAGCTGTATGGCCTAATTGGAGCCTCGGCCTCTCGTTTTTGTACAAAGGCAAATTTCACAGCAGTAAGGGGCTGTCCATTAATCACGTGAGGTTCGAAGGGGGGGAGGGGGTCGGCAAAAGTCACGAAATATCACAAGGGGGAGGGGGTATGATAGTAAGATATCACGTGTATTTATTTTTTCGTCAAACCGAAAAGCGGTGCGTAGTGTGACCTTGACTCGCCGTTGCCAGGCAACGAATGAAGTCCTCGCGCGTCGCGACGACTGCCGGGCTTAGATTATACTTGTATTTAAAAATAATATTATAAAAATTTTAAGATTCTTTGTAGGTACAAAAAAAATACGCGTGATTTTTGGTGTAAGGGGGAGGGGGTAGTCTTAAACCTCACCACGTATCACCAAGGGGGACAGAGTGGGTAAAAAATGTTTAAAAAACATCACGTGATTAATGGACAACCCCTAAGTATTCATTCCTGGTCCTGGCGTTGAATATCTGGAGTCTCTTGGGGAGACAACTATAATCTTGCAGATTCTGTAATGAAGGTGCGGAGGACCTGCGATGCGATGCGATGCAATCGCACGAAGAAGAGCAGCATGCTCGGGAAGCTTGCAATTACATGTAAAAGACCTACCACTTCTGAATCCCCTCAAGATCCTGACTCTCCTGAGGGAGATAGGCCTCGGGAAAGTGATGTAGAAGTGATGTAGATACTTTGTTGTAGGGGGCACAATAGGCCAATAGGCTTAAGTGCACACAGGTAACACCTGTACCCGAATTAAAAAAATAATAATATTCATTGTAGAGCTAGAAAAAAAGACAATAGCCATGATTTTTAGGCAAAACTGTTGCTAGGGCGTCTGGACGCCATACCATGCTTATGGAAGTAGTGTATAGTGGTCCAACATTATTATATTAGTACACTGATCTAGACAGTAATGGCGAAAAAGTCATTTTTGTAGTCACTTATTTATGGTGAGGGTTGGTATTAAAGAAAATCAGAATAAAATTGATATGAGTACGACATGACTCGAACATTTTGTTTACGATGCACCCTTTGCAAGAAATGAAGAAAACTAATTTTCAACGCCCCCTTTATGGCTTAGTGTATTTATTATTTATTTATTAACCTAATTAATTAATTTATTTATTTATTCTTCCAAAGAGTCAAATTTATCGACCATTATAAAAGCAAACGCCACTCTGCGGGCCTACTACGGCGATTATTTTTAATCTTAACCTGGGATTAAAAATGTCAACAGGTCAATTTTAGAATAGCATGTGCAATTCAAAATTGTTTACATTTTTAACCCAAGTTTGTTTCCTATTATTAATTTTTTGTTAACGTATTTTTATATGATTTGGTTGGGCGTTATTTTCTAAAAACCCTCGTGTGGGGGCAATTTTACTTACCCTTACCTAGCCTACCCCCTCCCTCCCCTCCCAAATGACGCCCCAGGTCAACATGTGACCTAATGCTAATATAACGCCCTTTTTAATTTTTTCGGTACAAAGTAACAGTATGTTGGTATATACATAATTATGTTGTCCAAATGTTTGCACTCTTGACGCCCAATGTTATTTTTTCTCTCGGGGATTACCTAGCTTATTCCCACTCCATGTTGATCCGGTGTTCGGCGACTGGTTAAAGTGGTTGACGGCGGGCGCCGCACAGCATTACGACGCGTTCTAGTGGGAACACAGCCAAAACCTTTCTCTCTCCGCATCGCCTTCTTTAGCGCTTGGTTGGGCTTAACCTTGCCCTAGGGACACAGAGCCTGTATTCCTGTTGGACATTGTGGAGACTGTTTAGGGGATGAATTGCTCTAATTGTCTGTCTGAATCAGGGCACGACGCGACGTCATCGTGAGTTCCTATTCTCATTGTGTTGAATATTCACCTATGTACAAATGACTTCCATAAATAACTAGGCGAAAATACAAACCTATTGGAAACATGGCGGTAAAAAATAGAACTCAACTTTGTGAATACCCCTATTGTACGGTATGTCTTACTTACAATTTAGGTAAACTTTGTTACTACATTTTAAGCGACTTATTAAAACATTCTTAGTCAGGCGCTTTTCTTCAATTTTTTCTTGTGTGGATAGAGAGAGCGGTCTTCTTTTTCTGGGGTCACAAGCTCAACGATTGGTCGGCAGCAACTCCCTGCATACCATTCTCCAGCTCTCTCGGTCGTGCAACTTCCTCCTTCAGTTGATCCAATGAATTCCTTCTTCGGCCGCTCTCTTCTATTGGTTCCTTCCACTGTGCCCTCAATGATGTTGTGTACCTGATTTTCGTCTCTTAATAAATGCCCTGCCCTTTTCGGTCTTCTAAATTTTATGACGTATCAGCTGTTTCTCTTCTTGAATAACCTCTAACATGTACTATTGTTGCATGTTAATTGTTGTTAATTTGTTGATTGTTAATAGAACTTGAGAACATCTTTCGCCTACTATGCTATTCTGACAGTCTGTTCTATTAGAGGCGTAAAGTTTTAGAATGATGGCGGGGGCAAAACTAAATAGACCTAATGACGTCATCAGGCAGGATTTAAGGAAAAATTGAAAATATAAGAGCAAAATAGTAGGGTTTTACGCATTTTAATAGTTTTAAAGCATAGCTGTAGATTTTACACAGCTAAAAAAGGAATGCTTATATTTATATTGCTGTAAAGGGGACTATGAAGTATGAACCACGTCTTACAATGCTCGAGGCTGGTGGGGGGGGGGGCAAAGCCACCCCAAAATGACAAAATGAGCCGGGGGGGGGGGCAAGTTGGATCGTGCCCCCCCCCCCCCAACTTTACGCCCCTGTCTTCTATATCAGAATTGGCTACCCAAACTGGCGCGCTTCTTCCTAGAGATGGCTAGCTAAAAATTCTAAGCAGGCCTTTAAGAAGTTGCCTAATTATGCAGTAGGCTATAACGAGTAGATATGACTGCGGACAGCCTATTAAAAGCTCGGACCAGGGTCAAGTAGTCGCCATCCATTCACCACTAATTGTCAGTAATTGTTTAATTGTTGTGCCATCAACAAATGCGAATTGTAGGCCTTGTTTGTACGTGTTGTACCGTTGAAGATAGACGTATCTGTTATAGGCGCCCATTCCATTGACCGGCTGGGGCTATTTCCAAAAACAGTGACGTGGTAGCAGACACTCAAGACTTAGGTTGCGTTTCCACCGACCTCGCATTGCAGATTGCAAATGACATTGACGGAAATTAGAATTTTTCTTTTTATAGAAATCTATTAAAATGTTTGTAATTAACATATCCCATGAAGCCATTTTTGCTTTCCAATTTATACGTAGTATAAGGAAAGCTTTGTGATGGTCGAAATTTTCGATTCCGAGATTTCAACGGATTTACACGTTTTGAGGTCCCAGGAACCCAAAAAAGTGGTTTTTACAAAATGTCTGTCTGTCGGTCTGTCTGTCTGTTCGTCGATTTCCGGGCAAACTACTCAGTGGACTTGAGTGAAATTTGGCATGTAGGTTCACAAAAATCATACCTCGGGATCATTTTTTTTTTTTGGGCTAACTCAATTTGGGGGGGTTTTATTTTCAAAAAACTCCAAAAAAACGTCTAAAAAAATTATTTCTCAAAAACGGCTCCAACGATTTCTTTTAAATTCTCGTAGATTGTAGTCGTTATTAATGTTGACAAAATGCGGGGGGTCGCTTGCCCCTTGATAGTTTGCTTCTGGGGGTAAAAAAATAAAAATAACTAAATTTTAATGAAAAAATGACTAAAAAATGCGAAACCTTTCTATCGATGATTTCTACCTTCAAGCATGTTTTAGGTGTTAAATTGAGTAACGAAACCGGATAAGTTGCTTTCCCAAAAAAATATTTGGTTTTGCCCAAAAAATTATTTTTTAAAAAAAATGATAGAAAATTCGCGCTCAAATGCATTGCATGCCCTGCCATTATTGCTGTGTGGTAATTAATGTGTTTGTTTGACCTATCGAGAATTTACCTCACTTCCAGTGACGTCAGGTGGACAACCGCCCCCCCCCCCCCCCCCCGAGATATCGGCAATTTAACCATAGGAAAAATATTTGCCATAAAATTACTAATTTTCTCTATCTAATAATTTTGATAAATTGGAAAGCATGTTCGAGTGAACTCGGACCGGTTCTTTTAATTTTAGTTTGTTTTGATTTTACTGTATGATCATTGATCAATTTTAACTATGGCATAGAGGAAAATAAACATTTCCGTCAATTCTGCAATGCGAGGTCGGTGGAAACGCCACCTAAGTCTTGAATGTCTGCTACCACGTCACCGTTTTTGGAAATAGCCCTAGCCGGTCAATGGAATGGGCACCTTATATATACATCCTGTCACACTTAAATGTAGCTGTAGCTTATAGGCCAATAGAGTTCAATGTTTAAAGTATATTGACTTGAAACATTATACCATGATGGCATTGCCATCCAATCCATGAATATGACATAGGAAGTATACTCTGTATACATATACAGAGTATACATGCATTATGCATACTCGTACAGTATATGTAATTAACCTAGCGTCCTATACTCCACTAAAGCCTTGCTTTATACCAAGTATCGTTAGAAGGCAGGGGTGGCAAAAATATTGCTTTCTCTCAATAGTCGAGAAATGTAAGAAGAATGCTCCACTGTTTACAATTAGCGAAAATTATTAAATTTAAGCTTTCATGTAACTTTAGCTAAGATGAACCCGCTAGCCTAATGTTGTTTATCGGACAGAGCGACAATAAAAGTTCACAAACTATAAACTACCCTAACACCAGAATGAGCCTAGAGTCATTGATGTTTAATATATGAATTCTTATCCCTATGTACCTAGGTATAATGGCTGTGGTAATATTTTTTCAGAATGGGACGGAGTAAGGTTATTTTAAGTTCGCTTAAAATTTGCAATGGGTTGAGAACTGGCACTGGTTCGTTACAATTTGGCCACCCCTGGATGGGGTGTGGTTTAAAACGGTTGTAGGTATCAATCAAGGCTTTAGTGGAGTATATATAGAATCCCATATCCGTCCATTTTTTCATGTCTTTCTTTCTCTAATTCTCGTGCCTGCAGAGGCTTCCTACAAAGTGAAATAGATACTCGGCACTCTAAATAAATTGTTGTTATATGATAACTAAATATTCAAAAATCAGGCAAGTAAGTATAAATACGTAAACTGAAATTTCTGCCGAAGTTCTTCTAATACTAAGCCTAATGTTACGAGATTACTCCATTTAATAGTTTTTGGGTATTTTTTTTGGTTCTTTGTATGCAAATAACTACATAAAAAATGAAAAATATAGGTAAATAATTTTTCTGTGCCGATGTGAACAGGTCTTACAGCTCCCTCCTGCTCCCCCCCCCCCCCCCCGCAGTTTTAGGTGGAATTATATTGCAGTATTATGTGGAGTATATAACACTGACATTAAATTAACTTTGGGTGAAGAGGTAACCTACTCGTCCTCCTCGTTATAACCGAAATTAGAGGATATAGAAAATTCCGAACTTGGCGGGACACGATCTACGCCTATGGTGGCTATTCCACCGACGTCGTTTTTCAATGTGAATGTGCATGACGTGGTAGTAGACATCAGTAATAAGTCTCTGCCATATTTTAAGGAGACTATAATGTAGATACTTAACTTCTCTATTATAAATTATGTTATAATATTGTAGAGACTTATTAATGATGTCCGCGACCACGTCATGCACATTCACATTGAAAAACGACGTCGGTGGAATAGCCGCCTAACCGGGCCGTCGTCTTAACCCCTGAACGACAAGCCCCGACAAGTGCTGTTCATTCTCAATCCTCTACTTAAATGCTCTTATTGACAAGATTCATATTCGTAAAACGTATAAAGCATTTCTTTTATGCAATAAAGTAAGCTCACAGACCTGTTCGGTTAGATGGTTGTGTAGCTGTTCTAACCTGTCCAGCAATACGAAACTTGTCAATAAGAGCATACAAATAGAGGATTGAGAATGAACTGCACACGTCGTTGCTTGTGGTCCATCGTTTAAGACGACGCCCCGGTTATGCGTGGGTTCGAATCCCGTCAAGTCCAGTTTTTTCTATATCCTCTAATTTCGATTTAGGTGATTTTGGAAATTTGACTCCAACAGTTGTCAAAAATTGGCAAGCTTGTTGGAGTTGGCAAATCCAAGAAACATGCCTTCTCGGTTACAAATCGATGAAGTTATATAGTAACACTGAGAAAACAGAACCCTATGATTTATGATGCTATGTTGTGCTGTGCCTAATCTTCGAGGATCATGAGGTTGACCCTTGCACATGTAACATGGCGCTTAAACAGTGACGTATGGCATAAGTGACGTCACTGTTTTCCCCTAAAACCGAGCATTTCCAGTAGAGACTAGATGAATACATGTAATTCATGAAGATTGAGCATTATAATATAGGTGACAGTAGATGTAACGCGGTGTTTCACCGTATTACACTGCGCCGACATAGCGTTCTTGGTGTCAAAACACTCAGAAACGCCCTGCTTTTAGATAAAAGCACCTAGTCTCACGCTGAGGCACGTTGTTCAGCATGTATGCACATGCTGCTGCGTGCGTATTAAGCTGCTGCAGCATATTACCATGGGCTTAACATTGTATTTATAGTGCTTAATACACATAAACAAGCTGCTTGCATCGAAAAACACGGTGATGCACATGCATGCATGTAGTTTTACGTGCAATACCTTTGCGGTACGCTGCTAACCCTTGTGTTTTATGAAGGCTTCGTTGAGTATTAACGTGCTTACATGTCGTTATTGGTAAGAAAACGTCGTAGTATTGGATGAATACCGCCTAATACAAAATGCTTAGCACCAAATGCTCGCTGCTTGGCATCTTATATTCCCAGCACTCATGTAGTTCTAGTTGCTAATTCAGCCTGTTCCTAAATGCTCTCATCCTACTTATGCTGTCTAAACCCTAAATTCACGGTGGTTGCCACCGTGTTTATGCTGCTTAGCATCCTATTATCTGGTGCTGAAATCGTACGGCCCCACCCCGAACCACGGTGATTTCATCGTAAATCTCAGCGCTGCGGTGTAGGCTACTACAGGGGATGAAAATCAGGTTCGACCTAGCTGCTGGATCTACTATTAGGTATTATTTATCTCGAATTATCAACTTTTTTCATCTTGTGTTTTTTTAATGACATGAGATACCGAATACCTAATAGTAGGTTCAGCAGTTAGGTCGCTCTGACTTTCATCCTCTGTGGTAGCCTACCACAATAGCGCTGAAACTTCCAATGAAATCACTGTACACTGTGGTTTGGAAGCGTACGATTTCTGCAACAGAAAATAAAAATGCCAAGCAGCAAATACAGTGACAATCACAGCACGTTTCCTTTCTGACAATGTGTGAGTATGTACATAATAATACAATAGTTTAAAATATATTGCTGCTTTATTAATGACATTAGGTTTGATAATTATTGCCGCTTATTATGAGGCATTAAAGGTATTCAAGTCATGCTAAAAAAGTAATTTAACTTAAGATAATACCTACATAATATAGATACGGTAGATTATTTTAAAGCACTAGGTCAAAGTACAAAAAAGCATATCTTTGCAGTGATATGACAGTTATAATGACAAAAAAGAGTAAGTACAAATAAAGTAACTGCAGAAACAAACAATCAGAAAATATGTTCATGAAATGAAACTGAACATATCACTACGCAACCACGGAAATTATTGAGCAACGTAGATAACTCTAACGATTCACACTATATGGCAAAATTTCTTTAACACCACGGATAATCACCCTGGTCATGACAATTTTAAAGATGTTACTACTACATCTAGGTACCTCAAGCAATACACATAGGATTCAGGGCAATGCCGTAAATAAAGGTAAAATAAATCAAACAACTATTTTGCTTAAAGATGAAAATGGTGCAATATTTTGAGGTACAATTCTTTATATATATTTTTTCTAAGTTCAAGACATTTTTCAATCACTAGGTATAGTTTAATTTATTTTAACTTTTATATTATGTCGAACTATTACAATCAAATTTATAGGCAATATCGTGCAATGAGCCGAGACCGTAGCCATATCAAAAACCACGGCTCATTAATCCGATTTTAACAAGACCAAAACAACAACTATTGCAGTATACATAAAAAGACCAGACGTGCATAATATCGCTGTACTTTCAAGCGTTTCGTCAATATCTAAGGTTGACATCATGAGTGGGACAGTGGCACTGCGTAGGATACGCCTAAGTTGGTACTGTATCTTACAAGTCTACGCAGTTCCACTGACAATATCGGCCGCCAATTTTGACGAAACGTTTGGAAGCACGCTTTCAGATTATACTACTGTATTGCATTACATAATTAGCAATGTCGGTTGGAGAGGCAAAAGGAGATATCGTAAATCAAACGCACAAAAACACAACCACATTTCCATGTTGAAATTATTAAATTAAATAAAAACACTAATGTTGACTCGAACGTCAATGCCAACCACCGCAAATGACATCGGCATGAGCTGAACTGATGCCGTTAAGAAATTGACGGCGACCAATCAGAATCGCGAATACATGATTTGTTTGTAACAGGCGCTCCGATTGGTGGATTGAAACGTCGAGAACATTCTAGAACGTTCCAGCGTCTTATTTTAAGTGAAAACATCGTAAATAAGGTGCTAAATTGGCTTTTAACGGTTTTCATTCATTTTTTGCGTTATGGTTCATGGCGATTTGAATTCAGCATCGAGTTGCATGCAGCGTAATACATAATGAGTTCCACGAAAATCACTGAGGACTAAGAGACACAACGATTATTGTGGGTGATTTAGACTCCACTCCAATCCAGCGATACAGGCCAAATTTGGAGCTTTCATTAAGTTTTGAAGTTTAAAATGCCTTGCATTTGACTACAACATTATTGGCCCGTGTCGTTGAGTACTCATTACGATTTCGACACTTTTACACACCAGAACCCGTTCTTTACGGGGAGCTAGGTCAATTGCTCGATGACAAGGGAGATGCGTGCTAGCAAATACCATCATCAAATATGGTTTGACCATTACGGAAACCATTAATATATAAAAATACACGCTAAAACAACGGTCCTATGGCGGCCCAATCACTGCCGTATAGTACTACAGCCCTGCCACCAATATAGGGGTATCCCAGACAGTTATTGGTCTTAGAAAACCAATAAATTGCATTACAATAAGCGGCGAGCCCGTGAACCGTAGACATCCATGACTTATTTTACTTTATTAATTTAGGGGTGGGTCTCGTCTAGATCCCCTCCCCATTTTTACTCTAAATTCGTTATTATTCAGAATACGTATTCAATGGAAATGGACAATTCAACCAAATTTCACCTGATTCAATCATGTGGGGTAACATTCATCGGATTTACCTACAGTAATAACCCGGGCATCGTTTATGAGATGAAAGTTATGTTGCGCGTATTTATACACCTATATATGAAGGATCTGAAAAATACATAGCGACAAAATATGAAGTTGAAATTGCTGAAATTTGATTCTTTTACTGTTTTCTGTTTTATTGACCATTGACTCATCGTTTAACATTTCATATTTAAGCAGAAAAAAATTGAAATAAAAGTTTGGTAATTTAAAATTGGCGGTATTTTATTGCCGCCATAACGAAAGCATTGAGTTGCATACTGTGAATCTACTTATACTACGTGAAAGCCTCGTGACGCAGAACGTAACAGCATGATTCTGGGCGACTACCCTGTTACTCAGTGTATAAGAAATCTGAGAAACGTGTACATATATAGCATAACCTGATTTCGGATTTTGTTGATTTATTACATAATTATTGCTTTGTGGATTATAATTTGTACATGAAGATGGTAAGTAACCGTCAATCGTCAAACCCTATTTCGCTGAACTGTCTTTGTTCATACAACCATTTTGAATGCATGTATACGAATAACCTCTTAAGTCGTCTCACTAAGTTGCGGGTAGCCCAACAAAGTTGTTGTAATCCGGTACTTGAGGTCATTGGAGGACATACTAGGATATTGACTTGCGTTCTTGTCAAATCTTGAAAAGTAGGTATCAATATATGATACAATATATAATATATAATATGCCACGCCAGCATTCATGGTAAAATGGTACTTTCAGCATTGACCAGCAGTGATGCTGTTGGCGGAAGTCTAACTAATACCCATGTGACGTCACTTTTCTTCTCTTACATCTTGGAACATGTCGAATGAATAGCTAGTCATGTGACTGTGACGTAACTCTCCCAAATTATTCACTCAGTAACAGCCTGATGCCCACACCGAGTTGCAGAACGCTAAATTTGTCCACAATGTCAGTGAGCAACTGGACGTAAACAACGCAAACATGATGTAGTCGTTTTGTATTGCCGTGATTATGGGAAAATAATTCAACCTTTAGTAATAAAACGCTAACTCGAAGCAACACAAGATGTTTAGCAGTGTGTTCCTAAACGTTCAAGACAAGAAGTTACATGGCGAATAATTAACCGCTATAACGCACGATGGAAACATCATCTTGTACTTGTATTCATGCTGTTTCAAGTGAATATACTATCGTCATGGATCAAGAGGAAATTACACCTTGCCGAGCCATGCTTGTCACCTAGGAAGATCCTGTAGTCACTGTGAACAGTCATGCATATTTATAGACATACGTTCAGTTCCTAGGTGACTAAACAGTCACTTTATCACATGTCGTTTTCACCCCGTTACGCCCCGATTATCACCTTGATACTAATTGAGTCTTATTGTATCACGACGTACCACCGAATATCACGATGACTCACTGGAATACTCAACGAAAACATCATAAAATCTAATGCGTGTTTTAAGGCGATTTTTCTCAGTGAACACTTTGTATTTGTGGCTGGCGCCGAATTTGTCCAAATATTGCATAAAGTGGAGAACCTCGGTATCTGCTTACTGTTGATAAGATAGCGGTAGCACCCTCGCAATGTAGGCACATGGCGCGTGCTGTATACGACAGATATACTAGTACATGCTGTGACCTCGCTCACAAGTGATGAACCACTCAAGTCAAGTACAGATTTATGCAATCTTTGCCCAAAGATTGATCCTTATCAATTTCGCCCTGGATAAGGCTACTGAAAATCGCAGATTCACGTCCTTCCTCCATCGTCCTTGCCTTCACCAACCGGCCTCAACTCTGCTCTCCTTCTATAAAAGAAAAATAAAGGGGCTAAACTAATTACTTCTTTGATCTGTTCGAACTTTTCAGGCGCGTGTAAACGCCAATCACTTCAAACTAACAACCGTCAAAGTAAAAATTTAAAGCTAAATTTTGGTACAAAACACCATTACAAATAACCGGTAAGACTGTAAGAGTGAACCCGTACCCGGGGCCTGTAATGGTTGTCGATAGCCAATTGAAGATAATGATGTTGCGAACGTCTGAACATTTGTCTTCGGACCAACTGATTCCTTTCTGGTTGCTGAAGCAACTCTTCGCTCATAAGAGTGAACCCGTACTCGGGGCCTGTAAAGGTTGTCGATAGCCAATTGAAGATAATGATGTTGCGAACGTCTATATACGTGTCCTCGGACAAACTGATTCCTTTCTGGTTGCTGAACCAACTCTTCGCTCATAAGAGTGAACCCGTACCCGGGGCCTGTAATGGTTGTCGATAGCCAATTGAAGATAATGATGTTGCGAACGTCTAAACACGTGTCTTCGGACAAACTGATTCCTTTCTGGTTGCTGAACCAACTCTTCGCTCTTCCTCCCCAATTTCTCCTTTGTCCTTGGCTCACGTTTCCTACTCTAAAGAATGCATATCAACGTATTACCAAAGTGTATAGGCTGGAAATGCTGTCGATGGCCTGCCGAACACTATGGTTGTGATAAATTTTATTGACTAAATGTTGCAACTTATATACTGCCACATGACCGGCTTGATTGTTTATCGGAATAAAATCGTCCTAAGGTGCCCATTCCATTGACCGGCTAGGGCTATTTCCAACAATGGTGACGTGGTAGCAGACATTCAAGACTTGGTGGCGTTTCCACCGACCTCGCATTGCAGAATTGACGGAAATGTTTATTTTCCTCTATGCCATAGTTAAAATTGATCAATGATCATACAGTAAAATCACAAACAAATAAACTAATATTAAAAAATGGCGTCATGGGATATGTTAAGTACAAACATTTTAATAGATTTCTATAAGAAGAAAAATTCAAATTTCCGTCAATGTCATTTGCATTCTGCAATGCGAGGTCGGTGGAAACGCTACCTAAGTCTTGAATGTCTGCTACCACGTCACCGTTGTTGGAAATAGCCCTAGCCGGTCAATGGAATGGGCGCCTAACTAGCGAATAGTATAGATGCTGGGCATTTTTGCTGAAGCATGGCATGATGCTGGTTGAATTTCCTGGTGTTGAGTAGATTGGTTTATGGGTAGCCTTGACTATTGCACATGTGTTCACCGCCAACATTCACATTGATACACCAGCCTCCGTATCCATTCCCACGTTTTTTCCACTGTTTATTACATATTTGCAATTGTTTCTATTGTTATACTGTAATATCAGTTGATGTAAATATTTCCGATGTTCTGATTAAAATACTGATTATAGTTTCTAGCCATCTAGCGCAAGTCTAGGTCTGTAGTCAATGCTCGGAATCACAAATTTACCTACCAGCTAACTGTCCTTTGTAGGAAGGAGTCTCCCCGATGATCGCTTTTATACACGTGGACAAAAAACCGGCATCGCTAAGTCAAAAGATCTAGCGGCTAATCCTTTCACCACCGAGAACAGACCAAATTATTCCACGACCTTTGGGTGTACACCGATTATGGCGTCAGGTTGGCAGAATACTGGACCCTGAAACTAGGCGTCTCTAGAAGTAGAAGTAGAAGGGCGAATTTAACCAGTTGAAAACATGTTAGGCAATTAGTAGGATTTTGTGTTAGAGTAACCGTTTTTATTTTCCCTTTCAATTTCGGCTCCTTTGTCAGAGTTTCATGGAATTTTTCATAACCAACAGACTATACTATACTAACTGTAGCAGTACCTACTTTATCCGCAGTTTCCTGGTGGAAAATTATCTTATTCAACGGGATTCATAAGGAAAGGTTTTTCCTTCAAGGTTAAAAAGCAGAAGCAAAAAGACGCCGAAGAAATTTTTTTTGTTGAATTGAGACTCGAACATATTTGGTCACATATTGTGATGTGAAGTGCAAGATTTTAATTAGATATATTTACTGCACTGAAAAAATTGGCGCCCATTTCGTTCTATTTCATTCACTGTAAAGTTTTCAGTACCCATTCAGGTGAGAGGAACCAAAATAAGAGGGCGGACGAATAAGGAATTCTTGGATCAACTGAAGGAGCGTACCAAGAGCTGAGGAGGAAGGCGCAGGACCGAGAGAGCTGGAGGATGGAGCTGCTGCCAACCAATAAATAAATAGATATTTCTGTTATTATACAATCAAGTAATTGACAAGAAAGTATTAAGTAAAATCGTCAATAGTTGAGTTTGTGACCTCAGAAGAAAGGTTTTCAGTGGGTTAGACACAGAGCTGCAATTATATTATGCCAAGTTGGGAAATAAGGTCAAGATCGGACAACCTGTACAGTGTGTTGAGATGCATCGCTATACCAGTTTTCCATATTAACTGTCATCTAAAGTTATCCACTGCCAACGTGACCTCACACTGCCTTGGCCATGCTACTAACCTATGTGCAGATAGGTACTGCATATATTTTATCAGTATATTCAGGTTCACGTAAGGTTTTAATTTCCGTGCCTCTTGACTTTTCACCCAAGTTAATCGCTGTAATTGGATTTGAGACAATCTTAGGTGGTAATGTCTTATAGTTGTAAGTTTTTTTTTGCCGTGACAACGTCTAATTAATTGATGAGCGCCGGCTGGAATACTAGGTGCATGTACGAAGTAACGCATGTACGAAGTAACGCATGTACGAAGTAACGCATGTACGAAGTAACGCATGTACGAAGTAATGCGGATCGGGAACGTAGGTCAGGAACGCTGGTTTAAAGCAAAGTTTTGGGCAGATGCAGGGGGTGTATCTCAATGTAAATTATACCCATGTCTCGTCTATTCTTCTTCTTTCAGGCCATGCTATATTTGTGGTGATCAAGCAAGGGGTTTGGCTTTGGGGGTGTGAAACGTCAGGGGGTGCGCACGATTTTCAACAAAAATAGGACCCTTTCGGCCGCGTTATTATCTATTTAAAACATTCAAACTTGTTTTTTTAATAATTTTTTTTGTTCAAAAGATTATTCGCATACAAACAATTCAATGAATGTATCCAAATAACCTCTTCAGTCGCCTCTGTAGGTAATACCTGTGTTGAGTTACGACAGGTCACCGATCGCATGATGTGTAGGGACTCGCACAAGTACCATTATGCTATCGAAGTAAAATCAACTGTCTTGAAATATCAACCGCAGAGTAAAAGTATCAGGGCAAACAGAAGAAATCGTCGAGGCTTCTCCCCCGCCCCCTCCCCCCATCGTCTCTTTAATACGAACGTTACAATTTTGTTTTGTGTTTAAATAGAAGAAACCTTTGGCTCAAGGATAAATAGACTCGCCACACCACACCCTTTTGAAATATGACGCTGCCATGTGCCAACTTTTTGCATGTAAGCTTCATACCTAGCCGTAGTTTGAGCTTCGGTAGGGCTTCGTAACCACAAAGCTTAATATCAGTTTCCTCTTGGGTGTCAGTACATCATTTCTCTTATTGCTTGACTCGCTCAAGGTCATCCACTAAGACATTCTTGTTTATTTTTTTGGGAGGTATTAAACTTATTGTCATATTATGTAGTTATTAATATTTAATAGTATAACTATTTAAATAATTAAATTCAACTTAAAAATAAATAAATATATTACATTGTTCCTTGAAGTCTTCATTAGTTCAGTATTATGCATGGTTTTCTATAGTTGCATATAACATTCGATTTCCTTTAGTTGACACTTGAGGGAAAATCGTAGTACCACCACAACAAATTTTTTGTATTCAAAGTCGATTTTCACATGAAATATCGATTAGCGAGCTTTCAAAAATATCCGTTAAAGTAGCAGAAATGCTTCGCTACATATTTTGGCCTTTTCTAACAGCAGTTGGTCACAGTTCTTGAACTTCTTTCTCGGGACTACCACATCAATCGTTTTTTGTACAAATCAAATTCAATCATTGTGGCCAACCTGTGTTAGACTTAGAAAAAGGTGCATGTCATATCGTCACCCTCAAGTCAGAAGGGTGTAGCCAACACTTTTTTTTTGCTAAATTGAGTTAAGATCAGATTTAGTAACCTTGAGCTCTACCTTTGCATATACCGAAAAAATGTAATCTTGCAAAATATATATAAATTTTTTTGATTAGGAGGGCGTATCTGACAGCTTATGGCAAATTGTACAGACACAGAAACGCAATTATCTCGAAATGTTGTTTTTGATGGTACACCCCTCTAACTTTAGGGTGACGATATATCGAAATGATCAGAAACAATTCTTCTACTTTCCTGATATTTTTGACCTACGATTGATATTTCACGATATACTATATTTGATTTTTGCACTTACTGTGTATGACTTTTTCTGATCGTCTCTACAGGTCCAATCTCGCATTTATCTTATCTTAAGTACTTATCAGGCTCCTTATTAGACTTTTTTGGAGTGTCCTTTTTGATGGGGTTGGGATCCATGCTGTGCCGTCCATTTCACATCATATTTTGCGTTGACAGGACATGTCATTATTTTGTAATGAACCATTCAGTGGCGGATATTGAAAGTCCCATGGTCGAGAACCTCCCAGAACCCATTGGGTGGCATTGGTTATCCGCTTTTCCATTTCTAAAATAAACATTGATCATTTTTATTACACTGTATGCAAAACCAATCTCACAGAGTGTGCTAATGAAGCGCATTAAAATTCGTACCTTGCAAGTTGCAACTACTAGACAATATACCTAAGAGGGCTCGAAGGTTTTATTCAAGTGCATCATGATACATGTTTGGCATCCAAGAGATACATGACCTTGCCGGTATGAAGGATTTGCAGCACTTTTTGTATATGTGTTCATAGACGATTCAACTCTGCATGGTACCTTCCATCGGATCACTAATCGGTACCGGGAAAACCTGTAATTATTTACGAATTCTCGATCCCACTGAGATTCGAAATTAATGTAAGGTATAGTACGGTACTGTAGAGTATAGTAGGGTGTAGGGTTTGGGGTGTAGAGATTTGTCGATATAGGAAAAGCGGATTGGAAGCTTACCCACAAGTCAAGATGTGAAATATGAAAACTGCAGTTCAAAATATCAATTTTAATTTAAAAGCCTGCTTCTTCTTGTTCTTCTTCTGGCGCTATATCCCTGTACCGGGCTTTGGCTTGATCAGCAACGGTCCTTCAATCCTCTCGGTATTGTACGATGCTCACCATCTGCAGACTCCCTTTCAGCGGTTTCGTGGACTTCCTGATGTCTTGTTCCCGTCATACTTGCTTTGTAAATTTTGTTCAGCATGCGGTCCTTCTGAAATTCTTACGACGTGCCCCAGTCATCTTAGACGCTACACTTTAACAAAGGCTTCATGTACCGTAGAGCAAGCATGGAGTTGTCACTCTTTATATAATAAGATTATCGTTTATAATCTCATGAAAACAAGAACCGGTCCGAGTTTACTCGAATATGCTTTCCGATTTTTTAATTAGGGAAGCAACCTGTCCGGTTTCGTTACACAATTTAACGCCTAAAACATGCCTGAAGGTAGAAATCATCGATGGAAAGGTTTCGCAGAAAAATTGTTTTTTAGTCATTTTTCATTAAAACTTAGTTATTTTTATTTTTTTACCCCCAGAAGCAAACTATCAAGGAGCAAGCGACCCCCCGCATTTTATTAACATTATAACGACTACAATATATGTGAATTTAAAAGAAATCGTTGGAGCCGTTTCGTAGAAATAATTTTTTTAAGACGTTTTTTATGAGTTTTTTGAAAATAAAACCCCCCCAAATTGAGTTAGCCCAAAATATAAACAAATGGTCCCGAGGTATGATTTTTGTGAACCTACATGCAAAATTTCATTAAAATCGAGTTAGTAGTTTGCCCGGAATTCGATGAACAGACAGACAGAGCGACAGACAAGGACGTTTCGTAAAAACCACTTTTTTGGGTTCCTAGGACCTCAAAACGTGTAAATCCGTTGAAATCTCGGAGTCTAGAATTTCGACCTCTCAAAGATTTCCTACGTATAAATTGGAAAGCAATAAAATTCTTACAATGTAAAACTGTACTTAGGATTTTAATTTTTATCATAAGTGACAGTAAATTTTACAGTGTACGCTCCGTAGGAAATTAACTGCCCGAAATTTAATACATATATTTAATTAACTAAGCTAGTTATTAAATATTTGGCTCATTTAAGTTGTAGAAGACTACTTCATGCATTATGTAGTATTAATTTTTGGGTTTATAGTTTTTTCATAAAAATTATTGAGGACTAAAATTTCACGAAAAATAGATACCAACAATTAAAATTCCCTATTATATTAGGCATGAAGTAGTCTTCTACAACTTAAATGAGCCAAATATAATAACTTGCTTATAAATAAAAAATAAGAAGTATTAAGTTTCGGGCTGCCGAATTCCTACGGGACGTAAGGAGACTATGTAGGCTACGATAGCTTATAATTATTAAATTGTAACGAACCTCTTCTAATTTAGACAGTTAATTCTTTTGGGCCGATGGCTATAAATCAAATCCAGGATCTGCGTATGGCGTTGCTATAGTAGCTACATTTAATAGAACACATTCCCTAAATTAATAAATACTGATTCACGTGTCTATATAGAAACTACCAAGACGACGAGTATATATCACATCACCTGTAGGCCTAAGCTTCCAATGGCGCTTATTCCACCAACGTCAATAGTGAAAGTAAATGTAGTATTGATGGAAATTTGAATTTTACTCTATGCCATAGTTAAAATTGATCAATGATCATAGAGTAAAAAATCGCGTTGCAAACAATAACAAACTAAAATGGCGTCATGGGATATGTTAAGTACAAACATTTTATATTCTATTGTTTTTAAAACAATTTTCATCCATTAAACAGATCGGTGAAGGTCGATCTTACTTCGGATCTCCTACTATTATTAGGCTTTATTAAAAATAATAAGTATACGAAGAAAACAAATACAAACAAAATTTCAAAAAAACAAATGCAAATAAATTTCAAAAATTTGGCGCATACGTGTCATTAGAAGAAAAGTGATCAATAGTTGAAAAAACCAGTGGAATGGCGTGTAACAATGAAAAATTGAAATTTCCGTCAATTCTACATTTACTATCACTATTGACGTTGGTGGAATAAGCGCCAATGAATACATTTCCAGCCTGAAAATTTTTCTTTTGTGCGTCCGTATCGCTGGCAAGCTTTGGCTACTTTGGGTTAGGACGTAGGCGGATATTAGAGAAAGAACGGGTCTTTGTTATGGTTGGAGGTGAGGCAGGTCACCGTGCGATGGCCACGTGCCGAGAGCTCGCCAATATTCAGGGCCCGGTCGTTGGTCTCTTCCCTTCGCAATTTTTTTATAGGTAGCTTTACCGAAACTATTCTGTGAAGTATTCTCTGTAGGCGTACCAGTTAAGTACATATTCGTTTGGCCGATTCAAGGACTTGTGTACTGTACACTTTTAAAATGCCCATTGAATGCAATTGACTGTCGTTTTGCGTTCCACCAATCACCGAGTCAAATAACGTTTTCGCATTACGCTACATACTTATTAGCAAAATATACATAATGGCTGTTACTTTAAATGCTAACATTGCATACTCTACATTCTACAGGTTCATTGTTAGATGGAATGGGGTAAGTGGTATGGGTAGATGGGGTGGGGCCTTTATGGACTGGCGCTGCGAGTCTTATTTGGGACAGAACCCGACGTAAAATAGAAGCGTCGTCAAGTGTTGGTTCCACCCAACCCAAATGTTACATTTTTACCTCTGGTAAGATATCAACAAACAGTATTTCTACAATAATATTTCTGAAGTAAGATCGGATTTTGGTAAGCAGGCTAAGTCTGAAGATTGATCAAGGCTGATTGAAGCGTCTGGAAGGCAATGGGTGCAAGTGACGTTTTTGCTTTCCTATTTATACATTACTATTAGGTTCCACCCGACCCTAATGTTACATTTTTACCTCTGGTAAGATATCAACAAACCGTATTTCTACAATAATATTTCTGAAGTAAGATCGGATTTTGGTAAGCAGGCTAAGTCTGAAGATTGAACAAGGCTGATTGAAGCGTCTGGAAGGCAACGGGTGCAAGTGACGTTTTTGCTTTCCTATTTATACATTACTATTAGGAAAGGTTTATGATGGTCGAAATTATCGATTTCGAGACTCCAACGGATTTACACGTAAAGGAATCAAAGAAGTGTTTTTGCTTTCCAATTTATACGTAGTATAAGGAAAGCTTTGTGTTGGTCCAAATGTTCGATTCCGAGATTTCAACGGATTTTTTACTAAATGTATAGACAGCCAATATTAACCATGGAACTATTACAATATCTATACTAATAGAGAAATAGGAAAGCCTCTTTAGGTTCACTCGTATCGGTTCTTTGCATTTTGGAGTTAAGTGCACCATGTTGTTACTCTATCTGCTCTTTACCCTAGAAACCAACACGAATATCTGGATCGGTAATTTTTCTAGAATTCATCATTTCTGTCACTTGCATCCCTTGGCCTCTAGGCGCTTCAATTTCGGTATTGCATACAACTTAGTCGTTATGTAGGATTTTTTACTATCATTTGGATGACAGCAGCGTATGGTTTGGTGGAGCAATTGATTGGGACTCGGTTCTATTGTGTAGCGATATTCGATGTCCTCCCAGTCCGGAAATAAATTAGCCTTGGCTTTGGCCGATTTAGTAGTGGCTATTTCGGTATAATAGAGCACGGTTCTTCAACCCTTTGCATCTTCAATCTTGTTTTAGCATTGCTGAGCTACCACATTGCTGATGAATCAACCTTTCTAAAGACGGTTGTTCGACTGTGTGTACCTGTCGTATAGGATACAATAAAAATGTGAAAAGCTCTTTGCCTTATGGTTAATTGTTAACACATCAACACAGACATTTTGGTGCTCTCTTCATTGCACCCGATGACGCGTAATTAGGTCCTAGATGGTGCTCAGACCCAGGGACGGATTCAGCCAATTTTTGGGGGGGGGGGGGTAGCTGAGGGTCAAAATAGGAAAAACGTATGTAGGATCGACTAAATTTGAGCGTAATAACTTAATTTACAATAGATTTACGAAATTTTGGGGGGGGGGGCAGCTACCCCCCCTGTATCCGTCCTTTGCTCAGACCAAATAAATTTCAGCCAGGTCAAGTTCATTCAGTATGGTATGACCTAGGCCGAGGCCAGGATTTTTTTTTTGGGGGGGGGGGGTTGAACCAGAAGTAATCTGAGTCCACAAAACTGGATTATTACTTTTGCAGCCCATAGGTTACATAGGGGCTGAGGGAAAATATAGGCGAGAAATAGTGAGTTTTTTACTGCAGTAAAGTTTAAATTTTTTAGTCAAAGATGCATTGATATTTTTGCAAACAAAAGGGGCCGGGGGATCTCTCCCGTGGGGAAAGTTAAGTTTTGAAAATACAGGTGAGAAATAGTGGATTTTTATTCATATTTCTAAATTTCTGCCAAGTTAAGGTTTTCGGTTAGTTTACAAACGAAGAATAATCGATATTACTACATTTTTTGATAGTTTCAGCCATACTAGAAATGTCTGCTAACACGTCAAAAAACATTTAATATCACTATTGACGTTGGTGGAATCTGCGCCTTATCATGGATTTAATATGTGAAGATTCCCAGATAAGCCGACAAGGAAACTTTGACATTGATGACGGGCCCAGTTTCCCAGAACCGGGGAGAGAGCATTGCATGGAGAAAACCGTCTCGCAGTCAGCGCACACAATCAGGACAATGTAGAAGAGTGGTACAGACTCCGACTTTTACCCGAAAGGTTGTTGGTTCTAGTTCTACACTTGCTACATTTTCTGGTCATGCTTCGGAGGGCATGTAATTCAGGTCCCGGGCTTTCCTAGTTGAGTGTAAGAGAGGGCTCCCTAACTCCGCTAGGTTGGTTAAGTAATGGAACAAAAAGTCAATTATGTAGTAAATGGCCGAAATGGGTCCTGTTTGTTTTGCTTACATTATTTTGTATGAGGTGATGTTGGTGGGATTCGATTGGTTCGAGCTATAAAAAAATGTTTTAATAATTTATTCTGCATCTATTAAGTATGTAAGTGTGTTCACATATCGTAATTAACAGGTTCCTATTAGCAACTCCGTGGCTATTGACTAAATCGGCTATGGTTGGATGTTGAAATTTGGAAACTGTCATTTCAGATGCGGTAATCTATGAACATGAACTTATGTACAAATTATGAGTGGTATGAAATCGTAATTTATGAAAAAAAGCTTTTCTTATTTCTGTGTCTATCCTCCCAACATTTTCGGCTTGAGCAGACGGATTCAAAAGACGAGCAATGTGGAAATGGCTGTTAAGCAATCGCTTCCATTTCTTAACAATACACGATATTTACAAGACAGTTAGTAAATAAGGCTAGTGTAACTAAAAGAAGTTGATGCTTACATGGTTCTGATAAGAGCTGTTGTGATATAAGAGCAGGTAATTCAACGGTAATAGCAAATTTAACCAGACTCAGTGAGCTGGATTTCCCCTGTCATTAAGGACACAAGCATAGCAATTTTTCCTCATTATATCCCGTCCGTCACTGACAGTTTTCACGTCAAGCTTTTCTATCAGTTTAATGCTCCTTTATTTACTACTCTTTATTTACAGAAAATGAAAATGTTGCCTTTTATATAGTGCACGTGCCATTGGGGTGTATCACTGTGTTTACACGCCAACGAATTAATTGCATTATTATGATTTCCCCAGAGCATACCAACAATAGATTGGTTGTTACCACTAAGTATGTCTGTAGGATGATAGTAACTGCTTTAAGTTACTTAAATGTATATCCTCAGAAGAGTTTTCATTAGAAGAGTTAACTGCAGTAACAGGTTTAAGCTTTATGAGTTGGGAGTCCGTAAATTAATAAATAAATAAATATTGACTTTCTTGTTTTATTAATAAGTCAACATAGCGGAGTTAGGGCTATAAAGCCCTCTCTTACACTCAACTAGCAAGGCCCGGGTTCGCCTACTTTACATGCCCTCCGAAGCATGGCAGGTGTGGGACTTGAATCAACAGCCTTTTGGGTGGAAGTCGGAGTCTGTGCCACTACTCTACATGTCCTGATGGTGGAGCGTTGTACAAAACCGAGATGGCTGGAGGAGTATTGTCATGCAGGCCAAAGATCATCAAGGGCTGTAGAACTAGAAGAAGAAGAAGAAGTAGGTTTGACAGTGTCAATGATGATGTCATTATCGTTGGGTTACAGTAACATGTATGTAACTTACGTAAATACAGTGCGAAACTTCTTTCTACGATAATGTTTCTCAATACTGTATGTTTACATAGAAAGGATGCGAGTAAAAAAAAAGAACCAGTTCGAGTGAAGCCATATCGTCACCCTAAAGTCAGAAGGGCGTAACGTCAAAATCAAAATTTTGACATAATTGCGTTTAAAGATGCTTTTGCTCAGAACAAATTACAGTCAGATAGGAGGGCGCCTCCTATTTAAAAAATTCCTCCTTATTTTTCACGTATGATTTTTTTTTCCGCACATGGAAAGGTAGAACTTGCGACAAGGTCACTCTAAGTCTGATCATAACTCAATTTCCCCAAAAATGTTGGTTACGCCCTTCTGACTTTAGGGTGACGATGTATGTATATGATTTCCTATTTAGGCACCGAGATATAGAGATAGAAGTGTTTTAGTTCCTTGGTAAATAATTGTCCTAAGGTTAAATTTCGGTTGCCTCAAGTTTCCCTATCACAAAGCACTGAATTTATTATGTGACCAATATACCATAATACAACACAGTAATAATGGCAGGGTATGCAATGTCATTGAATATATAACACTAGTGTTATTCAATGGCAATGTATTGGGTATCCATAATTTCTTAAAAAAATAATCTTGTATTCAAAACAAAATCTTTGCTTGGGAAAGCAACCGGTGCGGTTGCGTTACTCTGTTTAACACCCAAAACATACCTGAAGTTAGGAAGTATAGAAAGGTTCCACAGAAAAAGTTTTTTTTTACCAATTATTCATGAACATTGAGTCTTTTTTAATTTTTTGCGCCCAAAACCAAACTATGAAGGGGCAAGCGACCTATTGGTTTTGTTTACATTAATAACGAATACTCGCCTTAAATCTCGAAATCGAATATTTCGACCATCACAAAGCCTTCCTTAGGCGCTTATTCCAACAACGTCAATAGTGATAGTAGATGCAGTATTGACGTGGTAGCAGGCATTAAAGACAGTCTAAAAATATCTGCTACCACGTCAATACTACATTTACTATCATTATTGACGTTGGTGGAATAAGCGCCTCATATGTACTATGCTAACGTATAAATAGGAAAGCCAAAATTTTGACGAATAAATCGATTTCAAAAAACAATTTACCTTTGCAATTACCTATTCTGAACTTTAGAGTTTAGACGAACATCAATGCTGAACACTTTGTTTTTTGAGACCTGTAGATTGCCCCCAATGTCTTGGCCTATTTTTAGACTGCAATTGCGGATCCCACGCTATCGATGTGTAGCTCCCCATTCATTCTCCATCCTTTTAGATATTTCTTGTAGCCGTCAGAGATCACATCGACTGCATCTTAATAAGACACAAGAGTTATGTTATTATTGTTTGGTAGCAGTCTCGATTTGATTGAGATTGTTCTGATTGAATATAGCAATAACAATCATTGTTGTGAGACGTGTACCTTTTGGTTAATAATATATGGAAGTAATGGACACGTTGCTCAAAGTCGCTGTCAATTTCAAGTTTCTGCCAATTTTTCCATATTTTCTTTTATATCAGGGGTTCCCAACCTTTTTTGTCCGTAGACCACTAGATTATTTTATGATTTCCCGTGGACCACCATGGCTGTGACAGGAAAATTGTCAAATTCTAGGACCAAGATCAAGTAGTTTGTGCGTACAATTAGGCTACGTTTGATTAAATGTTTAGGACAGGTATTGGTCGGATTTTATAGTTCAGTGCCAAGACTGTATTTTACTTCAAATTTCCAACAACTCAGCTGTTTTATTTTCTTACTGCATTTCTTACTTTGCTCCGTAGACCACCTGATATATGTATGTCTGTGGACCACAGTTTGGGAACCCCTACTTTATATATTTCAGGACCATTTGACGAAAGACCGGTGAGTTAATATTGTAATGTGCGCAACACCTAGTCGAAAGTGACCAAAGTATACTGTTGGGTTAAGCTGACTGGTGCCTGTTTTGATTGCAGACTGACAGCGAATGTAGCAGGGGCGAAGACGAGCGCCTCGCTGACGAGGAATGCCTGAGTCCCGATGACGACGGCTACTCGTTGTGCGACTTCCCCCTGCCACAGCCCCCGGACGGCGGCTACGGCTGGGTCATCGTGTTCGCCTCCTTCATGTGCAACATGATCGTCGACGGCATCGCCTACACGTTCGGCGTCTTCCTCAACGACCTCGCCTCCTACTTCGGAGAGGGGAAAGGTACAACTGCGTGGGTCGGCAGCTTGCTCTCGGGCATGTACTTATGTGCCGGTAAGTGACAGTGCATCGACAATATTGGAATCAAGCAAATCCAAAGAATCAAATTAGTTATTTAAAA
This sequence comes from Psococerastis gibbosa, assembly GCA_963971405.1. Lineage (NCBI taxonomy): Eukaryota > Metazoa > Arthropoda > Insecta > Psocodea > Psocidae > Psococerastis > Psococerastis gibbosa. Next base: position 9,972,700 of record OZ020484.1, on the reverse strand, counting down.
AAAAATCATTCCCAACACTGATAAGATACTTGTAAGTGTATATACATTAATATTTTCAGTTCGGTTCAGCTGCTCAGTTGGTACAAAAGGGAAGATCCGAATTTTTGTTGTGAAAAGAATTTATTTAGTTCACTTCATTAATTTACCTTTGACCAGCTCTCCACAACGCGTCGTTTACGTTGTCCCCACTAGTATAGTTATGAAGAGTGAAGACGGTAGCCAAGCACTTATTGTGCATACAGTACAATATGAGTTATGAGATTTTAGGCAAGCTTTTAGATGCTTATAAACCAGGCTTTAGTTTCGAAAACGAAAAAAAATATAGGTTAGTTGTCTATAATAATGTAATCTCACTAAACATAAGAAACTCTTCTTTATTCCTCTGATTACGGCATTTCGACAATCCATCTGAAGGACGGATGTTGGAACTATCTGCTGTACGAAGTTTACCAGTGAATTACATTATGTTCTTTTATCTTCCATACCATTTCTGATATACAGTATTTGATCTTCCATACCATTTCGGATATACAGTAATTGATCTTCCATGCGATTATTTCCATTGATTAGGCTGATTTCATTACCAATCCTACCCTTTACGATGTAGTAATAGTGAACAGTTGCAATTCCGACAAAATGTGTACGGTACGCAGTATTTAATTTTTCCCCTCAAATCAAATACTTCTTACACCTTCACATGCTCAGGCTTGAGGGGCACAAGTTTGAAACTTACATTTTATTGCAAACGGACGAGAGACAGCGTGTCACCTAATGACTAACCTGCCAATGGTGGGCGTTGGCAAGTAAGTGAGTAAGTAGTACATTTTATTGCATTTTGGAAAATTACACGAATTATCTATCAATGTTATTTCTCTAAAATTGTTTTCTCATTGTTGCAGGTCCGGTAGTGAGTGCTCTGACTGATAGGTATGGCTGCCGCGCAGTTTGTATGGCAGGATCCGTCATAGGTTGTCTATCTTTCGTTCTCTGTGTCTTTTCTCCGTCCGTCTATGTAATGATGCTCACTTACGGCATTATGGGAGGTAAGTTCATCTTATTGTACTACGGTTAGACTTCGGGTGCCATTTTAAGTTGGCCCAAGGAGAAATTGGCGTTGTCCGAAATAGAGTAGCCCAATATCATGCGTGTCTAATAACCACCGGGTTTCCGCAATGTTTGGATGTAGGCATTGTGGCAATTCGCCGAGACGTCTCACAGAACTCCCATCAATGTGACTAATACTCAGCAGCAAGTAGCAGCCATGAACCAGCTGTTAAATTATTGATAAGTAGATGTTCTGAAACCCCCCCCCCCCCCCCGGTTCAGAAATTTCATTGGATATTCCATTGTGGTTTTTATTTCCCCCCTCAAAATCCGATTCTATCTAGCAACAAGCCATTTCATTTCGGGGGGGGGGGAGGGGGGAACCCCCATGAACCCCCCCTTGGCTACGGCCTTGCTTAGAAACAAAACTATTGCGGTTAATATTAATGTCCAGTGTTTAACAGTAAATGGATATTAAGTGATGTAATTATTTGCTCATATGTTTTACAAGCGGATTTAAATTTTATATTAATGTCCATTGTTTAACAATGAATGGATATTACGTGATATTGTAATTATTTGCTCATATGTTTTACAAGCGGATTTAAATTTTACATAGAGACAGAAAGAAATTTGTGCTATAATAATGAGACAAAAGACAGTGGTGTGGGTGATGTTGGCTCATTGTTGAGTCATGAGTGTTGCAAGTGGTGAGCTCGATGCCAAGGGTCAGCAGCGCCCAGCAGACGCGCTGGGGCCGCATTTACCGCTTCGATTCTTATGTCACGCCATACATCATGTGCTCAAACCACTTTCAATGGCGGATCCACGGGGGGTTGACCCCGCCCCTCCTAAATGAGTAAATTCATATGATAGTATTTTTTAAATTGAATATAACTCACATTTTCAAGACAAAAAAAATTACCTTTTAAACTTACATACTACTGACCCCCCCCCCCTAAATTTTTCGCTGGATCCGCTCTTGACCCTACTTTTGCCTGTTAATGCAGGAAATTATGAAATACGAACCGGTACGAGTGAACTCGTACATGCCTTGATATTTATCAATTGGAATATGTATAGTGGCCTTTCGAATGCACCGCTTGAAAGGATTTTGAAACGTATTGAAGTGTCAAAACTGGACCCTTTTGCACTAAGCCTAAGTGAATTTAAGCGAATGGCGATGTTGTGACAGCCATAATGAGCTATAGCTACTCGTACACACTTGTGTTGTATTGTATGTTAGGTATTTATTTTACGTGCATAGGTATTGTTTTATGTTTTATATTGTGATATCTTTTTTGGACTTTGTCTGCCGGCAGCACGTATTATAAGCTTATTTATTTATTTATTTTATTTATTATAGTAATAGTTCCACGGTAATTACTTGTCCCAGTGGCGGGTCCAGAAGGGGGCCATGCCCCCCCCCCTCCCCGAGAAACATTAGCGTACACTATATAAAATAAGACATTCTAAACAAAAACCTTAGTAAGGTAACATGAATATGTCTTCCATGTTTAAATTATACATTTTACTGCTGTAAGAATCGTAAAACCCCACTATTTTAAACTTATATTTTCCAATTTTTCCCCCGGGGGGCGACCCCCGTGGCCCCCTGCTTCCAGCAATATGACTAAGCATTTAAGCATTCCTTTGTAAGCTTTAAAAAATCTATACTTTCCTGCTGTTAAAATACGTAAAACCCCACTATTTTGCACTTATATGTTCAAATCTTTCCCCCGGGGGAGACCCCCGAACCCCCCGTTCGTCCCTACCTGCATCAGACGCTTGGGTTTTCAAGTATTGCACAGAAAATTAATGTGCAATGTGACTAAGCATTTAAGCATTCCTTTGTAAGCTTTAAAAAATCTATACTTTCCTGCTGTTAAAATACGTGAAACCCCACTATTTTGCACTTATATTTTCAAATCTTTCCCCCGGGGGAGACCCCCGAACCCCCCGTTCGTCCTTACTTGCATCAGACCTATTGGACAATCGCTAAAAAGTAATTTGGCTTCGTAGGCTACACCCACTTTTCCCGGAATGGCACCCTCCGAAATCTGTCCTGAAACCGCCATTGACTTGTCCCGTGGTTAAATATCGGCTGCCTATAGTTTTCCCCTAGTCTAAAGCACTGGATTGATCGATGGGACAATTGTGTACAATGGGATGGGCAGGCCATTAATATAAAACTACGCAATAATAATGGTACGGTATGCAATGCATTACGGCTCGGCTTATCCGTAATAACTTCAAAAAATAATTTTTTTTCTTCAAAACCAAAATGCTTTTGAAAGTACACTGTTTTGTTTCTTTATTTAGCACCTAAAACATACTGTCTTGAACTTGGGTAGCAATCAAAGCATAGATACTGTAGAATTGATCCTAGGAAAAATATTTTTTTTTTTTTACATTTTTCATGAAAATTGAGCATTGTGTTTTTTTTTTTGTATAGAAGTCGTTTTTTAGAAATGATTTTTAGTCATTTTTTCGGGGTTTCGAGGCATAAACCCCCCGCCAAAAATGAATTTATCCAAAAAGATGGAAAATATAAATATGTCATTTTTGTGAACATAAAGGCCAAATTTCGTCAGATTCTGATTCTATATCGAGTTACAGGCTGTCAGACATTTCGTAAAAACTACTTTTTTGGTTCCTTAGATCTCAAAATCCGTTGGAATCTTGAAATCGATAATTTCGTCCATCACAAGGCTTTCCTTACATCAACGTACAATATAAATAGGAAAGAAGAAACATATGCAGTACCTACAGTACTCTTGTAGAAAATTACCGTCGAAGCTCATACCCTGCTAAGGTGCCCATTCCATTGACCGGCTAGGGCTATTTCCAACAACGGTGACGTGGTAGCAGACATTCAAGACTTAGGTGGCGTTTCCACCGACCTCGCATTGCAGAATTGACGGAAATGTTTATTTTCCTCTTTGCAATAGTTAAAATTGATCAATGATCATACAGTAAAATCACAAACAAACAAACAAACTAAAATTAAAAAATGGGGTCATGGGATATGTTAAGTACAAACATTTTAATAGATTTCTATAAAAAGAAAAATTCTAATTTCCGTCAATGTCATTTGCATTCTGCAATGCGAGATCGGTGGAAACGCCACCTAAGTCTTGAATGTCTGCTACCACGTCACCGTTGTTGGAATTAGCCCTAGCCGGTCAATGGAATGGGCGCCTTATTAAATTAATCTTCTTTAGAGATAATTTAGCACTAATCCCCAAGATTGTGTTTTATGAAATAGCCTAGTAAAAGTGCGCTAAAAACTTAACAATCAGCGATAAAAGCCGAGTAGCTACTCCACTTATTGCGGTTTTGTAGTAAATTTCTAATTAATCTTTTTGAGTATGTATTCGTGATACATAGGCTTTTTTATCTGTATAAAGTATGTTTAGTCTATGTCCATGGGCCCAAAGATTAATTTAAAGGACCGTGGGAACTAATCTAAGGAAATTAGCTTCTGAGTGATGGTAATATTTGTTTCTTCCATGAAAAGACAACAATAAATGTTTGTCTAAGCTGAGCCAGAGCTCGATAATCAGTTAAGTATACTCCAGTTAATTTCCAATTCTATTTGCCCTAGAGGCGAAATATCAAGGCCTGAGCCAATGGAATTGATTATTTATTTTATCATAGGCTATGGCGGCCATTCCGCTTGTCAATTTTTCTTCAATTTTGATAATGTCATTGACGGAAAATCATCAATGCTGCATTTATATTTTTACACCTCATTCCACTTGTCTTCAATAATTGGCCATTTTTGTTCTTAATTTTTTCCAATTTTGTAAGTTTGCCAGGCTTCTTTGTTTGAATTTTATAATCTAAAAGAAATTTTATGATTTAAATTTTATGAAATAATTCGTTTGTTCTCAAGGAATTAATCACAAGTATTTATCATCTCCAGACGACGCCATAGTTTAATTTTAGTTTGTTATTGTTTGCAAAGGGTGATTTTACTCTATGATCATTGATCAATTTGAACATGAGAAAGTTAAAATGGACAATGACATTGAGTAAAGAAAAAATCACATCAATTATTGACGGAATATTGACAAGTGGAATAGCCGGCTATAAGCTATAATTTGATTTATTCAATATATGATTATCACGCCCGGAGTCAGATGATAAAGCAGTAAAATCAGGCAGATGGGCCGCGGTCGATCTGAAAGCGTACTTCCGATTCCAAACGTTTCGTCAACGAATCCGGTCGGTATCTTCTACTATAGACTTCTACGATTGTATCTCGGAGGCTTAGTAGCAACTAAATAAATAAATAAATAAATAAGGACATTTTGTTCTATTACTATTACTAAGCCAACTGAAGGTGCATAAGGCATGGAAATTAGAAATTGAAATTAACAGTGAATATATACAGATATACAGTCTGCATTATGTACAGCCAAGACATGTAGCGTAGTGGTACGTATTCTCACTTTCACCCGAAAGGTTGTTGGTTCAAGTCCCACATTGGCTACATTTTCTGGCCATGCTTCGGAGGGCATGTAAAGCAGGCGGTCCCGGGCCTTCCTAGTTGAGTGTAAGAGAGGGCTTTATAGCCCTAACTCCGCTAGGTTGGCTTAGTAATAGAAGCAACAAAAAGCCCTTATTTATTTATGTATGACTCGTCCCCATACTTGGCTAAGTCTCTATCTTATAACGCCTGTTATAATGCAATGTCAATGACAAGAATATCTGAGCTAGCCCATAGGCACTTGCATTTTGTGTGGATTCACATTGAGGAGTGAATAAGTTTACCAATGGCTAGAAATGCATTCGGAAAAATGCCAATAATGTCCGAAAACCGATGGGGACGTTGACAGGGCAAGGCACAATGGGTTACACTATATGTAGGCCTACATCCATAAAAAAGCACTACAATAATAAATAAATAATATGTACTGTATTCTGTATATTATGTAAACAACATTTCACATGCATATTAAAAGTAATTTATTTATGTTTTATTCAGAATTGACTATTCTCTATTTATTTTAAACACCTTGTTTCATTTCTTCGAAGGCACTATATAACTATAATATACTATAATATAGAGCCCTAATTTCTTCCATTTTTGTTGTAGTACTTGATGGCATTACGCCGCGAAGATTGCATTGCTGACAGTGCAGTACTTATATTTCGTTGTTTATGTTTACAGGTGGGCCACAATATGTACTTTATTGTCATGTCTCGTCAATTTTCACAGATATTGATTAAATTAACGAGACAGCAGTAACGTGATGCGTCATCAGCCGGCCATGCATTTTTTCCTCCTTTAACGTTGCATACCGATTTTGACCTGGGCATATTAAGGCAGGCTAAATACTAATGATTGTTGGTGGCATGGTTCAGGTTTGGGCTGTGGACTGATATATCTGCCCGCCGTTGTCTGCGTGGGGTTCTACTTCGAGCAGCGCAGATCGCTGGCGACGGGCATCGCAGTGGCGGGCTCCGGGCTGGGGGCGTTCGCCTTCGCCCCTCTGGCGACCATCCTGCTCGATCAGTTCGGGTGGAAAGGTGCTAATTTGATTCTTGCGGGGTTCATCCTCAACTGTGCTGTAAGTATTTCGCCAATAATATGTCCTTACATCCGGTGATTTTTTTCTAAATTGGAAATGCGGTTGTATGGAACCTGGTCGTCTCGATCTAATTACAGGGCTTGTCCGGAAAGTGATCCTGATTTTAAAAAAAAATTTTTATTGAACATACAACTTATGATTCTTCGAAATAAGACTCTTTAGCTTCCATATATTTTTCCATGCTGTATAAGCTCCCTGGAACTCTTCTGGCTGAATACTGTTCAGTAAGGTCGTCGTAGTAGCTTGGACGTTCCCCAGGGTGTCGAGATGATATCCTTTGAGCTCCCTTTTCAGTCGAGGAAATAAAAAGAAGTCCGCTGGGGCTAAGTCTGGACTGTAGGTTGGCTGGGGAACCGTTTCGATACCAATCCGAATCAAGTAGGGGGTGAGAACGAAGGCTGTGTGAGACGGCGCATTGTCATTGTCATGATGCAGTTTCCATGACGCTCGGATCTCTTTTCGGACGCCGGTGACTTTGTGATGCAGCCCTTGAAGCACTTCCTTAAAAAAATGTAGCATTGGCTGTCTGGCCAAGGGGTACAAACTCGGGGTGTACAACTCCTTTAACATCAATATAGGCTCAGTAATTAGGCACATTACTCAATTCGTGCTTTCATTGCTAACTCTTTATAACCAGAGCTAAACTTTTTTCACTTCACTTTTTTCCTTGACCAGTAACCCCGGACTAGGTGCATATATTGAGAAAAAACAATTTGTTATTAATTAACATTATCACGCTCAAGCTTCCGCTTATCGAGAATTAATAATAATAATAATACTTGAGGATTGTCAGCAGTCAGCACTATTTTCTTTACTTGTAATTCTAATTGCGGACTAAACAATAGTCGCGGGGCTGTCATAATGAAACATTTTTTGAGATGCTCCAGAATGCAAAGTAGTATAGAGTTAAGACTCATATCTGGATTGAGCTGGAATGGGTCTGGGCAACGAAGAGAGAGCCAATTCTCAATGGTTTAATGACCCATGCTTGCCAGATCATGTTTTTAATATTGGGTATGAATTTATTTTTCCTTTCTATGAAATATGTTTAACGTTTGTTTTTTCGCACCTGTTTCATTTGTAATGAGCACTGGTCGAATTTTTGTACGGTTATCAATAATGAAGAATTTAGCTTGACTACCTACGTGCTACATTCTACGCTACAGCACATATTTTTTTCTTATTTGGGGTGTGTACGTACGTATGCACTTCAGCCTTGTTGGCGTATTGTGTCAAAGTGCCAATTATTATTATTATTACTCCTCTAAGGAGGTTTCACTTGAGGGTATTTTTTTTGTTTGGTTGCACTTTCTTAGTTAAGGTATGCTCAAGTAAGTCCCTATTCATTTGTTTGGTTCGCAATGGTTGGGATATTCCTACCTTTGCGGAGCAACTCAATAACCGCCACGCACAATTACCAAATCCTAGCAGGCCAGCAAGTGTGACAAGTCTTATAGGTTACTGGCTGGATCCGTTAAATTAGCAAAAATGCTCCTTTACATTACATGTGGCCTTCACTAAAAACAATTGGCCACAGTTCTTGATGAACTCTTTCCTCGGAACTACCACGCCAATCGTTTTTTGTACAAATCAAATTCAATAATTGTAATAATTAATGTGTCAGGAACTGTAAATAGGGTTCAATCATGTGTCGAAATGCTCCGAAAAATTTCTTCTGTTCTGATATATTTTTGACAGCCCTACGATTGATATTACGTGAGATTGAATTGAAACGGCTTTATTAAAAAAAAAAACCAAAAGGCGAACAATAAGACTATATATAGTCTTGTTTTCATGCTAACCCTAAAAAAATTGTATTATTAATAAGTACTTAAAATTAAGCCGTGAAGAAGAAAGGGAGGAAGAGAGAAAAAAAAATATTAAGTACCGTATATGCAGGGGGGGGGGATTTGTACCCTTATAAGGCTTTTCTCCCCCCGGTTTTCTCTTAAAATATTTGTTTTTCGTAGGTTTTCGGAGCGATGATGCGGCCTCTGTCTGTCAGTAATGAAGAATGCAGCGAGAAGCCGCTGCTGCAGCGTATGGCCGACGAGAAAAGAATGCAAATGGAGCGCGGCTCGATAGGGGGCTCGTTCTTCATGGTTCAACTACCCGACGGTACCATGGAGAAGAGACTCAAGATGCCCATCAACGTCGACCCCGGCGTACACTCTTCCTTCAATCTCGATCAGCTGGTAAGACCAGACTTCTATCGTGAAAAGTGCATTTTATAAATCATTTCTCACCAGTAACTACTTGATTTGAATTTTTCCGGAGCCTAGTGTAGATAGCACCACCATCGCTTGGAATCTCGCTAAGGTACCGTCAATACCGTTTGCCAATTCATCGTGTTCTTCTCCATTCTTCTCTGTCCTGGGCCGTTCTCTTCCGAGTAGGTTCCGCGTCTCATTGCTTGAAGTCTTCCGCTTACGCCTTCCTTCGTCCGCCCCTGACATTAGTCCCCACAGTAGTGTTAAGGAGTCTCTCATGTATTATCATCCTATTGGCTCTTTTCACGGATGTGAAGTAATAAGAATCCATCATTTGTTTATTCTTTGGAGCACCACGTTTCAAAGGCTTCCTGTGTTATAGCGGTGCCGTGCATGCAGTATTCCGTGCCGAGACTTTTCAGGCGATAGTGGGACTCTGTGCTGCCACTACCTACTTCTTTTAGGGTTTAACTGGAGTCATTCCTCTTTTTGGTTAAGTCGAGCTAACGCCCGTTACAATGTTAATGGTAACCATGTCTGAGCTTGCCCATTGCTCGGTGTGGGTTGACATTGAGGAGTGAACCAGTTGGCCAATGGCTAGGAATTCATTCGGTAACAATACCAATAATGTCCGTAGACCGATGGGGTCGTTGGCAGGGCAAGGTTCAATGGGCCCATGTAAGCCTACATCCATAAAAGCTCTTCAATAGTACATTGTACTAATAAAAAATTTGTTTAACTTTGCACTGTCATTTCTGGACTGAATACGCTAATCACACCCGTCGACCCGAATCTGTGTCTGAAGGACATATCTTCTAACTTCTATCATTCACAGCATAGCAGCCCAGCCATAATTTGGAGCTGGCTGCCGATTGCAATTATGTTTGCTAATTATAAAAATTGACATATTGTGCTTCCGCACTAGTAATATATAATGTATTAATACATTATGATTATTAAATTGCAGGGCGTTTTATTGGTGATAAGTTACATGTAAGCTGTTGCCCTGTTTCAGTCTGGGACACCTATGACTCCCATTCCAACATTACCAACGATTAGCGAGGCCAAAGGGCCAGAACATGGTGGGTCCAGTGGAGGGTCAAGCGAGAGTGGCGATGCCAAGCCGGAGCGGAGAAAAAGCAGACGGTTGGATGAAGTTCGTGAGGGAGAGGTGGATCAGAAGCCAGAGAAGCCAGGTGAGTGAGCTCACTGGTACCAAAAGGCTGTTGGTTCAAGTCGTACAATTTTGCAGGGAACGTGTATGGTACGAGGGCCAAGGGAAAACTAGCATGAGAGAGGCCAGAGAACTTACCTTCACCAGGTTGGTCTAATAGAATAATTAAATATTGAGAGATAATCGTAATGATCCGCATTAAAAATAATTTATAAGTGTGATCAGTTTCGAATACTAGGTATAGACTAAAAGTTCATACGCCATTGAAAAGTTTTTAAAATACCTTCACAATGATGTGTAACATGACCCGTGCTTACATTTGACAATTGCGAGGAACTACCTAAAAAAACTTCAACTCTCCCATCCAATACGCTTGTATTTGAAAACTTTGACTCCAACTTAGTGTTTAACATTTTTTTGCAGATGAGGGTGGGGACTATAGCAAACCAATTCCTCGGAATGCGTCACAGCCGGCCTTCACAACGCACGTGTCCGGCTTACCAAAGAATGGATCTGTCCCGTTCTTTGACCGGATTCGTAAGACTTCGCAGGGAGAGCGATTCAGGCCCACGCTGCAGCCCATTCGCAACTCGAGTAGGGGCAATGTCACCAGCAACGGAGACCTACGCAAATCCCTCCAACTCAAATTATCTTCGTCATCGTTTGCTGACAGCGCCAAGAACAATAATTATGCCGATGATGATGTAAGATTTTTTTTTTTAATTACACCATAGCGCTAGGCTTCCGCCATCAGCTTTCTTGCAGTCCAATACAACACATAATCTGGTGAATTTGATTGGATTTAATGAATCGAAATCGAAATCTAAAATGTTGACCATCACGAAGATTTGGGTTGCTTAAAGCAGAAATTCTGACAGCAGAGTTTTACTTGGTTATAGGATACAGAGAGCATGGCATACACTTCATCGAAAATGTCATTGAAAGTACGAAGGGACCTGGCCCGGCCATTGTCTAGGAAAGACATCTTCTACTCCGGAAGTATCCACAACCTTCCAGAGTACCAAAGCCAAAAGTCATTGACAGGTTACCGGATGAGTGTCGTCTCTCTGCAACGCTACGGAAGTCATGCCACCAATATGATGAGCACGAGAGACGTTGAGCAGGGTCCACCGCGTAAGTTGGCAGTTACGGCTAATTAAAACCTTCCACCATCCGTGGAATTAGACAGGCGAAATCGACTTCAATGGCAAGTTGGTAGCGTGCTTGTATTTGTGCGCGTCTCTGCATGCCATGCGATCGGAGACGTGTCGTAACTCAGTACAAGTATTAATTTACTCATTGAGGTGACTGAAGAGGTCGATCGGATACTTTCATTAAATTGTTTGTATGAGATTAACATTTTTTTTAAAAACTACCTCCGCGAGTTAGGAGTCCGTTGATGGTGGAGCGTCCTACAAAATCGAGATTGGATTGGAGGATAGTTGTTGTCAAGGAAGAAGAGAAGAAGAGTGGTTTTCGTTTTTGCATAAGTTAACACCCACCTTAATACCGTATCTGTATTGAGATACGTAGGCCTATATTTCATTCATCAATGCAAGCTTCCTTTATCTTGTAATGGTTTTCCTTGCAGCGGACCTATGCCCTTGTTTTACCTTGCCGGACGGTGTGAAGACCATTCTGGCGACCATGTTGGACTTTTCATTGCTGAGAGACCCCGTGTTTTTGCTCATCAGTATTAGCAATGTTTTTGGCATGGCAGGACTCTACGTGCCATTCGTGTACTTAGTCGATGACGCGGTTGGCAAGGTAATTTATAACGATCGTTGTACCAGAAATTATAATATAGCAAGCGGGGCTTGGGACCGCTTTGTGGCCCCGCCCCCCTTGCTCCTGCGGCGGGCGGCTGCTCGCCCCTTCGGCATCGGGCATTGCGCAGCTCGGCCCTTCGCGGCTCGCATGACACAACTTCAATTTCCAGAATTTTCTAATTTTCCGCGCAATTTTTTAAATTTTTTCTGTCATAAGAACCTTCTCCTGACAATAACAAACAAACAAAAAAATAGTGAAATTGGTCCAGCCGTTCACGCGTGATGCCGTGACATAGGGAAATAGGGATTCATTTTTATATTTAGGGATACGTACTGCAGCTGGAATAACCTTTAAATAACCCATAAGATTATGGGTATTATAGACCCAGGACCAAGAACGATAATTCAGTATATGTGTTTTTCTTTCTAGCCAATTTTATTTAGGCGTACAATATTTCACTATTTAGCCACGAGAATAAGAACCTTTGTCATGTAACAAAACAAGCTGCTACCGGGCAGTATAAAGTAGTATATCATAATGGAAGTAAAACTAACAGGATCATTATCTTCTTACCCTGCAATTCCTCTGATATATATATTTCTAACTAAATTGATGAGTAGGCCCATCAAAATTTAAAAGCGATGGAGGGAATAGCGGTATAACAGGCTTTGAGATTGTATTGTTTGTTTCAGGGCATTGAACAAAATTCAGCAAGTTTTCTTTTGTCTATTATTGGTGTAACAAATACAGTTGGACGAGTGGTATGTGGCTTCGCTGCAGATTTCAAAAGTGTCGATTCAGTTCTTCTTAATAATATTTGCCTTGTAATTAGCACGATCGCCGTAGCATTAACCCCTTTCTGCGAGTCTTACTCTGCCTACATTGCCATGTCAATTTTTTTCGGCATTGCTATATGTAAGTATTTTCGCCTAGGTTGATTAAAATCTACATCTAAATCCAAAAACTTTGTTTGATCGATCCATTATTGGCATTATCCAGCTCATAGCATACCATTCAGATTGAAGTAATAGTTTCCAAATTCTGCACGTAATTATTTGGTACGTTAGTTAACTGTTGATTAATCAAACTGTTTGAGCTACCTCAGGGAACTAGGACTGCCAATTTCACAATCCCTGCTAAGTGATGTACGTATTATAGCAAACTCGAACATCTCAAAATATTAGACTCTGACCTCCAGCAAATCGACTGTTAGGCAGTTGTCATAATCCAGTAATTACATTATGTTCCAGCTGGATACATTTCCCTTACTAGTATCATCCTGGTCGATCTCCTCGGTGGCGTAGACAAGCTAACAACCGCTTTCGGAATCCTGATAATGTTCCGTGGCGGGGCCGCTATGGTGGGCTCCCCTATAGCAGGGGCCGTTTACGATGCCACGAACAGCTACTCAACTTCCTTCTTTATTGCTGCCGGATTCTTCGCGCTGTCTGCCATCTTTAGTTTCAGCGCGCGGCCAGTGAAACGGTGGCTGACTCCCCCCGCACCTCCCACCCTGCAAGATGCCTTAACTCCCATAGATGAAGATGAAGAAGAGGAGGAAGAAGACGGTGATGACGCCAACGGTGGAATTGTTATAATCACGAAAACGGAACCAAGTCCTACTGTACATAAAGAAACGGTTAAGGAAATCGAACAACTAGAGTCCGTGCTTTAAAATGTTTATTTTGTTATGTGTTTTTAAGAGAACCAAATTTATTAAAACCAATTGTTTCACTCTAGAGCATGTGGGCGTTAGAAAGTTTTTCATGCCGTTTAATAAAAACAAATGCATTATCATACGGACTACTTTGGGAATGCCTGCATACTCTAGTAAGCAATGATACCTAAGGTTTGTAGAGGGCGTTATTTCCTTAATAATTCTAGTATCTATTCTCCATTTGAGGGCGAATTTTTCCTTCCTTTTCGGGTAATTATACGCGTTAATTTAAAACCTTTTTTTTATAATATAATTTACATACTGCTTGTATGTTAAAGAGAAACACGAATGTTGCCGCAAACCTTTTGAGGGGTTTGTCATTGATCACAGTATATAAAGCATGTAAATATTGCACTTTATAAAGATGCAATACCTGTAACATTCCTTAGACAACTAAATTCGCATGCCTTACTGTAGTTTCTGCCAAATTCCCCAAGCTTGAAAGTGTATTCCGTATTGGAATTTAAGTCTGCGCTTCAATAGATGTTGATCATAAACAAATTGCCAGTTGTAACCCCCGGTTCGGTGTAACAGTAGCGAGCGCCATTGGAAACGTAGTGTAGCTTATAATAAGTGTATATTATGAATGTTTATCATAATATACAGCATAAATATATATTGAAGGAATGGGTTGACATTTTGTTAGCCCTCATCTAAGGTGGCTATTCCACTTGTCAATATTCCGTCATTTGTGCATCAATAATTGATGAGATTTTTGTTTTTATATAGAGTAAAAAAAAATCTCATCAATTATTGAAACACAAATGACGGGATATTGACAAGTGGAATAGCCGCCTAAAGGAAACTATTATTTGACAAAATAGAAGTTCAAATGGTACTATTTCCAAGTAATTTATTCAGGGTGAGACAAAACATAAGCAATATTCGCCAAATAATGTAAATGTTAAAAAGATCGGCTGTGAATGAAGTTAAATTACTGCTGAAACGTGAGCACTAATGTAACCAAACGTTGTAGACTTGAGCTACCTCTAGGAACCGAATATGTAATAATTAATAAGAAAAGCATCTCGTATTAAAATAATATAGCTCAAGTTTTGGTCGTAGTCGTAATGGTACTTGTACCACTTTATTTTGACATTATTGTTTAAACCGCCCCTTAAAAATATATTTCGGGTTTGTTAATAACCTATCGTTTTTTTATACTGCTATGTCTAATTGCGCCATTGGGGTTTTTCAGACGATTCTTCAAATATTAATGCCAACAAATTGTCAACCCTGAATAATTGTATGTACAGTAGGCACTATATAATTAATTTCTTATTTCTGGCTATAGTGGTCAAATTACAACTCACTATTCACCTCACAAGACGAACGCTCTGTGTTCGTACTTGATGGTACCTAGCCTACTTTCTTAGTGTTAGAAATAATATTTTACAAATTTAGTCATTCTTGTACCCTAAGTGTTTTTGTCACATTTGACATTTTTAAGCTAAGAGATTCATAATAGGATTTATAATTGCATTCGTATAAAACCGAATATATAAATATGTATTACTGACGCATAATCAGTACGGTATGATACAACGCTTTGTAACTAGTTTTTTCTGTAGATTACAATAGTAAATTGGGTTTCTGCTTACTATAGCATACTTCTAGAGTATTTAGGTAATGAATATTTTATTAAAATGTAATGAGCACCTAGGTGTGGATGAGTGAGCTTTTATATGTGTTTGTCACTGAATGAACTAAAACAATCACCCCAATAGAGGTGATAGCTATCAAGTAAAACCTATTGATGGCACCCTGGATTTCGAGTAACTTCCGAGAATTCTTTTTAAACGAATTACTTAAAATTATAATTAAGTGGATTTTACTTAGTATATGCTAAAGTCACATGGCAGGATAGCTGAAAGTATTAATATATTTATTGCTAATTCATCATGAATATGGATTGGAAATGTTATTCTGATTCGACATAGCCTCCGACAGAAAATAATACTTTGCAAAAATGGTGTTTAATTAAGTGCAAAAACCCCACGTTAGATATGTTTAAAACATTTATAAATAAGTAAATTATTTTTTTCGCTTGGCCTAAATGGGACAACAATACTTACCTAGTACCGTATTTAATTATTGTTGAGTATTCGTGAATGAGTATTAGTCACCACCTATTTAAATTAGAAGTAAGTTATGTAAATTAATTATTAATAACAAAACAAGAGTGTCTCGTCATCTGTGATACACAATCGTTGCATGAAACTATTACCGAAGAGGACATTTTATCTCTTGTATATTGGTGTCTACATATTATGTCAATAATGATATACTATATACCTATTCCCTGCCTAATTGTAGAGATTGACAGTAATTACTGAGCGAAGGGTTGTACCCATTTAATGAAAGCCTTGTTTAAAAAAACTTATTGAACCGCAAACATTTTTCAGTGGTAGTAGAATATATACTGCACAGTTAAATATATATTAACTATGGTAGGCTATACAGTATATGCAGATATAGGTGGCAATTCCACCGGCGAATTTACTTCATTTGTGATTTGAGATTGTTTGTTTGTTTTGTTTTAAGAAGACTGATATGTAAATACTTAACTTATCTATTATAAATTAAGTTATAATATGGTAGAGACTTATTGCATAATAGTCTCCTTAAAACAAAACAAACAAAAAATCTCAAATCACAAATGAAGTAAATTCGCCGGTGGAATTGCCGCCTAATAAAAAGGACCAATTGGATACAAATGTTTGTTCCCATGGCAACTTATTACATTGCAGAGTTGCATTAAAAAATTAAGGTTTTCGCCATCACGGTCCACGGAGGCTAAAAATGTGATTTTGACATTGTCTCTATAATTCTTTTTAGTCGGTTATGTGTAAAACACTGAAAGTTTTGCTGTCAGCAACTTTCCCCAAGCTTCCCATTTGTAGAGGTTACATGGTATCTTTATGAGAAACTGAAAAAATGGATTGTTATTACAACTTGAGCTTTCAGTAGTTGCTGCCTCATTGTGTACCATTTACATTTACCATTTTGTAGGTACCTTAAAACCTTCCTTATGAAAGTCTTGTCTCATGTATTCATTGTATCGGCATGTAAACAAAATTATTAAAAATAGTTGTAGGTAGTGTTAAATGTGTTAAGCAAATGCGCGGTCAAGTTTCAAAATGCCTCTTAAGTGGTGGCTCCAAATTTGTCTTCACGTAGAGGAGTTTAGATAGGTTAGTTATATATTTGTAGGGTACTTAAAATATATTTAAATGCGTACTTTGCAAGGTGCTCACTACTTAACTGTGTCTCTCCGGTACTTACAACTGCCTCTTCATGTAGAATTGCAATAAAACTGCATAGAATTCGCATGCCTATTTTCTAGTTGATCTAGCAGTGCTCTTTCCCGTTCGCTCAAAATTAATAATTAACTCGATTGTTCCATTGTTGCCCAGTTGTGGCATAAATCAATATAATATAATTTTATCAATTCCTATTATGCCTAATAAAATACTTGTGGAACTGCCGGGGAAACATCTCGTCATTCTCTCTAGAATATTGAAACGATTCTTACTTTGGGCTTACGAGCCGAAGGCAGTCTTGCTTAGTCGCTTTACCATAACTCACACGTTTTACGTCAATTCTCAACCTATTGTATGCATACTACAAAATACGGTATTAGATTAATCTTCAAACTGACATTTACTTGCCTAATATACATTTTATTTTATTTAATAGTTAAGCTCATTTCAGTGAAATTACTTTCTTTATGTGTTGACACCGGAGCATCCATATAAGGGCTTCTCACTTTGCTTACCTATTGTAGGTATGTAAAAGTACGGTAATTGACAAAATGACATTTCTAATGGGCCTGTAATATATAAAAAAAAATGTTTAAATGGGCTACATATTGTATTATATGATTTATTTATTCAGCTGTCACTACAACCTTAAATACACAATATAATATATATGCAGTATATAACATAACAAGTGTAGAAGGGCCATGATAGAATATATAAGGTAGGCCCATTTTATTTAAATAATTGATAAGCGTTTCTTGTAGTTCAATTTTAACCTTGCTCTTGATTGAAGGTGTCTTCACTTTTGCACTTTTAACTGGTACCTAGATTAGAATATGGGAAGATTGAATAGGTGTTGAGGGAACTAAAAAATGAGGATCTAAGAACCATCTGTTCTAAGATGTTAAGGCTGAATGCGCACAAAGACTTTACCAGTATGATTACTATACAGGACCTGGTCATATTCTGAATGATTTTTAATTAGCCAGTGTATGTCTAACTTAACCTCCAGATGAGCTTAGGCGGGGTTTCCACCAACCTCACATAGCAGAATGCAAATTACATTGACGGAAATGTTTGTTTTTCTGTTTCCACCGACCTCGCATTGCAGAATTGACGGAAATGTTTATTTTCCCCTATGCCATAGTTAAAATTGATCAATGATCATACAGTAAAATCACAAACAAACAAACTAAAATTAAAAAATGGCGTCATGGGATATGTTAAGTACAAACATTTTAATAGATTTCTATAAAAAGAAAAATTCTAATTTCCGTCAATGTAATTTGCATTCTGCAATGTGAGGTCGGTGGAAACCTACGTCTAACTAAGTCTTGAATGTCTGCTACCACGTCACCGTTTTTGTATTTAGCCCTAGCCGGTCGGTGAAATTGGCGCCTTAGCATGCAGTCTAATAATGGTAGTACTGCAACTATCTATTGCAAATTCTGGTGTCATGGTTACAATCACACAAGTGGTGGCTGGAAATATCTTTTTGGTAATTATTTACAATGAATAGTCGCAGTTACCTTAAAGCTAAAAGACGTTGATCTATACACAGTATATTAAATTTTTATTGAGGACTAATATAATAATAGGCTCCCTGGGAATGTTCACTTCAGATAGGCAAATTGTCAGTTACCAAATTGCGATAAATAATGAGTGAAGGAAATGCATGTTAAATTGCCGCAATTTGGTAATTTGTCATGCTTACCTTAGCGTGCTGATTTCTAACACCCCCTTAGCCTTAATTTTTTACTGTTAGTCTACAGTACGCTGGGATGGTTTCTTAATTTTATTGTTATACGTTAACATTAAAAAAACGAAAAAATCCCTAATGCGCCAATTATAACAAACTTGGCAATTCTGATCTCTTCTAATGTAGGGTTAGAATGACGACTAGGCTTGTTCATTTTAATTTTTAGTAATAGAATTTAATTTATTACATGAAGGTACCTTCAATCGTTGTTATTAAAGACCAACTAGTAGGTTCCCGGAAGTTTTATAAGCGTGTCTTTCCAATTAACAATATCTTACTTTACTGTTCGTTTACTTTTAAATCAGTGTGATTCAGGTGTGTTTTGGGCGTCAGCATCTACAATATTTTTAAAGGTTGCGCAAATTCGATAAATATAAAATAAATAAATAAGGACCGAAATTAACCGAAATTAGAGGAAATGGAAAAAACTGGGCTTGGCGGGATTCGAACCCACGATCTACGCCTAACCAGGGCGTCCTCTTAACCGCTGGACCACAAGCCCCGACAAGTCCAGTAAATGCCAAATCCTCTATTTATGCTCTAATTGACATGATTCGTGTTGCTAGACAGGTTAGCACAACTACACAACTATCTAACCGAACAGGTCTGTGAGCTGACTTAATTGCATAAAGGCAATGCTTTATTCATTACATTGTAGTATTATATGGTATTTATAACACTGACATTAAATTAACTTTGGTTGAAGAGGTAACCTCCTCGTTATAACCGAAATTAGAGGATATGGATATAACGAGGAGGTTACCTCTTCAACCAAAGTTAATTTAATGTCAGTGTTATACATACCATATAATACTACAATGTAATAAATAAATAAGGACTTTATTGTTTCTATTACTAAGCCAACCTAGCGGAGTTAGGGCTATAAAGCCCTCTCTTACACTCAACTAGGAAGGCCCGGGACCGCCTGCTTTACATGCCCTCCGAAGCATGGCCAGAAAATGTAGCCAGTGTGGGACTCGAACCAACAACCTTTCGGTTGAAAGTCAGAGTCCGTACCACTACGCTACATGTCCTATGTAAATGTGAAATAAGTTACCGGTAACTCAATAGATTCAGTAGAACTATGCGTAAACAAAATAGAGTACCTATCTAGTAGTTTTTAACAAACTTTCATCTTGGCGACACTTACGGAGTGTATTGTACATGCGGTACTGTACGCAAACTGCCTGTTATTCACCCTTTTATCAACCATGAATTAACTTTTTTCCTTATTTTATTGTCAATAAATGAATTTATTTGTGAAAAATAATACATAGAAATGGCATACCTACAGTATATCTATTCGTATGTAGGCTGCTACAACTAGAAAGGTATGGAAATACTTTACAGTATAACCCATGTAACTTTATTTTAGCCTATGTAAAATGAATGTGAAGCTTGGAAGGGCGGAAGCTCAAACCCAACCCTGAATCACACAATTCATTTCATTTTAGGTACCTTTCTAACAATGAACGAACCGTAGCCTATATTCCAATATAAACACGCTAAATTAGTAGATGTAATAACTGCTCCGGTTTTATTACTAGTTCAGTATTTTTTTTATTTAAGAAATTTAGTTGTCTCGTGCAAATTACAAATTATTGTACATGCGGTACTGTACGCAAACTGCCTGTTATTCACCCTTTTATCAACCATGAATTAACTTTTTTCCTTATTTTATTGTCAATAAATGAATTTATTTGTGAAAAATAATACATAGAAATGGCATACCTACAGTATATCTATTCGTATGTAGGCTGCTACAACTAGAAAGGTATGGAAATACTTTACAGTATAACCCATGTAACTTTATTTTAGCCTATGTAAAATGAATGTGAAGCTTGGAAGGGCGGAAGCTCAAACCCAACCCTGAATCACACAATTCATTTCATTTTAGGTACCTTTCTAACAATGAACGAACCGTAGCCTATATTCCAATATAAACACGCTAAATTAGTAGATGTAATAACTGCTCCGGTTTTATTACTAGTTCAGTATTTTTTTTATTTAAGAAATTTAGTTGTCTCGTGCAAATTACAAATTATATATATTTAGATGTGTTAACAATGTTTCAAATAGTGGTGTCGCTTCAAGAAATTTCGTTTCCCAATTTTGGGCTGATACCCCATTTAATTAATACTTGTTCTCCAACTTCCTTATTGGCCATGGGACTTACGGTACTTCGATGTGATTGGTCAATTTAATTTGAGGGTCCAAAAGGAAATGCGCGGCAATTGAGTAAATATTTTCAATTAGCCCTTAAGTGTCTTATTAAAATAGCCTACGTATTTATCCTTGTCTCTTGTACTACCGCCTACCCATCGGTGGCCCATTCCTTCCTCCTTCCCCTAAGTATTACCCATTTCTTTTTTTAATAAATTGGGAGAAGCTTAATTAATGAAATCATAGTTTTATTTCTCATTATATTCCATGGCCTACCCTAATAAGGCCCGGTACACACTGATTATTCTGCCAGTCGCGATTTGCCGACGTCTTTTCCATTGTAGGCATGGCCGTGCCCAGGGGGGTGGTCCAAGGGGTCAGGAACCCCCACCCCAATAAATAATTTTATGTAAACCGTGTATTGATAGAACAATTGGAATAAATTTATTGAGTTTAAACACTGGATAGAATGGATTTTCATTAATAAATTACGTTAAAAAAAATTGGACCCCCCCCCCTAATCAAAACCTGGGCACGGCCTTGATTGTAGGGATAGCATAGAAACATATTAACTGGAACGGCGTGAGCCGGAATATGCCTTACGGGGCACCCGTTAACCATAAGCCAACTATCACAGATAAACTTACCAACGTAAAAAATATCGATGTCTTACACATTTCAGCTTAGCAGAACTGACACCTGGCCCCGGTCAAAACTCTACATAGGTTGTGCAGGCTATTCACCCTGCGAAATTATGTACTAATCTTGTGCAGGCCATCACTAGCCGCCATGTTGATAACGATTTAAAGCCACGCGATGAGGGATAGGGCTTGGTGAATGGTCGATGCAAAACCACAGCTAGAGACTAATTCAAGAAATTGATCTGGCGTACCGGTATATAAGGAAACCCGTGCACTTTTGTGTGGTTGACTTCACGCCAGTTTCCCAAAATCCCAAATCGACAAGGAGTCTTCTGCTAGTCCAATGGATACAATGGAAAAGACTTCGGCAAATCGCGACTGGGGGAATCGTCGTGTGCACCGAGGTTAAGTTAGCTTATTGTAGAAATTCAACTGTCATAAGGCATAGCATACGGTAAACATACCTAGCACCCTGAAAAAATTAGGACCCTAAGTTTTAACCAGCTAAAGAAGTTAGTACGGTAGGTATCTATGAGTCTTCGAACTATGTAGAGGTTGATTTTTAAATAAATAAATATTGTCTTTTATGTTCTATTACTAAGCCAACCTAGCGGAGTTTTTTTGTTTCCAATTTATCCTACGTAGTGGGATAAGGAAAGTTGGTCCAAATTTTCGATTCCGAGATTTCAACGGATTTACACGTTTTGAGGACCCAGGAACCCAAAAAAGTGGTTTTTACGTAATGTCTGTCTGTCGCTCTGTCTGTATGTCTGTCTGTCTGTTCATTGATTTCCGGGCAAACTACTCGGTCGATTTTGATGAAATTTTGCATATAGGTTTACAAAAATCATACCTCGAGGCCATTTTTTTTATTTTGGGCTAACTCAATTTGGGGGGGTTTTATTTTCCAAAACTCCAAAAAACGTCTAAAAAAATTATTTCTCAAAAACGGCTCCAACGATTTCTTTTAAATTCACATATATTATAGTCGTTATCAATGTCGCTTGCCGCTTGATAGTTTGCTTCTGGGGGTAAAAAAATAAAAATAACTCAATTTTCATGAATAATGACTAAAAAATATATTTTCTGTGGAACCTTTCTATCGATGATTTCTACCTTCAGTTATGTTTTAGGTGTTCAATAGGGTAACAAAAACGGATAGGTTGCATTCCCAAAAAAATATTTGCTTCTGTGCAAAAAATAATTTTTTTTTGAAATTGGAAAATTCCCGCTTCAATGCATTACGTGCCATATGTGTCATTGTTACTACTGTTACAATGTATTGGTCTATTCGTTCCAGAATATGCAATTGAGTTTCAAGGGGTATTTAATATATATTGAGATGAACCCCCCCCCCCTCGAGGGGTCTGAAATTTAACCATAGGGAAATTATTTCCTATGAAATTACACATGTTTATATCTACTAATTTATAAATTGGAAAGCATGTTCGAGTAAACTCGGACCCGTTCTTTCTTTTTATAATGACTTTTTATGGACCCAGGCCTACTTATAGTGGCTCATATTTCCCTTGTCCAATGCCAACGACCCCATGGATTTGGGACATTATTTATACTGTTTCCGTACGAATTTTTGGCCATTGGTAAACTGGTATACGTTTTCGATGTCTACCTACACCGGCTACTAGCGATAATGGACAAGTTGAGAAAAGCTTACCATTAGGCGGGGATTCCACCAACGTCAATAGTGATAGTAAATGTAGTTTTGACGTGGTAGCAGACATTTTTAGTATGTCTTTAATGTTAAAATGTCTCAACTACAAAAAATCTACATGAAACAAGAAAAGCTATGCCCTATAAGTTATGCACACAGCATTTGTGCACTCATTCTCGTGGAATTATGTAGGCCTAGTGTTTTTACGTGCTTCCTCCATCAAATAAAATATACGGATACATATAAATACATATATATATACTTACTTACTTCGCGGCCCAGCCCCCTCGCGCCTGCGTCGGGCGGAAGCTCACCCCTTCGGGGCCTCGCATTAACGTGGTTCCATTGGGCTTTACGCAACTTCAATTTCCAGAATTTTCTAATTTTCCACGCAATTTGTTAAATATTTTTCTGTCATAAAAACCTTCTCCTGCCAATAACAAACACACAAAAAAAAAAAAAAAAAAAAAAAAAAATAGTGAAATCGGTCCAGCCACTCACGCGTGACCAAAGGAAATAGGGATTCATCTTTAGAGATTACATACATAGCGTAGGTAGCGTAGAGGAAAAACAGGGTCTGCGGCGGAATCTCCCTACACCTGTTCGGCCAGAGCCGAAAGGGTTTTATTTTAACGAAAATACACACTGCGCAATGTCATCGCCACATTCAAGTGGACCGATTGATTTTTTTTTTTTTTGAAATTTATACTACTATAAATTATTTCCTTAAATAACAACAACGCGGGCAGATTGGTCTGTCGTAAATTTGTTTGGCAATCGTCAATTAATAGAGTCAGATTAAAGTGGCCAATGCCAATTTGTCATAGGCCTAAATAGGCTACGAAATAATTAACAAGTCCAACTAAGCCTCAGTCGTCCCACATTGTCGCATCTGTAGGCACTGTATCGTTTATTAGCCTATAGCTCGTACGTTATATTTAAATACAGCACTCACAGCTGTGACATACCCCGCTCATAGTATAGGTACTGCACAGTATGTAACTGTTTGCAATATATGCATAGGCTACCTCGAGCCCCCTTCGAAATTATTGCTTTCCCATTTATACGTAGTATTAGGAAAGCTTTGTGATGGTCGAAATTTTCGATTCCGAGATTTCAACGGATTTACACGTTTTCAGGTCCCAGGAACCCAAAAAAGTGGTTTTTACGAAATGTCTGTCTGTCTGTCTGTGCATCCTTTTCCGGGCAAACTACTCGTCGATTTTGATGAAATTCGGCATGTAGGTTCACAAAAATCATACCTCGAGACCATTTTTTTTATTTGGTGCTAACTCAATTTATGGGGGTTTCATTCTCAAAAAACTCCAAAAAAAGTCAAAAAAAATTATTTCTCAAAAACGGCTCCAACGATTTCTTTTAAATTCACATATATTCTAGTCGTTCTTAATGTTGATAAAATGCGGGGGGTCGCTTACCCCTTAATAGTTTGCTTCTGGGGGTAAAAAAATAAAAATAACTTAATTTTAATGAAAAATGACTAAAAAATAATATTTCTGCGAAACTTTTCTATCGATGACTTCTACCTTCAGGCATGTTTTAGGTGTTAAGTTGAGTAACGAAACCGGACAGTTGGCTTTCCCATAAACCTAGTTGCTTTTGCGCAAAATTTTTTTTTTTTAAATGATAGAAAATTCATGCTCAAATGCATTGCGTGCCCTGCCAGTAGTGCTGTGTGGTAATGTGTTGGTCTGACCTATCTAGAATTTACCTCACTTTCAAAATCCTGGTTTCGGGCCTGACCGGTATATACTGTCTATGTATATTACAGTAGGTATCTACTGTAATTATTACAACTTGTGAATGTCTACGTTTTGATAGGCTAACTCGCTTTTTATACTGACTAGACAAGTCTAACATATTTATTATTATTAATTATTATTAAGTATACCTACCTATATAACTTTACTAACTGACATTATACTGTTGATGTCGCAGTTTTTTTTAGACCTATTAAGTAGACCTACCTAACGGCATGGTCCAGAAAAAGAGGTAGGTGGTATCACTCGTCTAGACCGTTTGAAGGTCAGCTTCTTTTCCAGTTAAGAGCAACAATATGATATTAGCATATAAAGGGTACAGTATTAAAATTATGCTCTGGCAGGGGCGTCATTGGGGGTTCTTGGAAGGGGCTATCCCCCCCCCCCCCAAGGTTTTTGAAAAGACATGGAAATAAAATGGAGTTAGGGTATTATAGGCTGGGATCAACATACTGTACCCATGCATATAATGCATGTCACCTACACACAAAAATAATAAAATAATTAAAGAAATGCTAATACGAGTAAGCCGACAAATATAGCCTTGTAGTAAAAAAGACATAATTCTACTATAATACAATTTAGGCTTATTCCATTCTTTCGAGTCATTTCGACTTCATCGCGATAAATTTCTTTTCCACCATTCAAGAAAAACTCGCAATAAAAGCAATGCGATGGTTTGTTTTTAATTATTTTTTAAAGCTTGTCGTTATCTCCGTGAGAATTGTCTCTGTGTCAATTCCAGCAATTCAAAACTTACTGCACGCGCTCATCGTCGTTCATGTCATCTTAATTCTTTGTATATACATTTGAATTTCAATAAACAATAGTTTGCTTCTATGAAAATGCATTAACCCCATCACTTTAGTTTGGGACATACAGGTAGTATATTTTCAAAGAGGGAGATACCCCCGGTTCATAGTTTTAGTAATTAAATAAAGAACCGGTCCGAGTTCACTCGAACATGCTTTCCAATTTATCAAAATTATTAGATAGAGAAAATTAGTAATTTTATGGCAAATATTTTTCCTATGGTTAAATTTCCGATATCTCGGTGGGGGGGGGGGCGGCTGTCCACCTGACGTCACTGGAAGTGAGGTAAATTCTCGATAGGTCAAACAAACACATTAATTACCACACAGCAATAATGGCAGGGCATGCAATGCATTTGAGCGCGAATTTTCTATCATTTTTTTCAAAAAATAATTTTTTGGGCAAAACCAAATATTTTTTTGGGAAAGCAACCTATCCGGTTTCGTTACTCAATTTAACACCTAAAACAAGCATGAAGGTAGAAATCATCGATAGAAAGGTTTCGCATTTTTTAGTCATTTTTTCATTAAAATTTATGAACATATAGCCGGCCGCCATACCAAGTTGAATCCAGCGGACCAGAGCAGGTTCAAAGCGGCAGATAACTTGGTCGTGTGCACAGTGCCGGTAGGGAAACATGGTAGGACTTGTCCTGGTCACCTCCGAACTAATCGTGTGACTTCACTGTGTTTCCCAAGTGGTTCGGAATCCACTATAATCAGGAGGTCCACTGTCCTATGGGCTGGCATAGCACAGTCAAGTCGGAGTCGCTCTATGGGCCCAAATATGAGGCCTAAGTCGTTATTAACCCGACGAACACTACTACTACTACTAAGCGACCCCCCGCATTTTGTCAACATTAATAACGACTACAATCTACGAGAATTTAAAAGAAATCGTTGGAGCCGTTTTTGAGAAATAATTTTTTTAGACGTTTTTTTGGAGTTTTTTGAAAATAAAACCCCCCCAAATTGAGTTAGCCCAAAAAAAAAATGGTCCCGAGGTATGATTTTTGTGAACCTACATGCCAAATTTCACTCAAATCCACCGAGTAGTTTGCCCGGAAATCGACGAACAGACAGACCGACCGACAGACCGACCGACAGACAGACATTTTGTAAAAACCACTTTTTTGGGTTCCTGGGACCTCAAAACGTGTAAATCCGTTGAAATCTCGGAATTGAAAATTTCGACCATCACAAAGCTTTCCTTATACTACGTATAAATTGGAAAGCAAAAATAGTAGTAATAATAGCACATCTTCGTAGCCGCATATCAAATCTGAAGATTATTGCTGGCGAGGCTGACTATTAGTTAGTTATTTCATAAAGCAGTAAAAACATTTGGGGAGGGGGAGGATAATATTTTATCTTTATTATTTATTGTTTTTAATAAATAAATATATGATTATATTGTAGGTCGTAACCTAATTTGAATTTAAAGAAAAATTAATTTAAATTATAGACTTTTGACTTAGCCTGTATAGGCCTATATATATTATCAATTTCTATTGGTAATATTACATGGTAGGCTACAATATGTAATATAGGCATTAAATTGACATATGTACCGTAGTTTGAGTCAACCTTTGGACTTAGATATAGCCTATACTGTAGGTACTGTGATTATATAGGTATAGACAGCTAGGGAGAGAGAAAGAAAGAGAGAGAAAGAAAGAAAGAAAGAGAGAGAGAGAGACAACTGCTACTCCATAATTATAAATAGTAGAAGAGAGAAATGTGTAGGCCATTTATTAACACACGAAAGTCTGGCACACACCATCATTGAGGGTACAGGGGAAGGAACCAATAGCATAATAGGGTGGCCGAAGAAGGAACTCATGGATCAACTGAAAGAGGACACGGGAGCTCGAACGCACCAATAGCTGAACTAAGCTAACCGAGAGAATTGTAGGATAATATGCAGGGAGTTGCTGCCAACCAATCGTTGAGCTTGTGACCCCAGAAGAAGGGAAATTCGTACTCCCTTGTCTAATGTTTAATAATTAGGTCATGTGGTATATTGTAGTCAAAGTACTAAATCGAATTTTATGCTATACCTATATAATAATTTATTACTGACCCTTATAAACTATATTTACCTTCTAATGGTGAGGAGAGTGCGAAGGAAATGTAATAATTAGAAATTCAAATGGTAAAAACACCCATAAAAAATATTGTAAAGCCTGCCTCTAAATTGAGTCTATAGAGGCTCAAAATGCTATAACTTATCCTAGGGAAGGCAACAGATTTACCGTATGTATTAGAAATGTGCCGCACCCGCCTCTATATTGAGTCTACCTGCGTACAGGCTCAAAATGCTATAACTTATCCTAGGTAAGACAACAGGTTTGCGGTATGCATTAGGAATGTGCCCGCTAATGTGTGCAAATACGCTTCACTTAAGCCAGAAATCAATTCATATAAGTTAGTAGAATAATCATCAGATGATTGAGAGCAAACTGGATACCGTACCATCCGCCCTGCATGTTTTTCGTACAAAGTCAAATTTCTCATATCTAGTCATAAATGAATAGCAGAAAAAGTAGAATATATCCTCCCCTAACACACACAAATAAAAAAAAATCATTTTAATACATGGCTCCTATGTAAACTAACCAACACCGTTTGGATGGCCATACGGGTTTAGAAGACTTCAAAAAAATTATGTACGTATGTACTACC
Organism: Psococerastis gibbosa; assembly: GCA_963971405.1. Classification (NCBI taxonomy): domain Eukaryota; kingdom Metazoa; phylum Arthropoda; class Insecta; order Psocodea; family Psocidae; genus Psococerastis; species Psococerastis gibbosa. The sequence continues at coordinate 9,944,412 of OZ020484.1, read as the reverse complement.
CTGGGATATTGAAGTTGGACCACCTTGCATTTTAACTGTGTTAATTTTTTTTACTTTTTTTACTCATATATAAAGTTCTGATTTAATTAGAAAAAAAACTACATAAATTTAGATGGGTGGATAGAGGCATCATTCCGGTATAGAATTTCAGAAATAAGTAGGTACCATGTAACTGCAAAGGCTTTCACGGCCGGAGTCAAATGAAGAACCAGTAGAATCCGGGCTGATGGGCCGTGGTCGAATTGAAAGTGAACTTCCAAACGTTTCGTCAACATCTGCGGTCGACATCTTCAGTGGCGCTGCGTAGACTTCAAAGGTACGGAGCCACCGAGGTACAACCTTCGAAGTCTACGCAGCGCCACTGAAGATGTCGACCGCAGATGTTGACGAAACGTTTGGAAGTTCACTTTCAATTCGACCACGGCCCATCAGCCCGGATTCTACTGATTCTTCATTCATAAGTAGGTACCGTATTGCACTTAGAGAATCAATCAAAATGAGACCTTATTAACAGTGATAATAAAAATCACCAAGCTTTAACAGCTTTTTGGGCACCACGAACCACTAAGTACATACAGGTACTAAACCATATGCCAATACAATTTTTTAAAAGGCGATGGTGGTCCAATTTAAATGTCCCAGGGTTGTAGTATGTATGTTAGGTCCACACCTTTAAAAACTGCGGCCAACCAAACCGTGCTTGTACCGGCTACATGCTTTGTATTAAAATTGAGGAGCCATTTCTTCTATTTCATGTACTACTCATTTTTATCTTTATTTTATGAGAAATTTGAGCTTGAAAAAGAATTGGGGTGTCCAATCGTCTCTCTCTTGAGTTATAATAATTGCTAGAAGAGATTTTGTTCATATTGTGCATAACTAAGTTCAGTGCCGCGCTGTTCAAGTCTGACGATTGTCATAAAAATACGCAGTAGCATTTCCAAAGCTGTTTTGAATACATAATCATCACAATGATTGCGTCACACTAGATGTGTTTTCGGCAGGAAATATGTTTCTTATTGGGCATATGTGTGTAGGTACGGTACCGTATAGACTAAATAAGGTCTAGGGCAGGCCCTAGCATAACCATCCCTGTACTACCCCACCTGATAAAAAGGGTCCGAGTGTTCGGCCATTCAAATAATAAAAGTACCATATAAGAGACGATTTGGGCTTTTAAATTGTGCCCGAAGATAAGTACTTATCCTTTAATTAAGTCAACTCTATACCAAGGGCGCGGATCCAGTGGCAAATTCAGGCGGAGGGGGGGGGGGGTTTACGAGTTGTATGTGTAGATATGCAACCTAAACCCCCACCCTCCCGAGAAATTGTTTTTGTAAACATTATTTTTACTAGGGTATCTTATGAATAAATGGGGGGGGGGGGGTCATGAGCCCTGTGACCTCCCCTTGGATCCGCCGTTGTTTCAGGTTGTCCATTATCGCATTGTAGCCGGTGTAGGGTGACATCGAGGACGTGTACGAGTCAATGGCTAAAAATTCAACAGTAAAAAACACCATAAATAATGCCCAAAATCCATGGGGTTGTTGGCATTGGACAGGGGACCAGGCTATGTTCATTAAAAGTCCATCATTTTTTAGTTCTGTACTGTTAGAAAATACGGTAGTAGTGTACTCGTAAGTAGTATAGAATATTGGGTACGGTATATATACTTTGCAGCGTGTACGAAGTGGAGGAAAAAATTAAGGTTCCTTGCGGCTTTTAAAACCCTCCCACAACCGAATAAAATAGAACCTGGGTAAGCTTGCTGGAGTACGTATCCGTCAGTAGTTGGAAAACCATTATTTTTATTGGATATTTTGTCGGCGATAGATAATGTTGCGTTGATATGGCGGGGCTCGGAGACAACCGCAGGGGGCAGTGACGTGACAGTCTCTCGTCGTCGGTTATGGACTGAACATCTTACATACATATTCGACGGTAAGTTAATTATTAATTATTTTAATTTAATATATTAAATTTTGCATTGCTACTAAGTTAGTAATAATAATAATATTAATAATAATAAAAATGCGTGTATTGATTAAAAAAGAACATTACAAATTTTTCTAAAAAAGTATTTATACCTAGGTTATAATTGAAATTATTTCAATAAAACTACACTGCATTATAGTACTATAGTAGGTAGCATATACTGGGGCATTTAGGCGGCCATTTAAAATATACAACCCTGTAGTTGACCAAGTTACAATTTATACGGTACCAACCTTAGGCTATATTATATTTTTACTATATTCCCATCAAAATCTACCTATACGTAGCCTGCGTACTGTATATTTTAATTTAATAACTGTGTATAACCTACCTACCACTTTCAACAGTTGTAGGCTAATTATATACCGATCATGACTTTAACATACCGTACTGTAAGTGTATTGTAATTTATTATTTCTGCTAAAAGCCTGAAACATTCTTCAAGCATAAATAGGTGGAAAGTATCGAATTGCTGATTATTAGGTATAATAAAGCCTCTCCAGTCTCACAGGAAATGGTATCTCCTGTAAAATTACCGACAAATCATAAATTCCATATTTTTAATTTGTGATAGGCCCTGATTGGACACTCCAATATAATATTTATTACAGATCGAAGGCAAATTTGGAATGTTAATGTAGTCTATATACAGTATTTACAATACTTCAACACAGCAATCCAAACTTCATCCATTTTGATATTTATTCTATGATTACATCCGGCAATTAAATATTTGATCAAATAAATATTAGATTGTGTAATCTTCCCACTTCCCAATTGTTCATAGACCCTAGGACAGATACAGGGGAGGCAGGGGGTGGAGGGGGGGGGGTAGCTGCCCCCTCCCCAAATTTGGTAAATCTATTATAAGTTAATTTATTTATTACGCTCTGATTTAATCGATACTACACATATATGTTTTTTCCTATTTTGAACTGCAACAACCCCCCCCCCCCACCTCCGAATGGGCTGGATCCGTCCCTGCATAGACCCATAGTTATTGGATCGAATCAACAATCAACAATACTCGAGTGTGTAATAGGGGGGATTAGCTGATATGGTGATTAATTAAATAATTTCACATTTTCATTAGGTCTGTGCCCTACATTTTATACCCTGTAGCCTAGCCTACCTAAAAAGAGTAGGTCCATGGCTTCTCTAAAATGCTCAGAATTAATTAGTATTATTAAATTATTTTTGTTTATTTAGTATAATTTATTTAGTATTAGTTATTAGTCTAAAAGGAACTTATTCTCATTTCATAACCGGTCCGTTTTCATCACCATATCCACAAAGGAAAAAATTTAAATAAAAATAAAAATATATAATGGACTACGGTTTTACAGACTTTTCTGGTAATTCATTGACTTTTAAGTAGCTTATCTCATTAAAACCCCATAGGCCTTTGCAGAAAACCGCGCTCATTAGTGGGCTACGGTAAAGGATGGTTATGTGTGGTACCGTATGTAGTACTACAACATATAGTACAGTCACATAAAAACATATAAAAACATTAAAGACCTCCAAGACAACTTTTAATACGAGCAACTTACCGATATGCTATAGCCGAAACCGCCCCTCCTCGTCTTCCCCAACGGTGAACCCAGGGGTTCGGCACTTGAGCGCTTCGCGCCTAGCCTAGTAATAACGCAGCTCAACTCGCTTAGGCTTAGCTGCCCCCCTAAAATTTAGTAAATCTATTATTGTAAGTTAATTTATTACGCTCTAATTTAATCAATTCCTATTTACGTTTGTTTTATTTTGACCCACAACTACCCCCCCCCCCCAAAGTGGGCTGGATCCGTCCCCTAGGTCTGGATACCTATTGCCTAGAAAATTTAATTAATTTTCTAAAATATAATACAGGGGGCAACGACTCCCTCAGCAATGCATGCATTGGAGGGGAGTACCTACGCTATACTGTTTCAGCGGACTCTTACAACTCTATAATCACAGCTGAGCGGTTTTTAAACTTCTCTATCACCTTGCCACTATGCAAGGCCGGGGGGGGGGGGGTTTAGAAATTTCATTGGGTATTACATAGTGGTTTTTATTTTTCCTCCCAAAATCCGATTCTATCTAGTATCAAGCCATTTCATTTCGGGGGGGGGGGGGGGGGGGGGGGTTTGAACCCCCATGAACCCCCCTTGGCTACGGCCTTGCCACTATGCTACATCGACATCACAGGCCTTGAAAAAATATTTTTTGGCAGCTGACAGTCGGACTGAAAGCTGAAACAGTATAAGCTTACATAAGAATTAGAGCGCAACTATCCAACTACGCTTTGACAGCTGCTTAACATTCGATTTGAACGATAAAATCAGTCAAAACTATAGAAGGTTCCTTTAATATCACTTTTTTTTTAAACCAACAGTTTCATCGGTCTATCAAACTTAGGATGATCCGAATAGCGATAGGTGCATTTACAACATTTACAAGTTATAATAAAATATATATATTATATAAAGATTCAATCAGAACTCAGAATCGCGTTTTACGTGAAAATGGCAAAAGAAGAACAACCGTAAAGAACGGTCCAAAAAGTTATTGAATTTGTCCATGAAGGAGAAATTTGCCGATCACTTTTTACAAATTAAGCCGACGGAGTGTGCATTGGGGTAATCTAGCTAAGTGACATCGGGGAGGGCGCTGACAGGGGGGGGGGGGCAGCGGCAAACTTCACTGCCTAGAGGCGGCAAATACTTAAATACGTCCCTGATCTCGAATCTCGATCCTGATTGGTGATTATTGCACGGAATGAGAATCAAGATAAATCTGTACCTGGCGGGATTCGAACCCACGATTTATCCCTTGTAGGGGCATCGTGTTACCATTAATTACACCACAGATCTTGGGATTTCGAAACAAGGCAACTAGTCTCCCAGCGCCCCACATCCCATTAAAACATAATGTTGCTGGGAAATTAAAAGAAATGCGACCAATGTCTAAAATCATGGTTGGCGCCATATTTAGCCGCGCACATGCGCATGCTCTCACCATGCATAAAAATACTAAACTCATTTTCAGATGCTTGAAGTCCACCCCGTGCTTTTTATTTATTTCCTATTATTATCAAAATTTCGTATGAGGTATTTTCATTTCAACTGGTGCCCCCCGATGCTTGGCGCCCTGGGCAAATGCCCAGTCTGCCCATTTATAGGACATGGCCTGCACAAGCCCACTCCTCTATATCATGCGCTTCTGTTTGAGATAGTATGGCTACAAGTAGGCAGTGGTGGAGCTAATGGGGTGCCCGGTGGGGCCTGCCCCCCCCCCCCCCATAGGCCCCCTCAGCCCCCCGAAAGTTTCTCCTTTTGAGATATTTTACATGTTATACAGCAAAATCTTTGTAATTCAAAAACGTCAGCATTAAAACTGGTTACAAGTTACTTACTTTCATTATACCTACTCCCAATGAAAAATGTTTTGTTTTTTCATTGGCCCCCCAGATAGAAGTAATGCCCCCCATGGCCCCGCCTTAAAATTTCTGGCGCCGCCACTGCAAGTAGGCCTATATGAAATATTGAAATCCCCTTTAACAGGCTGTCACAACAAAAATTTTCCTTATCCAGACATGATATTTTAATATAAAGCACACCTGTCAAGTTATATAAATGTACAGTATAATTAGCTGCTTGCTTAGTTCATTATCAGCCTCTAAACAAAATAGCCTAGCTAATTACACACACCCATATTGGACTACGCATGCGTCATACAATGTTTAGCTTTATTAGTAGGAGTACCGTAAGCCTACCATCACAAAAACAAAAAATTGTAGTCAGTGGCGTAGCCAGATTTTGTTGGGGGGGGGGGTCTGGTTTTCATGTGCAACAGTTTGCCCACTTACGAGTACCACGGCCCAGTGGCGTAACAATAGGTTTTTGAAGGGAGGTATTTCATGGCACCCCTACCCCCCCCCCATTTTTTTTATAAAAATGTAGAAAAATAGGAAAGCCGTTCTCATTGACGGACGCAGCTTGTAATTTGGGGGCATGACATAAATGTCCCTTGCGCAGGCATCGGGGGGTTCGGGAGGCCAAAGGGGCAAAGGGGGCCGTTTTTTTTTTTTTTTTTACTTAGGCCTGAAATAGTAGGGTCTTACACATTTTGTCGGCAATTTTTTTATTTTATTTTGCAGACTATGTATAGTAGCCTATATATTAAGAAGACTGGAAAGAGTGCAGTATGTTTCTAGATATCCCAGACTATTTAGATACTACATACTGTACGCAAAGTAGCTTGAGCCCGGATACATGCTACTGAGCCAATATAAAAATGACCTAAAAAGGAAATTAGAAGCATGTTGTCACTCGTATTATACAGTAACAACTATATGTATTAACACTGCCCGTTATTATTTCATCAATATTCGAGCCCATACAATCATGTGCAGTAAAAAATTATCCTCAAAAGAAAAACAAGCTTTGTAAGGTAAAAAAATAAAATAAAAAATAACTGGTCATAGCTTTTTATATAATATTGTATAACCTACTCTGCACATGCTAATGTATATGCTACCTATTCAAAAAACTAGTGAAACCACTAGCTATAAGTTTATTCTGAGCCATGGGTTATAACCTGCTCAATGGGAGAAAAAAAAGATACCCATATCTCATTTTTATGTTGTCGTCGCGTTAGACTACGGAAAAGGTCAAGGTCGCTTCAATCATTCAACTCTATTCGACCAAAATATTCCGCGTAAAATCTTACAATTACAATTATTTCATGAAATTCACTATTAGTATACCTTACGGTGTTTAGGCTACGGAACCAATAACTCAAGTATACAATATTGAAGTCGTGTCTGAATAGCTAACTGCGACCTTTCACCCAAATTTGACCTCTTCTTCAAAATGAATTCAGCACTGATTATTATCAGTATTCAGTCGCTGTCACTCTATAATAAGGACAAAATGAATAATTCTTGATTTTGCAATCGCCCCTATTACACACTCGAATATTGTTCCAATGACTATGGGTCCTAGAAAAATTCGAAATGGTAACACTGAATGAATGAATAACGACTTTATTACAATACAATTGGCGAACAAAAAGGCTATAAAGCCTTTTTTCACGTTAACCATAACTTAATGAAGGAGGGGGATATAGGAGGGGAAAAAAGGGGGGTCCATTGTTTGTACTGCTACGAGGCCAGGTAACAGGGTTTAGGTATTATCGAAAATATATGATTTTATTCTATTTTTAAACTGATTGTGTGATCCAGCCGCCTGATCTCAGAAGGTAGTAGGTTCCAGTCTTGTCGTGTAAATAATTGTTTATCTGGCTGTCCTATGCACAAGTAATTCATAAAGTGTCCCGTTTCTATGTGTGTGCAGTTTAGTATATTTTTCCTGGATGTATAAATTAAGATTCAAATTCAACATAAATATTCCAAATATTTCTTCGATCGAGTAAATATTGGGTCGAAAAAATACTCGAGTGTCAGCATCAGGGCCATTGCAATATATTCAGATATAATGTTAAGAAAAGTTTACAAATTTTAAATTTTGTTTCAGTACCAGTACGTCATATAATGGACAGCGTTGACTCCAATAAGGATACAGGTGTTCATCCCGAAGCACACAGCAATGCCTGTCACAACGAAGGTGATTCATCAGCCGCCAAAGAAACCGAAGAGCCCAGTGAAACAAACCAGTTACTGCCGGAAAATGGAATAGAGAAACCTAGCTGTGTCGTTGTAAATACAGAGATAAATCATGAAAAACCTTGTGAGGAAAAGGTCACTGCTGATGATACTGACGAGGAAGGCGGAGCAGTGATCGTAGTGCCCCCAGACGGCGGCTGGGGGTGGGTCATCGTAGCCGCGTCATTTATGTGCAATTTTGTAGTGGATGGCATAATTTTTAGCTTTGGGGTAAACTTAAAGAATATGTGTGAGGATTTGAATGTTACAAAAGCGGAGGTAGCCCTTGTTGGGTCATTACTGTCAGGGTTTTATCTTCTTGCTGGTAAGGAACATTGCTTGAATTCCTAACTTTCCTCTTTTAAATTTAGACTGCAAAGTTTTGCTGACCTTGATAGAACAAATAGTTCTTTTTTATAATTACCCTTATATAAAAATATACAATTTTATTTAGCATACGGTTCCTACCCTTAGTATAGGCTTACAGCATGAGTTCTAGATTTCAGTGTCTTTCAAGGGATAGGTCTGTGCTCATTCTATTGATGTTTTCCATTTTAGGTCCATTTGTGAGCGCTTTTGCAAATAAATACGGGTTTAGATTGGTCACAATGTGTGGCTCTGTTCTAGCATCAGGCGGTTTCTTTTTGTCTACGGTAGTGGATACGATACCACTCATTTGCTTGTTTTATGGAGTGGTTGGAGGTAAGCCATTATGCAAATTTTTATTTTATGGAACCCGGTCTATATGCAGATTAGGTACCTATACAGTAGGCTATACAATACCAACTATAGTTTAAACATTAAACCACGCAAACAGTGTATCTATAATTTTTCACATTTTTGCTTTCCAATTTATACGTCGTCTAAAGTGGAAAGCTTTGTGATGGTCGAAATTTTCCATTCCGAGATTTCAACGGATTTACACGTTTTGAGGTCCCAGGAGCCCAAAAAGTGGTTTTACGAAATGTCTGTCTGTAGCTCTGTCTGTCTGTCTGTCTGTTCATCGATTTCCGGGCAAACTACTCGGTCGATTTTGATGAAATTTAGCATGTAGGTTCAAAAAAATCATACCTCGAAACTATTTTTTTATATTTTGAGCTAACTCAATTTGGGGGGGTTTTATTCTCAAAAAACTAAAAAAAAGTCTAAAAAAATTATTTCCCAAAAACGGCTGCAATGATTTCGTTTAAATTCAAATATAGTGTATAGTCGTTATTATAATGTTAACAAAATGCGGGGGGTTGCTTGCCACTTGATAGTTTGCTTCTGGGGGTAAAAAATTAAAAATAACTAAATTTTAATGAAAAATGACTAAAAAATAATTTTTCTGCGAAACCTTTCTATCGCTGATTTCTACTTTCAGGCATGTTGTAGGTGTTAAATTGAGTAACGAAACCGGACAGGTTGCTTTCCCAAAAAACTATTTCGTTTGTGCAACAAAAAAATGTTTTTGAAAAATGAAAATTCACGCTCAAATGCATTGTGTACCCTGCCATTAGTGCTGTGTGGTAATGTAATGTAATGTCTGACCTATCTAGAATTTACTTCACCTCCAGTAACGTCAGGTGGACAACCCCCCCCCCCCCCGAAATTTGACTATAGGAATATTATTTACTATGAAAGTACTCATTTTCTCTATCTACTAATTGATAAATTGGAAAGCATGTTCGAGTAAACTCGGACCGGTTCTTGTGCTTGCTTGTCTTTATCACAATCTGGCTGCAGATTTCGTGGTTCGATGTCACGTGTAAATACCTTTAAGCCTTGCGATACATAAGTAAGCATTGGATACCTATTTTGATACTATTTCTATTGTGTCCTACTAATTCTTTGAAGCACATGTCAAAATGAGTGCTGTGGGCTAGAAAAGTATCGGTAATGAATATTGCAAGGCACCACCATGCGTTTGTAGACAGCTTAGCCAGTCAGTGTTCCTTGCCGATACTTTTCAAGCGATGGTGGGGCAGGATCTAAGGTGCTTCTGTGTTATCCAGATTCTTACAGCAGTGATAAGATGTAATCCCTGTCAATGCCGTCACCAGGGGGGTTCAACCCCCCCCCCCCCCCGAAATGAAATGGCTTGACAACTAGACAGAATCGGATTTTGGGAGGAAAAATAAAAACTACTATGTAATATCCAATGAATTTTCTGAACCCCCCCCCCTGAAAGGAAATCCTAGCTACGGCCTTGATCCCTTTTTATTTTACAGGTATTGGACTTGGTTTGATATATTCGCCATCCATCCTCATTGTGGGCTTTTACTTCGAGAAATGGAGGGCGATAGCCACAGGCGTAGCAGTGTGTGGTTCTGGTATAGGCACCATAGTCCTTTCTCCCCTCATGGACTCCATCGTCAGCGCCTATGGATGGCGATGGTCCTTCCGTTTCAACTCAGGATTAGTACTGATATGCATCTTTTGTGCGATTCTTTTCAGACCGCTTACTCCAGTACAGGTACAGTAATTGTATAATCGTTGATAGGACAGGTGTCACGCAGGAGTTTTCATGTATTATAAGGGGGCCTACAAAATAATTTGTTATGGCTATCATTTTTAGAAATACACGAATTGTTATTATTATTATTATTATTAAAAAGAATTGAACAAAATAGGGAAAATAAAAAAAGATATAAAAAATACTTAATTTCAAATGCAGACTATTAGCCATTTTATTATACATATAATTTTACATATATATTTTTATATATCATTAACATATACTAATATATAATATAATAAATAATAAATATATTTAAGTACATCCTTCAGAGTTCAGAAGGATCTCACTCATTGCAGAAAGCTAGAGTGAGTACTCTATAATGGTTTATTATTATTAATTATTATTAATTATATTTTATATTTTGCAGTGCCACTGCACTAAGATCGCTCGATAAGCGGAAGCTTGAGCGTGATAATGTTGATTAATAACAAATTGTTTTTCTCAATATATGCACCTTGTCCGGGGTCAAGGGAAAAAAGAAAAAAATTATTAGCTTGTCTCCGCATGTTTTACTTTCTAGTATTTTATTTAAATCAGTTGTGCACGAAGTTTTGACTGGGAAATATTAAATGCTAAATATATCCGTCGTAACATACAGTACCATTTCATTTTTTTCCTAAGTTATCCCGCGTACAGTAATAATTCATAATGAGCTTCGATCATCAGGTTTACGATGCTCATGTTTAGCTTATGAGGCAACTCAAGACTACTATGTTAGTTAATCTCATCTATTTCCCGTTCTTACAATGTAAACACAATAGGCTATATAGCCTCTAATGTACTATATACAATACGAATGCGACATCTTCTTCTTCTTCTTCTCGTGTCCCTTCAACGTTGAAGATTGGCGATCATTTGAGCGACGCTCATGATGATTGTACAAGGGATGCCCCGAAGGACCTTTAATGCAGTGGTTTCCCGTTGCCTTCTGCATCCTTATGCCGTTGACTCCTCTGTTGAATTTTTCCGCCTTTAGGGAGCTTTTTCTCTCCCATGGACAAAAGGGTGCCCATGCCCTAGCTCCAAGGAGCTAGGTGGGGGATCTTTAACCGGACAGCACTCGGTACTGCTTGGTCGGGGACTGCTTATTCATCTTATTCGCAGCTAACCATCATATCTGATGGCCGTTCACTATCCGCCACCTGTGACCCCACTAGTAGCCTGCAGTTCAGCCCTAGCTAACGAATGCGACATAACCGAAATTAAATGAGGATTTCGGAAATCTCTAATCTCTAATTTTGGTTATAACTAGGAGGTAGTTTCGGTTTTATTATTATTATTATATATTATATTATAGTATTATGGTACCGTACTAAAGGACAATGCCTCTTAGATGTATATTGTTAAAAGCATACCTATCTAGGTCAATACCAATGAATACTTGTAGGCCTTCTTAAACTACTTAACTAAAAACCCTTCAGCATAAATTACAATAGCTACCTAGTTTAATGTCAGTGTTATATAGTATATCACATAATGCTGCAAAATACATAGTATATGCGGCATTTAGAAGAAGAAAAGCAGACTTTGCGAGGCTGCAGCAATGACAGTACCGTACATAACTTGAACAGACAATAAATTAGAAATAATGTAGAGCAGATGGTGCTGCAGTGCGGAAACAGCACCTGTTCATGCCGCCATAGTCAGTATTAAGCCTTAGCTCATATACTATAGGGCCACTATGCTATGAACTAGCAATAATACTGTGGCATCTTCTTCTTCAAGTTACAGCCGGATGGCTGGTTGGCAGCAACATGTGACTTCGATGCCTGCACTCCCCTCTATCCTGGCACGCTCTCTTCAGCTCCACGTATGTCTTGGCCCCTACATCCTCCATAACTTGCTGCAGGTAATCGTTTCTTGGGCGCCCAGGTCGGTTTACACCTTCCATTGTTCCCTCTATGATGCAGTTTACTAAGTTTTCGTGTCTAAGCAAATGGCCAATCCAGTGAGCTCTTCTTTTCCTTATCGATGCAAGTAGAGTTTTTATGTCGCTTACTCTGGTTAGAACGTCCTCATTTCTAACATGGGCTTGCCAAGGTATTCGTAGCATGCGACGATAGCACCACATCTCAAATGCTTCGAGTTTCTTTATTTGTTTCTCACTTATGAACCACGTTTCATATCCGTATAGAGCAACGCTCCAAACCAGGGACTTCACCATTCGTTTTCTTAGTCCAAGGCTTATGTTGTTTGACATACATAACCTATTTCAATTGTTAAATTAAGCGAATTCTGTGTTCATCTGCAATATTTCCTTACTAGGTCACTCTGGAGCCCGATGAAAATGGAGAGATACCAACCAATTCGAAATCAAAACTGAAGAAGGTAGGAGGAGGCTATGTGACTGCTGCCGAGCTGCTGCAGCTGGGCAAATCGACACATTCGCTGACGACGAGCGTCATCATGACAAGGGTGGCGGCCTTGAGCGGACAGACGCAGAGTGTGCCCATGATGGAGGCGCGCGGTCGCAGGAACAGGACCACCTCCGAGACCGGCTCTATAGACGTGCCCCGCCCGCGCAGTAGAAGAGGTACAAAAGAATGAGAAAGGTCGACAAATAGAAGGCATGTTCCCACTGAGGACATGTGATAAGGACTCTGACTTTCACCCGCAACGTTGTTGGTTCGATTACCACACATGCTTCATTTTCTGGCCAACGCTTCGGAGGGCTTGTAAACCGGCCTTCCTAGTTGAGTGTAAGAGACGGCTTTATAGCCTTAACTCCGCTAGGTTGGCTTAGTAATAAAACAAAAAGCCCATATTTATTTATTCGTTATATTCGCAGTTGTCACCAGATATGGCGTCCTTTTCGCTTATCTCTCTCCTGCGTCAAAGCTAGTAACTCAGCAGGTTATATGGGCTACAATTATGGTGCAACTACAATAATATCAAAAAGGAATTTGCGTTTTTTTTTTTTTAAATCATAACGCAACGCCCTTTGGGGCTTACGCGTTGTATGTTTAAAAGTGTTGCAATGCTGTAGTTTTTAATGGGGTTGGTGTAGTGTGCACTATTGTTTTTTTTTTTCGGCAAACTGCTATAAGCGCGCTGGGCAACGAGTTCCCAGGTACCGTCTACAACAGTTTGCCCTTGTCTATTTGTTCGATTTTTTTTTTCTATTTTCTATTGTGCTCCAAAATTATAGTAGACACAAATAGCAATCAATTTTATAACACACACACCAGCTTTGCCGCATTAATGACCGCCTCTCCATAGGCGGCTATTCCACCGACAAATTTGCTTCACAAATCGATGTGCCGACGTGGTAGCGGACATCATTAATACAATAAGTCTCTACCATATTATAACTTAATTTGTAATAGATAAGTTAAGTATCTAAATAATAGTCTCCTTAAAATATGGCAGAGACTTATTAATGATGTCTGCTACCACGTCGGCACATGAAATAATCTACTCCATAAAGTCTCATTATTTCAATGTGACAAATTGGAAATGCTTTAGTCAGTATAATTATAACCATCAACAAATGATTGCCTACACAAAACAAAAAGCTCTTTTGTATTTGTTACGTAGGTATTGTTACTGAATTGGTCCATTGTTTCCATAAATAACCATCAACAAATGATTGCCTACACAAAACAAAAAGCTCTTTTGTATTTGTTACGTAGGTATTGTTACTGAATTGGTCCATTGTTTCAGGCACAGTGACGGATGTCATAATTCGAAGTCGTCGAGGTACAATCACTAAGTTGGACGACCACTACATTGTCAACAGACCGCTCTACAGGGACGACATCTTCTACAGCGGCAGCCTCAACAGGATACCTGACTATAACTCGTCCCAGGTATAGCCTACAACTTTCTAAATGTCTTGAATATTCTGTTTTTATTGCTAATTTTACTCTTTAACAGTCAAAATGCAAGCATCCTATTCATTATGGAGTAAGGAAGTAAGGGATTAAGGATTCGTCGCATATATAGCCTACATAGTGCTGGCTCGGTTAGATGTCGTATTCTAGGCTGCTGGCGCCTATGAATTGACAATTAAATGGATATATTATACCGCCTAAATAAGAAAACATAAGTTATGACCCACTAGCTCTAAGTTACCCACATTATTAACGTCCGGTCCCAATGATTTATGTGAGGAATAGTGGAGGCACATAATTTTTCCTATGCATGACGTGCCTCCACTGCTCCCCACAAAATCATTATGGGACCGGGCCTAACTGTCGACACTTTTTAGAGGGACTTCATGGGGTACACGCTGTCGGTGACTCGGTTGCCAACACCGGATGACATGGAGGACGACGCGTGCTGCCCCGCCTCAGTGTCCCGAGCCCTCGGCATGCTGTTCGACACGTCGTTGCTCAAATCCCCTGGTTTCTTGCTGGTGTGTGTCAGTGGCTTCCTAACACTGATGGGCGTGTTCACACCCTACACATACCTTCCATGTAAGTCACATTACATCGCTCATGCACGAGAAAAGTGACACATTACAAAGAACCGGTCCGAGTTTACTCGAACATGCTTTCCAATTTATCAAAATTGGTAGATAGAGAAAATGAGTAATTTCATGGTAAATAATTTTCCTATGGTTAAATTTCCGATATCTCGGGAGGGGGGGGGGGGGGGTTGTCCACCTGACGTCATTGAAAGTGAGGTAAATTCTAGATAGGTCAGACCAACACATTACCACACAGCACTACTGGCAGGGCACGCAATGCATTTGAGCATGAATTTTCTATCATTTAAAAAAAAAAAAAAAACATTTTTTTTTACAAAACCAAATACTTTTCTGGGAAAGCAACCTGTCCGGTTTCGTTACTCAATTTAACACCTAAAACATACCTGAAGGTAGAAATCATCGATAGAAAAATTTCGCAGAAAAATTATTTTTTAGTCATTTTTCATTAAAATTTAGTTATTTTTATTTTTTTACCCCCAGAAGCAACCTATCAATGGGCAAGCGACCCACCGCATTTCGTTAACATTAATAACGACTACAATATATGTGAATTTAAAAGAAATTGTTGGAGTCGTTTTTGAGAAATAATTTTTTTAGACGTTTTTTTGGAGTTTTTTGAAAATAAACCCCCCCCCCCCCCAAATTAAGTTAGCCCCAAATAAAAAAAGTTGTTGAACCTACATGCCGAATTTCATCAAAATCGACCGAGTAGATTGCCCGGAAATCGACGCACAGACAGACAGACTGACAGAACGACAGACAGAGAGACATTTGGTAAAATCCACTTTTTTTGGTTTCGGGGGACCTTAAAACTTGTAAATCCGTTGAAATCTCGGAATCGAAAATTTCAACCATCACAAAGCTTTCCTTATACTACGTATAAATTGGAAAGAAAAAATTGCAAAATTGAGTTATTTATACAAAAATGTCGAGGAAAATATAGCGAATTTTATGAATGTAGTGTCACATATCTAGTTCAATTTGTTTCCATAAGATTGCGTTTTGTCACTGATCCATTGTCAAATTTGACTACTTCGGGTTTGGCAATACTGACATAATTCGGAATGTGCTCCTGGCGTTGACGTGGTAATTACACTTCTATTTCAAGTAAACTGTCACATCTCAAAAGTATTAAGTGCCTCGATAGTACTACAAGTAAAAACTAAAAAATGGTCAGAACATAATTTGAATTATCTCAATAGTCAATATTTAGAAATGTGTCACTTTTCTCGTGCATTAGCGACATGTTGTCTAGTGCTGTCAGAATATATGGAAGCTAGAAGCCTAAGATCAATTTGTATATACAAAAAGGCGTGCTTTGTCACCTGTATACAGTAGATACTGTATAATCATCACTAGGCCTAGGTGTGAACTAGGCACCACAATTTATGGTCCTAAAGTATTCTCTGAGCTACAGTAGCCCTATTATGGTGATTTGGGATTTACATAATACCGGGGTTTATGTAACACCGTGTATATTTTTTAATACCACATTATAGTAAGGTGTCACTTGAAGTTGTTAAAATATGCGCGGGAAACTCAAATGATTGAAATATTGGTTAAATAGTTTTATAATTGAAGGAAACACTAACAAACATTAAAATGTATAGGTAAAATTTGGAAATATAATAAGAATTTCAATTAAAGTGTATGTATCTATTGTATATATAAGGGAGAAAAAATTGAAAACTCACCAAATATATAGCCGAGGATTAATTTATCAATTCGAATTCCCCGCGCATTTTGTACTCATTTGTTTAAAACAATTGAATAAACCCCGGTATTATGTTAATCCCAAATCGCCATAATAAGGCAGCATCAGGTTTAAACATTGAATGGTCTGCACTATACTGTACTATCTTTAAGACGATTGGAACCATTCTTAAACCGTTTAATCTTCAATGTAACTTCAAACACAACTGCTAAGCCAGCAATTCCTATCGAAGCGGCAATTATTGTTACAGTCTTGACTAAAAGGCCGCTTTGAGCCTTTGATGGTAGTTGGCATGATTGTCGGTGTAAAGCCTATACCTGCGGTTACGCGGTACAATAGTCCTAGTGATATGGTCCTAGTCCTATACCAGCATTGACTACATGATTGGGGCCAACGGCAGCATCCTCAATGGGTTCCTCGCTGTCTTTCAAACTCATAATTGTTGCAGCCAGGCAGAGTGAGGCCAAAATGCCAGAAAACCAAGTAGCCATGCTGTTGTCTGCAGTTGGGATAGCCAACACCGTGGGCCGGGTCATCTACGGCGTCATCTCCAGCTGTCCCTGTATCGAAGCGCCCATTATTGTTATAGTCTTGACTAAAAGGCCGCTTTGAGCCTTTGTTGGTAGTTGGCATGATTGTCGGTGTATAACCTACCCGCTACACAATAGTCCTAGTAACATGGTCCTAGTCATCTTATACCATTTACCACGTGATTGGGGCCAACGACATCCTTAATTGATTCCTCGCTGTCCCTCAAACTCATAATTGTTGCAGCCAGGCAGAGTGAGGCCAAAATGCCAGAAAACCAAGTAGCCATGCTGTTGTCTGCAGTTGGGATAGCCAACACCGTGGGCCGGGTCATCTGCGGCGTCATCTCCAGCTGCCCCTGTATCGACGCGCTCATCATTACCACAGCAGCCCTGTCCCTTGGAGGTATTGCCACCATGTTCAGCGATCTTAACGACACTGCAACCTTCCAGTTTGCTTACTGCGCTATTTTTGGATTTGCAGTAGGTAAGGATGTCAAGGGACATAATTTATTTATCACTTTTTGTTTGCGTTCAAGGTCACCAGCTGGAAAATGTTTTTGTGAGTTCCTGCTTAAGGGCAAACCGGAGTCGCCGATATTCCATTTCTATGCAAACTTCAATTTCTCATGAAACATCGAACGCAGAATAATGAAAAAAATGCTAAATCGCAAGAAGAATTTTTTCTCCTAATTTTGAGATATTGTATGTTGCAATCATCAATACCGATCGGCTATAGTTAGTGAACTTGATACGCAAAAAATAACGGTCACTCAGGAGTTCAAGCTGAAGGAGTTCATCAACTGTGACGAATTGGGGTTAGTTAAGGCCACATACTATGTATCAAAATTAGTAGAAAAAATCAGAAAAAATTCTTCTTGCGATTCAGTATTTTTTCATTGTTCTGCGTTCCATATTTCATGTGAAATTGAGATTTGAACAGAAAACGGAATATATGGGTGACTCCGGTTGGCCCTTAAGATTGGAAAAGGGGACTTCAAACATTTTATAGATATATTTTTTAAATTGTACATGATTATATTATTGTACATGATTATATTGTAGTATATGGTATATGCTACCCTCGTATAAAGTAATTAATTCCGTAGGTATAAGAAATTTGTATTATTACTTGCATAAAGTAGCCTATAGCTCATTTGTTCTTTTTATATTTTCAGCATGCTTTGCGTCGCTAAGGTCGATACTGGTGGTAGATCTCTTTGGCATTGACAAATTAACTAATGCGTTTGGGATCTTGTGTCTGTTCCAAGGGTTGGCCGCAGTGTGTGGATCACCGTTGTCAGGCAAGTTACAATACCTATACCCCTATTCACAGTTGGACAGGCCAATGAGACAAGCCAAATTGAAAAAGAACATTGAAATGCGGTTAAAAACAATGAATTTTTAACTTGCTAAAAATTAATCTTATACCACACGCATGTAGCCTATGGCTTATTGTTTTTGAAATTATTGAAGCCAATTATTCGAGTTATAGTAAAGGTGCGACTAGTATTAACTTATTCTTGGGGTTAAAATAAATAAATAAATATTGACTTCTTTGTTCTATTACTAAGCCAACCTAAGCCAACCAAGTTTCTAGCCCTTTCTTACACTCAACTAGGAAGGCCCCGGGACCGCCTGCTTTTCATGCCCTCCGAAGCATGCCCAGAAAATGTAGCAAGAGTGGGACTCGAACCAACAACCTTTCGGGTGAAAGTCGGAGTCTGTACCACTACTCTACATGTCCTGACGTGTATAGTGTATGTTACAACATTTGTCAAGAAGCCTGAGACAATAACTGTTAAGCTATAAGCGATTTTCACTATCTAACTGAGGTAGTGAAACTCGATGCTTCTCTTATGGCCAAATCTTTAAACAGCGCTCCTAGCAGACAAACGTGGCAAAAATTTACCCCATACAATGTAGATCAAATAAAAATAGGCTACTTATTGTGGGTATCTTTTCCCCTTCACGGCAGTTTCCAGTCCAGTTTTGATCTGGCCTATTCCACGCTGTAAGCCTGCATCGAACTTATCTCTAAGAATGCATGATTTTAATTAATCAATGAGGTTCATTTGTGACGTCATTTTGTAGATGGCAGCACCAGTTGCAATGATATCAAAGCGTTGATTTTTCGATAAACCTCAATACTATTTACAAATTATTTTTAATTACGTATTATTTTAAAGTGATATTTTTCTATAAATCATGGAGAATATATATATTAAATTATATGCAGCGAAATAAGGTCCAGGCATAGTAAAAATATTATAAAAAATATTAGAAGAATTAATTAGAAGCTAAGAGCTTAGTTTTCACATGCAAACGGCGGCCATTTTGAATAATATGGATAGCGGTTTGTCGTCGGAGAACCTAGTGACCAAAACTGTTCCTACAGAACCTCATTAAAAAGGTATATTCAATTGAAATTGTGTTGTACTTTTCCAGGGTATATTATGGAGGTGACCGGAAGCTACAATCAATCGTTCATGTTGGCTGGTGGGTTTATTCTTCTATCAGGGGTGATATGTATTCCTATCAAGTGGATTGTAAAATGGGAGAAAAGATCGAGGACAGCTGACGATGATACATTCGCCTGATAATGTCCACCACTAAGGTGGCAGAAGTGGTTGTTGTTGGCGTCAAAAATGTAATTTTGTACAGTCAACTCCGCTTCTTAGGACACTCATGGGACCGGCATAAATGTGCCGTTATAACCGGGGCATTAATTAAATTTAATGTATAGTCTGGACCATTCATGTCAGGGTATTGTAATTGTGCTCTTATATCAAAAATAATCCTAATGACCGTCGGTGTTGACTGTACAAAAAATGTCAATTATTATGAATGGCGAAATCATGTGCAATATACATAGCAAAATAGGTCCTGGTCGAAGATCCCCCCCCCCTTCCCTCTGCATAAAATAATAATAATAATAATCATTTATTTCCCAAATAGTATAATACATAGCATGTTCAGCAACGTAGATGATTGGGATCCCTCACTAGGTGTGATTTTTCAGCAATTAGCACGTGGAAGTGAGGTGCAGCCAGTAATTACAATACAAAGTAGAAACAGCCGAAAATTTAAATTAGTGCAAATAAACAATAGTGCACTTACACACGCTTAACAAAAAGTTAATGGAATACAGATGGTTACCAATATTCTGTAGGCATTTATAGCTTCCTAATTTTATCATACCATTGCCCTACGAAAGATACAGTCCGAAGCGGTCCAAAAACGTATTTTTCGGCTTTATCTATTGTGACAAGTAGCCTACGCTTGTTTATTGTGTAATGTATATGCTTGTAAAATAACAAAATCGTCCAAAGTATAATACAATATTGGCAGTAAGTTTAAGTACGGACTATTCGCTACTATATCGTGTTTACAGTAGGTAGGTACCGGTATAGAGGTAGCTAGCTACTGTACACGTAATAGGTAGCAAAAGATCCGTATTATGTTTTAAAGAAAAATTCGAATGCGGCAGGAGGGGGAAACAAAAAACTAAGGTACAATACCGCAGAAGTATCGAAAAAGGGATATATCGTATATTACCTCATTTTGAATTGAGTCCGTCATAATAATATTAATTGTAAATTAACTGCCTATCTGCTTTACTTCTTTTATACTCTTGTAAGCTTACCATTATAATACTGATTACCTAAGGCGCTTATTCCACCAACGTCAATAGTGATAGTAAATGTAGTATTGACGGAAATTTTAATTTTTCATTGATTTTTTTTTTTAACTATTGATCGCTTTTCTTCTATTGACACGTATGCGCCAAATTTTTGAAATTTGTTTGCATTTGTTTTTTTGAAATTTTGTTTGTAGCCTATTTGTTTTCTTCGTACACTTATTATTTTTAATAAAACCTAATATTAGTAGGAGATCCGAAGTAAGATCGGCCTTCACCGATCTGTTTAATGGATGAAAATTGTTTTATAAAGAATAAAATATAAAATGTTTGTACTTAACATATCCCATGACGCCATTTTAGTTTGTTATTATTTGCAACGCGTGATTTTACTCCATGATCATTGATAAATTTTAACTATGGCATAGAGTAAAATTCAAATTTCCATCAATACTACATTTACTATCACTACTGACGTTGGTGGAATAAGCGCCTAACATCCTTACCTTCCAAATTGCAATTTTTCCGACCGGGTATGAGCTACTGTAGTTTGTATGAAACTGATAAATAGAAACCAAATCAATTTTATGTTATACAATATTTCCCATAAATATCGTACAATAAATATAGGATGCTCAGCAACCACATCCAATTGCATGTTTTAAATGTAAGTAATATGTAAATAAATTGTGTTACCGTACTATCCTAGTCAAATTACACTACATTGATATTTATACAAATAAATAAGTTGTTTTCCTTCCCGTGGTGCTGGTGCCTAAAGTACCTATATCTACAGTTTGAGAGGTAGCCTACCAGCCAAATAAAAAGGCTAGATGGACACGCGAAGTAAGTCAGAAAATGCGACTATAAACCATCTACGTTTTCGATGTTTCTCAATAAAGTAGGTAATTAATAGTATATATAGTATTAATAAATAGTAATTAAACGATCTATCGTACATTAACTATAATGTCGAATCTTTGAAGAATTTTATTAGTATATCGTAATTGTAAAAGCTGGGCCAGACTGATCGACAACCCTATCCCGAGGTCACTGCCCAGGGCCGTGGCTGTCGCAGCGTTCAGAACCACCACAGGTCATGACTACCTCGCCACTCATCTGCACCGCATTGGGGTTCTCCAATCGGAAGCATGCCCCCTGTGCGACGAACCGAAGATGGATGCTGCCCACCTACCAAACTGTCCAGCCCTGGCAACCGATTCACCACCTGAGAACGAGCTCGCGGAGACATCCCGATTATACTGGTCAGCGCGTCACCTAATGGCTAACCTGCCAAGGGTGGGCGTTGGCTAGTAAGTAAGTAAGTAATTGTAGCCTAAGCCATGCTCTTAAGCGTATAATAGTATAATATAGGGTATTCAGCCCAGGCCTATGTGTTCAGATCGCTATTTATTTTCCTAACAAATATCGGCCCGATTTGCTTCCAAGGAAATCACAATGTCCTGCATGTCAGATAATTTCTTGAATTTATTTTATATTTTCCTGATATTTTCTATAATAGACAAAGGTGGCCATTCCACCCGCGAATTTACTTGAAAAAATTGACTTTGTCATTGACGTTTGTTTTGTTTTCAGGAGACTATTATGTACAGGGGTGTAAAGTTGGGGGGGGGGGGGGCACGGTCCAACTTGCCCCCAGCTCCTTTGGGGGGGGGGGTCATGGTCCCCTTTGCAGCAATATGAATATAAGCATTCCTTTTTTAGCTTTGTAAAATCCACAGCTATACCTTACTACTATTAAAATGCGTAAAACCCTACTATTTTGCTCTTATATTTTCATTTTTTCCTTATTCTGCCTGATGATGTCATAATGTCTACTTAGTTTTGCCACCGCCACCATCCTAAAACTTTACGCCTCTGATTATGTGGATACTTAACTAATCTATTATAAATTTAGTTCTGATATGGTAGCAGATATCAGTCTCTACCATATTATAACTTAATTTATATAATACTCGTAGATGAGTTAAGTATCTACATAATAATCTCCTTAAAGCAAAACAAACGTCAATGACAAAGCCAATTTTTCAAGTAAATTCGCCGGTGGAATGGCCACCTAATGGGGACATATTCTACCCTATCCCTTAGGCTTATACTTGTAATTTCGGAAAACACTTTACCTAGGTATCTTGTTCTCGAAAATGTAGTGTACTACAGTTTGTAGTATAGGCTACCCTGGTTTCGTCACATTTATATTATCATCATGCATTTGTTAGTAAATATATTACTATGATCGCGTTGTAGGCTTATGATAAATGTTGATAAAATGAATAAGTCTGTTGCCCTACCATCGCCCAGTGCGAAGAAAACTGAAGAATATACGTTTGTGCCCCCCGATGGCGGCTGGGGGTGGGTGATTGTGTTCACTGCCTTCTATTGTGTATTTGTCGTGGATGGTATTACGTTCTCGGCTGGCATATTTCTCCCTAAAATTGCCGAATACTTTAAGGTCAGCAAAGCAACAGCATCTCTGCTATGGTCCCTGAGCTCTGGAGTCCGTTATTTAGCAGGTACGACAGTTTTTTCAATCAATCATAGTTCAATCATATAGTATTTGCCCATCTTTGTTACATCTTATTGCACAGTCATCCTAATATAATATATAAAAATAAATAAATAAATATAGGTAGCCTATAACTTTACATATCCATGCGGAATATGGATAGGACAGACTCTTTCGGTGCATTTTTGAATGTGTCTGGCTGCTACGATCCCACTTTTTTTCTAGGTCCTGTGACCGCGGCAGCAATGCAGACCCTTGGCGTCAGGGTCACAGCCTTTATTGGAGCCATACTGGTGACGTTGGTACTTGGAAGTTTGTCATTGGATCTGCCGCTATGGTTGTTAGCATTGGAAGCTGGTATAATTGGAGGTATAGTACGGTATAGGTTATGCACCAGCAGTTCAATGGAGATACGGGTTAAACGGTACCAATTTTGGTAGTTTTGTTATTGATTTCCTATTTATGCGATGGTACAATGAAAGCTTAGTGGTTAAAATATTCGTCTTCGAGACTTCAGTGGGTTTACACGTTTTGAGCTCCCTGGGACCCAAAAAAAAAATTGCGTTTGTATATCTGCCTGTTGGCTGTTTGTCGGTTCGTGGGAAAATTACACGATGGGTATTGGTATTAAAGAAATTGGGCACTTAGGTTCACAAGAAAGAGTCATATCTCGGGACCATTTCCTTTTTTTTGGCAAACTCAATTTTGGGGGTTGTACCCTCTACGGCTAAAAAATTGTAAATTTTAAATTCACTTACAGTATAGTGTACTCGTTATTAATGTAAGCAAGGCCCAATAGTTCGCTTGCCCCTTAATAGTGGAGGCAAAAAAATTAAAAAAGACTAAATTTTCATAAGAAATGGCTAAAAATAAATTTTCTATGGAACCTTCCTATCAATGCTTGCTAAGGCGGGGATTCCACCAACGTCAATAGTGATATTAAATGTTTTTTGACGTGGTAGCAGACAGGTTGAGACTGTCTAAAATGTCTGCTACCACGTCAAAAAACATATACTATCACTATTGACGTTGGTGGAATCCCCGCCTAACTGACGCATGTTTTAGTTGATTAATAGAGACAAAAAGCCAAACAGGTTGTTTTCCCAAACAAAGTTTTGGTTTAGAATAAAAATAATTATAGGTGATTCATGCGCCAATGCATTAAGAGTGTACAGCCCGCAGGAAATTGGCAACCCAAAATTTATTACTTTTTATTTTATTATTAATTAACTAAGCATGTTATTAAAGATTTGGCTCATCAAAGTTGTAGAAGACTACTTCATGCATCATATAATAACTTAAGGTATTTTTAGTTTTCGAAATTGTAGTTTTTTTTATAAAATCGCTTTTACGTGAAAAGTTATTGTTTATAAAATATCTGCATGTTTATGAAAAAACTAAAATTTCGAAAATTAAAAATATCCTATAATATGATGCATGAAGTAGTCTTCTACAACTTTGATGAGCCAAATCTTTAATAACATGCTTAGTTAATTAAATAAAAAATAAAAAGGAATAAATTTCGGGTTGCCAATTTCCTACGGGCTGTACACTCTTAAGTTTATTGGCAAAACGTGATGTTGTTATTGAATGTTTTTTTTTTTAATTTAAATGTTAATAAATATTTTTCATTGTCCCCCCTCTGTATCCGCCACTGATCAATCAATTGAGTGCTTTTTGATAGGGAAAGTGGAGGTGACTGAAATTTAAGTTATTTCACCCTACGACAATCATTGCCCATGCTACTACTCATACTATCTACCTCGGTACCGGTACCTATACTATAATTGGTAAAAAGGGAAGCTTGTACGGGTTCACAAGTACCGGTTCTTTTCCAATGAGCTGGAGCTTTTCAGTTTTCCAATAAGTTCCTAACCCTATTAGCTGACTTTATAATTTACAATACAATACCTACAGTTCTTACTTTAACCAACTCCCTTACATGGTTCCAATGAAGAGGATATAGGCAGTAATATGAATATATAGTTAGTAATTAAATAAATAAGGACTTTCTATTACTAAGCCAACCTAGTGGAGTTAGGGCTATGAAGCCCTCTCTTACACTCAACTAGGAACGCCCGAGACCACCTGCTTTACATGCCCTCCGAAGCATGGCCAGAAAATGTAGGCAGTGTGGGACTCGAACCAACAACCTTTCGGGTGAAAGTCCGAGTCCGTGCCACTACGCTACATGTCTCGACTATATAGTAAGTAGATAATTCCATCTGCGTCAGTCACCTTAATTGAAAGAACATCTTTCATTTACGATTTCCCAGCAACCTTTCCAAACACCGCTTATAAGAATATCACCTACTTTGTTCAGGGATCGGAATGTGCTTCGTGTTCATGTCAGCATTGGGAATCACATGTAAATACTTCACGACTCTTCGGATATACGCTCTGGGCATCACGAACTGTGGTACCGGGCTAGGCACCATCGTCTTTGCCTTCCTCGACACGTACTTGCTGAGTACTATGTCGTGGCAGAGCAGCTACCTGGTCCTCGCGGGGTTCTCGTCGCTCCTATTACCGCTGGTCTTGACATTTGCGCCCCTCGAAAGTGGTAAGCTAAACTACAAAGTACAATTTCACTACTTTTTTGGGCGTACAGCCAAAGCGATGCTGGTGGCACTCAGAGAGTTAAAATTAGCAAGCAACGGATAAAGCTCTATTTCAAATCTGAGCCCCCTAACAGAACCAAATCCCCCCCCCCCCCGTCACCCCCGGTCTTCAGAATCTGACTAATCGACAGCCCCTTGCGCAAAATAGCAATAGTTAACTTTATAAAAGACCTACAGTATATAGCCTATATTTTTTCATTTCTTCTTCTTCTTCGGCCGGTACTCACCTGCGCCGAAGGAATATATTGATAAATGTAAACAATTATACCCTTGTAATACAAATAACTTGTGGGCCCCCAAGTTATTAAACTTGTCGGGAGTTCGCACAATAAACGCTATTACGCTATATACGAGTAGATGATGCAACATGTTTTCTATTTCACATCTGTGATATCTGTGACATAATAATTTTTTTCCGCTAACGAGGGATTAGGGGATTATATTAATGCAAAGTAAATATAGGCTTATTACAAATTCCGCTTGTCGGGGGTGGCGTCTTCTTAACTAAATGTTGCAACTTTTTTATGTAGGCTATTATCAATAGGTCATGCCTATTGAGTTTCTAACGTTCAACCATTTTTTATATTGCTTTTTTTACTTCTCCAATTTTTCTTCCTTTTTCATACTATAGATTGGGGGATTTCGTTAGACAAATTTGATATTAGTACTTTATGTTACTTTATTTTCTCTGTCCCCACTCCCCATATATTTTGCAGGCTATGTAATCGGTATCTGTAACCTTTGTTGTTGCCTCGTATATCTATAGTTTTTTCTGCTGATTTATATTTATCATCGAAATAATCTTGTCTTATAATTTTCAATTTTAAGATTTTAATCGTACATTAATAATTAAGCGAGAAAAAATCAAATTTATGGTAATTATTGTGCAAGTTATATACTGCAAATCTTATGTAAATTTTAAAATCCGTTTTACATATGGATTTCCGGGTTTAGTAGTAGTAGTATGGTTGGACACAGTCCCAGGCCGCGGTGTGGGCCCATAGGACAGGGGACCTCCTGATTATAGTGGATTCCGAACCACTTAGGAAACACAGTGAAGTCACACGATTAGTTCGGAGGACAAGTCCTACCATGTTTCCCTACCGGCACTGTGCACACTACCAAGTTATCTGCATCTTTGAACTTGCTCTGCTCCGGTCCGCTGGATTCAACTTGGTAAGGCGGCCGGCGATTTCCGGGTTTACTTGTGTTTATAATATTTCCAACTCATTGTGGCAATTTTTTTTAAAACTTTTTAATCCTTTTTATATTTTATTTAATTAACTAAGCATGTTATTAAAGATTTGGCTCATCAACGTTTTAGAAGACTACT
Source organism: Psococerastis gibbosa (assembly GCA_963971405.1). Lineage (NCBI taxonomy): Eukaryota > Metazoa > Arthropoda > Insecta > Psocodea > Psocidae > Psococerastis > Psococerastis gibbosa. Next base: position 9,917,482 of record OZ020484.1, on the reverse strand, counting down.
TCATGCATCATATTATAAGATATTTTCAATTTTCAAAATTGCAATTTTTTCATAAACATGCAAATATTTTATAAACAATAACTTTTCATATATTTGCATGTTTATAAAAAAACTACAGTTTCGAAAACTAAAAATACCTTATTGTATGATGCGTGAAGTAGTCTTCAACAACTTTGATGAGCCAAATCTTTAATAACATGCTTATTTAATTAAATAAAAAATATAAAGTATCAAATTTCGGGCTGCCACTTACCTACAGGCTATAAACTCTTAAGGTGCAGTACTCTTCTTCTTTCTTTCTTTTCCTTGTTCAGTATTCCCTGGACAAGGAGCATATATTACAAAAATACAATATATAATAATACCATCCCACATCGCCAAGCTAGCGCTTATTTGGGACAAAAGACTCATACTCTTTAATAATAATAATAATAACAATAATTCGTGTATTTCTCATAATTGCCTACAACCTGGCAGAATGCAGCCAACTATTACAAAGTCTAACTTTTTTTAAATGATCGATTTAATTTTCAGTTAAAATTGAATTGACAGAGCACTTGAAACTTGGAGCAATTATTTCCCAGAAAACTACCAAGTTAGCTGGTATTGGTCAACAAGTCGATGAAGATACTGAACTAGACGAAGACGACAATAACATTGTGGTGTATAACTACATGAATAACAAGACCATTAGGACACCCGAGGACACGCGTGACCCTTCCAGAAGCTCGCTGGCCCAGGCTACAGCCTTCGCCGAACGCGCCTACGACTACATGGTCCTGTTCGATCTAGCCGACCAGATGGACCGTCGCCGAATTCGGCGCCACGTCCAGGGACAGCCCTGGTGGAAAATCTGCTGCCAAACGAGGAAGTCACTTCACCGCAAGTTGCCCCGAAAAACTGTCGTCATCAAAATGCACCCTGCCACAAAACAAGCCATGTTCGTACGTAACTAGAACAGGCCATTCACGCTTCATAGTCCAGCTTAGGCGGGGTTTTCAAATGGTCAATGGTAAATATGGTTTTGACATGGTAGCAGACATTTTTAGTATGTCTTTAATGTCTGCTAAAACGTCAATACCATATTTATCATTGACCATTGACGTATGTGGAAACCCCGCCATAGAGCTTGCGATACCAACGATCCAACAAAGCGCTTTATGATCCAAAAACAAAATTCCTCTTTCAAAATGATTTTAGGTGTTAATAGGTGCAGAGGCGTAAAAGATGGACCGTGCCCCCTCCAACTTTACGTCCCTGTATATAGGTGTGATCATTGTCATATTCAAATTTCCAACCACCTAGGTATGCGTTTGTAGGTACTGCTTTTTGAAAACAGCGTTAATAATTATTTCACAGCACATGCCCGATTCGGGGATCGGATTCAGGGGGCAGGCGCAAATTTTGAATTAAATTCATTTATTTTCGCGGATTTATTTGAATTTTTTGGAATATTAACATTAAAATCTTATTAATTATGTATCTAGTTTAAATCCCCCGCACTTTTTACATTGTGTAAATTCATCAACGAAAGCACAATTCTATCTAATATTAACTCGTCAAACTTTTAGGGGGAGACCTCTCTGGACTGATGAGAGCAGTAAGGACTCTAGGCCTATTATGAGTTTATATATAAATTACTACTACTAATAAATTACTCGTGACTTCGTGGTATTTCATTTTAATAAACAAAAAATAACAAAAACTTAGAGTTTTAGAAAAACTTGTTATAACAACCCGAATTAGTAAAACCCAAATAATCGTTAAGAAATTAACTTTGTCTAAGAAACCCACTTGTGTTAGTATAAAACCCTGAGCGCTTTCGGCAAGAACTGCCATCTACAGAGGGAAACCCACTAGCACAGTTACACCTTAGCGCCCCCCCCCCCCCCCAGAAGCAAAGAACCCTTAGTGCAGTTTATTTGTTTGTCTCCCTTAATATTCAAACATCAAGATAAAAATAAATCACATAATTTGGCATTTGCACCGCACCAACTTTTAGAAACTTTTACGCCCCAATTTTGTTCGTATAGCCAACTTTCGAATGATTTTTGATATAAAGGCTTTAGTAAATAATTTTATAGAAAGAGCTAGTGTACGTCGGTCAATGTTTTCTGCATTATAGTTATTTTAAGTAACCATTAACCAATGCCTTTTCCTAATACTTTCCAGAGTACCGAATTCTTGCCCCCCCTCCCGCAGGATTTTGAAAACTCGGCGTCCCTGATTTTAACTCAATCTGGAAAATTTTAGATTGACCGTCGTAAATTTAATTAAAATGATTTTGAAACTATAAATAATCTACAAAAATGAAGCCAAGTATTTGCTAGACCTATTTGAATTTCAGGAAAGGCGAAATGCGCATGGAGAACTACAGATGACGGCACTACAGAGGAGAGAAGGTCAGTTCAAAGTATTTATGAGAAAGGTTTTGGACTTCAATGCTTTAAAGCAGCCTGGCTTTTTCTGCTATTGCTTGAGTGGCAGTTGCATCTCTACTGCCGTTCTTATTGTTTACACTTACGAATCAGGTGAGTTAAATTAATTACTAATGCGGTTATATACCTGTCACACTGCGAACACCCCTATGGGGACCTATATGGATTAGCATAATTGGCGAATTAGCTTCAACATGTTAACTTCATGACATTGTATTGGTACTATAATGTGGTCAAGGCCGCATTTATGGGGGGGGGGGGGTCCAGGAAAAATTCCATCATCCACAAAGTATTTTCGTATACTTTCATTCTCTGCCAGTCCATTCAAAAGGTCGTTTTTAAATTAATAAAAAATAAATTTGTTCTCTCTATATTTCTACTTATTGTATTTACCAAAATTCAGTTTTGCTTTCTAATGCTCGGTATGCACTACTACCTCGGGCCTTAGGCTAGCTTATCCCATACAGCCTTGAATGGGTTTGTACGAGTACGCTTAGCAGTGCTCGCGATTGCTCAAAGTATTGCACAACCTTCAATCGCGCCTGTACACCCTACAATTTTTTCACAAATAAAAATATTGTACAATACTTTTGACCGTCTACGGGCCTCCGGCAAAATATTGTGCCACCCACATTGCGCAATTATAATTTTGCACACTCATTGTTAAAATTAACTTGGTATAGTTTTACGAATAATTTATTCGTAAAACTATACCAGTTACTAAGGAGACTATTATGTTTTTAATTTTGCACGTTTAGGCACCGCTTTTGGTTTTGAGCTAGTAAAATTTTATTACATTCATTATATTGAGTAATGATTAATGGAGGTAGCTTAATTATAGCCTTGCTTCTTCTGGCTCTGCAGCCCTTGATGAGCTTTGGCCTGCTCGACAACGCTCCTCCAGTCATCTCGGTTTTGTACAACGCTCCACCATCTACGGACTCCAAACTCGCGAAGGTCAATTTCCAACTCATCCTTCCAGCGTTTTCGGCGAAGTCCCGGCAGTCGTCTTCCTGCCATCCTTGCTATGTACAATAAATCTTGTTCGGCATGATAGCTTACGCAGTACCTACTAACTTAATGTATTTTATTTGCAGGTCGCATCGATAGCGATTACAATATTCACGGTCTTGAAAAAACCAGGTTTCTTGCTCTGTTGGGAGCTTCAAATACGTTCTGGAGGCTATTTTTGGGGTTCATTAGTCATTCTACCATGGTAAGATTTAATGATTACTTTTCACATCTTAACAGTCAGGTTTAGAATGAGGTGCCCCGCCCGGGTGCTGGCGTCTGTGTGCTCTTATTAATTTACATTATATCACGAAGTGTATTACGGTAAATTGTGAGTGGCAGTCACTTTATAGCATTGGATTTATAAGCCGCCAGCCACGCAGCAATGAAAAATTGAACAGATAAATTGTTGATCCTTGATAGTTGACGTCTTGACTTCATCTCCGAAGTATGTTTTAATCAATTGCTAGCTGAATTTTATAACATTCCTTATTTACAAAAATGAGTACTGTAACAGATTAATCACAATTGGAGAATATAGAAAATACTGGACTTGGCGGGATTCGACCCCATAGCTGGACAGGTTAGCTCAGATACACAACCATCTAACCTAACAGGTCTATGAGCTTACTTTATTCCATAAAGCTTTATACATTATATTTCAGTATTATATGGTATATATATGACACTGACATTAAAGTAATTTTGGTTGAAGAGGTAACCTCCTCGTTGTAACCGAAATTTGAGAATATAAAAAACGAGGAGGTTAGCCTATTATTAATATTAACCAAAGTTAATTTAATGTCAGTCCTATGCCATATAATACTGCAATTTAATGTAGGCTATACTGTAACGGAATTTTTGTTTTAGGTTTCATACAAGACTGTTTACATTTTAGCGACAACAATAACTGGAGTAACAGTTATATTTAGTTCTTACGTCTGTTCCCTATACTATCACGTCTACTATTGCGTCATGGTGGGGTTTGCTCATGGTAAGTATTAGATTTCAAAATCATAAATGAGGACAACACGCAAGGCCGTAGCCAAGGGGGGGGGGGTTCATTGGGGTTAAACCCCCCCCCCCCCGAAATCCTGGCTATGGACTTGACAACGCGTATTTTTTGGTAAATCGGATCGGAATAGAGTATAGTCCACGAAAAATATTAATCCTTTCGTAACGCAGCCTTTTACAAGTCACATGACCGTCCTGGTCCTATATATATACTATATAATTATGGGCCTAGACGACCAGTAGTCGGCAAAATCTGAGGACACTGCACTGCTGACCCAAGGCGTCAGTGCACAGCTGCAGATGCATGAAAACGAGTTACGACTTACGAGTTACGAGAGCAGTCAGTCGAGTCTGGGGCTTATACAGGTATAGCATACGCGATTTTTAAAAATATTAATTTCGCGCGGTTGAACTTAAGTATATGTAAGCCGATTCTTGAAAAATAAAATCGTCTCCTTTTTATTTTTGTAAAATTTTGAATACATATTTTAAAATAAATAATAGCTTAATCAATATTACATAAAACACTAAAAAACCGGTTTGACGATGACATAATATACAAGTATTGACTAAGTTATTATTTATTTTAAAATGTACCGATTGTAGAGGATTATAGTCATATAGTCATCCACTTCCACGATTTAGGCTAGATTATTTGAAATTATAGTACAACGCAGAGGCGTAAAGTTTTAGAATGATGGCGGGGGCAAAACTAAGTAGACCTTATGACGGCATCAGGCAGGATAAGGAAAAAATGAAAATATAAGAGCAAGATATTATATTAGGATTTTACGCATTTTAATAGTTGAAAAGGTTGGGGGTTAACCCCCTCCCAAAAGCAGCTGGGGGCAAGTTGGACCGTGCCTCCCCCCCCAACTTTACGCCCCTGGTACAACGTACCCCAATATATCCGGGAAAAATATGCTAAACTGCCCACACATAGAAACGGGACACTTTATGAAATACCCGTACATAGGACAGCCAGATACGGACAGTCAACAATTATTTACACAAGACTGTGGAACCAACTAGGCCTACCTGCTGAGACTAGGGCGCAGTGCCGGATTAACCCCTGGGGGGGGGCACAAGATATGTGGGGGCCATGGGTGCAACCCAGACCTCATAAAAGGGGAGGCACTTGACAGGGGCGTAACGATAGGTTTTCGAAGGGGGCAGGGTCTCCCACGGGGGAGGAAGTTTAGCGAAAACAGACCTGAAATAGTTTGAATTTAGTCATTTTGATAGCAGTAACTTTGAGAGTTTACAGGCAATTAATATAACTGCGTACGAGGGGGGCCCGGGGGTCTCCCCCGTGTGCATTTTTTTGAAAAATAGGGCTGAAATATTGGGGTTCTACGTATTTTGAGAGGAATAAGGTATAAATTACAAGAAATTAATATAACTTTGAACAGGTGGGCGAGAAAATATTTTAAAAATAGGGCTGAAATAGTGGAGTTTTACGCATTTTGAGTGCAGTAACACTTAGATTTCAGAGGCAAAGAATATAAACGCCTTCCAAAGGGGGGGGGGGCAAGTGCCCACAGTGCCGGTCGCTTCGTCCGCCACTGGTGAAAACTCCTCTAAAATTCATAAATCTACCAGCAGCCTGCAGCCTGATCGAGGCGATTATAATACTGGGGTTAAATGAATACCCTAGGATTATAACTGTAAACAAACAAATTTTGAATAGCACTTTCCATTATAAAATTATCTTGTTTACATTTTTAAAACCAGGGGATTAAATAAATACTGGGGTTAAATAAATATCCTAGAATTATAACTGTAAACAAACAAATTTTGAATAGCACTTTCCATTATAAAATTATCTTGTATACATTTTTAATTCCAGGGGATTAAATAAATACAGGTATTTATTTAATCCCTGGTAATAAAAATGTAAAAGAGATAATTTTATAATGGAAAGTGCTATTCAAAATTTGTTTGTTTACAGTTATAATCCTAGGGTATTTATTTAACCCCGGTATTATAATTGCCTCGATCAGGCTGCAGCAAAACAAAAGAAAAAAATATATAATCTCCCACCAATTTCAATTTTTTTTTTTTTATATTTCTATCGAAAAAAAATCTTGTTGGGGGGGCGGAATTTTAGGCATTTCTGGGGGGCCGGGGGCCTGTGCCCCAAGTGCCCATGGGTTAATCCGGCACTGCTAGGGCGGCTGGATCACTCAATCAGTTTAAAACTAAAGTAAAATTATATATTTTCGATAGCACCTAAACCCTGTTATCTGGCCCCGTAGCGATACAGACAATGGACCCCCCCCCCCTTTCCCGCCTGTACCCTCCTTCGTTATTATCTTTTTTTCCATCCGTTTTATATTTCATATAATTTAAGTTATATTAATATATATACTATGGTTAACATGGAAAAATGACTTTATAGTCTTATTGTTCAGCAATTGTATTGTTGCAATAAAGTGGTTATTCATTCATTCATACAATTGAAATTATCACTATATACGACGACTATAATTACCAAATGTTGCCTTTAGACTCTTAGTATAAAACAAGTGGTAAAATCTCAACTTTGGCATATGCCAGCATTCGATCTAGCCCTACGCCAGCAATGTATAGTAATACAATACTATGAATGAATGAATGTATTAAATATAGAAAAATGTAAATACAATAATTGTAAAGCCCCACATGAAGACCTATAACAATTTACCCTACTCTAAAACTAAAGAAAAAAGAAAAAAATTCAACTAGACTTAATTTAACTTATTAAACTACACTTACATATTAATAACAGATCTCTCGTAAACACATAACAGTCTAGTCCACTATTTCAAATAAAGATTCCACCTCTTCCCGTCTCATCAGCCATTCCCGGTCGAATTTGGAAAATTTATTTATTGACAGTGACCCAGGACAAATATTAAGTAAGTTAAATAATTTTGGTGCTATATATTGGTAGGATTTGGTAAAATTTGCTATGTATGCCCTTGGTACCACAAGGTGCTCAATTCTTCTAGTATTTGCTGGTCTGGGTCACTCTACCATGTCCCCACTGATAGAGTAAAAAATTCGCAATGTCTTGTATAAGAACAAGTGCCGCAGCTGGAATAAACCGAGAGACGCAAAGAGAGGGAATGATGGCCAAGTTCTAGCTTTTTTGACTATTGTTCTAATAATGGCTTAATATGACTTTTTCGACCATCTCATTCGTTGTAGCTAATCTTGACTTTACTGACCCAACGCCGAAGAAATTGAGCTCGTTACAGACCAGTTTATATAGGCTTAAATGATAACTTTAACTTGAAGGGAACTTGCGGTCGAAAGCCGTCAGAAAGGCACCTCACATGTAATGCAATGCATTTTTGGTTTGTACAGGTAACTTATGTGCCGTACAGCTAACAGGTAACAGGAAACATAATAGTCTCCTTAGTAACTTTGTAAAATTTGCCGTCACTCATTTTGAATACGTTATATATTTTGTTAAGTTTTACGTTGTATATCATTAAAAAACACAACCAGTTTCGGTTCACGCCATCGTCAAGTGTAAGAAAGGCCGAAAGGGATTTTTTATGATGTATCGTAAAACTTAACAAATCAATTAATTGACAATGAGGTACAGGTAACTTGTTACAATTTCAGCTTGCTATGCCGTATACAAACCTGCTATGTTAGCTGAATTTTTTGGAATTGCACGATTAGCAAACGCATCTGGAGTTTCTCTAATGTTCATAGGCGTACTCATGATTGCGGGACCTCCGTTCAGTGGTATGTCTTTATTCAGTTTACTGTAGTACAGTAGAGTATTTATAGACAGAGAAATATTATAAAGTTAGCGCGAAAACCATGGCTGTGCCCAGGGGGGTGGTCCATGGGGTCCGAACCCCCCCCCCCCTAAATAATTTTTTTATGTAAACCTCTATGATTTGAAGAATTTATCCATCAATTCATTAATAAATTACGTTTAAAAAAATGTTGGACCCCCCCCCCCCGAAATCAAAACCGGGTCACGGCCTTGGCGAAAACATCTGCTAACAATACTAATATTCATAAATATTCATAACTTTGCGGCTGTGAAACGAGAAATTATTTAATTCAGATTTTAAAAAATACAAGGTCAATTCTTGTTCATTTTGGTGATGTTAGTGAAAAACTCGCATAGTTGAAGAAAAAAATTGTTTAAACTTTGATTCTTAGTCTTTAGCAGCCCCATCATTATTTATAATACCGGAGTTTATTCAATTGTTTTGAACCAATAAGTTCAACACATGTCACATGACACCTCACTATAATGCGATATTAAAAAACAAACCCCGGTATTATATTAACCTGGGTATTAAAATAATTATAATAATGCTGAAGACTAAGTTGAAACCATTTTTTTCTTCAAATATGCGAGTTGTTCACTAACATTACCAAAGTGAACGCCAAGTAGAAGACATTTTCAGATTTGGGAAAAGGGAGAGATTTCAAAAATTATTATTTATTAATATTAATCATTATTGCAATTTTTTTTAATGTTAATCGCGTACAAACAATTTAATGAATGTATCCGATTGACTTCTTCAGTCACCTCTGTAGGTGTAAGTACCCGAGTTGAGTTACCACCCGTCTCCGATCGCATGGCTTTTAGAGACTCGCACAAGCACAAACACGCTACCACCTTGCCATCAAAGTCGATTTATAAAATAAATTAAATTAATATAATTAATTCGTTTCCGTTTGCTTACAGGTTATCTCTTACATATTAACGGTGATGAAGAACGTTACGACATCGTATTTTGGCTGGCTGGAGGATTGTTCATTCTTTCAGCCTTGCTGTTCGTTCCATTTGCTTACATCACAAGACATCATCAACTACCAACGAGCAATCCATAAATTTTATTTTTATTGTATTATCCCTGACAGTCATCGGATGGTGTACACCATCAATTTATGTATTATATAGTATTAACCCAGCTATATATACGAACCGATCTCATTTAATGCTTTAGTAAATAATTCAACAATATAATACAAGTGCAATGTAATACCTATAGGCACCTTCATTATATCTTTATCACAGATGCACTCCTTGCATCTCATATGTCAATAAAACCGTTTGACATTTCACAATTGGAGTATGAATGAATGAATGAATGGATGAATAATTATATTGTACACAATACAATACAATTATAACTAAATTTAAAAAAAACTTTCAGCTCTGGCCGATCTGCAGCCTGATCGAGGCGATTATAATATCGGGGTTAAATAAATACCCAAGGATTATAACTGTAAACAAACAAATTTTGAATAGCACTTTCCATTATAAAATTATCTTGTTTACATTTTTAATAGCAGGGGATTAAATAAATACCGGTATTATAATCGCCTCGATCAGACTGCTGGTAAACAAGATAATTTTATAATGGAAAGTGCTATTCAAAATTTGTTTGTTTATAGTTATAATCCTAGGGTATTTATTTAACCCCGGTATTATAATCGCCTCGATCAGGCTGCAGGAGTAGGGAGATTCCACAGACCCTGCTTTTCCTCTACACTACCTAGGCTATGTAGGCCTATGTAATAACAAACAAAAAATACTTCATTATTTTCCCGACCACAACATCAACACACAAAACACTCTTGTGTTCCAAATTTCGAATCACAATGCCGACTATGAACTTTTATTTATCAAATTATTTACACTTTGACTGGATGCCATATTAAAATTGTTGATCTGTCGTAAAAAGTGGGGATAATCATTATCGATAATAATAATACGAACTTTCAGCCAGATTTTAATTCATTCCTCTGCGACCAATATTAACTGAGATATGAACTATATTAGGTTTCAATCGGCCGCCATCTTGTAACTAAATAGTGGATCAAGCTGGTTAACGAACTCGATCAAGACATTTGTATGATCAATTTTTGTCCCAAGTTTCAGAAAAATCGAATAATATCTATGGAAGTTAGAGTGTTTCCTAAAATCGATATAGCCTACATGCATACATAAAAACACCCAACTACTCGTATATATATAACATTTTGAACGGAGGGTGGCTTTACGCTCAGGGGGGCATGAAATGAAAAGTTGTGAAGACATTTTCCGAAAGCCGAACATTGGTCGCCATCTCAATAAACTTAGGTAGTCTAGATGAATCTCCCTAAAATCTTAAATTTAATTTAAATAACTAACAACAATAAAAATAAAACACTTTTGCAGTATATTATATACTGCAAAAGTGTTCTCAGTTCTAATAAGTGACTAGGTTTTTAGGGAGATTTCATCTACCTACCTATTAGCTATTGAATGAGAGGTGACCAATGTTCCGCAAAATTTCTTCTTACCTTTTAATTTCATGACCCATTGAGCCTGAAACCACCCCCATTCAAAATTTGATACATACTGTATGTACTGTATGTGTATCGATAAGACCGATATCGACTGATCCAAAATGGTTTCCGCCGAAGGATTTTTTTAAAAATATAACTTAGGTGTAGAATAGTCGGGTTTTACGCATTTTTTTAGTTAAAAATATAGATTATGATACAGACGAAGATGTATTAATAAAAATTTAAAAATGCAAGACTGCGGGGTGAGGGGGGGGGGTCTCCCCCAGGCGAAATATATTGAATTTTAAATGGGCTCAAAATAGTGGGTTTCTTAATTCACAACGTTAGGCCAAGCACAAAACCTCAACCCGCAAACCTTTGTTACTTGTTTGTTCGAAAGACAGTTTTAATTAAAGTGGCAAAAAAGATGCCATTTTCTACTAACGAAAATGCTGTCTAAGGTAATGAACTTTGTTAATTTTCGAGCTTTAAAATGTTATTGTGAAAAACAGACATAAGCGAGTGCATACTTCTTTTTATACTTAATTTATAATAGATAAGTTAAGTATCTACATAAAAGTCTCCTCAAAACAGAAATTTCACCACTTTTTAATGCACAAATGAAGAGAACCGGTCCGAGTATACTCGAATATGATTTCCAATTTATCAAAATTAGTAGATAGAGAAAATGAGTAATTTCATGGTAAATAATTTTCCTATCGTTAAATTTCCGATATTTCGGGAGGGGGGGGGTTCCCATCTGACGTCACTGGAAGTAAGGTAATTTCTAGATAGGTCAGACCAACACATCACACAGCAATAATGGCAGGGCACGCAATGCATTTAAGCGTGAATTTTCTATCATTTTTTCAAAAAAACATTTTTTTTTACAAAACCAAATACTTTTCTGGGAAAGCAACCTGTCCGGTTTCGTTACTCAATTTAACACCTAAAACATGCCTGAAGGTAGAAATCATCGATAGAAAGGTTTCGCAGAAAAATTATTTTTTAGTCATTTTTCATTAAAATTTAGTTATTTTTATTTTTTTACCCCCAGAAGCAACCTATCAAGGGGCAAGCGACCCCACGCATTTCGTTAATATTAATAACGACTACAATATATGTGAATTTAAAAGAAATCGTTGGAGCCTTTTTTGAGAAATAATTTTTTAGACGTTTTTTTGGAGTTTTTTTGAGAGTAAACCCCCCCCCCCCCCCAAATTGAGTTAGCCCAAAATAAAAAAAAATTGTTGCGAGGTATGATTTTTGTAAACCTACATGCCAAATTTCACTCAAATCCACCGAGTAGTTTGCCCGGAAATCGACGCACAGACAGACAGACATTTTGTAAAAACCACTTTTTTGGGTTCCTGGGACCTCAAAACGTGTAAATCCGTTGAAATCTCGGAATCGAAAATTTCGACCGTCACAAAGCTTTCCTTATACTACGTATAAATTGGAAAGCAAAAATATAACAAGTGGAATACACGCCTAACGGGCTCTACTCACACCGGATGTTCACATTGAATACAGTGTCTGTGTTTACATTTCACTTTGCTTTGTTTGTAAATAATGTGTACAAGTTCATTTCAATTTGTGATGGCTTGCTAATTTTTGCAAAGCTTAAACATGGCCAAAAAAGAAAGAAAAACATCACCAAACATCCCTAAACCAGAATATGCCTATTTGTCACCGGACGGGGGCTGGGGGTGGGTCATTGTAGTGGCCGCGCTTTATTGCAATTTTGTCATTGACGGTATTGTATATTCATCTGGAGTATTCATCGGGGAAATTTCCAAGGACATGAATGTTGCGCCCGCTGAAGTGTCCTTTGTTTGGTCATTAATGTTTGGCTTTCATTTTCTCTCAGGTAGGCATACTGTACATCGTAATACGCATAGGCTATAGGGTACTACTGGTAGCCTGGTTGTCATAAGTTAAATACGATATACTATACACATCCCACATATTACCCCCTGATAGTGCAAGGGAAGAAAGAAAGTATTTTTTTGGAGACATTGATAATTTAAGCCCTTATGTATTGCATTCCTTACCATTATTATTATGTAAAGTACCTAGGCAAGGCCGTGCCCAGGTTTTGATTGCAGGGGGGGGGGGGCCGAAAATGGTTTGCGTTATTTATTCATTAAAGTCCATTCTATCCATTGTTCAAATTCAAATAAATGTATTCCAATTCTTCAAACAATACAGATTTTTTACATTTTAAAAAATATTTCGGGGGGGGGGGGGGGGGTCCGGAACCCTTGGACCACCCCTCTCCCCTGTGCACGGCCATATACCTAGGTAGTATTATATTATTAGCCTACCCATTCTAGAGTATGCAATCGTCCCATTGATCAATCCAGTGCTTTAAAATGGGGAAAATCTATAGAGAGCCGATACTTACCTATGGGAAAATTGTTTACCATGAAACTATTACAGTAGCATCTATATATTATGTAGGCCAACGGCCTTACCATGTTGATTCCATTAGAGCAGAGCATGTTTCAAACTGCGGCAACTTGGTAGTGTGCACAGCGTTGGCAGGGGAACCTGGTGGGACATGATAACGCGCTTAGGCAGTATAAGTCGAGTCCTGGTCACCTCCGATTTAATCGTGCGACTTTACCATGTTCCCCAAGTGGTTCGGAATCCGCTATAATCAGGAGGTCCACTCTGTTAGTCAACTGCCCTTTCCCCGAGGTGAAAGAGTCTGCCCTTAGGGTGCCTCAAGTTAACAAACAGACTCACTCCCCCCGCCAGGTTGACAGGGTTGCTTAAAGCAGAAATTTCGAAAGTAGGCGTTAGAAACAACAACAACAACAACTATTATGTAAAGACTTGGAGCTGTCATGATTTTTAATATCATGAAGGGAAAGCGACGAGGCCCCAGTTTTAGCAAGTAGCGGACTCCCCTCTTTTGAACCTTAAGTACAACCTCCATATTTCCTACGGAGGTCCCTCCCCAAGGCAATATACCGTAAGTGTAGGTTTGTTCATGTTCTATCTATTTCCTTTGAGGTCCTATTTCTGGCGGTCTGATTCAAACAATTGGAATTAGGCCTACAGCACTGATCGGTGTACTACTGACTACTTTCGTCATGACCCTTCCGATGTTTCCACTCCCATTTTGGGCGTTAGCTGTATGCCTTGGCGTTTTTGGAGGTTTGTATCGAATTCTCTGATATACTATCTCAAGTGTTACACGAACGAATTTACTCCACCGCATTGGCTGCCTTGGGTATCAGATATGAACGATAGTGTTTTTTTTAAACCTTTCTAACTTGGTTAATTTTTGAGTCCATCACTATCCAAAAATTTTCCGAAATTTTCGTTAGAGTCCGCTCTATAATTATATCATAAAATAAACATTACAATGTTGTTCAATATTGATCCACAGGGCATTTAAGGAAGGTCTGCTCGTACATCATATATGAGCGACACGCCTCCCCAGGGAACACAGGTGTATATCGTAAGATATACAGGTGACGTTGTGACAAGTTCCCAAAAACCTAACTGGCAGCCAATGTGCTACAAACATACGGTACCTAGGCTAGGCAAACAAATTTGTTAAATGATTCGACTGAAATCAAAAGCTGTTCTCTCCACCATGAGCCATTTTCAGGAACCGCGGGAAACTGCTGTTCTCACACGTGGATGTCTAAATAAATAAATAAGGACTTTTTATGGTTTTTATTACTAAACCAACCTAGCGGAGTTAGGCCTATAAAGCCCTCTCTTACACTCAACTAGGAAGGCCCGGGACCACCTACTTTACATGCCCTCCGAAGCATGTCCAGAAAATGTAGCTAGTGTGGGACTCGAACCGACAACCTTTCGGGTGAAAGTCAGAGTCCGTACCACTACACTACATGTCTTGACGTCTAGCGTTATGGTTTGATCGTTAACATTGTAATTTTGATGTGTTTTATTAACCTAACATATAAATAGTTCTAACTAAACATAGTTTCCTAATCGTTGAGAAAAAAGAATGAAGAGAACTGATTTTCGTTCTTAGACGCGGTTTCCAGCGACCTGCAAGTGCAAAATACACATACGGTGACGTGGTAGCAGATATTCAAGACTTAGGCGGGGTTTCCACCGACCTCACGTTGCAGAATGCAAATGATATTGACGGAAATTAGAATTTTTCTTTTTGTAGAAATCTATTAAAATGTTTGTACTTAACATATCCCATGACGCTATTTTTTTAATTTTAGTTTGTTTGTTTGTGATTTTACTCGACCATTGATCAATTTTAACTATGGCATGGAGTAAAACCAAAATTTCCGTCAATGTCATTTTCATTCTGCAATGAGAGGTCGGTGGAAACCCCGCCTTTATTAATGATATCTGCTACCACGTCACCGTATGTGTATTTTGCACTTGCAGGTCGGTGGAAACCGCGCCTAAGAAATGGAGAAAAATGGTTTTGTTCCTAAAATGACAAAACGTTGATTATGACAATGGCGGAAACATAGTCCAACAGAACTGTTTTTGAATCCAATGGACATTATTGAGGCCAAATTTAATATGGAAAAGACTGGTTTTGATTCCAACCAACATTCAGATAGATGCGCAACCAGTCAATCAAAGGAATGGCGCCAAAATCGTAGATGGAAAATTTAGGAGAGAGCTGCCTTTGATTTCAGTCGACTCAAATATGTATTCTGTCTTCAGTTCAAGTATATTATGTGCTGTATATAATATTATACATATATTTACAATATGTCGCTCATGCACGAGAAAAGTGACACATTTCAAAAAATTGCAAAATTGAGTTATTTATACAAAAATGTCGAGGAAAAATATCTAGTTTAATTTGTTTCCATAAGATTGCGATTTGTCACTGATCCATTGTCAAGTTTGACCACTTCGGGTTTGGCAATACTGACACAATTCGGAATGTGCTCCAGGCGTTGACACGGTAATTACACTTCGCTTTCAAGTAAACTGTCACATCTCAAAAGTATTATGTGCCTCGATAGTACTACAAGTAAAAACTAAAAAATGGTCAGAACTAAAATTTGAATTATCTCAAAAGTCAATATTTAGAAATGTGTCACTTTTCTCGTGCATGAGCGATGTAGTGTGCCGTAACTCAACCCAGGTATTACCTTCAGAGGCGACTGAAGAGGTTATTCGGATACATTCATTGAATTGTTTGTATGCGAATAATCTTTTTATATTTAAAAAAAAGTATGCCTAATCCTTAAAATTTTTGTAATCGTTGCACTTGTGTTTAAAAGTTTATAATTTTCGTTGCTTCAGGCGCAGGGATGTGCTTCATATTCATGGCCACAATTACCATAACCATCCTGTACTTCACAACCTACAGAGTTCACGCCCTGGGCATCATGAACTGCGGCACAGGACTAGGCACCATCGTTTTTTCATATGTCTGTACATATCTAGTGCAGAATATGTCTTGGCGTTGGGCCCATATGGTCCTGGCCGGGTTCAGCGCAGTTATGTTGCTTTCTGTTTACACATTTCGACCTTTGAGACCTGGTAAGTATCGGAACCATTACCCCACCATAAACTGCCGAAACAAGGGAGTCAACTTCCGCTGTTGTATAAGGCGCGGTTTCCACCGACCAGCTAGGGCTAAATACAAATACGGTGACGTGGTAACAGACATTCAAGACTTAGGCCGGGTTTTCACCGACCTCGCATTGCAGAATGCAAATGACATTGACGGAAATGTTTGTTTTACTCTATGCCATAGTTAAAATTGATCAATGATCATAGAGTAAAATCACAAACAAACAAACTAAAATTAAAAAATGGCGTCATGGGATATGTTAATTACAAACATTTGAATAGATTTCTATAAAAAGAAAAGCAAACATTTCCCCGTGAATGTCATTTGCATTCTGCTATGCGAGGTCGGTGGAAACCCCGCCTAAGTCTCGAATGTCTGTTACCACGTCTCCGTATTTGTATTTAGCCCTAGCCGGTCGGTGGAAACCCCGCCAAACAAGGGAGTCAACTTCCGCTGTTGTATAAGAGACGACTGGAGGGGGAATTACCTTCACGAATGGTAACAATACTAATTTTACAGGAAATATGATCGCTAAGAAAACTATAGTGACATGAGGCACGACCTCAACGACGTTAACTACTGGACTATAATATGCCCCATTCACAGCTACAATATTACATCTCCAAGCGACAATACTACATCCCCCCAAATTTGGGCAATCCCTGTCAACAAGTCGTGAACATGTCAGAATTCACTGATTCGTAACTCCTACTCAGATCCTCTAAAACCATCTTTTTACCTATTTTCTCCCTATTTTGGTAGGTAAACTGAATTAATATCGACTTCGATGGCCAGGTGGTATTGTGCATGCACTTGTGCGAGTCTTTACACGCCATGCAATCGGAGACGTGTCGTACTCATCACGGGTAATAACCTACAGAGGCGACTGAAAAGGTCAATCGGATACATTCATTAAATTGTTTGTATGCCGTATGCGGTTTATTTAAAAAATAAAAAATAAAAATAAGAAATGTGCTTCTACATTTTGTTGTATGCAGTACGCAATCTTCACTGATCAGCCATAGTTGAACTTGATTTTTAAAAAAATAAAGGTCACTGAGGATGCCAGTAAAGGGAATTCAAAAACCGTGGCCAAATTGTGTTAGTGACGACGACATAATGCGGATAAAAATGTAGAGGAGTATTTCTTCTAAGGGATGTGACTCTTTTTCATAGCCATATACTGTATACGATCTATATTTCCTGTGAGCTTGTATTTCATTCAAAAACGGAAAGTGGAGCCACTTAAGAGAATGCTGGCCGTACACATTGGCCACCCCCGGATTGCAACAAAATAGGTTGGTTTTTATTTTTTATTTAACATTTTATTTACTTTATAGAGATTTGGTGTATGCAATTGGTGGAGGACTATTTCATACACCCTATTATAAGGTGTTTTTTTTTTTCATTTCTAATGTTATAATTTCTCCATGAATTGGATAATTCGGTAAAATCCTCTCTATTAACAGTTTCAAGGAAAAACTCCTGCACTAAAACAAAAAAGTACTTCGTAGTGCTCTGCATGGAATAGTCCTCTGCCAATTGAATATACCAAATCTCTATAAACTAAGTAAAAAAGTTAAATAAAAAATAAAAACCAACCTATTTTGTTGTGATCCAGGGGTGGCCAATGTGCTTCCTCTTAACTAAAAAGGAAATTAATTAGTCGGAGGATTGTTATTTGCTAACCCGAATTACACTCACCGATTATACCCTAAAATTTATACGGATAGGCTATACCTCAAACTCTTTGTATAAATAAATAAATATTGACTTTTTGTTATATTACTAAGCCAACCTAGCGGAGTTAGGGCTGTAAAGCCCTCTCTTACACTCAACTAGGAAGGCCCGGGACCACCTGCTTTCCATCCGAAAATTGGCCTGAACATGTAGCAAGTGTGGGACTCGAACTAACCACCTTTCGGGTGAAAGTCGGAGTCTGTACCACTACTCTACATGCCCTCACTAAGTATAAGGCATTTTATAATTGACCAATGACCACATTTACTTAATCCTTCGTCGTCAATCACCGGCAAAACCTTACGTTTCACTTAATATATATATGGAGAACGCAACATATATTTAACATGTAAGATGTTTAATGCCATGCCAGTAGAAATTAAAGTATTAAAAGGTAATGAAAAATTATTTAAGGCAGCAGTGAAAAAGCACGTTACTAACCTTTCCGATCAACACCTGCAGCCTGATCGTGGCGATAATAATACCGGTATTTATTTAATCCCCAGATAATAAAAATGTAAACAAGATAATTTTATAATGGAAAGTCCTATTCAAAATTTGTTTGTTTACAGTTATAATCCTAGGGTATTTATTTAACCCCGGTAATATAATCGCCTCGATCAGGCTGCTGCTGGCCATACTGTTTTAGCTTTTTAATTTTGTTTTGTTTTAGCTTTTTATTTAACACACTTTTTTGTATGTAACCTTTTAATTTTGTTTTATTTTTGGTTTTATTAGTGAAACTTTCCACATTTAAAGTACACATTAGGCACGACTGAATAATTTAAGTTTGTAATTGTACATTTTAATTGTATCCCGGCAACACAAGTCCTCTTGAGTTTTTTTCAAATAAATATTCATTCATTCATATTATTTTTAATTTTCTCATGATTAAAACCTTTTTCCAGCCAGAGTAGAAGTAACAGACAAAGTGGCGCCCGGTAGTTTATTTCAGTCGAAATTATCTCTAAGTGAGTTGCCCGAAGATGGTGAAGACGACGACATAATGGATGGGGAACTGTATAGGATTAAGTTAATTCGGTACAACTCCCAGGAATCGCTGGAAAGCTGTGTCAGTGCCATGCAACTGACACGGCGAGCGTTGGACCAAATCCTGACGGACGTCCATCATCATCACTTCCTCCCCGGGAGGCTTTGCCGGTGCTGTCCAAACTGGTGTCACTGCAGAGGGAACAGTACAACAACTCTTATCCGAATGCATCCCCAAACCAAGAGGACGTTATTAGATAGAAAAAGGGTTTGTATAAGGCGTCCATTCCACCGACCGGCTAGGGCTATTTAGGTGGCGTTTCCACCGACCTCGCATTGCAGAATGCAAATGACATTGACGGAAATTAGAATTTTTCTTTTTATAGAAATCTATTAAAATGTTTTGTTGTTTGTTTGTGATTTTTCTGATATATGGCATAGAGGAAATTATACATTCCCGTCAATTCTGCAATGCGAGGTCGGTGGAAACCCCGCCTAAGTCTTGAATGTCTGCTACCACGTCACCGTTTTTGTAGATAGCCCTAGCCGGTCGGTGGAATGGGCGCCTAAACAATTATTACCACTAATTGGGTCCTTGCCTCCGCCTCTTGCGATCAGTGTAGCCAATCGGATACGGTAGAACATATCTTATGGAATTGCCCACATATGGATTTAGCCACGAGGGATAGACTCACAGCTGCCATTTGTCAAGGTTTGGGGGACTTGGTCACGGAAGTAAGGGGCATTATGGCGATGGCCCTTGAATTAGGTGTATCATTGGTCCTGCAATGCCTTACAAGCTATGGGCTTAGCCAAGTGGCCGTAGTAAAAAAATTAAATACAATGAAAATAATTGGATTCTTTCATGACGTCAACATCGGCAGGGGTTTGACATTGGATAAAAAAATCAGTAAACTGAATGCCGATAAACGTCGTGTGAAGGGATTTTTAAAAACGCTGCGCGGCGGATGTTATAATAGATGTTAATTGAGACAGGTAGACATTTTTTCTCACTACGGTAGAGTAAAAAACCTTGTACCCTTAGTATGAGCAGGGGTTGTATCACTCCCATAGTTTGGAAAAAAAATAACTAGTTTTATACACAATATTGTTTTGGCATTACCGTAAGTCATTTTCATTCATTAAGTCAAATTCCTACAGATATATGATTATGCAACTTTGTTATTAATGTCAAGTTCTCAGTTCTCATTTGTGAACCCAACCTGGTATCTGGGTTTTTTAAATTTTTTTAAATTACACCATATCGTTCGAAATCAGCTTTCTTGTAGCCCAATACAATCTGGTGAACCTCTGCTATTGACGAGAGCTGGGCACGTCTTAAGGAGTTTTCTGTCCATGTCTTCCCGAGTGTCGCACAGAGGGCAGAAAGGTTCCGTTGCTAC
Organism: Psococerastis gibbosa; assembly: GCA_963971405.1. Lineage (NCBI taxonomy): Eukaryota > Metazoa > Arthropoda > Insecta > Psocodea > Psocidae > Psococerastis > Psococerastis gibbosa. The sequence continues at coordinate 9,897,047 of OZ020484.1, read as the reverse complement.
ACCTATACGGGGAAGACGTTTTTGAAGATAGTCATGACCCGTTGTTAACCTAAATTCTGCCACTGATTGATTTCTGGGCAGGTTCTTTGGCGGCCTGTCTTTCTTCAGCAATAGTTTTTCCAGCGGCGTCGGTCCTGTGAGCTCTCCCGCACTTGCCATAAAGAATTCTATGGTCTGCCTCTTACAATCACTTAAAGTAATGGGTTTGTCAGGTTGTTCCATATAAGCTCCCTGTGGTATCTACGTATGGCAATGTATTCCAAATTCTGGCTTTACTCAGCATAATGTCAGTTTAACAATTATTTCAGACAATTCAAACAATCGGGACAGTTCCTAACGTAAGTTTTTATGGGAGCCTGGAGGTGATACCGAGGCCAATCAAGCAGCCTCACCATGCCAAAATGTCCAAATTCTTAAAGCAAGTGTTCGACTTCAGACTGCTGAGAGACACCATGTTTCTCTTTTTTTGTATTAGCAGTGCATTAACCTCGGCAGCCATCATGATTATGTTCACTTACGAAAAAGGTACCGTTATTTTCATCATCATATTTAGCCAGTCTATAATAAGATGGATTGTTTTCAGTTTAAGGCCCAATCGGAGTCCCACCAAAGCCACTCTTTTTTTGCACAAAGTCAAATGTCACAGTAAATATTTTATTATAGAGCTAGAGAAAATATTTCAGCCATTAGAAAATATACTATCGGCATTTTGATACATGATATGTGGCCGTCCCTAACATCGACTGACCACAGCTGGTATGAGGGCCACATTTCATGTTTCAAAATTTAAATAAGTATTTCTTCTAATATGGCTAAATTCATTGTTCTAGCTCGATACACTATGTAGAGGAGCATTTCTTCTACTTCTTTTACAACTCATTTACGGCTCTATGATCGATATTTTAGGGGAAATAGAACTTTGTATATATATATTTAATAATTTAATTCAACAAATGATTAGTTGGACTTACTATTAACACATCAAACAATGTAAGTCCAACTAACCATTTGTTCAATAGTATTGCACCACTGCCATTAACCTTTACCAATAACTGAACAAACAAGGTACATGCGACTACGTTAACCGACGGAATTAAATGATGAAATATTGGGCTCATCTATCTTAAACTGTGGCAACCTTTCAGATTAGCAGTAAATTTAGATCAGTTAATTATAGAAGTACTACAAACTTTTGATACGCACAAATACTACTTCAACTTCAACTGTGGCTACTTTCAGATAGGGATTAGGAATAAATCAGTTAGTAATGTTAGTACTACAAAATTTTAATAAACACATTAATGTTGGGCTTAGCTTCAACTGTGGCAACCTTCAGATAGGGATTAGGAATAGATCATTTAATAATGTTAGTACTACAAAATTGTGATACGCACAAATATTGGGCTTAACTTCAACTGTGGCAACCTTCAGATAGGGATTAGGAATAGATAATTTAATAATGTTAGTACTACAAAATTTTAATAAACACATTAATGTTGGGCTTAGCTTCAACTGTGGCAACCTTCAGATAGGGATTAGGAATAGATCATTTAATAATGTTAGTACTACAAAATTTTAATAAACACATTAATATTGGGCTTAGTTTCAACTGTGGCAACCTTCAGATAGGGATTAGGAATAGATCATTTAATAATGTTAAACAATTTTCAGATCGTATCCAAGCTGAAGGCCATTCTACAAGCCAAGGCGCATCCTACATTGCATTGCTTGGGGCATCAAATATGTTTTGGAGGTTGGTCTTGGGATTTTTGAGTAATATGACCTGTGTAAGTAGGCCAAATTCAGCATTCAGCTAAAAATTAATAAGGAACAGAAACTACAAAGTGATTTTTGCTTTCCAATTTATACGTAGTAAAGGAAAGCTTCGTGATGGTCGAAATTTTCGATTCCGAGATTTCAACGGATTTACACGTTTTGAGGTCCCAGGAACCCAAAAAAGTGGTTTTTACGAAATGTCTGTCTGTCTGTCTGTATGTCTGTATGTATGTCTGTCTGTCTGTCTGTTCATCGATTTCCGGGCAAACTACTTGGCCGATTTTGAAGAAATTTTGCATGTAGATTCACAAAAATCATGCCTCGAGATAATTTTTTTTATTTTGGGCTAACTCAATTTGGGGGGTTTTATTCTCAAAAAACTCCAAAAAAGCGTCTAAAAAAATTATTTCTCAAAAACGGCTCCAACGATTTCTTTTAAATTCACATATCTTGTAGTCGTTATTAATGTTAACGAAATGCGGGGGGTCGCTTGCCCCTTGATAGGTTGCTTCTGGGGGTAAAAAAATAATATTAACTAAATTTTCATGAAAAATGATTATTTCCCAAAAAAGCATTTTGTTTTGGGCAAAAATTTTGTTTTTTGAAAAAATGATAGAAAATTCACGCTTAAATCCATTGCGTGCCCTGCCATTATTGCTGTGTGATGTGTTGGTCTGACCTATCGAGAAATTACCTCACTTCCAGTGACGTCAGATGGGAACCCCTCCCCCCCCCCCCGCAAAATATCGGAAATTTAACCATAGGAAAATTATTTACCATGAAATTATTAATTTTCTCTATCTGCTAATTAAATTGGAAAGCATGTTCCAGTAAACTCGGACCGGTTCTTTTAATTACCTTGCTTTCGACTGCAATATACCTTAAGGCTGAGTGTTCAAAATGTTTTGTAAACAAGAAATCATCGTACTTTTTGGACGAAATTAATTAATTGCTCGTTCCACAGCCACAAAGATATAAAAGGGAACAGATGAAAAAATCTTAAAAAATACGAGCTTTCTGTGAAAGCTGTCTATTTCCCTTGCAGATTTATAACTGTGCTACAAATTGGGTTTCAGGCTCTTTATCCAATTTTTTGAAGGTAATAATATTTCAGTTCAGAAAATATAAACTTCCTGCGATAACTTGGATTTTTTATTAGCTTTTTATCTGTTCACTTTGTTACCTTTGTATCTGTGGAATGAGCAATAAATTATTTTCGTCAAAAAATCAGCAAAATTTCTTGTTTACAAAACATTTTGAACACTCAGCCTTAATGTATAATAATGCAGACGAAGTTTGCATGTTTTTGTTTCTTCGGCAAATAAGTGTTCAAACTGGTTCTAAGCCTACTTTTGTCAATTATGCTTATTAAAATTTCGCAACTAACAATAAAAAAAATAAAAAACATAATTTATAACAATAATTTTGCCACCATCAAGGCTATTGCATTGTGGATTTTTACGTTTATATAGGCTTCAACGTATTACTTGAACTTCATCCCACGAACATTGGAAACATTTCAATCTTTTGAAAATAATAATAAATTTTCTGGTTTACTCAGAAATGTTAAGAAATAAAATTCATGCCATCATTTAGCCCAGATTTTAGGCTATTTAACAAAAGGTTATTTGAACTAACATTGCCTGCTGTGGTAATAGTCATTAGAGGCAAGGGTCTCGCCGTGGTCGAGTGGTTAGAGAGCTTGCATTTCAATCGGGAAAACAGTAGTTGGAATCCTCATAGGGAACGGATTTAGTCAATAATTCAGAGTATAATGAAAGAGCAATGAGTTAATCGTCCAGAAGCTATCAGTCCTTCTTAGGACTTAGCCAGATGATGGGGTTAGCACCGACTCCTGAAACGTCACCCCCTTCCCCTGACAATGGGCTCCACCGTAATTGTTCACTGACTATGAGGTCCTCTAAGGCGCCCATTCCATTGACCGGCTAGGGCTATTTCAACAACGGTGACGTGGTAGCAGACATTCAAGACTTAGGTAGCGTTTCCACCGACCTCGCATTGCAGAATGCAAATGACATTGACGGAAATTAGAATTTTTCTTTTTATAGAAACCTATTAAAATGTTTGTACTTAACATATCCCATGACGCCATTTTTTAATATTAGTTTGTTTGTTTGTGATTTTACTGTATGATCATTGATCAATTTTAACTGTGGCGTAGAGGAAAATAAACATTTCCGTCAATTCTGCAATGCGAGGTCGGTGGAAACGCCACCTAAGTCTTGAATGTCTGCTACCACGTCACCGTTGTTGGAAATAGCCCTAGCCGGTCAATGGAATGGGCACCTAATAACTATTAACACAGCAGGCAATATAACTCCAACTAACCCTTTATTAAATAGTATTACACCATTGCAACGCTAAGTGGAAACATCTCGCAGCTAATCCTTTCCACCGAGAAAAGACCATAATTTAACATAAATATAGGCCTACAATATTTATTATTTACGTATTTATAAACTTCCACAACTTTTGGGTGTGCACCGACCATTTGCGTCAGGTTGGCAGAATACTGGGCCCAAAACCTAAGAGTCTCTACCTCGGACCCGTAAAACAGACAAACATACACCATTGCCATTAAACTTTACAAATAGATTACAGCTTTTAGGCCATCCATCGACATTATGCATTTCAATTTCAGAATAATGTATCAGCAGCCTGATCGAGGCGATTATAATACCGGGGTTAAATAAATACCCTAAGATTATAACTTTATTTATCGACTTCGATGGCCAGGTGGTAGCGTCCTTGTACTTGTGCAAGTCTCTACACGCCATGCGATCGGAGACGTGTCGTAACTCGACACAAGTACCTATTAGGTAACTTAGTGAGGCGACTGAAGAGGTCAATCGGATACATTCATTGAATTGTTTGTATGCGATTAACCTTTTTTTAAAAAAAAAAAAAAAAAAAAAAAAAAAACTGTAAACAAACAAATTTTGAATAGCACTTTCCATTATAAAATTATCTTGTTTACATTTTTTTTATCAGGGGATTAAATAAATACCGGTATTATAATCGCCTCGATCAGGCTGCAGGCAATAATGTTTTTCGTGGACCATGTAAAAGACTTAGGAATTGGTGCTCGCATCAAAAACATCTATTTTTATTTTAAATTGCTCTGCAAACCAGGAAATAAAAGTTTACTTTTGAGAGATTGAAATATTTGGGACTAATCCAACAACAATGTATGTACCTGGGTCGTACAATAACAAGTCATCATTTTTCACTTTTTCAGATATCATATAAAGCGTTGTATGCTGTGTCCATGATACTAGCAGGCGCTGCAATAATTCTCTCTTCGTATATAACTTCTGTATACTTTCATATCTTTTTTTGCGTGGCTTTTGGATTAGCCCATGGTGAGTTTTCCATAATATTATAAATGAACAGCCGCATCTGCAGATTTTTAATACCGATTCAAATAGGATATACAGTATATGATAGGATAATATGATATCTAAGCCTAAAGGTGTAGTACACCTACTATAATAGAATATATACTAATATAGGCATAGAATTATTGCACATAGGCATACGCCTCATTTAAAAGAAAAATTAATAAATTAATTCATTGTGCCAAGATTGTTTTAAATACTGTCTTAATATCCGCTACAGTGCTACAGACAGGCCACAATCCACAATTAACCTATACAGTATAATGCCATAAAATGCAGTAGAGAAGTCGGACCTACAAAAAAAATACGGGGAAGGCAACGCCGATCACCTAGATTCAGCTGCAATGGCATAGAGCAGTGGTTCCCAGGTGTAGGGTCAAGGGTCGCGAAGACACCAAGGCAAATTATGTACCTAGTACCTAGTATCAAGGCCGTAGCCAAGGGAGGTTCACCCCCCCCCCCCCCCAAAATGAAATGGCTTGATACTAGATAGAATCGGATTTTGAGAGGAAAAATAAAAACCAATATGTAATATCCAATGAAATATCTGAAACCCCCAAACCCTCCCCCCCCCCTCCCCCCAGAAAAAAACCCTGGCTACGGTCTGGTCTAGAATAAAAATAAAAATAATTTATAAATAAAACTGCACTTAACACCAGGTTATATAACAAACTATGTGGTGACTTGGAAACAGCATGATACATTGCACTTTCACAGAGAGGTGCGCTGGTTATCTAAAGGTAAAATGCTGGCAAGAGTGTATGAAATACGGCAACAGCTGGTGATTTTTTTGGATAGTAAGGATTCTGCAAAATTTGAAGATACAGCATTATTGGTGGGTTCGAACCCACGATGAGCAGAATTTTGGGTCGCAGCAACGATCCTGTTGAGAACCACTGGCATAGAGATAGAAAACCGAACGGAGGGAATGGCCCAGCGTCAAATGGCCTATCTATCAGCTTAGGACGGGCGTTGGCTGATGAAGAAGAAGAAGAAGACAAAAATATGAATATATACATAACAATTTGTTCAATTGTTTCAGCCTGCTTTGCTGTATATCGACCGGCCATGCTAGTAGACTTTGCTGGAGTGGAAAATGTTGCGAATTCTTCTGGAATTAGCCTTATGGTTATGGGTGTCATCACAATTCCTGCGCCTCCCCTCACCGGTAAATTTAATAGCATACAGCATACATTATAATTAAGTATTATTAATTTATTAATTATTATTAATTAAGTCACACGAATTTCGGTATTTTTTGACCCCTCCCCCGTCCTTGTCACAGCTGGTCACATTTGCGAGGCTCCCTCTTTCCTAGCGTGACGTCACATATTTTGCGCCAATATTAAAAAGTTTTATCAAAGGTCCAAAAATATAGTAGTTTCGCCTACTATATATATTTAAAAAATATATAGTAGTTCAACATGAAATATTGCAAGATACTATATTATATAGCAGGGTTGGCAACCCAAGCGTGCCGTGTAGTATAGAGCGGGTGTCTGACAAAACAATTTGAATCTTATGTAACTGCAAAGGCTTTCACGGCTGGAGTCAAATGAAGAACCAGCAGAATCCGGGCTGATGGGCCGTGGTCGAATTGGAAAAAACAAGGTAATGGAAATTCCCCAGAGGATTTGCTCGCTCTCAACACAACAACGTCCAGGTATAAAGGTCAGTGCGCAGTCCCCTACCCAGTCACTCGCTACGGAGCCACCGAGGTACAACCTTCGAAGTCTATACGCAGCGCCACTGAAGATGTCGACCGCAGCTGTTGACGAAACGATTGGAAGTTCACTTTCAATTCGGCCCATCAGCCCGGATTCTACTGGTTCTTCAATTTGAATCTTATGTTTATACGGATAGAGTTGCATATGTCAGAGTTTTTTTTTGTTAATAGTGTAAAGTTCGTGTGTTAACACGTAGATTGGAAAATGTGACGTCACGAAATTTAGGACCCCCCCCCACCTTCCTGCCACACTTCGTCGACCCCCTCCCACCCCCTTAACATGTGACGTAAATTGTGGATGGTCCCTAATAGGTATATATACTGTATATATATATATATATCATTTTATGTACACCAGTATTGTTTGAAGAATTGAATTAAATATATTTGAGTTTGAACATGGGGATATAATAAATAGAATAAATTTCGTATAAAAAATTTGGACCCCCCCCCCCCCTCCAAACCAAAACCTTGGGCACGGCCTTGCTGGAACTAATGGAAAGGGGGTATGCCTATACATTTTCAATTGGATTACAAACTTTAGCCGCAATTATCTCGAATGTTTATTTCTGTCACTTGCACCCCTTACCCTCTTAAGTGTTTCAATTGGGGCCGATTTCAATTCTCTGATTAAGGAGTTAGCAGCGTTTTATTTGATTAATTTAAGCCTTCAATTTTGTCCATTGGGCCAATCGTCATTCCAAAGTTACGGCAGAAAAACAAACAAAAAAATTGCTCCTGAAGCCATAGCACCAACGCTAAAGAATAACCTATCTCGGAACAAGTGAAAATTATCCTAAATAAATTCCAATGGACCAGGCATATTTATGGTCTTTGTTTGAAAAATATTGGGTGAAATTGGCGCCAGTATAATCCTATGCCTAATTCCTTGTCTCGACAATATTGTAATATTATAACATTTCATTCATTCATTCATTCCTTAGCCGGAACCAATTCTTGTGCGCTACACTATAGAACCACTGTTCTCGAAAGTTTTCTTTCGCGGAACCCCAAAATTTGTAAAATGATCGGGCGTATCCCTATAAGCTCTAAAAACCAAAAGCCGAAGGTAAAAAGAGACAGTTAGGTGTCTAACGCTAACCTAACTTTAAAATACTTGTATATCCAATAACTTGTTTAATAATCTCTAATGAGACAAGTGACACTGAGCTTTTACTTCTATTTTTTTTTGTAGTAGTAGACAAATTCCCGACAGAATTCGAAACTATAATTTATTCTTTTTTTAACGCATTGTCATTGTCAATGCAGGAAAAAGATTAAAACTTAAAATTCCATCAGCCTGCGGACTTGAGGCTTGTCAGAGGTTCACGGGGGTCCGCGGACCACACTTTGAGAACCGCAGCTATAGAACTTAAGAATTAAATATTCGTTTTGTTTTAAATTGCAGGGTGGATCACGCATATTTATGGCGGCTACGAAATTGCCTTTGTAATTTGCGGAGGTTTATTTATTCTATCAGCTATACCAATAATGCCGTATGTCTTCAATAAAACCAAATCAGAAGTCATTGCCCCTCCAACAGCAGGCCATGCTTAACTGCTGAAATTATTTCAACCGTATGGCGCCCGTGTTCCTATTCAACATGAAAAATAAATTATGCCAAATCAAACTCACTACCGGGTTTCTCTACTCAACCTATTTAGTCAGCCAGATCCAGGAGGCTAGGATGTGCTCATATAGGGTTTGTCCAGAAAGTAATGTCAGTGAATTTTTTTATTTTTTTTGCGTAGACTGTACGCGCAAGCGCGCGCTTTACTTGCTCAGATTTTGGTGGGGGGATCTGGCAACAAGTTCCAACAAGCGTCAGCTGGCTACCGTTCGTTGTAGTGGTCACATACAGTCTCCGTAAAAAAAATTCACTGATATTACTTTCCGGACAAACCCTGTATATTCAAAATATTTATTGTTCTCATAATTGTAGCATTATTATGTCTTCTCTAGCTTTATAAAATTTGTTATTGTCTTAAGTAATTTCAATTTAAACAAACACTTAATTGCTCGAAAGAAGCTTGCGAGCCCCAAAGGAGCCCGCGGATGTGCAGATCTATGAGACTCAATGTCTTTTATTTTTGAGTAGCTCCATAACAAATCAGGCTTGAAAAATTAATGCCGTACATCAATCAGTGCCAAAACCCCGTGGGAGGCGCATCAGAAGACCCGTGAAATGGGTCGAAGGCTCTCTTTATAATATAAGTCGTTTTTTTTTTGTACAGTAATCCGAACTAACTGTGACCGGCGGGAGTTCGGATTATCAAGTCGTTCAGATTATAGAAAACATTGTGATTTTCACATGTAAAGTACATATTACCCATGCACTAAAAGTTGGTTTTATGTACAATAAAATGGTTTATCATATGTTACAAAAACCGTATAGCGCGTCTGATGAAGGAAGAATGTTTCTTTCGGACACTATTGCTCGGCATTTACGAGTATGTACAGCACAGTATTTATTTTTATTTATTTCACGACGGCGTTTGAATTAGTGGACGTTCGGACTACAGAGGTTTGGATTAAAGAGGTTGTAATGTATTATAATAACTATTAGCGACGGAATGGCAATTGGCAAGCGTTAGAATTTGTTCAGCTTTGACCAGACGCGAGAATGCTGACGCAGTATTGGCTCAACATATTGCTGTTGGCCCTACTGTAAGTACAGTACAGAGAAAGTAACTTGTGCAAGTGAGTCAGAGTTGTGAAACTAAAAAATTCTACGTACACTGTGGGGAGGAAAATTATATTAGAAGTGAATGTAAGGAAAGCTAGATTTAAAATTGCTACATTTCAAGCATTGTCAATAAACTAGAATGTCGTAACATACGTTTTTTCGTAGTCACATAAAACCATTTATTGTAATCCTATTGTAAGTTCAAGGTCAAATACACTGTACGTGTGATATAGGCTATATAGGCCTAAAAGTTGCATTGTAATTATTTCATGTCCTATTCCTTAGATTAATATCACTTTTAATGGGGCATTAACTCACTAAGTTAATGCCAGGCACATTTTGATATTAAAGTATTTGACATACAGTAGACTACATTTAGTGACTGAGTGAGTGTCGTGAAGGCCCTAAGTGTGAGTGCGAGCTGGTGATTGAGTGAGAGAATGAGTTGGAGTGGCTGTTTGTGTAGGTGTAACCACTCATGAGAATATTTTTTTTTCTTTTTTTTTTTTCTTCGCTTTATCCCGGTTTGGGGTCAGCGACACGACAGGCGATTTTCCAGGCTTTTCTATCTTGAGCTGTTGCGGCTGAGATCCCACACGCTCCCATGTCAGCTCGAATCTTCCACTCTACTGTGATCTTTGGGCGGCCAACATTTCTTCTGCCCTCCACTTGAACCCGCCGCACTCTCTGTATAAGTTCTTCGGGGTTTCGTCTCTCAACATGGCCCCACCAAGCCAGCCGACGCTCACGTATTTTGTCAACGATACTCGCCGTTTGCATATCTGCCCGGATATCGTCATTCCTCCGTCTGTCCGCTAGGGTTAGACCAAGAGACCATCTAAGCATTCTCATCTCTGCCGTGTGTAGCATTTGCTCTTCTTTAACGCGTGGGGCCCAGCATTCCGATCAACCACTCATGAGAATATACTGTTGTTTAATTTTTTTTCTTTCTTTCTTTTCCTTATCCAGTATTCCCTGGACAAGGAGCATATATTACAAAAATACGATACATAATAATACCATCCCGCATCCCCATTTATTTATAGATGGGATAGCTCGACGGGGGGTGGGGTTTGTGCCAGAGCCCCCTTTTTACTCTACTAATGTTTATTTTATTTTTATTTAATAATACTAACAATAATCATCGTCTTTAATGAGAAAAAACAATGTTTGTAGCGAATATTAGGGGAAAGGCCCCCTCTTACAATTAACTGCTTAAAATATTATAAATGTATTACTACACTACTCTTTTATAAGCAGTTGCTGCGCTTCGAAAATAGATTTTTTTTTCATTATAGTATAGGGGATTTTGTTACTATTATAATAATTGTAGTTACAGTATTCAGTACAGTAGGCCTATATGTTACAGTTATAATAAGTATAATATAATAATTGAAAGCCCGGCGGATTATTTGTTAATATAGGTATGGCGGCTATTCCACCGGTGATTTTACTTCATATAAAATTTTGTCATTGACGTTTGTTCTGTTTTAAGGAGACTACTATGTAGATACTTAGCTTATCTAATATAAATTAAGTTATAATAATATGGTAGCACACATCATTAATAAGTCTCTACCATATTATATAACATAATTTATAATAGATACGTTAAGTATCTACAAAATAGTCTCCTTAAAACAAAAGAAACGTCAATAATAAAATCAAATTTGAAGCAAAATCGCCGGTGGAATATCCGCCTATACCAAGTATAGGATTTGGACCTACCCATAATCGTTTATACCCAAGTTAATAGACTAGCGATAAAATAAGGTAAACACTTAAAAGCACTCTACAAGTAGACAGATAACATATTTTCATGACTGGCATATTTTGTAAACATTTTCACGTCCCCCAGTTTTTAAATTGTACTCTAGCTTTCCTTCCCCGCGTAAAATGAACAAGTGGTGGCGAATAATTATTAGCTTTATAATTTTTGTAAGCGAGTATGGTGGTGGTGTCTACAGCGCCAACATTCTGGGATTTTTCCCCCACCCGGGTAAAAGCCATTTCGATGTTTTTAAGGTAAGTTTTAATGTTTCTAACTAAAATGATTACATGCATACAGTAGGCTACATGTAGGCCAACATTCATTTATTTGATTATCATTTCAAAACTCACTTCAAGAACCGCGGTACCAACGAGAAACTCGAATATGCTGCTTTCCGGTTAATCAATTGTTATAAATGTACAGTGGCGGCGCTACAGGGGTGTCCGAGGGGGCCTGCCCCCCCCCCCCCCCAACAGTTTCTCCGGCCCCACCGGGGCCCCCCCACTTTTGAGATATTTTACATGTTGTTAAATTGCAGAATTAGTGAACGGTATACCTACTCCCAATGAAAAATGTTTTGTTTTTTTATTGCCCCCCCCCCCCCCCAGATAGAAGTCATGCCCCTCCATGGCCCCCGCCTTAAAATTGCGACATATTGCGACAAATTGCGACAATAACATTGCGACGTAGCCTTCCTACTGCCAATTGTTCATGTACATACTACTAGGCAGGCTATAGAAAAAATGTAAGAAAAAAAAACTCGTATCTGTACTTGGTTAAGTCATTTTTCTGCCTGTTTCATTGCTTCAAAGTTAAGTTTGTCTCAGCTCGACCAATATCACCGTAGGTTGACATCGAGGACGTATTCCAGTTTGCTGATGGCCAAAACTTCATACTTCATACGGGAACAATACAAATAATGTCTAAAGTCCATAGGGTCGTTGGCAATGTACAAGGGACCTATGGGCCACTTTAAGTAGGCCTGGGTCCATAAAAGGTCCTTAAAGAAAGCTATAGAGATAAATACTGGGGCTGAGACTGAGATGTTTGAGAATATAGTGCAAATTTCTTTTGCTTTGGCGAAGCTGTCCCTAGTAATCTTCTATGATACAATTCAGACACGTCCATTTTTTTCGCGGGCCAGCGATCACTTTGATTTCCGGCGGGTGGTATCCACTATAGGCTACTTTTATGGCGCTTTATCCTCATGGAGGGTCGGCAGCACGACAGCAGCGTTTCCACACAGTCCTGTTACTTCTCTTATCTCCGGTGATCTTTCTTCCCAGTGTAACTTTCGACCTCCCTGCAGCCTGATCATGGCGATTATAATACCGGTATTTATTTAATCCCCTGGTATTAAAAATGTAAACAAGATAATTTTACAATGGAAACTGCTATTCAAAATTTGTTTGTTTACATTTTTAATACCAGGGGATTAAATAAATACCGGTATTATAATCGCCATGATCAGGCTGCTGATGGTCTGCTTCCTTGCATCTCCCGGTTCATTACTCTTTCAAGTGGCTTTCGTCTATCGTACGTGTCCCCACCGGTTCAGCCTCTTTTCTCTGTTTCCCCTATAAGTCACGGGTTCTTCAAACAACGCTACTTTTTACTTTACCCTCCCATGGGGTCGGCGACACGGATCTTATTCTTCCTGCAGGCTGATCATGGCGATTATAATACCGGTATTTATTTAATCCCCTGGCATTAAAACTGTAAACAAACAAATTTTGAATAAAACTTTCCATTATAAAATTATCTTGTTTACATTTTTAATACCAGGGGATTAAATAAATACCGGTATTATAATCGCCATGATCAGGATGCAGCTGTTTCGGTTTTGCTTATTATCCGGCGAGAGACCGAGGGTCCTCAGGTCCTCCCTCACTTTCGTTTCAAGGGACATCCTCGGTCGTCCTATAGGTCTTGTGCCCTCACCGTGTAGTCCCTCACACGTTGTAGCAGGTGTCCATCTTCTCTTCGTATGGCCCCACCTAGCCAGTCTTCATTCCCTGACTTTATCGGGGATCGGTGCTACTTGCATCTCTGCCAGGATGTCATCATTTCTCCTCCTGTCTGTCAATTTGTAACCCAGACAGTAACGCAACATTCGCATCTCAGCCACATGCAGCAGTTGCTCTTCGTCCCTCTGCAATGGCCAGCACTCCGCTCCGTAGGTCATACCAACAATAGTACCTAGTACCTAACGCTACAGTTGCATACAAATTTTGTATGACTCAAATTTGGAAGGTATGGCAGTTCTTTGTCCTATTTGGAAAACTGAACATAAAAAATAAAAACATTACTAGACTACATTATATTGTTTTGCCTAAAATGCACAGTTTCGCTGGAAATGTTGTACAGGTTCTAATGGAAGAATTGGCATTCAGAGGACACAACATCACTGTCGTAAGCTACTTTCCTCACTCTAATCCACCGAAAGGGTAAGTAAATAAATACGGGGTTGGAGGACTGTCAATCGAACTATGCGCCGAACTCATAGAAATAAATTAACTGGAGCGGCGGGAGCCATAATATGCCTTACGAGGCACCCGTTAATCATAAGCCAACTATCAGAGCTAAGTACCAACACAAAAAATATCGAAGTCTTACACATTGCAATATAGCAGAACGGATACCTGGACCCGGTCAAAAACTCTGTACTTATGAAGAACCAGTAGAATCCGGGCTGATGGGCCGTGGTCGAATTGGAAGTTCACTTTCAATTCGACCACGGCCCATCAGCCCGGATTCTACTGGTTCTTCATTTGACTCCGGCCGTGAAAGCCTTTGCAGTTACATTACTCTGTACTTAGCTTGTGCAGGCTACACTTATCACTGGGTTTCCCCGCCAAATTACGTACTTCTCTTGTGCAGGCTACACTAGCAGCCATATTAATAACGGTCTTCAGCCCCGGGATGACCGAACCTAACCGAAAAATTACCCATTGTAATACTCAATCACTCCAATTACCAACATATCTGGTATTGATCAGGACATATACAGTAGTGGTAGAGACACTGACTTTCACCCGAAAGGTTGTTGGTTCGAGTCCCACACTTGCTACATTTTCTGGCCATGCTTCAGAGGGCATGTAATGCAGGTGGTCCCGGGTCTTTCTAGTTGAGTGTAAGAGTGTAAACTAAGAGTTAGGTTGGCTTAGTAATATAAAAGAAAGTCAATATTTATTTATTTATTGAAAGAAAGAAATTCAACCGACAATTTAATTAAAAAGGAAACTAATTCATCAAAACAAAGTTGAATTATGGATATTATGGATTGAATTTATCTATTTATTTATTTAGGTATAGTAAATAGAAATCAGACAACTTTCTTATATTATTTTTCGTTCAAGGTATAATGATATTAGTTTGGAAGGTTTGCAAGAGCCTTATGTTCATGTGATATCATTTGAAAAATTTGAAAACCCACCCACCAAACTCAAAGACAATATGGATAATTTGGGCATTCTCTACGGGATGGCTGAAGAAAATTGCAAAGCAGTACTTCCCTCCCCTCAAATACAAGGTTTACTGTCGAGGAAAGATTTTGATCTCGCCATTATCGAAGCTTTTAACACGGATTGCTTCCTAGGGGTAATCCATAAATTGCAGGTAAGTTTATGGAGACTTAAAAAGGTAAATATTATTACACGCCTCAAATATTCCCCTGACATAAATGCTCCAGACTGCAGGGATTGCAATTCATCGACCATTGTAGACTCCAAGCCACCCCAACTCCCTAAAGCCATTTTGCATTTTTATTAATGCAAAGCCGCAATTTTTCTAGAATGTAGAGGACGTGAACAGCCACATTGCAAAGCGTTAAGGCGCCCATTCCATTGACGGGCTAGGGCTATTTCCAACAACGGTGACGTGGTAGCAGACATTCAAGACTTAGGTGGCATAGAGGAAAATAAACATTCCGCAATGCGAGGTCAGTGGAAACGCCACCTAAGTCTTGAATGTCTGCTACCACGTCACCGTTGTTGGAAATAGCCCTAGCCGGTCAATGGAATGGGCACCTAAGCGGCGGCCATACTATGCCGCGTTTGCCGTTGGCATTGCTAACGCGGCAAAGCCTACGCGGGAACTCTGATCGTTGGCATTCAGCGGAAAAATGTCCTCCGAGATGGATGTACACTGAAACTGAAACTGAAACTGAAGCCAACGGTTGGCACGTCCACACTACCCTCTCTCGCCGGCTTCCTTTGATTGAGACCGACACTTCAGCGAGTTTCGGCGGCAAACCGTTGGCTCAGCGGCACGTGCCAACGGCTACGTTCACTTTGTATTGGCTTTGCCGTTGGCAATGCCAACAGCCAACGGCGGCATAGTGTGGACGCCGCTTTAAGGGACATGGCACAACGAGACCTGTAAGCAGTGGTGGCGCTAGAAATTTTAAGGCGGGGGGGCATGACTTCTATCCGGGGGGGCCAATGAAAAACGAAACATTTTTCATTGGGAGTACGTATACGGTTCAATAATTCTCCAATTTAACAACATGTAAAATATCTGAAAAGTGGGGGGGCACGGAGGGGCCGGAGAAACTGTTGGGGGGCCAGGCCCCCTCGGGCACCCCCTCGGGCCGCCACTGCCTGTAAGTTGACAATTTTTGTCCAAAAAAAGTCGCAATGCATTTGTCAATGAATATAATAGCTGTGCAGAGTTACGATAAGTCTCTAATCGCCTGGTAGGCTGAGTAGCAACCCATATATTGTATAGGGAGGCCAGATCTCCAAAACGAAAAAAGAGTATGTACGTAATAAGAGCCAAGCTAACTTAAATCAATTTTATTTATGGGGTATAGTACACCTATTTCTTCATTAAAAATCAAAGGATAACAAGATTAATTATTCGCATGCATAACCCGTCCCATAAAATTTGACAATTATAAGCAATAGCTACTTGAATAATAAAACTATGTTTCCATTCTACCTTGTGTATTTTCATCCGACCTAAGTTACTTCTATTTAGCTGAAGAGTTCAGTTCCTCTTCTTCTCCCCCAGCGTCAAAATTACAAAATTCTGTAAAAGAGTAGGATCTGATTTAAAAAAAGAGTATATTTGCATCAAAAGTACGAAAAGAAAAAGTATGCCGAATTTGGACCACAAAAGAGTATAAATACTCTTGAGAAGAGTATATCTGGCCACCCTAATATTGTACTACTTACAAGGAAGCCAGGTACCAACTATGCCGCCTGAGGCCATTTTGACAGAGTTACTTATCTTTATCACTAAGACAGTGAATACCCTTATTATATATGTTACGCCCTAGGCCTAACACAAGAGCATACGCTCTTCTTGGCCTAGGCTCAGGGCTGAGGACAGACGGCAAACCTCTGTTGTGTAAATGTTATATCGGTCGCCACGTATGTCCTTAGCCACAATGTATAAATCACGAACCTTGGGTTCGAAGAATCAGAGAGTATAGAGACTATAGCTGAGACTATAGAGAGAGTTTGAGAGAGTTTGGAGACTATGGATAGAGTAGTTAGAGTCCAGAGTGAGAACTACGGAGACAGAACTGATTCACCATGTGAGTTGATACACGGTGCAAGTAGGAGTAAGCTCCTATGGATGTATGAGTAAGTACGTTATCATGTAGCCCTTATGTAACTAACCCCCCCCCCCCCAATTCATTATGTTGTCCCTTGTCCCTTAAGTGCCTAAGTTGTCCCTAAGTTATTATGTGGTATTAATGTTAAGTGTATTAATATAATATAAGGTATTTGGTACCATCCTATATGTTTATATATATTTCCCCTCTCATAAGTCCACTCTGAATACTCTAATCTATAGAAGGTCCCAATTAGTGGTATTTGGAGTGTGACAATATATATTAAATTCCCAGTAAGAGATTCAAATGAAAAATATGTATTCAAAATATAACTACATAGCACAAATTACAGGTACCGTTCATAGGGATCAGCTCCTGTACAATATTGCCATGGCATTTTGCCCGTCTGGGAAATCCATCTAACCCGTCCTACATCCCAAACGCTTTCTACGGTTTAGAGGGCAACATGAACGTTTTGAAACGCTTCTACAATGCAGCCCTGCAATTGGTCACGACCAGCTTATACTCCACAAAATTTGACAAAATGGCGCAAGACCTAGCAAATCGCTACACCGGAGACATTCCTCCTTTAGCGGTAAGTTTTCAAATTAAATCCATAATTAATAAACAAACTACTGTCTTATAGGTTTAGCAGGTACTTGACAAGTGAGATAAGATATCTTGTATGCAAAGATTTCTTTGCCTTCTTTAAATAAATTAAAATGGATGATTATTTGGAAGATTGGAATTCCATTGTGTAGATGCCTATACTTAGGCTTGCCAGATTTCGTCAAATCGGGACGGAGAGCAAAAGTCCATTATCTTCAGGGAAAACTTGAATTTTTAAATGTCCCTTTATCTAGTGTAGGCTACTGTTGAACAATATACAATATGCAATATGTATACTATATGTATTGCCATAGAAAATTAATTTTATTCAACTTAATTTTTGTCAGTCTCAAATCAGTAAATCATTGCTTGAAAACCTGGGAAGAAATCAATGTTCATACTTTCCCTTACTCGGATTTGCTCTAAGAAGATTCTGTATTAAAAATGGCGAAATGACGCCAATCCGCCAAATGATATACAATTTTTAATAATAATAATAGCAATAATAAATTGTTCTAAAACTTTTTTGTGAAAACCTTCAAAATCGGGACGTCTGGCAAGCCTACCTATACTGTAAAAAGTAAACTAAAAAATAAAAGCCGAACTTCAAATTCTCAAACCTAGAAGCAATTTGATTGTGATGCTATGTTTGCCCCCACTTTGAAACCAAGCCGAATTAATGTTTAAGTTGGAGGTTTGTGCATATTCCCCAATAATTATCGTCATAAAGCCACGATAGCCTCTTAATCACACACAATATAGACTAATCATAAATAATACAGTGGGTATTAACCTAAGAAACAATTGGAGGGGGAAAAGCCAGCTTGCTCCTGAGGGGGGGGGGGTTCAGTTCAATTTGCTGTACATTTGTATTTATAGCATTTCTGTATAAAATATGCACGAATACGGCATAAGCGACAACCTGCCTATTTGCATAAAAAAACTTCGCCAGAGTAGTAATAACGCTTTTAAGGGCCTCTTTAGAAAATACATAAAATGGCCCATTACAATATATTGTACCATCGTTTTAGGACATCGCCAAGAATACAAGTCTATTCCTGGTGAACACTCATTTTTCGATTCATCAGCCGAAGCCGCTGGTACCAGCACTGGTAGAGGTTGGAGGCCTACACGTCAAACCTGCAAAGCCTCTTCCAAAGGTACGATAATACAAAAATCCGGTACGAGTGAACCCGTACAGGCTTTGGCTTGTCACAGGAAATCCAGGACTTTATTGAAAAGTTGGACGCAAAAATCACTGAACTTGGCTTAGTGTTTACAGTAACTGTTTACAGTAGTGTGTTTTTACATCGTCCTAGCTAATTAATGATTATTAATACTGTATAAAAAATTACGATTATTGAATATATCGATCCAACGCATTATGGAGAAGATATTTTCGCTAATCCGACACCACGTCGGTCCCGTGCCTGTCGGATTATCGAGGGACAACTGTAATATGAGATGGTAAACAGTTGTCCTAGGGTTGAATTTCGATTGCCTCGATTATCCTTATCCTAAAGCACTGAAAATATATCAACGAGGCGATTGCATAGTCGGGCAGGGCAGATCAATGTAAATAAATAAATATTGACTTTTTCTTCTATTACTAAGCCAACCTAGCGGAGTTAGGGCTATAAAGCTCTCTCTTACACTCAACTAGAAAGACCGCCTCCTTTATATGCTCTCCTCCAAAGTATGGCCAGAAAATGTAGCAAGTAGTAAATACACTATACAGTGGTAATAATGACAGGATATGAATGTATCGTTCAAAGTATGGCCAGAAAATATAGCTAATAGTAAATACACTATACAGTGTTAATAATGGCAGGATATGAATGTATTGGACCATGAATTATACTTAATGTCTCCAAAAAATAAGTTTTCTTCAAATGCAAGTGACTCTATTTTGCACCTAAAACATAGGTACCTGATAGATCGATAGCAACGATAGAAGAAATAAGTTTTAGCAATATTTCCTGAAAATTGAGCCTTTTTTAAATTTTTTACACCCTAAACCAAACTACCAAGGGGTATGTGACCTAGTGGGTTTTGTTTACATTAATAAAGTGTTGGCAAAATAATAAGAAAAGGGAACTTCTTTCTATTTCTCCGGAAGTGTTTGAGATAATGGCACCATACTCGGACATTAACGCCATTATTATTAACGCTGTTATTTCATACATGAACACAATATTTTTATAAACCTACATGCCGAATTTCTTCAAATTCTATCTAGTAAGTTGGCCGCGAATCGAGTTACAGACAAACAGACAGACCGTAAAAACAACGTTTTTGGTTCCTGTTTCCATCCAATATTCAGTGGTTTGCAGCAAATGCAAAACTTTTAATAGGCTAATTGACTGTCAAATATTAAAAATAATAATATTGTAATATTGAAGCTTTACCAACTTTACTGGCTTCTAATTTTGTTATCTAGGAGCTCGACACGTTCATAAGCGAAGCTGAACATGGCGCCATACTTATTAGCTTTGGATCTATGCTAATTCCAGAAACAATGTCTCAATTCAAAATTAAATCCATTCTCAATGCATGCAGACGTCTTCCTCAAAGGGTTATTTGGAAAGTAAACGCACAGAAAGTGCATTTGCCCGATGTTCCGGAAAATGTTAAAATTATGGACTGGTTGCCTCAGCGAGACATCTTAGGTAAGAGCCGCTGTTGGGCTGTTGACCACCCCGATTATGTGCGGTTGGTGTTGCAGGAAATCGTGTCCTGTGGCCATCCTGCTGTTGGGGTGAAAGCTAGTATCAAGTACCCTGAGCTGAACCGGCCACCATACCATGTTGAATCGAGCGAACCAGAGCAGGTTCAAAGATGCAGATAACTTGGTCGTGTGCACAGTGCCGGTAGGGAAACATGGTAGGACTTGTCCTGGTCACCTCCGAACTAATCGTGTGACTTCACTGTGTTTCCCAAGTGGTTCGGAATCCACTATAATCAGGAGGTCCTATGGGCTGGCATAGGACAGTCAAGTCGGGGTCGCTCTATGGGCCCAAATGAGGCCGAAGTCGTTATTAACCCAACGAACACTACTACTACTACCCTGAGCTGAGGACATATGATAAAATCAGACCGCCGGGACATAGCTGTGGCAGCGATCCGAATGGCCACAAGACATGACTACCTCTAGAGCCACCTTCACAGAATAGGTATCGCTGATTCATCCAAATGCCCCCTCTGCTTCCAAGGGGAAGGGAATGCCGATCACCTATTCAGCTGCACTGGCATTGAGGTAGAAGACGACGACACAGGAGGGATTGGCGCAGCTCTACAAGCGAAAGGCGCCAAATGGGCTAGCAGCCAGAACGGGCGTTGGCTGAAGCAGAAGAAGATAAAACCAGAAGCTCATTTTCCGCCAACAACTGACAGCAATACTGTATTTTGAATAATTCCAGGTCATAAAAATGTTCGAGCTTTCGTTGCCCATGGAGGCCTTCTCGGTTTAACGGAGGCTATTGTCAGCGGAACGCCGGTTGTTGCTGTCCCAATGTTCGGAGACCAGCGGACCAATATCAGGGCCGCCGTCAGAACGGGATTTGCTGTCAAACTTGAGTACAAGGACATTACGGAAGAGTCACTGTACAGAGCACTTCAACGCGTGCTATCCGAAGTGTAAGTTGATTAATAGATAACGTTCAAGAGGGGTCTCGCTTCGGCGACATAAGGTCAAAGGATACGATAATGTTATAGCCTTTTACTAGCTAGTTACGAATTTTTCGCTCGGTTAGACTTTTACTGATAGTATAGATAACAAGGTATTATTTACGATAATTTTACTACTTTGGTGTTTCAAGTCAGTGCGAAAGGCGCGAAAGCCTCGGAAGCAAGACACAAAAGGCACGTCATGTTGAAGTCCACGGCCCTACCGCGACGGTCCGCCGGAAATACATTGTAGTTAATAGAAACTGCCGCCGCGAAAATTTCTGGATTTGTTCTCAGGACCCCAACATGCCCGTTCCCTCCAAAGATTTAAAATATAGTAGATGGCGCCTAGTATGGCTAAGCTAAGTATGGCTTGATAACGGTGAAACGTAAGAGGAAATGGCAAAGGTGGGCAAAGTTTGTCGGGTTCAAAAAAATATATAAAAATGTACAATCTAGCAGGCAGGGCCGACAATAGAAGTTTCTGTGCACTTGATCGGGCAATATTAATAGCTTTATTATGACTGTAATTAGCTTATGACGAGAACCTCCAAGCTGCTAAATCTCTGTCAATCAATTTCGCAACTTCAATGTTTACGCTGCGTTTGCCCATCTTAGGTGCTTCTCTTATCAATAGAACTCTCAAGATTGAGAGGAAAACAAAAGAGATAAATCAAGTTATACACTAGTAAAGCTTCTGTATGATAATGGTCATCGACAGTTTTTATGACAAAATCAATGTTTTCCAGATGACGGCCAGTCAAAGTGAAAATAATGTGATACTTGCATAAAAGTCCATGGTTGTCTTCATAGCGTTTTAAAAGAGAGAAAGCGG
This sequence comes from Psococerastis gibbosa, assembly GCA_963971405.1. Taxonomy (NCBI): domain Eukaryota; kingdom Metazoa; phylum Arthropoda; class Insecta; order Psocodea; family Psocidae; genus Psococerastis; species Psococerastis gibbosa. Next base: position 9,874,996 of record OZ020484.1, on the reverse strand, counting down.
AGTCTGCGATTGTGCAAAAAAATTTCTAGTATAAAGTATATACCGCTACTTCGGAAGAAAAAGGACACAACTCTATCAATTTACAGAAATTGAAGTTAACGTTTTTTTTATAATGAATTAGGCTACCTGACGGTTCCCGCCAAATAGAAAACGACACAACTACCCTCGTGCGGAAAATATACAGACTATATTAAGAGTGTACAGCCCGTAGGAAATTGGCAGCCCGAAATTTTATTTTTTATTTAATTAACTAAGCATGTTATTAAAGATTTGGCTCATCAAAGTTGTAAAAGACTACTTTTATGCGTCATATTATAAGATATTTTTAATTTTCGAAATTGTAGTTTTTTCATAAACAAGCAAATATTTTATAAACTATAACTTTTCACGTATTATCGATTTTATAAAAACTAACTAAATAAAAACTACAATTTCGAAAACTAAAAATACCTTATTATATGATGCATGAAGTAGTCTTCTACAACTTTGATGAGCCAAATCTTTAATAACATCCTTAGTTAATTAAATAAAAAATAAAAAGTATTCAATTTCGGGCTACCACTTTTCTACGGGCTGTACACTGTACACGCAAAATAGACTTTTTAAGTCAATCAATCAATCAAAACGTGTATTAGAAAATACAAATACACAATACCTGATGGCCCATAACAGACTATAAAAATAAATAAATAAATTAATTAATTAAAAACAAAATATTTTAGTGTTATTAACTCGACCATTTTTGAGTTGTTTCTTTTTTTTCCCGAAGTAGCGATGCTTAGTATATAGTTAATAATAATGTATTATAATAAAAGTAACTTAACAAAATAATACAAAAAAACTAATATTAAATTATGTCACTACCGGTTTCGACCAATCGTCATTGTCAAGTGATAACGTGGTCATCAAGTAATAATAATGCAATGTAATAATGTAACACGACAGCACGTTATAAGGCTGCAATTCCACCGGCAGTTTTACTTCATTTGTGATTTGAGAGTTTTTGTTTGTTTCGTATTAAGGAGACTATTATGTAGATACTTAACTTAACTATTATAAATTAAGTTATAATATGGTAGCAGACATCATTAATAAGTCTCTACCATATTATAACTTTATTTATAATAGATAAGTTAAGTATCTACATAATAGTCTCCTTAAAACAAGACAAACAAACAATCTCAAATCACAAATGAAGTAAAATTGCCGGTGGAATTGCCGCCTTAGGAGACTTGTAAAATTTTCAGGCACCAGTCCCAGGCACTCCAAGTAACAAGTGAGTTTTTGGACAGACCTGTACAACCTCTGGACCTCGCAGTGTACTGGACAGAATACATTCTTCGCCACGGAGGTGACAGGCTCAGATCTGACGCAGTAGGCCAGTCCTTCATAGCATATCATCTCATTGATATCGGCATCACATTGATTTTAAGTGTTGTATTAGTTATCTATGCCATGGCAAAGTTGATACAACGATTACGTAGGACAGTTACACATCTAAGAGATAAGGGAAAGAAATCACAATAGGTAATAAAAATAAATGTATATTGAATTATTATAAATTATTATATAATTATACAAACAAATTTGCATTGATTATTACTGTCTCTTTAAACATGTGGTTAGGTACATATACACCCGTTCAATCCGCTGCCAAATCACCCAAGCACATGGCGAAATTGACTCATGTATCCTAAAATGCTTTGTGCCAAAATTTTGAGACTCCCATAATATTTGTCAGGCATTCGCCTGTTTGAATATGCCAATGGTAAGCAGCTTCCACATTGTCACTGTCATCGAGAACATGTGCCAGCTTGCCACAGCGGAAACAATACCAATAGCCTCTGACTGACTATGCAAAACCGCGTAGGTGACTTTTCTCTACTTTTGCAGAAAAAAAGAAAAATATATATATATATAATATAAAAATATTCAATTTGTGCACTTTGATACGTGGTTTTTTAATGTCTTTAGCTTGCTATTGTGATTTTGTTGTCATGTTTAGCTTATTTATAAGACTATGCGGACTTAAAAAATTTAGCCAATCAATGTACATTTAACCTCTATTTCGGAAAAAAACATGTCACTTAAGCGGTTTTTCATAGTCAGCAACGATGTGCAAAGTAATTAGGTAAGTAACTTTAACATGAAGAAGTTCAATTATGTCGCCTAATTAAGAAAGGAATGTTAACATATTTTAGGGGAAGACATACTTCCAGCTTGCTTGGAAATTATTCTTAAGGCGCTTATTCCACCTACGTCAATAGTCAATAGTAAATGTGGTATTGACGTGGTAGCAGACATTTTTAGACTGTCTTTAATGTCTGCTACCACGTCAATACCACATTTACTATTGACTATTGACGTAGGTGGAATAAGCACCTAACGGTTAACTACCATTATACTGCATTGCTTTCGTATACATGTGGTTTTATTTTATAGTCCATAGTCACTTGATGGCTAATATTACTCTATTTTTGAACTAACTATTGAAACAAAACAGACGTTCTCTATCATATAAACTCACAAAGTTAGTTGGCTTAGAAACATCGACAAATATACAATAGTAGAACCAGTCAAAGCGAAGTTAAGAGGCAAGGTTGCAAACCAACAGAAACAATACTTCTAACGTTACGACACATTTCAGAAAACTGAGCTCTCTTGGCACAAGCAATAATAATAAATAAAAACAACGAACTAAAATTGCACATTGCAAATTCAACGAGGAAACCTTTCGCAACAAGTTGGCAGCAGAAGATTAACATGGATGATTATACGAAGCGTGGCTGTGAAATATTCGAATATAACCGACTCTGACAATATTTATAGAGACACACAGTTAAAGTAAAACATATTAACAATAAATGCTTCCACCTATAACCCATTTCCAACAATCTAAAAATTAAGTTTTCAGTCGATTTGTATGGTTATGTCATCAATTTGGATAAAACTTCTTATTGTTAGTAGCATGGTCTTTAAGAAGATTACAGGGAATAAAGGGTTCACCGTAATGGGCAGCAAACTGTTCCATTTTCTTAACCAGCTCACCAGCTCCAAAACGGTCAACGAAACGGAAAGGGCCGCCATAGAAAGGGGGGAAACCTAACCCGAAGACTGCGCCAACATCTCCCTCAAGAGGACTGTTCAGTATACCCTCCTCAAGGCACAACACGGCTTCATTGACAAATCGGGAGACAACACGAAGTTGTAAGTCTTCGTCAGCGGTAGAGCCCTTAGGCTCCAATTTGTACTTGCTAAGTATGCTTCCAAGGTCTGGGTTAACAGGACGATCTTTAGTACCCTTACTGTAAACAAACACTCCTTTGCCAGACTTACGACCTAGGAAGCCACTAGCGACCATGTCATGAAGCATAGCAGAATTTCCACCTTGGAATCTGCTACCAAACGATTTGGCAAGGTCAACAGCAATGTGACTCGCCACATCAATTCCGACTTCATCTAACAACGTGACAGCGCCTACTGGAAAACCAAATTTCTTGCACAAACGATCGAGCCGCTTCACATCAACACCCTCTTGGATTACACGAAGACACTCGGCAGACATGGCACTGAGAATTCGAGTCGTGTAAAAGCCCGGGCCGTCCTTCACTACAATTACGACTTTACCTTGTTTCAGTCCTACGTCAACAGCAACCTGGCATGCTTCTTTTGACGTCTTGTCTGTCGTAATTATTTCCAGCAGTTGCATTTTGTCCACCGGCGAAAAGTAATGCATTCCGATTACCTTAAAAAAAAAAATAAACTATGGAAAAAGTCATAGTACAGGGTGACCCACGAACGTTAGATATGGTGATCCCAACGCGCCTTTTTGGCTTTGTGGCACCGGTTCAGTAAAATTTGTTATGTTTTTTTTATAAATACACGTATTATTATTATTATTATAATTATAATCGGGTAAGAGGAGTAAGCTGTGATCATGTTGAGATGATTTGGGCAAGTATCCCAGTACCGAACCCTGCCAGCTACTCGGCGTGGCTTGTATTTTTATGAATAGTTTTATTTATTTTTTATTGTCTAGCCGTGAGTGGTATATGGAAACTAACAACACATTTATTGCCAATATCAGGGGCGGCCAGTGGTATTTTAAGATTTTCAAAATTCGAAACGCGGCTATGAAATCTACGATGGAGGAGTACAAAATCAATTATCGCTGGATTGGCCACTTCTGGTTCTACAACCCTTGATGGTCTGCTCGAAAGCACTCTTCCAGTCATGTCGGTTTTGCATGACACGGACTACGGACTCACGGTTGGGCTACAATTTTTCATTTAAGCGGTTCGACATGCGGTTTCTGATATTCTTGCAACGTGTTCCAGCCGTCTTAGACTATGTATTTTTCATTATTCCAGTCTATTTCGGCGTGGTTTCGTATACGTCACTCTCTGTTTTGTTTTCGTACAGGGGTCCATCCAACACTAGCAGTTTTTTAGCGTCGTTTGTGGTAAGTTTTCAGGTTGGCGAGCAGCATGTTGCAACCGGCAATGGCGGATCCACAGGGGAGGTCACAGGGGTCATGACCCCGCCCCTAAATAAGTAAATTTATAAGATATATATAAAAAAATATTGCCTTAATTTTAAAAGCGATTTCTCGGGAGGGAGACCCTCTCGTCTGCCGCGGAGTCGCGCCGGCGCAGTTCTGTTCCTCCTACGCCACCTGGTCAAAGTTCCGAGTCTTTTGGCATCATGGATGCTGAGCTGGATCCCAGTTTAGCATTAGACAAGTCTAGCGCTTCTGGAGACTCCGAATCCTGTTCACTTCCGCCCGCCCGGTGTGCTTCGCTTCAAAACTTGTCGGCAGCAATTTTGCAACGGCAGAAGACGGAAGAGGAAGAAGCTACTAGCCGGTTTTTGGACACGGGACTACCTCCCGAAGTTAACACGCTGCACATCTTCACATACACTGGATTCCACTGGATCCGCCCTTGGCAACAGGTCTTATAGGGAATGATACTATCTCTAAAAACATATTGCTAATACCTTTTCGGGCCGTTTGCTGCCAGCAGCAATCTTCGTAATTGGGATTGCACTAGTGTTGGTTGCAAAAATACAACGCTCAGGAATTATTGCTTCCAACTCTTTGATAACTTGGTGTTTAATTCCGATGTCTTCAAACACTGCCTCAATAACTATGTCTGCATCTTTGAACTTTTCGTAAGACAGACTCGGAATCAACTTTGCCATAATTCGATCGCTGTCTAGTCTGAAATCACACATAAAAACTAACAAATCAAATACTACGTAGCCCATTAAAAATAATTAAAGGAATTTTATTAATCTGTATATTATATTCTGTTTAACTACAAGGGATGCTACTTAAAAAATCCGAAAATTAGTAATTTCTTTAACGCAATGTAGTAAATATTGGCTTTTTTGCTCTATTACTAAGCCAACCTGGCGGAGTTAGGGCTATAAAGCCTCTCTTACACTCATAACGAGACCGCCTGCTTTACATACACTCCGAAGCATGACCAGAAAATGTAGCAAGTGTGGGACTCGAACCAACAACCTTTCGGGTAAAAGTCGGAGTCTGTACCACTACTCTACATGTCCTGACGTGTATAGTGTATGTTATAACAGTTGTCATGAAGCCTGAGACAATAACTGCTAAGGCGGCTATTCCACTGGGCAATTTTACTTCAAATTTGATTTTGTCATTGACGTTTGTTTTGTTTTAAGGAGACTATTATGTAGATACTTAACTTATCTATCATAAATTAAGTTATAATATGGTAGCAGACATTATTAATAAGTCTCTACCACATTATAACTTAATTTATAATGTGTTAAGTTAAGTATCTATATAATAGGCTCCTTACAATAAAACAAACAAAAAATCTCAATCACAAGTGAAGTAAAATCGCAAGTGGAAAACCCGCCTAAGCAATAAGCGATTTTCACTTACTAAGGTAGTGAAACTCGATACTTCTCTTATGGCTAAATCTTTTAATGGTGGCAAAAATTTACCCCATACAATAGATCAAATAAAAATACTTACTGTGAGTATCTTTTTCTCTTCACGGCAGTGTCCAGTCCAGTTTTGATCTGGCCTATTCCACGCTGTAAGCCTGCATCGAACTTATCCCTAAGAATACATGGAACGCCGGCCTTCTCTACGGTCACATGGGCAATGCCAGCCCCCATCAATCCCGCGCCAAGAACCCCAACCAACCTGAAAAATATTATTATTGTATAATAATTTAAACCCCAAAGCATTTTCAGTTTTTTTTTTTTTTAATCCACTTTAGAGATACATTGTAATTTAATGTACGCGGATACTGTAGGAATCTGCTTAAAAGACCAATAATTCTGTGAGAAATTACCGAACACTAGAATATAGACAATAGATAGATATAGACACAATATAGACAAGAGATATAGATAGACAATTAGATCCACGAACTGAGGGTAGACAGAAAATTTTGAGCACTTTAGTTTATTGTTTACCTGTTTCCTCTTATATATTACGGATGAAGACTGAAAGGAAAATTAAAAGGAAGATTTGAAATAGATATTTGTGTAGCTTACCGAATGAGCCGAAATTTTATACAGACATACATTTACATCTCGCTCCAATTTTTTAATAAAAAAAAAAGTAAGTAAAACTTGTTATTATTAACAAGAACCGGTCGGAGTTTACTAGAACAAGCGTTCCAATTTATGAATTAGTAGATAGAGAAATTGAGTAATTTCATGGTAAATAATTTTCCTATGGTTAAATTTCGGATAACTCAGGGGGGGGGGGGTGGTTGTCCACCTGACGTCACTGGAGGTGAGGTAAATTTTAGATAGGGCAGACCAACACATTACCACACAGTATTAATGGCAGGGCACGCAATGCATTTGAGCGTGAATTTTCAATTTTTTTTTTGCACAAACCAAATAGTTTTTTGGGACAGCAACCTGTCCGGTTTCGTTACTCAATTTAACACCTAAAACATGTCTGAAGGTAGAAATCATCGATAGAAAGGTTTCACAGAAAAATTATTTTTTAGTCATTTTCCATTAAAATTTAGTAATTTTTATTTTTTTACTCCCAGAAGCAAACTACCAAGGGGCAAGCGACCTCCCGCATTTTATTAACATTAATAACGACTAAAATATATGTGAATTTAAAAGAAATCGTTGAAGCCGTTTTTGAGAAATAATTTTAATCGAAGTTTTTTTTTAGTTTTTTGATAATAAAACCCCCCCATATTGAGTTGGCCCACAATAAAAAGAAAATGGTCCCGAGGTATGATTTTTGTGAACCTACATGCCAAATTTCAGCAAAATTGACCGAGCAGTTTGCCCGGAAATCAGACAGAGCGACAGACATTTCGTAAAAAACACTTTTTTGGGCTCCTGGGACCTCAAAACATGTAAATCCGTTGAAATCTCGGAATCGAACATTTTGACCATCACAAAGCTTTCCTTATACTACGTATAAATAGGAAAGCAATAATTCTTATAGGTAAATAAAAATCAGTACGGTAGAATAATTTAATAATTTAATCAGATCTTACTTGGCTGGTTTTTCGGGTTTCCCGAATCGGTTCTTTTTGCATTCCGTCTGCGCAAAGAAGAGACTGATGAGGCCTTTAGACTCTGGAGTCACAGCGAGGTCAGCGAATCCATTTGCTTCAGCTTCGTATCCAACGGTAGCATTACTTTCTAGTCCAGTTCTCACAACCTTAAAGAAAATAATAAAATGTATTAATTAAAAATAGTAGTCTATTAGCCTACTACTAAAGTTATTATATTATTGGTGTATTGATATGAGGCTCGAACGTACTTTCGGAGTAACGCTACAAAACATGTCACTACAGTTATGTGGCGTCGTACTTTAAGCCTTAAGATTAAAATAATGAATTACTCGTTCAATAAATGCATCAAAATTATTACTATAAATTTTTTTGTGAAAATAAATGAATAATTATAAATTTTAATTCTGTTCAATCAGCCATTACTTAACGTGTCCGGCCATTGTAGATAACGAAACGAAATACTATGTTTATTTGAATACACTAATGTATGGCCAGCATAAGTAATTGTACTGGAATAAACTGTTCCGTGTCCTTCCGTCAGGATTTTAAAATGTATAAAGCCTCCGAAAATATGAGTTTTACCCTGTCTCTGGGGTGTTACATTCTATCATTCGTCCAATGTTAAGTTAAAAAAATTATTTACCTCAATAGAATACACCAATGTTGCCTATTATAAATCATCCCGCAAATTCAGAGGGGCAGAGCGCGACTATTTTTTTTTTTTTTTTTTTTTTTTTTGTGATTGTCACAAGCATAGAATATACCTCAAGAATTCGAAGAGGAGCGGGATACAGTCCACCAGTTTGTTTCATAACTTGCTCTTTTGCTTTCTTAAAGACTTGTTCTCTGACAAGGCCAAAAGATAGTAAGCTATCGGTAGCTTTCCGTATGAAATTCTTCTGAGCCTGGCGATCAACTTTGATTTTCCCGCTTGCAATGTCATGAGCAACGCTGACAGCTATTTCTTCAAGGTATTCCATATTTCTGCAAATAATTACATTCAGGACGTATCATAAAATATAAATAAGCTGCAGTGACATTACAAAAAGCTTCATAAGTTCCATACACACGGACGATTCGCACGCCGGTGACTCACTGAGAAATTAGTCACTGTAGCAAATGGGAAGGGGGAAAATTTCTGAGCTGACCGCACGCAAGAGCAAGCTCATAGAAATCTACTGAAGTAGACTCTGTGATTTTCCAGCAACCATTCACCAAGTCCACTTCCTCCTCTGACAAATTTCGGAGCGTGTCACAGGCATGCAAACCGTCCGTGTGTACCGGGCCCTAGTTTTCAGTGTAACGCTAAATTAACCAGTCATACCCTTAGCAAAACAAAATACTTGTGTCGGTTATTAAACGCCCTGTAGAAAATAACCATAACCTGATATGGTACACACTGTCTACGTAATATGGATCAGATATGCCTTTACGCACGCGGTACTAACTTACTCTACTTAAGGCGGGGTTTCCACCGACCTCTCATTGCAGAATGCACTTAGTTGACGTAGTAGCAGACATTCAAGACTTAGGTTTTTTTTTTAGTTTTACTCTATGCCATAGTTAAAATTGATCAATGATCATAGAGTAAAATCAAAAACAAACAAAAATTAAAAAATGGCGTCATGGGATATGTTAAGTACAAAATAAAATTCAATGTCATTTGCATTCTGCAATGAGAGGTCGGTGGAAACCCCGCCTAAGTCTGCTACCACGTCACCGTAAGTGCATTCTGCAATGAGAGGTCGGTGGAAACCCCGCCTTAACGGCGCTTTGCCCCTCCCATGGGATAAGTGGCACGATGTTTAACATACAAGCGTCATATGCATCTTCTGACGACATACTAAGAGCCCTTTTGTTTCTAGAGACATGCTTGGTCGTCTTAGTGGTCTGGCGCCCTCCACCGAATAGTCATTCATATGTTGTAAGCGGTGTCTTCTCTTCTATTCATGTGGCCCAACCATACTTACCCTTTTTGGGTGATAGGGGCTACATGCATCGCCGCTAGAGTATCTTCGTTTCCGCTCCTATCCGTTAGCTTGTACCCAAGGGAGTAAAGCAGCACTCGCATCTCCACCACATGCAGCAGTTGCAGTACTAACTGCGATATTATTTAATACGTACATATAATATAATTGTTTGCCTTACCTTGTCTCAGCATCCACCAATCCAGGTCCCACAGGACTGACAACTAAGTCGACAAGACCAAGCTTCCTCGCTTTGTCCGCGCGCTGAGTTTTACCGGTAAGGCACATTGTCAGAGCGTCAGGAACAGGTATTAAACGGGGAAGACGTTGAGTACCACCACCTCCAGGCAAAAGACCGAGCATTACCTCGGGTAGGCCCAATGATGTTTTCTTATCTGCACATCAAAATACAAATCTTAGGTCTAGTACTGATTTTCTTACAATTTTAGATCAAAATTAGAAGAAATAAAATCAACTTCACTTTTCAGCTTTCTTTTTGCATAGTTACCAGGCTATGCATTTAATTGTGTTGCACGTGTTTAGACGTGCAGCCCAAATCAAATACCATACCTCTCGGATATTTCTCTAGTCTTTAGATATTGCTTCACTACTAAATGTTACAGAATTACGATACATGACTAATTATGCCGGTTGCTTCTGAGAAATGGGCTAAAGCAAACTTAAAAAAAATGCCGACTAACTAAACATTTTACATTTTATTGCTTACAAATTGTGATACGTACCTTTGACGGCAATTCGATAATGACAAGCCAAAGCTACTTCCAAACCTCCTCCAAGGCAATTTCCCATAATTGCCGCAATGAAAGGCTTCTTTGAATTTTCAATTCTACTGAGATATTTCTGCGCCTCTCGACTTACATTGTATACTTCTTCTCGTGTCTGGCATGACGCAAGAAATTTAATATCAGCACCTGCGATAAATACACCCTTCTTTCCTGAAACGAAAGTCTCTAATTAGCGAATACGCAAAATATCACATTTTAAAAAAATATTTAGAAGCCAAAGAAATTTAAATTACTATATTACCTCAATTTTTTATTAACACACAGTATAATATATTAGCATTACATATGCTGTATTTTACATACTTTTACCCAATCATTTACTAATTTTAGTCAAATTTTGCTTATCGCAATTAATTAAATTTCAATATTCTACATGCCAAAAATTCGATGAAATGTCTTTGTTAAAAAAAACGCCAATCTTAGATTGTAGAATGAATACCTGATATTAACACAACGGACGTTACTGTTGGATCATTTTCAACTTTATTGAGTAGGCCTTCCACTTCAGACATAACTTCAACATTGAGGGAGTTCACTTTTACACCCGGTGAATCAAAAGTTGCGACGCACACCCCATTTACGATTTTTGTCTTAAGATGTTTCATATCATTTGAAGTACCTGCTGCATACCCGCGAGCACCTAGAAAAAAAACAGCAATGATAATAAAGCTTGGGACCGTGAGTTCACGGTCAAACTAATGTAAACCTAATTGGATTGGTGCCTACCGATTTCACCCGCCCCCCCCCCCTTATCTGCACTATATCATACATAATCAAATTTCTCAATAATTATTGATACCATAGCCGTCAGTGAGTCACTTCGTCTCTTAATAATTGTGCAAATTATAACCATCGCGTTCCCCCACTTAGTTTGGAAAGCTTAACTCAAGTAGTATTAATTATCACAACAATTTAATTGATAGCAAATAATAAATATAGAAATTGACTTATCAGTTGAGCCGTACCTAGCCGGATTATGTTCAAGGCTAATTGCAAATATTTCATAATAATCAAATCAAATTATAATATATCCCAATACAGTAATACAAGTTTTAATTTAACATCTCCCATGGGCTATGCCCGCTTTAGGGTGGATATATATTTTCTATAACAAAATGTAGGTACCAAGAAAGTTTTTTTATTCCAAACCTAAATTTAATTATGTAAAGTTTTATATAATCAAAGAAATGAGTGGTGAGCTTGAAAGACCAATAGGTCCTACGCTAAGGCATATAAAACCACATTATTCGTGTCGTCACTAATCTATTTATTGATTGAACTTCGAAATCGAATCGAACTTCGAACTTTCGAATTGATGGGATTTCGACCACTGATAGCAATTATTTAGCCTAAGTGGCCATATCATATCATATCATCAATAAATCCCATTTAAAGTTCCTTGGGACCATTTAGCAGGTTTAATGGATGGACCTAAGCTAAAACTTTTAATAATTATTTTATTTAGGTCGATATTATAAAAAGGACCAGCCAAGTAAGAAAATTATGCCAACTAATAGCCTATAACACTTCACTGACTGGTGCAGTTTGGAGACCTTTTCATGGAATTATAAATACATAGAATGTCTTTATTATTGTAATAAATTTAAGGCTGCAACACTTGGTTTCTAAAGCAATACATACCAGATAATCTTGAAATTAACTTATTTGTGTTATTAAATATCTTAATTAACCCAAAACTCCGGTAGGCAGCCATTTTGAAGCAATAGAACCATTTACCATAGACACTCAGTCAGACCGTTTGTCAGACCAGAATATATTTTATCACTGATTTTTTTCACTGTATCCGAACTCAGAAGTGGCAATAGATTACTTAAAATAGGGTTCTATCATCTATGACTTCTTTGGTTACTCGGTTGCTATGGTATTTCAACAAATTCAACAACAGTGTCCAGTGAGCCACAACAAAGTAGTAAAGTTCCTGGAGTGTAATATTTTCTTGGGTTTTGATATATCTTCAAAGGGTTGAAATGACGGAAGGAGCAAAGAAAGTTGCTGCTGTAAAAGTAGAGGACATCCATACCGGATTTCAAGTGTATCCTTTGAAAATTGTACTTTATATTTAATTTAGTGTTTTACAAAGGCAGAACACGGACGAACAATTTACCGGTTCACCCTGTGATTTCAAAATCAATTTTCAAGTCTACCTACCTAACATGAAATATTAAAAGTTCTCTCCAATTACCAGTTCATATTCTAAAGGCAACCGCCATGCGCTTGATAACCAGTCGCCCTAGTTGCTTAGGCCTGTGCACCAGCTGCAGGCAGTGTCATTAATTAAACAATCGCCTATGCTCTATTAGAGTTTATAGGCCTCATTTATATTAAACTTCACATTACCTTAAACATAACCGTGGCCGTAAGAAAGTTAGAATCTGGGATATGCGGCGCGGCCATGTTCTTGTGAATGCTAAATAAAGTGTTAAATTTTATGGTTAAGGTTGTGTCAAGTTTTCTATAAATCAGGCCTAATGTGTCCTGAGTCCCCTTGACTAGTTACCGTCAGAGTATGCTAGTAGTCTAAGTCGAAGTAAGTTTTAGGCCCGGTGCACAAGTGCGAATTCTACGCAGCAGATCTGCGTGGCTGCACAAACGAAGTGACTGTTTCAACACACGGTATAACCGGTATAGGCCTAAAGTTTTGGAACCTGCTAAAGCCTGAAATCAGTGACTTGACAGTCACAGCTTTTAATATGTTGCTAAAAATGATTTGATTTGTTAGGACTTAGGCCGTATTATGATGTAGATGAGATAGATAGATGTAGATGAGGCAAAAGGTTCTCACTTTCTGTCTTAATCCTGACATAACTTTGTGAGATTTGTTCTCTTTCGCATGTATTTGTATTAGATGTCTATAGTCACTATTTATCTTTGATCAGGTAGTCCCACGGAAGTTAGGATTTTACCTGGCAAGTTGTAGAAACTTTTCATTTTATGGATTATGGAGTGTATGAGATAATTTTTTTTGCCATGGATAATTAAGTCAATCCGTCGACTGATTCTGCGGAAAGGCTTTTCACAAGATAAGAGTCTGTAATTATTACATCTTATTTCAGCTTAATCCGTATTCCATAAGCTATTGCCCACAATCGTATTAGGTATTGGGCTATATTGTCAATTTTTTTATTCCTTAACGAGTTTATAGAAACTGGATGAATTTACGTGATGTTGACACGGGAAAAATTTTATGGCAAGGGAATGATGATTTGTAAGTATTATATAAAACTCACATTAAGCGGGCCAGAATACACTGTCGGCTGCTATAGCGATACTTAGCTTAGTGAAGCATCATGAAAATACTAATAATCGAAGCCCATTTTCGATGCCTTTATGCTAGCGCGAACAAGCAGACGCAATCGTGCATGAAGCAGTAAGTTGTAAGTGTTTAACTTACTACTTTTTTCTGAGCAGAAAGTATGTTTAGGAGTACTAGTAATAAAACGTATTGAAGCATAAATACACAATAATTGTAAGGTATTTAAACATTTTCCCTGTCATAAAATAAATTAAAATTGAACATATTACAACTAAACTTACATACGAATAACAAATTACATTTAGCGAACAGTCTAATCCACTATTTCAAATAACGATTCCACCTTGAGTTGTTGACCAACCAGGAAGCACTGCACTACAGCCAAGACATCATTAGTGCTCATGAGTGAGCGTTGTGAGTTTGTGACTAGAAGAAATTTTTCTTATCAACCGAAATTATTGCAGGAGGAATTTTTTATGCTTTTAGATCAATTCCTGATGTTGAGCATGAAGCTCGCGTGCCGAAGAAAATATTAAAATGTCGGGCCGTGGCCAGAGAAATAAATTTCTCCTCCATAGAGCCATTGGAGAAATTTCGCCTAGAGCAAAAAGTTTTATTTAAGGTAATATAATGGTAACGAGGCTGTCACCACCTCCATTTGGCTCGATCAGGCAAACACTTATAGTGCGGCCAAGAATTGTAGAAAAATACACGAAACCCCGAGATTGTTCCTTTTTATAAATGAATGGTGATGAGTGTGTTAGAAGAAACAAAGTGTTTCATGTATCTTCAATTCCTGGTCACATAGCGCGATCGTGACCCAGCTGTCCCCTATGCATAACTGCCTTATGCCTGGGCGATCAAGTGCCAGGTCTCTCCCTTCTAATAGGCTGTTAGGCGTCAAATTGGGCTGTTGATATGGATAAGTTGTTGAATAAACTAAACTAACTTACTTATTAAATAATAAGCTTAGCGCCGAGATCGATGCGATTGTATATATTCATCAGGTACACAAACGAGCGAATATAATTAATCATTAAATATAAAAGTGATATTTGTTTACTCAAATTAAATATTTTACTTGGAACTGTCGTTGCTTGTTTTAGAATCGATGCTTAGAAGAATGGTTTTTTGAATTTGGATTTGTAATACCTAATTCTACCAATACTTGGCAAAGTTTAATTGAAGCTGCACCGGAGTCCCAAATGATGCCTGCGCATATTCTCAAGTAAGTACTTAAATTGCTTTCAAATGGGGTCTAATATTTAAATCTTACTGTACACTTAGTCTGAAGGCTGAACCTCCAAATAAAACGTCACTGCCAGTCTGCTGACAACCGGATACACCGCATTATTTTTTTTTTCAAATGTCAATGACTAAGAGCAATATTGCATCATGCATGGGAACTTTGATTTTGAGCACTTATAGCAAGGCTTTAATAGTAGCCATAAGAAACTAGAAGGGTTCTTTGCTTATGGGATTTTCACTAACATTTTGATCAATTTGTATCATGTTATTTCATATAATTTTTGAACGAACAACACCAACATATTTCGAATTTCTTTTGCAGTGGAAACGTAGTGATTGAAACGAAATTCTTCGATGATGATAGACTTGTCTGCACCTCCCGTGTTCGCCTCTACTACGTTTGAATTTTTGTTAAAGCTACATTGCACTAGCTTGGTTTATAATCCTTCTTGAGTTCAAGAGTATGGATTTACACATTTACATGCTGTAAATAATAGGCTATGAATTCTGTTTATTGTATTGAGTATGTGGAGATTTTGTCACCCCCGGGTAATTTGGTTGTTAATTATTTTTATTTAAGTTATAAAAGCTTGGCATATGGAAGTTCTACTGGACTAGTTCATACACAATATCATGGGGTATTTTTAATTTTTGGTATGAAATTATTTAATAACTTACCAGACAACTGAAATTTCACGCATTGTAAAGTTCGCGGAGAAAAAAAAAAAGTAGAAATACCCTATGACATTGTGTATGAAGTAGCTTTCTACAACTTCCCTGTGCCGAACCTTTACAGCTTACGTAGTAAATTAAATAAATAAAAATAGAAGCTGACTGATTTTGCGCGAGCCAGGGGTGGCCAATATCTACGCTCCATATCCTCTTAAGTTAATATGGATATTGACACTTATGACCACTGCAATGAGAAATATTGGATGAAATTAACATAAGTAACTCTCCTTTTTAACATAATTCTATGTATTTTTTCAATGTTACAAATCAATTGTTCAAAAATAACAAAGAGCAATTAAACTTATTGAAAAAATATTGAAAGACGGAACATAGCATTATAAGCTATGCCCTTTTCTAAACATGATCTCATTTCTTAAAATTATAATCTGAAATCATCATTACAGTAAAATTGATTTACATTACATAAAACATAAAGTCTAATTAATAAAATATGTTTTAAAACTTCGGTCTGTTTAAAATCAATAACATTTCAATAAAAAAAAAATTAACAACCATTTAATAATCAAGTTTATGCTGCCCAAGAACCTATGGCATGTCATTGCATAAAAATATATTTCAACAGTTATAAAAATGTTAAAAGTTAATATGAAATTCTTTCCTCCCCTATTTAGAATAAGCAATCAGTTTATACCTGGTAAGGCTACCAGGAAGTAGTCAGTTACTTCACCTTTTCATATTCATATTAGTTGTTTAGTAAAGCATATGCCTAAGTTTATTTAAGCTTTTATATGAGCTGCAAATTATAAGGAAGACGGTCCAAAGGGAATATCTAATCTAAAGTCGCATTTATTCGTTTCATCTGAGTAGAAATGTATTTCTGAAAATCTACATATATTCAGTTGCCAGGTCATAAGCTCAAAAGCTTAAAAACGTTTAATTTAAAATCTGCCCTTTATTTATTTTATTAATCCATGGAGGCTGCCGTTCCCATTCGTCACTGTTTGGACTTATCAACGACATTTTTTAATAAACTGTAAGAACTTTAAATATTATGAAAACCATCACATTTTTCAGATCCTTGGCATATACAATACTTATATACAATATACTTCTACATTAAATTATAATACTACAATACATTATAAACCTGAAGTCAGGTCAAGCAAAACGAGAGCAGGCTAGGTTTACAGTAGTACTTTAACTTTAAGAGTAAATCGGTTTTATGTAGTTTACAAATAAAGAGTAGGTACCTAATGTTTTTCCTAACTCGTTAACTTTAGGATGGAACATCAATTTAGGCGTACAGAAGCCAAAGCGTATAACTGCATTTTTTTCTTAATTTTGAGATAACTGCACCATGGTTTTCCTGAAGCACTTTTCTATTTTATATCAGTATAACTGTAGCATGCTCAGTTCCTGAATAAAATGCATTTGAAAATCAGTTCATCCATGAAAAAGGTTAAAGTTTCTTTACATTAAGTAAATAAAATCAAAATAAGTTTGACCACAGTTATACCGGTAGGCTTCTATACGCTTCAATTGATGTTACTATGATCCTTTGCGTCAACTATAAAAATCATGAAAAGAACATTTTTCGCTGCAAAAAACACGCCACCACCGCAAGTACCAAAACTGGCTATTCCACTGGAAGAATACAAATTATTGTATACACATCAGCCCGACAATGCGCCAAAGACCCAATATCTTTAATTTGTCAAGCTTACTTCCATTCAACTTCCTATAGCACAAATAAAATACTGTCACTGTTATCGGTAGCTGATAACTGCATTGGTCGCATTTTTTGACCAACAAAAACTCAATCTTCACGTCCGGTGTAGAATCTGAACATTGAGTCCCTTTGCACAATGAAGTCCCACGTTTCTCGCCACCGCAGTCTAAACAGGTCGCCAGCCGTTAGGGGAGCTGTTCCATAGCTTAGCACTGACAGTCTTCTAAATGCCCAGATTACAAGGACACACCACAAAATAATTCCTAACTTGAGTATTGCTGACAGTCTTTTAAGCCCGAATTGAATCCTGAAAATATTAATAAGTTTAATATGCGCCTGTTCAGTGCCGGATTAGTAATGAGGCCAGATAGGTCATGACCCAAAACTGCCAAAAAGGTTTAAGGCAAAAATCGCTTAAATGAATGGAAACTGCAGGTCTAATCTGAAATACTATCTGTACCCGATAAAATCAAACCACTCAGACTTGTTTCCTGTACTGGTATCTAGACACAGTATCCCACCCGAATTTCAACAGTTTTTGGTCCTGGGACTATTGATTTTTTTTTTTTTTTTTTTTTAAGGTTAATCCCATACAAACAATTCAATGAATGTATCCCATTGACCTCTTCAGTCGCCTCACTAAGTTACCTAATAGGTACTTGTGTCGAGTTACGACATGTCTCCGATCGCATGGCGTGTAGAGACTCGCACAAGCACGCTACCACCTGGCCATCGAAGTTGAAATATTGGTCCGATTAGAACGATTAGAATTAAGAAAAAATTACTACTGTTTAATTAGACGGGCTGGATGGGCATCCGGAGCTCAGTCACTCAACGATTCCGAGACCCGGGACCGCCTGCTTTACATGCCCTCCGAAGCATGGCCAGAAAATGTAGCAAGTGTGGGGCTCGAACCAACAACCTTTCGGGTTGATAAGCCTAATACAGTGAAATACATAGAAACGTGCCGCGCCTGTTGAATTGTAAATTTGCTTTTCCTTTTCTTTTTTTAAGATGAAACCCTACAACACGGAGACGCTTCTTTTGCCAATTACCCCATTTACCAAGGCTGCCAGATTTCCCCCTATGTTTCACCGCCATCGGTATCTATTTCATTATCGTTGGGTTTAACAAACGAACGGCAAAACAATTCTTCTTTGGCGAAGTATACTTGAAGTTCACTGTGAATAATTGAGTGCATTGTTTCGACTTTATTATAGACTCTAAAATACTTTACATAATACCGTGCTACAATGAACTTAAAAGCTTGTAAAATGGGGAAAAAAATATAAAAATTACTTAAGAACTTCGATGGCATAGTGGTAGCTTGTTCGTACTTGTGCGAGTCTCTACACATCATGCGATCGGGGACCTGTCGTAACTCGACACAGGCATTACCTAAGCGACTGAAGAGGTTATTCGGATACATTCATTGAATTGTTTGTATGCGAATAATCTCTTATAAAAGCAAAACCAAAAAATACTCACTCGGTTATGTAAATGATATGCTGCATAAGGCCAGCAAAAAGCAGTATCTTAAAAATTAAAGCAGGAAGATAATGGTGAAGGAACAGCGTGCGATCCATGAAGAAGTACGGAAGGTAGTGGAACAAGTATCCAAAAAGGAGAATTTCTCCCAAAGTGACAAATCTTTCCCATTCTTCAGGTGCGATATCAAAACACTGTCGACGCCGGCGAAGTAAATAAAATATCACAAGCGTACAATAAAGGAATACTCCAGCTAAAGCCGACCACCAAATTACAACGTTCCCTAACAGATGCACTTGGGCCTGAAACAAACAACGCTAATGTAATCATTTTTCATAACGTCCATCAGGCAAAAATTACCGAAATTCCTGTGGCGGAGCGTGGGATAATTGCAAGACGTGTAATGCTTGCAAATATTTATTTATTTAAGTTTAAAAAAAAGAAAACACGCATCATTTTATATAGTATCTTCTATTTTCTTAAGGCGTGTATTCCACTGGTCAATATTCCGTCATTTGTGATTAAAAAAAGTTGAGGTTTTTGTTTTAAGGAGACTATTATGCAGATAAGTTAAGTATCTACATAATAGTCTCCTTAAAACCGAAATCTCAACTTTTTTTAATCACAAATGACGGAATATTGATGAGTGGAATACAAGTCTAAAAGGTAAAAATTTGAAAACGAAAAGAAAACATTTGAATTTTAACGAGACGAGATTCTTAATTTTCCTAGACTGCGTTGATAACATCATGCTCATACAATCTTATTTGCTTGCGGCTTCCTATAGATTTCAGCGAAGCTCTTAATACATTCTAAGGATTTGTTGAGTTTAATGCGGCTTTGTCCGCTTTACATGCACTCTCCGCCACGGAGCAATTCAGGAAAGCATTCCAAACGAAACATAGCAACATGATTCCTATACAAAAAAAAATAATTGAAATTATGCCTGCTTGCGACTCGACTCGTATCCGTACATAGTTAAGTCAAGCCTGTTACATTGTGTCAATGGTAAAGCTTGTCTCAGCTTGTCCATTATCGCATGTAGCCGATGTATGTATGTATGTATGTATGTAGGCTGACATCGGGGACGTGTACCAGTTTTCAATACCAATAATGTCCGCAAATCCATGGGCTAGAGGAGGCCTTCAAATAGAATAATAATGCCTAATTGCGCCCTATAACCTCAAATTGAATTTGTATTTTTCGGTAGCTGAAGGAAATTAATAGCTTAATATTCGTAATTAGGCGGCAATTCCACCGGCAAATTTACTTCATTTTTGCTTTCCAATTTATACGTAGTATAAGGAAAGCTTTGTGATGGTCGAAATTTTCGATTCCGAGATTTCAACGGATTTGCACGTTTTGAGGTCCCAGGAACCCAAACAAGTGGTTTTTATGAAATGTCTGTCTGTCGCTCTGTCTGTCCATTGATTTCTTGGCAAACAACTCGATCGATTTATATGAAATTTGGCTAGAAGGTTCACAAAAATCATACCTCGGAACGATTTTTTTTATTTGGGGCTAACTTAATTTGGGGGGTTTTATTCTAAAAAAAAAAAAGTCTAAAGAATTATTTCTCAAAAACAGCTCCAACGATTTCTTTTAAATTCACATATATTGTGGTTGTTATTAATGTTAATAAAATGCGGAGGGCCGCTTGCCCCTTGATAGTTTCCTTCCGGGGGAAAAAAAAAATAACTAAATTTTAATGAAAAATGACTAAAAAATAATTTTTCTGCGATGATTTCTATTTCAGGTATGTTTTAGGTGTTAAATTGAGTAACGAAACCGGACAGGTTGCTTTCCCAGAAAAGTATTTGGTTTTGTACAAAAAAATGATGATTGATGAAAATTCACGGTCAAATGCATTGCTATTATTACTGTGTGGTAATGAGTTGTTCTGACCTATCTAGAATTTACCTCACCTCCAGAGATGTCAGGTGGACAACCCCCCCCCCCCTCCCCCCGAGATATCCGAAATTTAACTTTAGAAAAATTATTTACCATGAAATTACTCATTTTCTCTATCTACTAATTAATAAATTGGAATGCATGTTCGAGTAAACTCGGACCGGTTGTTGTGATTTGAGATTTTTTGTTTGTTTAGTTTTAAGGAGACTATATGTAGAGTAAATTCGCCGGTGGAATTGCCGCATTCAGTGAACCTACTTAGGGAAAATAAACTTACATTACTGTTATTTGACACCCAGTAAGCAATGGTTCTAGTCATAACAGGCCACTCAACAGGATCACTGGCATACATATGGCTTTGAATCTGGTCTTGATTTGCAAACAACATTTTGAACTGGAGTTCCCAGAACCTGGGCCAAAAATTTAACGGTGTAGCAGAAACTGGTATCATTTCAGCGTTGACAAGTTCCATTTCGCGCTCCCGTGAGTCATCACCTGCAATCCAAAGAATCCATATGTGTAGAGAGGAAATGTTAAAAGACTTGCTTTCCCCTTGAAAGTTAGGCCTTATGGCAGGTTTACTGATGGCTTACTGTTTTTTGGGTTTGAGAATATTTGAGGATCCCACTGGTTAATTCCATAAAAATAAACCTTGTCATTTCCATTTTTCATTTATTAATCCTACTTTGCTTCGTCACATTGTCGTTTGGCATCTATGATCATTAAGTGGCGTTAAAATATTACTAACAATTTAAAAATATATATTATAAAGTATCACATATCATTGCAAAACCGCATCATTGGCGAAACATTATCAAGGCAGCTTGTATTTTCAATAGCATAACAATTTTGTACAATGATTTGCAACATGTGTCAAATTGGAACAGGCTATTTTTAAAAAATGGATTACTTTTTGTATATCTGTGCTCTTCCACATTCCAGACTGTGTCTAATTGGTTGATGACGCGATCGGTGGCCACTTCGTGTTGGTGGAAACCCCAGTCTGGAAGCTGACGTCCAGTGAATTTAAGAGCTTGGGAAGAGTTAACATGGATGAGTCGCACCTAAAAGTATTATAATAAGCTTATTCAGAGCGCATGCATGGAAAAGTCCAATTAATAAAATAATAATATTTAATTTTTTTAATATAAAAAAATATTTAATATTTAATAAATTAATTTGGTTAATTGCAGGTAAAATGAGTGCAATTTCTAGTTCATTAATCAGTCAGACCAGCCAAATAGAGGGAACATGGCAGGCGAAAGAAAAGAATTTTATCTCTATTACTATTCAGAGCAGAGTTGGGGTAAAGTTCCATTGAATACCGAACTACAAAAAATCATTTTGTAACAGGTTTTCTTCAAAATCAGACCTAGAATAAAGCTTGGCTGGTGCAGCTGACGCCGTGAAAACATTTAAAAATGAAATTTCAATTTAATAATTAATCTTACGCGGGTTTTCAAGAAGGTACATTTTTTTCTATAATATGGGTAAAAGTAAGCGGTTTCCTTAGGAAAACTTTAATTTGAGTTCAAGTGATCAAAGTTTAAAGAGAGTATTAAGACAAAAGTCGAAATGAATCGCATTATTATATTACATAATAACATACTTACATAGGTACGTCATATATATACCTATATATTATTCTTTAGCAGTGTTTAAATTCTTCAGAATACTTACATTTGTGTGCCAAAACGAATCATGCTGCTAATGAAATCTACACCTACTGTAAATTAGAATGGTCATGTCTAAAGAGATGTTAAACCCTCGGGTAGGGTAGAGTACCTAACTTTAATCATATTTTGGTCTGTTGCTCAATTAATATCATGCAAAAACAGTAAGGCCGTACCTGAGATTGAATCGTGTGCCAAACATCCCCTACTTCTTCTTTATTGACTATCTCAACGCGCCAAAGATTCTGGGCTGGCATAGACACGTTGTAATCAATATAGCAAGAGACCTCCTGCAAAGAGTGTTAATTATCAATCAAAATGTCGAATGCACTAAGTTTATTAATAATCCGCATTGTCGATATTCTCCAGGTTTAAATAAAATTGAAAATAAATCAAACAAGGGCCTAACACGAAAGTAAAAGCGTAAATTGCACACACACGGTTTTTTACTTGTTAAGAGACAATCGGGCACTGCACAGTCCACTTTTTAAACAAACTACAACGCTATTGCTCGTTATATGTGGCCAATCGCCGATATTCTTCACTATAACAAATGCGTGATTCGACAACTTGCCACATAAACTCCCAGCCTGTTCCTCAACTTATATCGAGGTTAACCCGTGTTATACGGTAAACTATAGTTAACTTTTTATTTTTCACCATGTTTTAACTATTTAGTGGCATGTTTCATGCTCAAAACAATTATTTTATTTTTTATTTTTGACGATATTGAATGAAATAATGATTTTTTCAATTATGACATAAATACACTGGCCCTGTTCAAGGTTAGTGTTATTGTGAAGTTGATTAAAGGCCGATTCTACGAACTATAGTACACTTGACACAGTTTCGCCTACATTAGAAAACTCCCGATTGAACTGAGAGCGGCAAGAAATGCTACTAATTTCCCTAAATTGCTCAGAAACCATATCTTAGAGAAAGCTTTCTATACTGTCACTGAGGCACTAGCACAATGACAGATGACAGAACTACCTAATTTTGACGATTTTACATTATACTTTCTTGTTGATTACTTGTTGATTCTTGTTTGTATAATTTAACAGAAATGTATATATATTTAACACGCGGAACTGTATGGAGTATTTTATCGAGCGTATTATAGAATCCGCCCTAACCCTAATATTATTTTATAATGAAACTATAAGTTGAAAATATAAGTTTATGTTATTCAAAGATAGAATCTTACAAGACTGTTCATAATGGCTGTAATTAGAGTTCTATATAGGGGAGGTGGGACATTCACTTCCCAGCAAAAATATATTTTTTAGATTTCTGGGCCCACCCGCCACGTCTCCTATGACCAGCTATTGTACATGCGTAGCAGGTCGCCCCAGGATAAAGATTTGGCGGGCTCGAATGTCCGACCTCTCCTATACAGAACTCCAGCTGTAATTTTTGTATCACAAAATAATGTATTGCATATTGTATGATTACATTGATTGATTGAATTATGAATCAATAAATAAGGACTTTTTGTTCTATTACTAAGCCAACCTAGCGGAGTTAGGGCTATAAAGCCCTCTCTTACACTCAACTAGGAAGGCCCGGGACCGCCTGCTTTACATGCCCTCCGAAGCATGGCCAGAAAATTTAGGAAGTGTAGGACTCGAACCAACAACCTTTCGGGTGAAAGTCAGAGACCGTACCACTACTCTACATGTCCTGGCTGAAAAAGTGTGAGTCTGGATTGAATAAGCTCTTTTTTGATCCGAACTATTGAAACAGACCTGGTTTTGAGGAGATACTGCAGCTGCCACATCATGCGAATTCAGTGCTCTACTGGTAATGCCATGAACCAATTGAATAACATCCCCATGTTTAATAGAGTCTACGGGCTGCGATACAACCAGATCATTCCGTAACGGGCGTTTGAGTATCCACCAGTTGTTGACGTCTTTGAAGGAATAGCAGGTGACCTGCTGCTGGTGCGAGGACCCGCGCTTATCAGCATACCGCACAGGATAGACATGTGCATGGGAGTGAAGCCAGCAGGCACGGCCGTGTGTATGTCGCAGTGTCACTTGTGAGCCATGGGCCACGACGAGCGGCTGCCCACGGGTAATGGATGCCAAGCCCCCCTATAAGTATATCATTGATTTAGAACTTAATATTCATAATTATTCATAAAAAGAGAGAGTGGCAAAAAAAGCTATTATCATCTTCTTATTCGAATGGCTCTTCTATCTAAGATTGGCGATCATCATGGCAATTGTAAACAGGTAAATACCGTACTTCGGACTCCCCAAAAGGAAGTCACAATAACTGTACTAGCGAATAGCAAACAGTGATTTCCCGTTGCCTTCTGCATCCTAGTGCCGTTGACTTTTTATCGAGTTCCTCCACCTTCGGGGTAGTTTCTCAAGCCCTGGACAAAAGAGTGCTTGGTTGCTTATTTAGTGGCGGGAACTGTTCGCCCCGTCAAATAGTCATCTTCAAGCTACTTTGGCTTTTTCTAGACACTCCTGCACCACCAGACTTGCCACCATACTCTCCGATTATGCCGCTGCTTGGTCGGGGACTGCTTATTCCACCATACCTGGGGACCTTTCCGTTATCCGCCACTTGTGACCCCGCTAGTGGCCTGCAGCTGAACCCTAATTACCTTTAAGCTCTTAGTCACCGATGATTGTGCGTTTCTCATCATGCCCCAATGCTTTAGGGACATCACGGCATAAAAACCCGTCACAATTCAAAGCAGATAGGCAAGGAAAGTTGTAAGCCTGATTATGTCTCTGACACCTACCAAAGGATTTTGCTGCGACTATTTTTCCTATTGCAACGCATTAAAATTTCCTATGCGATGAATCGAAAAGAATCGAATGAAAGGAGCATTTATAATGGCCAACTTAGCTTTCATAAATATTCCTTATTCCACAAG
The DNA here is from genome assembly GCA_963971405.1 of Psococerastis gibbosa. NCBI lineage: Eukaryota > Metazoa > Arthropoda > Insecta > Psocodea > Psocidae > Psococerastis > Psococerastis gibbosa. The sequence continues at coordinate 9,849,764 of OZ020484.1, read as the reverse complement.
TACATTGGAATGTCTTTAACTTTGGCAAAACCCAAATTAATAATCACCTCAAGACTAGCCTGGAAAGCACTGGTCATAACACTATCATGAGGACCAGCTTTATACAGCAACTGCATGTGGATAGAGAACACCGACAAGTAAACCGCAATTGACACTGCCGCGAACATGGCGGCCTGCAAGGTCAAATACACAGTCAGGAACTTGGAGGAGAGATTTCTGTTGGATAGGTATTGCCACGAGTCACGGAAGACAATCCAAATGCCCAACAGCCAAGAAATTAATCCAACATACTTGACGCTGGAAGAAAATAATTAATTAATTAATATGAGTGGAAGAAATTTTTAAAAAAAATGGTTCACCCACACCTACAACACAAGGCAACGGGGAGACCATGTAAGGCCAGCACCACCCACAGCCAAGTGTGAGCGACTGGATCCTGTACTGCAAGGTTTTGCCTACCTTCGAATACTCCCGATTGAACTGTGAGCGGCGAGAAATGCTATTAACGTCCCTAAATTGGATATTGAATGAAATAATGATTTTTTTTTCAATTGTGACATAAATACACTAGCTCTGTTCAGGATTAGTGTTATGGTGAAGTTGATTAAAGGCCGATTCTAAGAACTATAGTACTTTCCACAAGGTTTCGCCTACCTTAGAAAACTCCCGATTAAACTGAGAGCGGCGAGAAATGCTACTAATTTCCATAAATTGCTTAGAGACCATATCTTAGAGAAAGCTTTCTACACTGTCACTAAGGCACTAGCACAATGACAATGACAGAACCAACTGATTTTGACGATTTTACTTTATACTTTCTTGTCAATTACTTAATTGTATAATTTAAAAGAAATATTAATTTATTTATTTATCTATAATATAACAAAACTATTTTTTTATATTATAAGGTCGCCCAAACCAACGTAGGTAAATGCAATACGGCAATACGGCAAGTTTAACATTGCAGTATTTGCCTTTTGTTTTATAAGTTATAAATGACAACATCCCTTAGTACGACTCCGTACAACCCGGCCCTTTAATTCAGCAGGAAAATCATTTGCTGTCAACAGACAAGTTTGCCAGGCGTTCAATCAGAGTCGCCGTAAGTCGCATACATACCATAAAGCACTAGTTAAGCAAACTGCAGAAAGGCCAAGCCATAGCCAACGGCGAAGTGAAAATAGCTCATGATCCTTTTTGTGGTTGGAAAATTTGAGTGCACAGACGAGACCGGACACAGAAAAAAGGAGAAGCATAGATTCCATCAAAATAAAACGAGACTGAGTTAACAGTGCATTATCTGTAATGAAAAGAGCAACACTATATTACAGTATAACAATGTTCAATTCAGGAGAGAACTATCATGTTGAATATGACTACCCAAAATAAGAAAAGTCCAAGTGGAAAGGCAATGAGGTTCTGTAGGGACAGTTTTGGTCACTAGGTTCGCTGACGACAAACCGATATCCATATTATTCAAAATGGCCACCGTTTGCATGTGAAAACCATGGACATTTATACATATTTTATATAGTATATATATTATATATATAGTTTATATAGAACATCCTTGGTGAAAACTAAGCTCTTAGCATCTAATTAATTCTTTTTATAATATTTTTACTATGCCTGGACCTTATTTCGCTGCATATAATTTAATATATATATTCTCCATGATTTATACAAAAATATCACTTTAAAATAATACATAAATAAAATAGTTTTAAAATATTATTGAGGCTTACAGAAAAATCAACGCTTTGATATCATTGCAACTGGTGCTGCCCTCCACAAAATGACGTCACAAATGAACCTCATAGTCGACCATTCCGCGTCAGCCTCTTGGTGGGTTGAAACTTTTGTTAAAAAATTATTAGATAAAAACCATTGAATGTTATGATGATCCCTGTATAGTCCAGCTCTCTATACTAATTGCCTGGGTTAATTGTAAGAGTGGGCCGAAAGGCCCAAAATTCGCCCATATGGAAAATAAAGACAATTTTCTTTCTTTCTTTCTAAGTGTAAACTCGAAGACAGGCTTACTTCACACCGAAGATGAATTTTGACAAAACCACGTCTCGGGTAACCAATAAGCCCGATAGTAACTAAAACTAACTGTCGTAGAATCTTCCGCACTCGGTTTGTAAATGTTTTGCTTATGGTTTGCTTATGTGTTATTGCTGCTCAATGGTTGCCCATGCCATGGTCTTCTTATAAAATTCCTTCAGGGTATATTAAGATTGTCCCCGAGATTACAGTCGCCGCAAACCTCCTAGGTAATGGACAGTACAAAATTTACCGCAGAGTATCAAAAATCCAGCTACAGCGGCCGTCCACTGATGCAGCCCCAACTCCAACATGAAGTGATAACAAGCAGGCACTAACAAACTGCCACACACAGCTGGTACCAGCCTAAGAGCAAACAGTGGCACATCTTCTTCATATAAGCTTCCAATTTTGTCGAATTTGAATTGCCCTGTAAAAAAATTATATCATTGAAAATTAAAAAAAAATTGAAATACAATGTGTACATCCATCAAAGTCCAGGTTTCACAAACGTAATATGCCATGCACCCAACATAGCTGTCCTCTTAACTTAGCAGGCTTAAGACTAAACTAAATTTAACTATACAAATCATAAAGAATGTGTTTCTAAAATTAATTACCGTCAAAGTTAGCCAGGTAGGCAGCTCCAGCAACTAACAGTTTTCCTAATGGTGGATGAGAGTCGAAGAAGAATATATTTTTCAAGTAGAGGCTCACATATTTCCCGTAATGAAGTTCATCAAAAACGATGGCTCTGCAAATAATGTTTTTTCTGCATTTGCGGATTTACTTAATTAACAAAATTGGTTATTTTGGGAGGCACATTTATGGCAAGTGCTACAAGTGGCTTCATTCCCTACAAAGAAATAGTTCCCAACCAGTAACGATCTGAGGACCACTCAGGCGGACAATGTGTCGCTGCAGACCATCCCTTACATCTATTATTATTATTTTTTTTTTTTTTTAAGAATTAGAAGGCTTTCAAGGATATTACTATATTTAGCTTACAGTATGATTTTAATGTACGACAAAGGTAATGTCGTATTCTCGGCATAATATTCTTGTTAATAGCATCTCATAAGTCACTGAGGACTACCGGTTGGGAACCACTGCTATAAAGCAAGGCAGACCCATAACTTTAAAATGTGGAAGAGGAGTGATCTTTTTATTTAGACAAAAAACAAGTCATGATAAATAGTGATCTAGTCTGTTACAAAGATGGGGCTACTATTAAGTAGGTTTGTCTCAATCATGATTATTACGACCGTGAGACGGGGTTGGCGCCTTTTATTTAGATAATGAGGCGCCTGGCTTTTGAATGGAACTGGCTAGTCTCAATAATACGGTCGGCCCTTTGACTTATCTAGGCCATTATTCCACACCCAGATTTCAATAGCGCCATATCCTAGTAGCGATTTCGTAAGGGTTATGAAATCTGGGTGCGCTTTGTTGTGTTTATATATTTAAAGGTCGATTGCAACCAAACTCACGCCATTTATTGCCGTATAGCGTACCTGTCCTATAAAAAATTAGAGGAATTATGAAGAGCCGAACGGACTGCGAGGTTTTACCTCAAATATGCTGAGGCACAAACCAACATACATAATTCACAGTGGCGTAACGATAGATTTTCGAGGGGGGGGGCTGGTTATAATTTGGCGCCCCCCCCCCCCATTGCCATAAGAATGTATTAAAATGGGAAAGCTGTTCCCATGGACGGAGGCATGGCCTATCTGTCCCTTTCGGGCCCGGGGACTCCACTGGGACAATTTTCTTGAAAGAATTGCCTGAAATATTGGGGTTTTGAGCATTTTTATAGCAGTAACGTTTCGATCTTACAAACGAACAATATAACACTGTACACAATAGGGGGGGGGGGGGTTCCCCGAGGGATTTTTTTAAAGACTGAAACAGTGGGGTTTTATTCATTTTGTCGGCTAAAAATTTTAGGTTTTGCAGACGACTTTAATTTAAATTTACCAGCCCAGGGTATGTGGCTGGATTCACTTAGAACTGTACTTAACACACTGTACATAGCCTACCTGGGTTCAGTTAGCCGATAAAGTCTGGAGGCCAGTGCCATTATAAATAGTACTGAAGCCATCGGGTCTATTTGAAATTTTAATTCAAGTGGTTGAACATTTTCTAGTAGACCTGGTTTTGAGACATCAACAGGTGAAGGAGAAGCGTCGATTGAGTTTTTTTGCTTCTGAAAGCAAAAACAAGTGTGGTGAGTCAAAGGACTTATAAGTGGCACTACGCAAAGAGAATTAGCAAACCAACCGTTCTATATACATTTTAACCTGCATTCTTATCCTATTCATAGACAGATGCATAAATTCAGAGCCTATTGGAATTTGTTACCTAATACATAATCAATTAAACAACCGTGCGGGGCCGCTCCAAGTATATACGTACTGCGCAGTGCTACACTGGTTAGTGAGGACTTAAATAAGTATCCTGTAAATAGGGATCGCCAGTCACGATACAAGACATGCCGGAGACCTCTCAGTCACAGCAGCCAGGCTGACAGCCCGACAGCGCAGTCCACGAGCCGCAGGCATCCGCATATATAACGCTCTACCAGAAGCCATAACACAGGAGCCTACGGCTAATGCTTTCAAGAAAGCACTAATTAACTTTTTGATACAACGCAGATTGTACAATCTGAAGGAACTGTAAAGCTATAGGCTATCTATATTTATTTATTTATTTTTTATATATTGTATTAGGACGCAAGATGACTGTGCTCAATGTTTGATTATTATTGTAAAATAAGATGTAACAAAGATGGGCAAATACACTTTGATTGATTGATTGAATGAAAACAGGCATGGCTCACATTAGTGTTAACTTAAATCATTACTCTAAATATATTGTAATGCGCCATTGGTAACTAAATAAACATAAAATTGTTGTAGGCCTAATCAGCATGCAACTCACCCCCATTGCAGAAGATTTGTTAAGTAGGCCTATAACAGGGTTAGCCTTATATGTATATTCTTGGTCCACTTTGTTTAAACTGTTATTCTTCTTTTCCATTTTTTCTTCGTTCTTGACAGATCTTTTGGCCTTCATTTCCGACAACAGAATTAATGCTATCAAAATGCCGCATGCAAGAATGTGACATGTCGTGGACCTACACTATGGAACGAGTAACGGGACTTTGTACAAACATTCTTGATACGGCTTCCTACTGTCCTTTCCAATGACAAATAGTTAAAACAAAAAACAAGTGCTCTTAAAAGTTTTAAGTAAAATACTACTCAACTCTCGCAAAATGTAAAATTAATAGTAAAGTAAAAAGTAGAAAACAGCATTTTTCTGTTAGTAAACATAAACAAATTTCAAAAATCGATCTAATTAGCAGAAGAAACTTACTTTTTCCCGCTCAATTTTAAATTACTCAACTATTTTTTCACTTTCTTAGCCAGTTTATAAATGAAATTTTTCTTAAATCAATTCATGGTTCTTAGTAATTGTTTTTTGCGAGCAGTCCATATAAATTCAACTAATATATTATTATGTTTAATTCATAATTATTAGGGTTAGTTCCTCTACATTATTAAAATTATTATTATCTTCTGCTTGAAATTATTACGGCTGCACCAAACAATGGTCGACTTTGACTACAGCCGTTGTGTTGCCGATAAATATTGTACGATTTCTAGATATATGATAATTTTAGCAGTACTTAATCGCTAGTGAAACATTAATTACATCATAATTTACAATGTTGTGGTGGCATATCTCAGCGTTACTATGCCTATACGGGTTTTGGAAAGAATATCGTCCGAGCGAACCTTTCATTTCTTCGTATTTGGTTGGAGAATGGAAGAATTTTACCAAGGAACAAGTAAGAAAAACATTTTCTGTTAAACTAGCCTTTAGCCACATTCCATTTTTCACAGTTTCAATTCAAATTATTTTGTAACTTTACTATTTGTAAGGTACATGTACGGTATGTATGTACGGTATGTATGGTACCTACCAAAAGACGATTGTGCATTTTTAGGTCAATTGCCTAATGCAGGTAGAGGTAGAGCGTAGGTTAGACCTAAGGCACAGGTACGTAGACTATTTACCAGGAGCCTGTCAGTTGTGTGAGGATACCTACCTATATGTAGACCTACGTACTTTTCTGACACAAATTCAGGGAAGTGATTGTGAAGGTGATCAGTAGCTTTTGTGGCATGGACTGCCAAAAGAATAACTAACTGTTATATAAACAAATAAGTGAATTCCAACAACAACCTTTCCTTAGTATTATTCCTTGCTAGTACCTAATAGGAATGGACTGATGCGAGGGCTCCTAGTGTTAGAAAATACAATATCTTCAACCGCTTATTTTACGAATATATTATGAAATACATAAATGCATTGCAAATTTGGATGTGCTTATTGGTACATTTACCTAGGTAAGTACCTCACGGAATTGAGTGATTAATTAACACAGGCCTAAAAGCACTTAAAACTCTCATCAACGCCTTCTCTCGAATAGTGCATGACACTAAATAAGCATGAAGTCCTTGCAGTGCAGAATATTATGGTTCTGTACTGGATACCTTCCCAAATGAGTATTGCAGGAAACCACAAGGCTGATTTAGCCGCAACTGAGTCGACCACCCTCACATCAGCATCATGGGCAAAAACCATCAGACGCGATGCCATAAAGAGAGCAATATGTAACCAATGGCAAACAGACTGGCTCCGGCCGACAAACATCAATAATAAACTCCGCAAGATGAAACCAACGTTGAAAAGAGAGCCTAGGTACTTCCTCTCGACAGCACAGACTAGAAGAGGTCATATGTTGAATAGACTTTGAAAGTTGACCCATGGTCATCTGATTTGCGACGAATCAGCTCCTCTATGTAGTCATTGCAACACCATTCTCAAAATTGAGCACATACTTCTGCACTGCCATGCGTTTAGTCAATTCTGGCGAAACCTACCACCACCTCACACTCTACCCCATCTTCTCGGCAATAGCACTGCCGTCAACTCCAAAATTCATTTTTTTAAAGATAGCCTTCATTCACAACTGTAACTTTTAATCAGTCATCCCTACGATCAATTACCCCGCCTGCACTCTAAAACACAAACCATAACATACTATCTGGGGCAGTCCCTGGGCAACCTCGTTTTCCAGTGTACTCCAAAAAAACCACTTACCAAACCATCACCACCACCTATCATAAGCCCCCACCTAACGGCGCAAAAATCCGCAAGGACTCCACGCCTTAAAATGAATAAATAAGGTTGTTAAGAAAGAATAGACTTTGTGTTTATAATCGGTGAGGCCTCCTCACGTGAAGGCTGTCTGGTAATGTTCAAAAGTTGGCGGTCAGTGTAATCTCGTACTATCATTAAAATAAACCGATTTATTAAAATCAAGATAAGAGAGCAATTCACTTAATTAGCCAGCCTATTGTGTTGCTAGCCTACTTGACTCCATTACCTAATGTACAGGGTAACCAAAGGTCCAACGACTCCTCTGCGACAGGCAATTAAAGGTCCATTTGATACTTTTTAGGTACATTCCCACTGATCACCATTTAGACACAATTCATATGTGGCATCACCTTCATGATTGTTTCCGTTAGGTAGTTTTTTGTAGCCTAAGTAAAAGTGTTATTGTTATTTTTGTTGCAGGTCAATCAAGACATTTATCCATTAGGAACATATTTAAATCTAGCACTATTAGTATTTGTTTTTCTTCTAACAGACTTATTAAGGTATAAACCAGTAATTGTCGCCGGTGGATTGTCAGCAGTTGTCTGTTGGAGTCTCCTACGATGGGGAACTACTATTTCTCATATGCAGGTGACGATTTAAAATAATTATCATAGTAATAATAATACTGCAGCCAAACTATGCCGTTTCTAGATTAACTTAACGCTGGAAATAGGGTTAACTTATTCTGAATAAACCCCAATCGATACAATTGTTATAAATAAGAGTGCAAAATGCGGGGGAAGTTTAAAATAAAAAATTACTGGAATACAAGAATATGGTTGCATGGTTTTATAATTGAATGAAATACAAAGAAACATTAAAATGTACCTACAGGTTTAATTTCGGAGTATATTAAGAATATAATTACAAAGGCTTTCAGTTGCTGCTGAGCCTCCGAGATACAATTTAAGCAGTCTTGAGTCTACGTAGCTCCTCAGAAGATATCGACCGCAGACGTTGTCGAAACGTTTGGAAGTACGCTGTCAGAACGGCCACCGCCTATCATCCCGGATTCTACTGCTTCATCATAATTAAATTATAAATAATTTGTCAAAATCTTAGGCGGCGTTTCCACCGACCTCGTTTTGCATAATGCAAGTGCATGACGTGGTAACAGACATCATTAATAAGTCTCTACCATATTATAACTTAATTTATAATAGATAAGGTAAGTATCTACATTATAGTCTCCTTAAAATATGGCAGAGACTTATTAATGATGTCTGCTACCACGTCATGCACTTGCATTATGCAAAACGAGGTCGGTGGAATAGCCGCCTAATGCTCGGTACACACAGACGATTCTCCCAGTCGGGATTTGCCGACATCTTTTTTATTGTTGCCCTATGTGGGCGGGAGTGGGCCTAACCCAACTACCATATGTGTGTATAGTCAAAAACTAATGCATTGTTAATGGTTTTATTATATTCTATTTCAGGCGGTGGAATTTTTCTACGCTTTTTTCATGGCTAGTGAAGTTGCATACTACACCTATATTTACGCTAAAGTCGATGAGAAGCACTACCAGAAAGTTACTAGCCACACAAGAGCTGCCTTTTTGTTAGGGAAAGCGGGCGCAGGCCTTTCATCACAGCTTTTGGTTTCATATAGTGTACTAGATTATGAACAGCTTAATTACACCACCATCGCAGGTAAGGGATCTATTTCCGCTTTCAATTTCTCAATTCGGTGGGCCCAAAAAAAGAAACAGCAATGAAAAAATGCAGACAAAATGAAATGAAAACCTAAGCTTTAAAAAAATCATTACTAAAATGAAAAAAAAAAACTAAATAAAATAAGAACTGATCAGAATAGCAAACAATATTAGGAGTATTAAATAATAGTTTACCATTTACCAAAATTTTGACCTTCCTTCAGTTCATTACTTATGCTGGTGTATGCTAGAGGAGAAATTAAACATTCGTTTCCCGCCATAAATATATTTTGGAATTTCAGGGGCCACCTCTATGACTAGCCATTGAAAAGACATGGCGAATTGCCCAAGACATTATTGGCTGGAGCAATTGCCCCTTCTCTCCTATATTGATCTCAAGTGTGTCTGTGATTTAACTTTACCATATTTACAGAGTAAACGTTACTTTTTATTTGAATATGTGAAATAGGAACTTGGCTACCGCGCCACCGCGCGCGTTTATTAAAATTCTTATTAAAACTCTACATTATATCTTGCATTATATTCCATTTTATGTTACTTATCAGCCCCTTCCTCTTTCCTTATATTTCGCACGTGAAATTTGTATTGAAAATATTAGTTCGTGGCATGAGCAATAACTCATTGTATTATTCCAGGGGTTGGTTTGGCCACAATCTTTGGGATATTATTGCCGTCTGTGCCAACGAGCATGTACTTCCACAGGGAGTCAACAAGCGAGGTGTCCAATGTGGAGTACGTCATCGATGGAAAAAAGACGGACAGTCATACTGACAGCAACAGTAGAGAGATGGGTTTCCGCGAGAAGTGGGCTACTGCATTGAAATTTCTAATCAATGACTTCATTCATGCTTTTACCAATCCATATGTCCTCCGATGGAGTTTCTGGTGGGCGTTTGCTACTTGTGGATATTTACAGGTGCATTTCATTTAGGTGGGGATTCCACCGACCGGCTAGGGCTAAATACAAAAACGGTGACGTGGTAGCAGACATTCAAGACTTAGGCGGGGTTTCCACCGACCTCGCATTGCAGAATGCAAATGACATTGACGGAAATGTTTGTTTTCCTCTGTGCCATAGTTAAAATTGATCAATGATCATACATCAAATTCACAAACAAACAAACTAAAATTAAAAAATGGCTTCATGGGATATGTTAAGTACAAACATTTTAATAGATTTCTATAAAAAGAAAAATTCAAATTTCCGTTAATGTCATTTGCATTCTGCAATGCGAGGTCTGTGGAAACCCCGCCTAAGTCTTGAATGTCTGCAACCACGTCACCGTTTTTGTATTTAGCCCTAGCCGGTCGGTGGAATCGGCGCCTTAAAGACAGTCAGCTTTAGGTCTTTTTTTTTTTTCTTTTTTTTTGGCGTCGGCGATGGGGAGCCATTCAGCCACTAATGTGCGACATTAGTCCGGTTCATTCTTAAATAGTTTTTTTACTGTTTTTTAAAAAAGTATGTAAAGCAAAATATATTGTTTGGCTGGGTGTTTCTAGAATTGAAAGTAGATTGAAAGGTCTGACTATGAAATTTGGGAGGCAATTGAGGAGGACTGTACGCTGTGCTGAGTATGATGGGCATTCCAATATGATATGCTGTAGAGTTTCAGCTACAGTAGGTCTACCATGGTGTTTAAGGAATAACTTATCCCGGGAATTATTTAAATTATTTTAATAGGGGTGATAAAATTGCCCTGTCGAATTCAGATAACTTACGCATGTAAAGCAGGCGGTCCCGGGCCTTCCTAGTTGAGTGTAAGAGAGGGTTTTATAGCCCTAACTCCGCTAGGTTGGCTTAGTAATAGAACAAAAAAGTCCTTATTTATTTTATTTATTTAAATATTGCTATAATAGAAAAACAACCGGTTTTGACCTTAAGCCATAGTCAAGTTATGACTACGACTTCAAGTAGAAACCGGTTTTGTTTTATTATCTTAGACTCGTATCTATATTTATCGTATCTCTTAAGTCATGCTTTCAAGTGTCAACAATTAAAATTAAATAATGACTTAGCTTATTCCACAAAAGTTATGTCTAAGTCCCACCAAGTCACAGTAGAGAACATCGAACATATCCGCCTGTTACATTCCGTCAATGACTCAATGGTAAGCTTGTCTCAGCTTGTCCGAGCTTGTCCGTTCACTCCTGTAGCCGGTTTAGATTGACATCGAGGACGTATATCAATTTGGAAAAAGGGATTAATAAAACGTCCTTCAGGACATTATATCAGTATTTTGTGGCCGGTGTAGGTTGACATCGAGAACGTATACCAGTTTGCCAATGGCCAGAAATTCATACGGCAACAATACAAATAATGTCCAAAATCCATGGGGTCGTTGGCATTGGACAAGGGACCTATGGGCCACTGTAAGTAGGCCTGGGTCGATAACAAGTCCTTCAGGACATAATTACTAATTATTGTTAACCTACTGTATATGCTAGGTACCTTATCTAGCATATTTTATAATTTATTTGTACAGCCTATAGCCTATGGTCTATAGCCAAGTAGCCCCTTACCTGTCCTGTGGTGAAATTAGAAAAAATAGAAATTAAATTTAAAATAAAAAGGCTATTGCATTCTATTTTCATTTATTTACTTTCTATTTCCATTATCCCTGGTTTTTCCCACTTTAATACAGGTAATTAGTTACAAAATGCTGTGGAAACATACAAATAAGGTTTCTAATGTTTTCTAAAAATTTCAGGTAACCGCGTATTCACAATTACTCTGGGAAGAAATAAAAAGCAAAGATGACGTACTATACAATGGATATGTTGAGTTCGGCTACTCTTTAATTGGTAAGACGATCAAATTTTTCTTTCCAGTCGTATATTTACTCCAGGATTGAAGACAGGGTGTACTTATTGAATGTGAGTGTGGTGAGGTAGATCGCGTCCTTTTCGAGTCCCTGGAAGCAGAGGTTGTGTGAAAAGAGAAATCTGATATACTAGTAGTTATAGATATAGTTACTGTAACTGAACGATCTACACCTTCGCCAGCAGCCCACAACCATGAGTTGGCGAACAAGAAACAGTGCCGAGGTTCACCAGATTATGTGTTGTACTGCTGTATTGGGCTGCAAGAAAGCTGCAGCCTGATCGAGGCGATTATAATACCGGGGTTAAATAAATACCCTAGGATTATAACTGTAAACTAACAAATTTTGAATAGCACTTTCCATTATAAAATTATCATTATTATAATAGAAAGTGCTATTCAAAATTTGTTTGTTTAAAGTTATAATCCTATGGTATTTATTTAACCCCGGTATTTATTTAATCCCCTGGTATTAAAAATGTAAACAAGATAATTTTATAAAGGAAAGTCCTATTCAAAATTTGTTTGTTTACAGTTATAATCCTAGGGTATTTATTTAACCCCAGTATTATAATCGCCTCGATCAGGCTGCTGAAGGTGGAAGTCTAATGGTATGGCGTAATATAAAAATAAATAAAAACTTATTGAATGTTCGTCAATTATTGTATTCACTTTCAGGTGCTTTCGTAGCATTTGGCGTTGGATTTCTCAAGCTTCCATGGGAGAAAGTGGGTGAAATCTTCTTGGCAGTTGTCTCGTTGTGCCAGGGCGCTCTTCTATTGTACAGCGCATACGCAGAAAATTTGCTAGTATCTTATGCTGTGTACATGCTCTATGGTATTCTCTATCAGTCAACCATCACTATAGCTTCGTAAGTCCAATTTTTTAGTTTGATATTCACTCATGATGCATGTTAAACCGGCGAATCACGTTATTGTAAGATCGATTTTAATAATTTTTATAACGTTTAATTTCGATACCCTTCCCTTTGAGCTTTGATTTCTGGAAAAATTATAATTTTGGACTTTGATATATTTTACCATACGTATATATGAATGTTGTGTGATTCTATTACTTTATGCGAACCGTTGAACTATCGACTAAAGCAGATGACCTTATGGTCATTATTTTACTTAAGGACCAAAAGTGCATGTAGAACTCGTCATGTGTCAATAGGACAAATAATAATACTAGGTTTGAAAATACGTAAATGCCCCGATTGGATCGCCATAAAGGATAACCACTGTTATATTATCCTTGATGCTTAGGTCGTAAACGACCAATTTGATCTGGGCAGCGCATCAAGGGACAAAATACTAAATACCAGCGGTGATTGCATGAGAACCCAGCGTTGGCGGTTTCAGTGACGTAACTATATGACAGAACTGGACTAACCGTGAGTGGAGTCATTAAATGTGTTATTGCTTTGTTTTCAGATCAGAAGTAGCGAAGTGCATAAGGGAAGATAGTTATGCTCTTGTGTTTGGGGTAAATGGATTTATAGCCCTAGTCATACAGACATTACTAACCGCTGTCGTTATTGAAGCATTTGAAGCAGAAATTCGTGATCAGGTATAGTTGAAAATGTTATTATTTGTGTTTACATGAAAGGGAAATTGCCCTTTTATGAATTGAGATTAAGAGAAAATTTCTCTGCAGTTACTTTTCCAGCGATAGACCTAAAAGCAAGCTCTATACATTGGCAACTCATGGGAATAAAATTTTGGTGAGGTACTCTAGAAAAAAGAATATTTTGAGGAGACTTGACACCTGCCAATTGCGTGGTAAATTTATCTGACTGGAATGGAGAATGGCTGTGTTAGATTGCTTTCCGACCACACCATTACTTATTAATCATTTCTATTAATCCCTCATTTGGTTTTCCTTTTAGTTCATAGCATACGGTGGATATTACATGGTCCTGGGAGTAGGGTTTGCCCTGGAGAAAACTATTCGATACATCCGAGAAAGACGGTAACATCGACAGTTAACGATGGCAAGTAGCAAATATCTTAAATTCATAGATTCGCTCAATAAGTACGAATAGATTTTTAGTCTGTGATATAGTATAGGTCATTTTTTAACATGGGTATCTAAGTGCTGTATATTTCTGAATTCTTTCGTTGCGCAAAATTCTTGTCTTCTGGTACAATGGAACTTGAGGGCACTTACTGTATGTACAGTAAGTTTTTTAATTCAAATTATTTAAGGTAACGAAGCTTTGAATATTCCACGGCTGTCACACTGTGATAACAGTAATATTTCTTATGTATAAATTTAAGTTTGGCATGTATTTTTTTTTTTTAATTTTATTATTGGACATAAATGATAAGTATTGTTTAATGTACGAGTAATAACATACTGTTAGACAGTCATTTGGACTACCACATTGAGTAGGAGGATATGGTATACAAAGATTTCCGCTGACAATAGCCCGATCGTAGAAGTGACGTGGAATGCATGTCATATAATCTATATTCAGTACTTTCAATGTTGTTGTTTACAATTCCGCCTTAATGTGCCTATTTCGCATATAGAAATGCCGGCAATACATGCGGCCACAGAGATCACGGGGCATCTGCCTTTATTTTCCTCTTTATTATTAATTGGCTGCAAGCATTTTTCTATGCGAAGAGGTCCAATAGGACAACTAACATTGAACGATGAAATCGATTCAGACGCTTATTATTTATTTTATATTTTGTCTGACCATGGTGGCGTGGCTAAGACGGGGTTTCCACCGACCGGCTAGGGCTAAAAACAAATACGGTGACGTGGTAGCAGACATTCAAGACTTAGGCGGGGTTTCCACCGACCTCGCATTGCAGAATGCAAACAATCAAACTAAAATTAAAAAATGGCTTCATGGGATATGTTAAGTACAAATATTTTAATAGATTTCTATAAAAAGAAAAATTCAAATTTCCGTCAATGTCATTTGCATTCTGCAATGCGAGGTCTGTGGAAACCCCGCCTAAGTCTTGAAAGTCTGCTACCACGTCACCGTATTTGTATTTAGCCCTAGCCGGTCGGTCGGAAACCGCGCCTAAGTACTGTACATAGGCTACGTAGATTAGTCAAACAATCCCTAAAACCTACCTTAAAAACAGTAAATTTTAATTTTTTACCCAAGGTACCCAATGGGCCTATTACAATCTGTGAAAAATGAGGCTGGATATTAAATTACTTTTCACGTAAATTATTGATATTATTATTGTTATAAAAATTATTGGCTGACCCGAGTGTTGAAAATTTGGAGGGTTGGAGGCCCAGTGTACAAAGGCGATTTATGTCTAGACGGCAGCTCTATTAAATACATGCGTCTACAAAAGTGGTTTAACTGCGTTCATTGCCAGCAATGTACTCGGCGACAGTGGGGCGGTGCAGTCAAGACAGAAAACCGCTTTTATGGGCCGGGCCTTAAAGTAATCTGAGCTACACTGTTATAGGAGTCCGAAGTACGGTATCTTCGCGCTTATGACTCTGATAATGATTAATAATAATAAAATGATTAATATAGGAGATAAACTGGATTGGTCCGACTTTTCGCGATAAACCCATATACGCTAGACATATTGCAGTAATTGTAGAAAAACCTGACATATGATATAATAAGAACTTATAACTTCAAGTCAATTTGTTCAGTCTAGACCTCGTAATGTTGGCACTATTGAAATAATATATTTTGTAACCGATTTTTTAATGGGCCGTATTTTTGGGCAGCTTTCCCAAATATTTGAGACCATTGCCAATGTTGTAATAGAACTATTATTGCCTGATTCTGCTAGGTAACCGAGAACATAAATACATAAAAACAACGGCGAATTATGTGTAAAATTACGCCTAAGGACGATATTATGATAAAAAGGTTTGATTCGGCCTCCATTGATCCTATACTTACTGGATAGTGAGTAAGTACCATAGTAGGCTATTAAAGTTTTGAAAAACAACATGGCGTGAGAGAAAATTAATTAATTTCTTGTTCCACGCTCTGATATATTGGCATAATCGTTCTTTGAAGACCTCCTGATAAACAGTATAAAAACTTTATTGCTTTCCAATTTATACGTAGTATAAGGAAAGCTTTGTGATGGTCGAAATTTTCGATTCCGAGATTTCAACGGATTTACACGTTTTGAGGTCCCAGGAACCCAAAAAAGTGGTTTTTACAAAATGCCTGTCTGTCTGTTCGTCGATTTCCGGGCAAACTACTCAGTGGATTTGAGTGAAATTTGGCATGTAGGTTCACAAAAATCATACCTCGGGACCATTTTTTTTTTTTTTGGGCTAACTCAATTTGGGGGGGTTTTATTTTCAAAAAACTCAAAAAAAACGTCTAAAAAAATTATTTCTCAAAAACGGCTCCAACGATTTCTTTTAAATTCTCGTAGATTGTAGTCGTTATTAATGTTGACAAAATGCGGGGGGTCGCTTGCCCCTTGATAGTTTGCTTCTGGGGGTAAAAAAATAAAATTAACTAAATTTTAATGAAAAAATGACTAAAAAATGCGAAACCTTTCTATCGATGATTTCTACCTTCAAGCATGTTTTAGGTGTTAAATTGAGTAACGAAACCGGATAGGTTGCTTTCCCAAAAAAATATTTGGTTTTGCCCAAAAAATTATTTTTTGAAAAAAATGATAGAAAATTCGCGCTCAAATGCATTGCATGCCCTGCCATTATTGCTGTGTGGTAATTAATGTGTTTGTTTGACCTATCGAGAATTTACCTCACTTCCAGTGACGTTAGGTGGACAACCGCCGCCCCCACCCCCCCCCCCCCCCCCCCGAGATATCGGCAATTTAACCATAGGAAAAATATTTGCCATAAAATTACTAATTTTCTCTATCTAATAATTTTGATAAATTGGAAAGCATGTTCGAGTGAACTCGGACCGGTTCTTTAATTTGCTTTTATATGAGCTATTGCTAATATACAATATACTGTATATCTACGAGTATACAATTATCTAAAAAAAAAAAAGCAGACCAGAAATAGGATTTACTAAGTTCTATATAGGAGAGATTCGAGCGCGCAAAAAATATTTTTTTAAATCCTAGTTCGTTTTTTCAATGGCTGGCCATAAGAGACGTAACATCAGGTGGGCCCAGGATTCAATATATACTTTTGGCTCGCTCGAAGGTCCCACCTCTCCTATGTAAGTAAATAATACTGTAGGACCTTATCGAAGTTAAGGATAAGTACCTATAGTTCACAAGACAAAATTTATTGTGTATTATCACAGTTTAAATATTTTAAGAGGACATTAAAGAACAGTTTTGCCAATATAGGGGCGCTGGAACCAGAAATTAATTAATTAGCTCTCACACCATGTTGTTTTCCACAAATTTGGAAAGATTCCCCTTAATTAATTAATTAACTGTGGATGTATTTTAGGCGGCTATTCCACTTGTCAATATTCCGTCATTTGTGCATCAATAGTTGATGAGATTTTTTTTTAAAGGAGACTATTATGTAGATACTTAACTTATCTATTATAAATTAAGATATAATATGGTAGAGACTTATTATTGATGCATAAATGACGGAAAGTGGAATAGCCGCCTTATTGTAGGCTGCATTAAACTCCATTAAGGGGCAGATTTCAAAATATTTTGGAAAAAAACGCAATGATCGTAAATTTTTTACGAAATTAATTCATTTCTCGTTGCACAGCTACAAAGATACTCGTATGAAAGTGGTCGAATGAAAAATACATAAAAAAATTGTTGTCTATGTCAGGACATGTAGGAGTAGTTATACAGACTCCGCCTTTCACCCGAAAGGTTGTTGGTTCGAGTCCCACACTTGCTACATTTTCGGGCCATGCTTCGGAGGGCATGTAAAGCAGGTAGTCCCGGGCTTTACTAGTTGAGTGTAAGAGAGGGCTTTATAGCCCTAGTAGTAGATTTTTGGCAGAGTCCCAGGCCACGGTGAGGGCCCATAGGACACACGCCCCATCTTGCTCACTCGTACAACCCGATTGCGGTCGCGAAGCGCGCCGCCTCCTTTGGGCGAAGCTGTTTCCCTGCCTGTAGTCCTCCCAAAGCAAAACCGACCGAGGGAAGACGTTCTCGCCAGACAGCCGGGCAGTCCATCAGCACGTGCCACCCGGTCTCAGCGCCAATCTCGCAGAAGCGGCAATCCTGCGTTGGAACCTGTACACCCAAGCGAGCAAGGTGAACCCGGAAGGGGCCGTGTCCCGTCAGCATAGCAGCAGCAGCGCGTACTGCTCGTCGACTGCTGGAGATGACATCTCGTTTTAGCCGCTCATCCGGTCCGAGCAAACATGCCTTGGAGTGATGCATTCCGCTTGCACTGGACCACACTGAGCTCCACTTGTCCCTCATGACGCAGTTCCCCTGGTTAAGGATAACCCTCCATGGGACCGGGAGAATAGGCTCCGGACCAACTGGAAAAACTGCTGATCCAGCACGAGCTAGTTCGTCCGCTTTTTCATTGCCAAACACTCCACTGTGACCGGGAACCCACACCAGCGTTACGGAATTATGGTGTCTCAATGACATGTATGCAGCCTTACAATCCTTATAGCCCTAACTCTGCTAGGTTGGCTTAGTAATACAACAAAAAAGTCAATTTTTTTCCCCCTACTAATTTACCTATTTACCTAATTTATCTTAGGTATCAAATTATTTTAATGCATATATATTTACCGTGTTCTTCTGAAGTAATACTGTACTATATCAGATGAGAAAACATAAATTTCCTGCAAAAGCTTGGTTTATTTTCGAATTTTTCATCTGGTCACTTTCATATCGAGAAATGAATACATTTCGTCAAAAATACGCGATACTTCCTTGCTTCAAACTATTTTGAAATCTCTGTCTTAAAACTGCATACATTTTGCCACAATTTAAAATTTGAAGCCTTCGTGTAAGATTATCTACATGCATTGAATATAGTTACCTGCACTATTGTAAACGTGAAAATGTTTACTTACTTTTGTATGACATTAAATTCGTTTTGTTAAACTCCTTTGACTGGTTTATTAATTATTGTAGGCTCGAGGTTTATCCATAAATACAAGTATTATAGAAACACTCGGTTGCAACCGTTGTGTTAATTATTCGCATTTGCACAAATTCACACCAAAACTATGAGAGGTTAGGCATATTCCAAATTGGTATGGAGACCAATTTAGCCAGCAGCTAAAGTAGACCTAGGCCTACATAAAAAAATTAATGAATAATTATTTTAAGATTACGTAATTCCTACGATGGTTACGGATTTATAGGCCTACCTTAATCAGCAAAAGATTCAGAAAATGTTATTTTTCATGAGACAAAACCTTTTTATGAGGATTCGAATTTTTTATTGAAAACATCTTAAGTCCACTTGTAAGAATTGATACTTGATACTTCGGCTCGCTACTTTTAACAAGACAGAATTTCAAAATTTTCAGTGACACGAAGAATTTTTTCTAGGCTATAGGACTTTTGTCAATTGATAGAGTATATGTTCTTCAAACATCTCAGTTTTGCACTTGCTTAATCTTTTAACGATTAAATTACCGACATGCTGTACTGCATACGCTTAGTATTTAGTTACGTACCCGTGACCATGGATGCTGTTCAAAGGGTCCCCAGACCTATGTCAGCTCAACACTCTAAATAATAATAATACGTACCCGTGAGCGAATGCATTTAGGCCCTACATATCTTTATGGTATGAAGAAATGTAGCAACTAGTAAGTGAAATTAAGAAGAGCCCAAGTCAAAATCCACAGAGATTAATTTATTCCAGGCCAAAGCCTTCAGCGTTTGATATGGCAATGATAAGTTTCTCCCTGAGCACACCCCTTGACTCGTATTGTGGTAGAACCAACTGGTTGAAACATGTATGAGCTTCCGGAAGATTGTCGGGCTTATTTGTAATCCTGGTCACTTTGAATGTCATCTCGCCCATTCCGCCAACAGGGACTCTGTCACTTCCTGTTGTAAAGAGGAGGAATTTCTTTTTCAACTCGTCTGACAACGAATAGAGGACATCCCAAAATTCCCTAAAATAAAATATGAGATGAAGTTGAATAGCCCAGTACCTGCCGCATCACTGAGGCTACCTAGGTACAAAAGCTAGGAAAAAAGAAAGAATATGTATATACCGGAAATACCTTCTGGGGCACTAATAGATTAGGTACCTACGGTTTTCTGGGGTCCAGTTTGAGCCAGTGAAGGCTCAGTAATGCAATAGTACACGGACAATTCCGCGCACGCGAGTCACAGACAAGTTTTTGTTTTTGTAGCAAATGGGTATTTAGAAAACTACAGAGTCAACTTCAGAAGATTTCTGAATTTGGCGTGAAGCCGGCTGCACACTAGTGCACGGTTTTCCCCCTGACATGCCCAGAGCCCGCGTCAGTGTCAAAAACCTCTGGAAGTTGAGCCTGTCGTTTTCGAACTACCAATTGGCTACAATGAGAAAAATCGTTCTTGACTCGCGCATGCGGAATCGTTATTGTGTACCGGGCCTAATATGTTGGCAAAATCTGTTGAAAATTATAAGCTTCTATGTTCGAGAATAACTAGCTTTACCGATTATTTTACAACACCCGACTGACTAACTCTTCTTTTCTTTGAATTAGCCTACATCGGAAATGAGGTAAACGTATAGCCCTATCTCCACAAGGACCATTGATTTGCTCATCATCCTAAAGAATTGAGAGTCAGTCAAAAGTATCCTACACTTATTATACAGACAGCTAGGCGCACCAGCGTAGCAACACACCAACAGGATAGATCAGGACCTTCAGTTTCGCCTTAAAAAAAAATAAGTAAAATGTTCACTTTCACATAAAGCCGCCTTAAAGCGCAATATTTATTGCCAATTCTGAAGTACAGAATACTTACAATATAAGGGCATCATCTGCTTTGTATCCGTCATATTCTGTGACTTTACGAAGTTCATTTAAATCCAGATTAGGGGACCCGCAAACAAGCATTTCTACTTCTTCTGGCCGCAGCATCTGTAAATGAAACAAACAGAATGGTAAATAAAAATCAAACCATATTCCGTTAAATATACTATAATAATGAAACTACTGGATAGTAGGCTAATCTGCAAGCCTGCAACACTTTTTTCATGTTGAATCTTCTAAATTTTGTCTTGATTTTATTTCTAGCTAAATACTCACATTAATTTGCGGCAATATCGATTTAATCACTAATTTGTAAATTGTATAACTTAAAAAAAAAAAACAGCGTTCTCCTTTAAATTATAACGGCTCATGTCAATAGAAATAAATAAATCTATATAAATAAATGTACCTATCTAGAACAATCTACTCACATCTGTACTTGGTTGGTTAAGTCATGCTTTCACCTGTTTCATTGCGTCAATGGTAAGTTTGCCTAAACTTCTCCATTATCGTTTGTAGCCGTTGTAGGTTGACATAGAGGATGTATACCAATTTGCCATTGACCAAAAATTCAAATAATGACCGCAATCCATAGGGTCGTTGGCATTGGACAAGGGACCAAAGTAGGCCTAGGTCAATAAAAAGTCCTTTCGGGACATAATTATATAACTAGATAAATTTCTCTTAGTCGCGTACCACTATCGTGACTATCCCCATTGTATTTTACGAAAGATGTAGATAACACATTACTCACTTCTCTTTACAGCTAAAATGGAATATTCAAAGCAAATAATAAACTTACGATGAGTGCATTGGAAGCACAGACACTGTGAAATCCCAAGTAGAAAGCCCGGAATTGTTGATATATCGCTGCGTTGAGGACCCAGTCCAAGTAGAGCTGGACGTATTGTTCACGATTGTCGTTGGTAACCGCAAGGTTCTCGCCATTTTCTTTCAGTTTACAGGTTTTAACATCTCCATATTCTTCCAGTGACACTTGAAAATTCATGCACATATCTTCTTCAACATTTCCCTCATATGCTAAGAGCTCTCCTAGACCTTTTGCAACATCCTGCAAAGAAATAACATCCAGTGAATTAATAACATCATATGTCAAACAGAAGGCATTTGTGGATAACGGAATTTGCAATGGGTTGCCGCAACAACCTTAAAAATGACTCGTATCTGTACTTGGTTAAGTCATGCTTTCGCCTGTTACATTGCGTCAATGATAAGCTTCTCTCAGTTTGTTCATTATCGCTTGTAGCCGGTGTAGGTTGACAGCGAGTTTGCCAATGGCCAAAAATTTATACGGAAACAGGGGCCACTATAAGTAGGCCTAGGTCCATAAAAAGTACTTCAGGACATTATTACTTACAACCTTACTTACAAACTTAAAGAACACTGGACAATGCGGACCTGTAAAATTGTTATAATAACTCAGTTAGGTTAAAGGATTAGTAGAATGGCTTCGATACACATCAAAACATCATGTTGACTCCCTGGACGAAGTTCTTTCTCTTTAAACGTATTCGTTCGGTAGGGGTCTAACACATGTTATGGTATTCAGTGGTCTAACAGCATCGTTTTGCACTTTGCTCTGCAACACTCACCGGCATTATTTCTGCTAGGTCTTCTATCGTTGGATGTCTGACAACTCCAACCCCTGATGTGTCCACTGCTGGGACTACGGGAGGGGAGAGTAGCTTGCGGTAACAAACAGAAGGAAAGTGGAGGTCAAGAATAATAGAATTGTACACAGCCAAGCCCATAAGCACTCCTGTTAAAAGAAAAATAAAGTTAGTGTAATCAAGATTTATTTTATAAGCAACCTTCCAAGTCGCATGAGATGCATGATGCATTCTAATTTCATATCAAAATTCAAAAGTTAGTTAGGTAGGCTACCAAACGGCGTACCTTATTCAATTCTTAAACGTATGATTTTTTTGGTAAACATACATTTTACATTACATACTACTTTACAGGACTGAAAAGGAAGGTGCTAGGTCATGATTTTATTATTCGCGCCTACTGAACGCCATCTGTTTCATTCCATTCAACTGTATACACTCACACCAACTCGAACTCAGAAACTTAACTTACCTATAAGATTATATTCTCTAAGATTTCCCTCCTGGTCAGTGCTGAACCAGTAGGAACGAGAGTGTGGGTGATAGACGAACATTCCATAATCTGGGTGAAAGATACGACGAATAAGCAGCAAAAACCATTCCTTAGTCAGTCCTCCCATGTCCAGACCGGGCTCCCCCACAAATGAAACTTTTAGCTTCTTCTTGAGATCTTTTTGCTTCAATGAAATCTCGTTGAGTGAGTCACTGACCAGATGAGACCGTCTGACGTGAATGTTGAGGAAGAAAATGTCGATTTGTGGAGGCTGATGGCGAGCTACTTTGGCTACCAATGATCGTCGCGCTGTTAAAATCATCTGCTGCTCTGAGTCCTGAAAATTGTTTAAACATTATAACACTATGTTTATACCTATACGAAAAATACCCTACGGACAATGGTAGAGTTTGCCTAAATGTAAACACTGACTTCCCGCTTCTTCATTTATATCTAAGTGACCAAGCTGAATGTGTTGGCCTAAGTAGACTACTGCAAAGGGAAGAAATTTCGAAAAAGGGTGCAGTACAGTGTACAGCAGCCACTGAGCGTTTCAATTTAGAAGACTACAAGTGTCTAAATTTGTAGGTCCGGGAAACAACCTTGGATAACAACTTTTGACACAGTGGCACAGTGGCAGTGGCACCCTAAAATTAAATACTTTTCATTTTTTATTTAATTAACTCAGCTAGTTATTAGAAATGTGGCTCATTTAAGTTGTAGAAGACTACTTCGCGCATCATGTAATCGGGTACTTTTACTTTTCGGTTTTGTAGTTTATCCAAAGATTATATTTTTCGCGAAATTTATGAAAGAACTAAGGTACCGTACCACAATTTAATATTTCCTATAAGATGATACATGAAGTAGTCTTCTACAACTCGCATGAACCAAATCTATAATAACTTGCTTTTTTAATTTAATAAAAAATAAAAAGTCAATAAAAACAACAAGTTTTGGGGTGCTCAATTTCTAAGTGGCATGTCCTCTTACGGTACACTCACTTGAGATGTTTATACATTCTCCGAACACGCGCTTGGAAGTTTACCTCCCACGACTAAGGAGTTATTACTAACCTTAGTTAAAATAATACGTTTGGCCACAATGCTGAGAATGAATGGATACTGACAATACGCGAACTGTCCAGGCCTCTGGGGGTTCTGCCAATTGAAGTAGTCCTGCATCAAATCGATGTGATCCAGTGCAGAGTTATAGAACTCTGAGTAATGTAGAGGTGGCGGAACACACGAATTATTTGCAGCATCTGAAAATTTTAACAAATCTCGTAAATAAATCAATGATTCCAGACACGATTTATCCTAGTCCAATTTCGGCCTAATCTTCTAATGAGCCAAGGATGATAAAAAAATGAAGACCTTAACGATCACCCTCTCCCATGATCACACCACATCGTCCTTCTCTAAGAAACAAGTTGGTAAAATTTGTATTAGTAAAATAGTATTACTATAATGGTATACAATAGTCATTAAATTGACTTAGGTTGAAGAGGCAACCGAAATTAGAGAATCAAGAAAACTCTTGACTTAGCAGGATTCGAACCACCGATCTATGCCTTGCTGGACATCGTGTTGCCACTAGACGTGGATTCGAGTCCCTCCAACTCCACATTTTTCTTGATTCTGTAATGTCGACTAGGCTATTAATTATAGGTAACTCTAGATTTGATTGACAATTTTTAGTAATAAGAGTCTCAGTACTGTACAAGTACTGTTCACAGTGAACGAAGAGAACATGAAATTTAGTAACACCTGTAACCTGTTGTTAATCTTTTTCAGTAAATAAAATGTAAATAAGAATTTTTTTCATACGAGGCCTATTGTGTATCAACATTTTTCCCGCCAATGCTATTGATAATAATATGTAAACAATGTCATTGTCTGAACATTATATCACGCTGTATTAAGGCGGCTAAATTTGTTCCGCCGACCATATTTGCCTCACTTGTGAAAGTGCTTGTGAAGCAGTGAATTTTGTCATTGACATTTGTTTTGTTTTAAGGAGACTATTATGTAGATACTTGACTTATCTAAGTTATAATATTATTAGTGATGTCTGCTACCATATTATAACTTAATTTATAATAGGTAAGTTAAGCATCTACATAATAGTCTCCTTAAAACAATACAAACGTCAATGACTTAAAATTCACTGCTTCACAAGTGAGGCAAATGGTCGGTGGAATAACCTAACGGCTAATGAAAGCCCCCAACTTCAATTTCTTGCTCAAAGTCAAATTTCTCATGAAATATCGATCGTAGAGCCATTAGGTGTCAAAAACTAGAAAAAAAAATATATGTCATCAATCGGCCACAGTTGTTGAACTTGACACTGACACTGAGGATGTCTGGTCGAAAGACTTCCGCGTACTGCGTATCAAAAGAACCGGTCCGAGTTCACTCGAACATGCTTTCCAATTTATCAAAATTATTAGATAGAGAAAATTAGTAATTTTATGGCAAATATTTTTCCTATGGTTAAATTTCCGATATCTCGGGGGGCGGGGGGGGGGGGGGCGGTTGTCCACCTGACGTCACTGGAAGTGAGGTAAATTCTCGATAGGTCAAACAAACACATTAATTACCACACAGCAATAATGGCAGGGCATGCAATGCATTTGAGCGCGAATTTTCTATCATTTTTTTCAAAAAATAATTTTTTGGGCAAAACCAAATATTTTTTTGGGAAAGCAACCTATCCGGTTTCGTTACTCAATTTAACACCTAAAACATGCTTGAAGGTAGAAATCATCGATAGAAAGGTTTCGCATTTTTTAGTCATTTTTTCATTAAAATTTAGTTATTTTTATTTTTTTACCCCCAGAAGCAAACTATCAAGGGGCAAGCGACCCCCCGCATTTTGTCAACATTAATAACGACTACAATCTACGAGAATTTAAAAGAAATCGTTGGAGCCGTTTTTGAGAAATAATTTTTTTAGACGTTTTTTTGGAGTTTTTTGAAAATAAAACCCCCCCAAATTGAGTTAGCCCAAAAAAAAAAAAATGGTCCCGAGGTATGATTTTTGTAAACCTACATGCCAAATTTCACTCAAATCCACTGAGTAGTTTGCCCGGAAATCGACGAACAGACAGACAGACCGACAGACAGACATTTTGTAAAAACCACTTTTTTGGGTTCCTGGGACCTCAAAACGTGTAAATCCGTTGAAATCTCGGAATCGAAAATTTCGACCATCACAAAGCTTTCCTTATACTACGTATAAATTGGAAAGCAATAAAGAAAATACTTCTACTACTTTATGACATCTCATTTATGTCTCTACGACTGAAATTTCATGAGAAGAATTTGTGCAAAGAAGAACGGAAAAAGCGGGGGTCCATTTGCTCTTGAGATAAATCCACGTTAGCAGTGTTTCTGAAAGGCAATCTAAGCTTACTTATGAGTGCCAGAGCTTTCGTCCCCGTTGGTATCC
Organism: Psococerastis gibbosa; assembly: GCA_963971405.1. Lineage (NCBI taxonomy): Eukaryota > Metazoa > Arthropoda > Insecta > Psocodea > Psocidae > Psococerastis > Psococerastis gibbosa. The sequence continues at coordinate 9,823,532 of OZ020484.1, read as the reverse complement.
ACCACCTGCACTTGCCCAGAGGAGGGAGGCTTTTATCTGCAGGCGGGAAATGACGAATTGTGATAAACTGAAGGATGTGCCGGACGATCATCCGCAGCTTCCCGACTTCCAAACTAAACGAACCAAAAATAATTGTAAGGCGGGGATTCCACAGACCTCGTTTTGCCCCGTGAGCGTGACATTGACGTGGTAGCAGAGATTAAAGAGTCTAAAAATGTCTGCTACCACGTCAATATAACGCTCACGGGGCAAAACGAGGACTGTGGAATTGCCGCCTAACACACATAACTGACTGAAGACGTTAATAATAACGAAATACAATCGCAATATATCCTAGAGAAATAAATAGTACTGTATAATCTCAGGTGCATATTCCACCAATCTCGTTTTTGATATTTACCGTGATATTGACGTGGTAGCAGACATTAAAGACAGTCTACAAATGTCTGCTACCACGTCAATATCACGGTAATTATCAAATACGAGGTCAGTGGAATATGAGCCATAACGACAAAATAACGAAAAAATAATGTAGGCCTAGCCTAAGTTGCACATTAATATTTATTTGATCGAAGAAATATTTGAATGGTTTATTTTGAATACATTGGCTACGATTTTAATCTGATTTTTGGTATCAGGCCTACACGTTCCAATTTTTCTTTGGCCCATATTTATTGGATCAAATATAGGAACAATATTAGAGTCATTCAGTGTGTAATCAGGGGGATTTTTTAATAACAATTTATTGTGAAGTTAAACAATTTCAGCAACGGCGACCTAGCAATAAAAATTAACTAATTTAGTGAAGCTTACGTTTTAAACCAATGAACAAGAAGATGGTGATGACTAGTAGGTAATTCAATAATTTGGCGTAATAAATGGGCCAAGATTGTATAAGATGACTGAGATGCAAACACTGGGTTCTGGACAAGAATGAAATATGATCTGGTTAGGTCTTTATCATACAATCTGAAATAAATAAACAAATTTAAGACGACTATTCATAGGACAGCGGACCCCATGTCATAAATTTAAGCTTAGGAATATTCAGTCCACATTTTTAAAAAAATAGCGGTTATTAATTTGTAATCTATCTATTCCACTTGTCAATGATAAATTAATGCAATATACAGCTTAAATTATCTAGTTATTAATTTATTTTTGTACATGAAATCATGGACTTACGCTCTTTCTTCCTCTAGAAGCGCATTAATTATTGATTTGAGAACGGTTTTATGGATAAAAGAAGGCATGCCTCGCAGTGTATCGTGCACGGCGTACACAAAGTCCATCTTCAGATCTGGATCTTCGGCTCGACCGCCACTTAGTTCCCTGTCCACCTGAAAGAAATCAATAACTGCAGGGATGGCGCTAGAAATTTAAAACATTTTTCATTGGGAGTAACACTGGCGTAAATTCCCATGCAACATTTCTGGGGGGGGGGGGGGGGGACTTTAGGACCCCAAGACTTTGATTCATTACTGATTCACTTCTGAAGTCTGCCTAGCAAATTACATGACTTTACTATTATTTAAATTTTCTTGTATTCCTATGGAGCTTTAGTCATCGTCTCATTCTCTATAATGCAAGACGGCCAAATTGCTGAGAGAAAAGTGGGCCCGGAAGTTTCCCCTGGAGAAAAAAAATTGATAGAGGGCCCAAATTAGTGAGGGTTTGCGCATGTTATACCCCGGAGGAGGGCGGGGGCCCCGGGGGTCTCCCCCGGAAAAAAAATTGCTAAATGGGACCAAATTAGTGAGGTTTTGCGCATGCTATACTCAGGGAAAAGGGGGCCCGGGAAGAAAAAAATTGAGAAACAGGCCTAAATAATTAGTGACGTTTTACGGATTTTGGAAGCAGTACAGTTGAGATTTTACCGACGAATAAACCTGCCACTCAGGGGGCCCGGGGATCTCCCCCGGAGAAAAAGTTTGAAAAAATAGGTCTGAAGTATTGGGGTTTTAAGCATTTTGAGTAATTTATTGTTGTGAAAGTAATTAGTCAATATGTTAATTTTTTTTCATGATGTTTTTCATGTAAATAAGCATACCAAAAATTAATTTCCCTTTCGATATTGTGGATACTATGCCTTTCGCCCCCATAACGTCTTTGTCACCAGAAATCCTGGGGGGTGCTACGGGTGCCCCTGGGGAAGGGGCTAAGCCCCAGGACCCCCTATTTTCGCCAATGGGGAGTAGGCATACCGTAATGGAGGCAAGTAACTTGTTACCAGTTGTGTCGGACGTTTTTGAATTACAATAATTTTTCAATTTAACAAAATGTCAAATATTTCAATGGTGGTGGTGGGGGGGGGAAGGGGCGGAGGTGCAGGAGAAACTGTTGGGGGCCCCCTCGGGCACCCCCGTAGCGCCACTGAATAACTGCAAAGATTACTATACAACCTCATATTAAATTAACAGGCAAGTTAAACGACAAGTTGGGTAATACCAGGCGGGCAGGATGGGTATCTGCAGTTCAGTCACTCAACGATTCCGCAGTAGTTTCCTCGTATAAGCGGGTGGTTGTCGCTATAAACCTAATACGGTCAAAATAAAGTCGTTTATATGCGCCCATTGTATTGTTCATTTGTTTTTTATTTCCCCTACTTTTCTTTATGTTGGAAAAACAAACAATATATTGCCGAATAAATAAATATTGCAAATTAGAGTAAGCTTGCCACAAAATTGGGGATGATTATTATTTTGCTACAAAATTATTTATTTTTTTTAGCTATTTGCATATAATAAGTAGCCCGTAATACCTTAAATGTGGCGCAAACTTCGGCAAAGGAATCAAAGCAGCCCATGTAAAATCTTTGTATAGAGGCATAGTTTCCAGTTTGGTGCGCTCGGCGTACTTCACATCTGTAATTGAATTATTGAATTAGAATTCATTTGCTCTTCCGCCAATGTTTAACAGCTAGGCCCTTTATACATTATTGCAGTATTATATGGAGTATATAACACTGACTTTTTAAATTAACTTTTGGTTGAAGAGGCAACCTCCACGTTGTAACGGAAATTCTCTCTTCAAGTTACAGTTTTCACTTGTTGGAGATATTCGTTTCGTGGCCGTCCCTGTCGATTTACGCCTTCTATTGTCCCTTCAATGACGCAGCTGACTAAGTTATCATGCCGAAGTAGGTGTCCGATCCAGCGTGCCCTCCTAGTGGATATGGATGCAACAAGGGTCCTTTTTTCATTTATTTGGGTTAGGACTTCCTCATTAGTTACATGGTCTTGAAATTAGAGGATAAATAATAACTGGACTTGGCGGGATTCGAACCCACGGTTAGGCGAAGATCGGCCAAGTCCAGTTTTTATTTATCCTCTAATTTCAGGTATTCTCCTTCTCGGTACCAAATTGCGACACTCAGGATTAATCGGCATTCCGATTCACAATAGCCGACTCTGCGCACTGCGCGCCACTACGCCCGAGTCCCAGCAACACCTCTGTCAGCTTCACTGGTGTCGTAAGGATACTCGGATTTGCTCTTAAACCAAAACCCCCGAACGCCCTTTATTTACAAAAAAATTTGGAACGATTATCATTATATACCTACAAGGATAAGCTAAGGCTACAAATAAGGGAGGGAGTATTTGGAATTCGCAAAAACCCAGGCTGATGTTACAGTACAACATGAAGGTTATATTGAATATATGAAGGTAACTTTTCTGCACATTGAGATTGCCTTGGCCTCGTCATAATTTCATACACTGGTTAATGTCCTTGCCGATGACTAGAAAAGTAAACTACCGAACCATGCAAATACTAATCTGTGATAGCTATCTAATCATAGATTGATGAGCGTGGGTGGCCAACTATTTTCCAATAAATAGTTAATTTGAATTTTTCTTGATTGAGCAAGGGTAGCTATGGCTACCTCAACACAACACACACCTTTTGTAGATGACTTGCCTGTCCGTGCCCATAATCAATAAGGGAGTTGTCTGCATAGCATAACACGTACAGCCTTTAGCCTTCTGACCTATTCAGTCAGGGGTGGCCAATGAGTACATCCTATATAACCCAAACTCTCGCTTGGGTTAATATATTGTTCATAACACGATAAAATATATACCGTTTTCGAAAAAAAATTTTAAATTAAATTGCCATAAAGCTGGCCATTCCCGAAGGCTCCAAACGGACTCGCGCCAAGCCAAATGGCGCGTCGATCCTGTTCCATTTGGCGTTAGCGCCATTTAGAGGGGTCATCACGACTACGCTGAACCAGTCACTCCAAATCTTTCAAATTGTACAGTGTAAAAGTATTCCATATCGTCACACTGTACAATTTGAAAGATTTGGAGCGACTGGTTCAGCGTAGTCGTGATGACCCCTCTAAATGGCGCTAACGCCAAATGGAACAGGACGCGCCGTTTGGCTTGGCGCGAGTCCGTTTGGAGCCCTCGTGAATGCCCAGGTTTAGTGAAATTTACAATTACCGTACGGTACTGAATAAATTACTATTTTTAATTTTTAATTTTTAGTTATATTTTAAGGACTCCGATGGCATAGTGGTGGCTTGTTCGCACTTGAGCAAGTCTCTACACATCTTGCGATCGGTGACCTGTCGTAACTCAACACAGGTATTACCTACAGAGGCGACTGAAGAGGTTATTTGGATACATTCATTGCATTGCTTACATGCGAATAATCTCCCGACACTAGAAACTAGCTATATTGAACAAATTCTCATATACAGATACAAAAATTTCTACCATAACCTTACACACACAGCCCGTCACACCAGACTAGCAGAAGATCGTTGCCTCATAATACCACAATTCAAAACGTCGCTATTTAAACATTCCCATACATATATTTCAATAAAGGTCTATAACTCCATCCCTCTATCAATTAAAAAAGCCCCAAGTCTCAATATATCCAAGTCCCTTATAAGGAAGTCTATTAAAATTATCATGCGAAATTACCTGTCCTGAATTGCCTTGCTAAAAAGTTAATATTAAAAGTTAATGTTCATTTTAAAATTCATTTTATTATATTTTATTTTATTTTTGTATTTTAATAACACGCATGAATTTTAATAACTTTAATAACTTAAATAGGTACGTTGTTTTTAATAACACGACCTGAAGTTAATTGTTTTGTTTTGTACCACAATTTTAAAAGAATTTATTTTGTATTGTAGATTAAGTGTTTAGAATAAGTTTTAATATAAATGTTATCTATTAGGTCGAGGGGCCCATCACGGGAATTCCCAAAGGTGCCCCTCTGCACCACTAATGAAATGTATGTAGAATGTATTCCTCGATAAATAAATTTTACTTTACTTTACTTTACTATCTTTTTTTTTAATAAAAAATAATAAAAATAAAATATATTGTAAATATATACTGTATATAAGTTATGCTGTCTGAAATGTGCGTTTCCACTCGTAATAAATAAGTTACAAACTTTAGTATCTCCCAGAAGTGATAAAAGACTTGTAACGACGAAGTAGAGGGCAATTCCCAGCCAATTCTGAGACAAATGAACTTCTTCTTGAGAACAGAGAGCAGCAATGTGATTAGGGTAAGTGTATTTAAATAGTGTACTATATTGTAGATTTAAATTAAGTTCATTTATTTGGCTCAACCTCCTATATGGTTAAATATACAATAACATGTTAGCAATACCTCACAACAGGATTATAATAATATACTTACAAAAATTCCTCTCTAGTTTTATTCCTAACCGGGTAATTGGGTTGCACAGAAGAATATTCTTCAGTATCAGACCCGAGGAAGTTGTCAATACTGAGAGGAGACTTGGCCCGAGACAACTCTAAATCTGGAGACGATGGCGTCTGGCTACTTCGACGACTGTCCTGCTCAAAGAAAATTAAGAAATTGGTGAGGCAATTCAAAATGTCAGGACCTGTAAAATAGTGGTACAGACTCCGACTTTCACCCGAAAGGTTCGAGTCCCATACTGGCAACATTTTCTGACCGTACTTCGGAGGGCATGTAAAGCAGGCGGTCCCGGGTCATCCTAGTTGAGTCTAAGAGAAGGCTTTATAGCCCTAACTCCGCTAGGTTGGCTTAGTAATAGAAATAACAAAAAGTCACGATTTATTTTATTTATTTATTTAAAATTCTAAAAGTTGGGCATAACTTAGCAGTTTGCATTGTGCCCATCTTGAATGCTGCTGTAAATAAATAAGGGACTAAGGAGCTGTTATACAGGGTGTCTCAAAAGAAAGTTTACATTGGTTTAGCTGGTGTTTTTTCCTTTTTTTTATGCCTTTTTGGGGGTTTTGAATTGTTTTTATGTTAAATGACTTTTTTCCCCCCTCTTTTATATAAAACTTTATATAATTAAACTTAGGTTTGGAACAAAAAACTTTTTTTAATTTAAGCTAAGCTTGGAATAAAAAAAAACTTTCTTTAATTTAAGCTAAGCTTGGAATAAAAAAACTTTCTTGCGTGGACGCATCGTATGTGAGAGACAAGGTAGCCTGCCTCTTGGGAATTCAATCGCCATGGAGCGTTTCTCGGGAGCGGACCGCGCGCTGTGCGTGCGAAAGTGTTACAAGAATGGGGATTCAGCGACTGTAGCACGTAGAAGATGCTGCAGTATTCGAGGTTTCTGTCATTAAGCAACGCTTCAATTCGAATTTGAAGAGACAGGTTCAACACTAGAAAAACCTAAATCTGGGAGGCCAAGGTCATCACGAATGGCAGAAAACATGGATAGTGTAAACCAGTATGTTCGTAGCCATCAGCCGAGCCGTCATTGGAAATTTTACTGTTCGGCTAAATGAATGCCATGAACGCGAAGGTTTCCATTTAGACAATATTATTTTTAAGACATACATTCCCAAATACTGTATTTTGATAATTAGTAAACATTTTATTTATAGATATCTTATTTTTTTATTTCTTTATTTTTTATTTTTTTATTTTATCGTCCCGCAAAATATAAACTTGCTTTTGAGACACCCTGAACAACTTTAGGCATTTGGGTTGGTAAGTTATACATCGTGCAACGTGAATCACCATTATTAACAATCAGCTCCAACGTATGAGTCCCTCTACATCTGACCATTCGCAACATAACATGGATTATGAGATTAATATTAAACTTACAGGATTGATTGGAGGCAAAGGAGATTCGGAGCCTGGTCGAAGAAGAACACGAGTTATATGCATGTCTCCCAGTTGCCGGGAAATTGTGCTGCCTTCTCTATGTTCCGGAGAGTGGTCGCTCTGTAAATGGATCATTATTTAAGGTACACACGGACGATTCGAAAGCCAGCGATTCACACATGACTTCTCATGGGAGCGAATAGATTGGTGAAAAAACAGTCAATTTCTGAACGCTGTTCCTATGATTTTTGACGCTGAGGCATGTTCTAGACGTGTCTAAGGGAATAACGTGCACCGGTATGCGTCCGGCAGTTTGACCTCGTATCCAAGTAGGCTACGGGAAAATGCAAGTAAGGCATGAATCGGCTAGATGTGCGGGTTTGGATTTATTTAATAAATAACTAATTCTATTGTACTTACAATGACAGGGAGTCTGAGCATGGGATCGCTGGGAGAGCGGTCTTCTCGCAGCCTCCCGGGACCACCTACACCGACTGCGCCAACATGGTGATGAGGAGATTCATTGTTTGAGTACGGCTGCCCACAAAACGGACAGCTCGCTCTTAAACGAGGTCCTGGTGACTGATGGTGATGTATTGTAACCTACAAAAAATACAACAGTATGATAATAAAGTAGTGTAAAAAATAACCTTCCCGTAGGGTATGCTACGGCGCTTATTCCACCAACGTCAATAGTGATAGTAAATGTAGTATTGACGTGGTAGCAGACATTAAAGACAGTCTAAAAATGTCTGCTACCACGTCAATACTACATTTACTATCACTATTGACGTTGGTGGAATAAGCACCTACGGTTGAGCTGCAGGCTACTAGCAGGTCACAGATATGGCGGCTAGCTGCGAATATAACGAATAAGCAGTTCCCGCCCAAGCGGCAAGCAGCGGCATGATCGGAGTGTGGGATGACATGGCTGGTGGTACAGGCTGGAAAAAATCGCAGTAGCACACAGAGGTAAGCAACCACTACCCTAAATAAATAAATAAATATATTTCTTTTACATTATACAATACAAGTACAAGAAAGTATAAAATAAAATCGTCAAAATATCGTCGAAATCAGGTAGTTCTGTCATTGTCATTATGCTATTGCCTCAGTAACATTGTAGAAAGCTTTCTCTAAGAGATGGTTTCTAAGCAATTTAGGGAAGTTAGAAGCATTTCTCGCCACTCTCAGTTCAATCGGGAGTTTTCTAAGGTAGGTAGGCGAAACCTTGTAGTATGATCCAGTCGCTCACACTTGGATGTGCGTGGCGCTGGCCTTAAAAAGTCTCCCCGTCGCCTCGTGTTGTAGGTGTGAGTGTCCCCGTTTTGTTTAAATGTCCCCCACACCTCAGGCTTTAAGATACGTAAAATGCATCTAAATATGTACCGACTTGGGGCTGTCATGATTTTTAATGATTTGAAGTGAGAGCGACAACTGTCACGAGGTCCCAGTTTTAGCATGTAGCGCACTCCCTTCTTTTGGAGCCTGAGTACAGCGTCCATGTTCCCTACGGAGGTCCCTCCCCAGGCCAATATGCCGTAGTATATATGGCTCATTGCAAGTGAGTGGTAAGCCTGGAGAGTAACCTCCGGAGGACCTACAGAGCTAAGGCACCTGACTACAAAGAGGCCACTATTTGGATTTTTTAATAGCTCAGCCACGTGTTTGTTCCAGTTTAAGTCCTTATCAACTTGCATTCCTAAGAATCTGACACTGTCCGTTGTAGTTACTGGTTGTGCTGCTATGCGTGGGTATATGTCAAGCTCAGGTTGGGAGTTAGAGAACACTGTTAGTTGCGTTTTGTTTCGTTTAGCACGAGCCCATGTGTGGCAAATTCGAGTCTTATGTCATCCAGCTTTTTAGTGCACTTTATCGTAGTTTCTTGTATTGAAGGACCAGTTATGATGAGCGTAGTATCGTCCGCGAACATCAGCCTTTCGTTTTCATTACTTTCAAGTAGTGAGTTGACATAGAGTAGATAGCAAAGTGGTCCCATAACGGAGCCTTGCCCTACGCCTATGTTGTTTGTAGCTACTTCTGATTGGTAATCCTCTGTCTGATCTTCCACTTCAGGATTTTGCTCTTGGATTTCTACGTATTGTTTTCGGTCAGATAGGAAGCTTGCGATTCAGTTTAATGCTTCTCCTCGTATACCGTAGCACACTAGCTTTTTCAGTAGTAGTTTATGCTGTACGCAGTCGAATGCGGCTGTGAGATCTAGATAAGCGCCTACTGTGATGAGCTTTTTGACTTTGTTGCTCAATATATGCTCGAGTGCTTTGATGACAGCGTCAGTTGTCGATTTACCCTTTTGGAACCCCAGCTGATTAGGACTTATTATGCGGTGTTTTTCAAAGAACGCCAATAATCTCTACACTCTATTGCCCTTGGGGGTACAACTCCCTTAGGCGGATGAACCTGCAGTGGGACAACGGTATTAGGATGTGGAAAGAAACGGGCAACTACCGTATTGGAGACAATAGCTCAGCAGGTGAAATAAACAGCCGTATTAAGCAAGCAAAAGTGGCATTCAATAAAAAAAACGAAGATCCTGGAGTCTGCCAATATAATACTAAGTATCAGGAAGCAGTTCCTAAAAACCTGCGTGCTACCCTCGTACGCCGCTGGCATGAGGGGGCACTTCAGCTTCTGTCTAAAAAAATTAAGAAAAATACACGAATTGTTATTATTATTATTGTTGTTATTATTAGAATTAGAATAAAAGAATTGAATAAAATAGGGAAAATAAAAAAAAGAAATAAAAAAATACTTATTTTTAAATATAGACTAACTAGGCCTATATTAGCCGGTTCAAACTTAATTATCCTATCTTTCATAGGGACTTCATTAATTTACCAGAGACTAGAGTGGGCACTCTATAATGGTTTATTATCATTAATTAAAATTATATCTTGCCGTGCCACTGCTCTAAGATCGCTCGATAAGCGGAAGCTTGAGCGTGATAGTTATATGTATTAAATTTTTTTCAATATATTGCACCTTGTCCGAGGTAACTGGACAAGGAAAAAAGTGAAATGAAGTGACTATTATCATTGGAAGATTGGAAGTGTTTTATTATACGGATGTGGAACCTGGACGTTGGAAATTTGAAGCGTTTGAAACGTAGTGTTACAGAAGGATGCTTTAGATCAGCTGGAGGAAACAGGTGACCAATGAAAGAGTGCTAGAGGCAATATAAGAAGAGGAACAACTACTACCTCGTGTAAAAAGTAGAAGAGCGAAATGGGTGAGGTGTTTGCTTACAACCAAAAATCTGGTACACACCATCATCATTGAGCGCCAGTGGAAAGAACCAATAGAAGAGTTATATCTTGTGACAGTGTGTCAGTGTGATGAAAAAGAGAGTAAACTGCGAAGTCACATTAACAAATCTTTGGAAGACCTTGATGCACTACAAAAAAAGGAGATCACGATGAGGCTACATCCAAGCAGCTCAGTTGTTATATTTAAACAGTTATTAATGAAATAAATAACCGATTTAACGACCGAGCCATGAGTGTCATGAGACTTCTCTCCGCTTTTGAGGAAACAGACCTTTTTTGAGAAACTAAAGGTAGACGTAGTTAAAAAGTACGTATAAGGAATTTTTGTTCTATTAGGCAGGGTTTCCACATACGTCAATGTTCAATGATAAATGTGGTATTGACGTTATAGCAGACATTAAAGACACACTAAAAATGTCTGCTACCACGTCAAAACCATATTTACCATTGACCATTGAAGTATGTGGAAACCCCGCCTTACTAAACCAAACTAGCGAATTGTAATCCTTTCTTATACACAACAAGAAAGGTCTTAGTAGGCTTAGTAATTGAACAAAAAAGTCCTTATTTATTTATTTATTTAACAAGAAAGGTCATATGCGTTACATAATCGACAGACACTACGACTAAAAACCACTCCGAATTGAGCTGGGCATACCCTATGATGTTAAAATCGATTGGGCATACACCGTGACTGCCGAAGCGGTTCCGATCGGCTTTCTACAATATTACTCAGATTTAGCAGATAAACAGAGAGAGTGAGGAAAATACGAACTTTACCTTGCATGCATTGCACGTCGTAGTGCAGTCGTTTTCCGCATGAAGTAGACCGTCATCAGAAGAAATCCGCGCGGACGACGGTGGCGGTGGCTCTCTTCTCTGCAACAGAACAATAATAAAATTAATAAGAACATTTCTTTGATTTCTAGATAATCGCATACATACGATTTAATGGATGTATGCGATTGACCTCTTCAGTCGCCTGACTCGCGTAGGTAGGTTAGTACCCGTGTTGAGTTACGAGACGTCTACGATCGCATGTAGTGACTTGCACAAGTGCAAGCACGCTACCCCTGGCAATCGAAGTCGATGTGATGTTCACGCCTGTTACATTTAATTTGATACTAGGGCTGAGCTACACTAGCATGGTGGATAGCGAAAATGCCACCAGATATGGTGTAATCCGTCCCCGACCAAGCAGCGGCATAATTGGAGGGTATGGCCGCAAATCTGGTGGTGCTGGCTTGTTTAGAAAAAGTCAAAGTAGCCTGAGGCCTTGAAGAGTCAACGGCAAAATGTAACGGGAAACCACTGCTTTATAATTCCCCAGTACAGTCATCATGACATTCGATACTCTACATACTTGACATCCTTGGTGAGTCGAAAGTACGGTATCTACATGATTACAATTGCCATGATGACCGCCACTCTTCGATAGAAGAGGCACTCGACGAAGAAGATGAATTGTGTCATAGGCGCCCATTCCACCGACCGGCTAGGGCTATTTACAAAAACGGTGACGTGGTAGCAGACATTCAAGACTTAGGTGGCGTTTCCACCGACCTCGTATTGCAGAATGCAAATGACATTGACGGAAATTAGAATTTTTCTTTTTATAGAAATCTATTAAAATATTTGTACTTAACATATCCCATGACGCCATTTTTTAATTTTAGTTTGTTTGTTTGTGATTTACACTGTATGATCATTGATTAATTTTAACTATGGCATAAAGGAAAATAAACATTTCCGTCAATTCTGCAATGCGAGGTCGGATGAAACCCCGCCTAAGTCTTGAATGTCTGCTACCACGTCACTGTTTTTGTAAATAGCCCTAGCCGGTCGGTGGAATGGGCACCATAGGAGAACTAGTCTCAGCTTGTCCATTATCGCTTGTGGGTTGACATCGAGGATGCGTACCAGTTTTCCAATGGCAAAAAATGCAATATTAATGATGTCCGAATATCCATGGGGTCGTTGGCATCAGACAGGGACCAATGGGCCACTATAAGTAGATCCATTAAAAGCCTTTCAAGTTTCAGGACATTATTTCAATTTTTGGGCTATGAGAAGCCCTCCCGTACTCTCGACTAGTAGTAGTAGTCTACATTAGGTGCCCATTCCACATACGTACAACGTCAATGAAAATTATGAAATTGAAGGGCATTTCAATTTTACTCTATGCCATTGTTAAAATTGATCAATGATCAATTGATAATAGAGTAAAATCACAAACAATGAAACAAACAATCTAAAATTAAAAAATGGCGTCATGTGATATGACAAGTACAACTATTTTAATTGATTTCTCTAAAAAGAAAGCATTTCTGTATAAAAATTATAATAAGGATTAAATAATAAGGCGACGAAGAAAACAAATACAATTTCAAGAAACAAATTTCAAAAATTTTGCGCAACGCTTCAATTGAAAATTGTCAATTTTTGAAAAACATATGGAATGGCCCCCATCAATGAGAAATTGAAATGTCCTTCAATTTCATAATTTTCATTGACGTTGTACGTATGTGGAATGGGCGCCTTAACAGGGTCAGAAAATCAAGCAAGAGTCAACTCAAGCCTTGAGAGTTCTTAATAAGGCGGGTATTCCATATACGTACAACGTCAATGAAAATTATGAAATTGAAGGTGGTAGCAGAATTATTAGTATGTCTTTATTGTCTGCTACCACCTTCAATTTCATAATTTTCATTGACGTTGTACGTATGTGGAATGGGCACCTAATAAAGTCTTTATTAAAAAAAAAATGTAGATAGAGCGATAGGCCTACACACTCTCTTATACCTTCCTGTAAAATCAATGACAGTTTAATAGAAATAATTGTAAATAATAAACTACATGCATACCGAATATCAGCCATACCTTCAATTCAAGACAATAGTCACACTTATTTAAATTTGCTACGGCGGGGTTTCCACATACGTCAATGGTCAATGGTAAATATGCTATTGACGTTTTAGCAGACATTAAAGACATACTAAAAATGTCTGCCCGCACCACGTCAAAACCATATTTACCATTGACCATTGACGTATGTGGAAACTCCGCCTACCCTTCACGTTCATTTTCTCACACATTCACACGCAGACACGCCACATATTAATAATAGCCTAAAATAGACACGTCTGGGCTATTAGTCTTATTTCTTGTTTAGAAATGCAGTAAGCAATTACGCCCAATGCCATTAGGAATTCATCAGTGTCAAAGCCTGATGGCACCACAATAAAATAATGACTACCTACAGCATTGGTTAATAACGTTGTTTTCAGGGTATTACGGCTCCATTTTACCAAACATAATCATGGGGTATTTTTAAGTTGTCGCATACCTTGTTTCGCATGTTTCAGATAGCGTTAAGTAGGTACCTACTGTACCTACCTCATAGACGGATAGGGGGCAGGGGGGATAGCTGCCCCTCCCCAAAATTTAGTAAATCTAAGGTTAATTTATTACACTCTTATTATATCGATATTACATGGGTTTCTTCTATTTCGACCCCCAACTACCCCGCTCCCTCAAATGGGCTGGATCCGTCTCTGACCTACTTACGGTACATTATTAAAAAGTATTAAAATCTAAAGAACTAAAGAAAATCTTAAGACCTAAACTATGAGTAGTTAACCTAGTAGCCGTACCACTGCTGTAGACCGCTGTGAATTTAGCTCGCTTCCAAACTCCTTCAGTTCATCCGGTTGATAACTGATGGTTTTCTTGAGCCGATTCCATACCCAGCACGCGGGCATCACAGGTTCATAACTTAAACATAAAACTGCCTAACCGGGCAAGGCAGACAACGTGAAATAGTGCGGACGGGACGACCGGACCTTGCGAACATCACCAACGCCAAACTGCTCTTTCACTGTACTGAATTAATAATGCTCTTCTTTGGACATTTGCAGGTTGCAGTCATCAAGCCTACAACACATACAGCAATAAACGAACTGCCGAAGGTTTATTAAATAATTTGAATCCTAACACTATTGAATTTTTTTATTTTTTTATTTTTAATGTTAATAGTCTGTTTTATTATTATTCCCTCCAACCAACCAACAATTTTTTTACCCCCGCTTTTAACTCACCCATCTGTTTAAATTTTTTCATTTAATAATAATAATATTAATAATATAGGTACGTATATTTACATACTTCGTCGTTTACAATTTTTGTAATATCTGTGCTCCCTCATGCCGTGAGGCGTGTGAGGGTCACGCATTATCTTAGTATAGGAGAGGGCTTTATAGCCCTAACCCCGCCAAGTTGGCTTAGTAATAGAAACAATAAAAAGTCCTTATTTTTTTTTTTATTACACTGGAAACCCTCAGTACATGTTGACGGCTGCTTGTGGAAAAGCCTCACGAATGTAAAAAATTTATATACACGAAATATCGACTGAGGTGCTATGAGACGTCATAAAGTAGAAGAAATGTTCCTCTACATTTTGATGCACATAATGTGGCCATCTTAGACATCGACCGGCACAGTTACCGAAGTTTTGAACTCAACTAACAAGTAGGGCGCTCCCACTACTCCTGTCCTGTAAGTGGCAAGTATAATATATTTATGTACTTGGCCAGTATAGTATTCGTCACCATCTTGATTAAAACAAAATACTGCAGAAATTACTTGTGGCTATGCCGGCTAGTAGCGGGAGCGCATCGAACTTGTCACATACGCAAAAAATTGAAATCCCTTGGACTCGCGGCATTTTTACCGACATAAAAAAAACGGCGCGATTTCAACAGTGGCAAATAATTGTTCATGTAATGACAGATTAAACCACTCCCAGCACTGCCTGACAAATATTTGGCCAGTACACGAGTAGGGGGAATCCACCTTGAGAGGGAATCAAT
The DNA here is from genome assembly GCA_963971405.1 of Psococerastis gibbosa. Taxonomy (NCBI): domain Eukaryota; kingdom Metazoa; phylum Arthropoda; class Insecta; order Psocodea; family Psocidae; genus Psococerastis; species Psococerastis gibbosa. Next base: position 9,808,286 of record OZ020484.1, on the reverse strand, counting down.
AAACCATCATACAGTAGATATCAGGTCCCCTCAATCTTTGTAAAACACAACTCAATGGCTATACTAATCATTTTCTTTGATATTAAACCTCAAGAGCTTGAATAAGTACTTAGTGGCAATACATATGATTATAGTCAAGAGCACAACTAACGTATTTTAACCGTAGCTAACTAACTTGAAAATGCACGACACTACTTATAAACCCGAAAAAGTTGACGGCCCACTCCGGCTTAATCGCAGGCAGAGACTGAATGGGGCTATTGGCTTTGACTAGTACGTGCAGAGCATGCGTTCCCTCCTACCCCCGGAAATTACCTGTCACTCGGTTAATAGAGGCAAATGAGAAACATCCGATGGTAGTGTAGATAAGGAAATCAATGCAAACTAGCACATGCTTTGTTTTCTTATTTTAGGGTACGTTTTTGCGTATGCCCTTAAGCCTTGTGGCCATGGACGGAGCCAGAGGCGGACACGTCCCCCCCCCCCCCCCGCCCCATGGGTTCCTTCCGAAATAAATTTTTTTATGTAAACTTGTATGGTTTGATACATTTATTATTCATTAATAAATTACGTTTAAAAAATTGGAACCCCCCCCCAAATCAAAACCTGAGCACGGCCTTGGGTGCACGCAATCTTTGACAATCACCTGGTCATTACAACCATTAGAGATTACAGCAATAGGGTACACAGCGTTCAAATTGTTTGGACTGCAGGAAAAGTCAACATTTAAAAGAAGAATCCCTGTGTTTATTCCACCTACTATGCCAATGGCTTAGAAGAAGCTGGACAGTATTAATTTTTACGTAAATATAGAGGCAAATAAGAGCAACATATTTCCCGTAGTAGACCTATCGATGCATGTTGTCAAAAACAACAAAAAGACACGATTTTTATACATTAAATTATTTATTTAAGCCATTAAGGCGATTACATAGTCACGAACGGCAGAATATAATATTGTACAATACAATAATAATGGCAGGGTATGCAATGTATTGGCTCATGAATTATTATCGTTAATTTCTTCAAAAAATATTGTTTTATTCAAAAGCAAAAAACAACCTGTTCCGTTTTATTACTCTGTTTAACACCTAACACTTACCTGAAGTTAAAAAGCATCGATAGAAAGGTTAATTATTAAATTATTTTCTTAGTCATTTTTCATGGAAATAGAGTTTTTTTTGTCCCAGAACAAAACTATCAAAGGTCATGCGACTTATTGGGTTTCATTTACATTAATAACGACTAGTAAGTGTGAATGTTAAAAAAATCGTTTGAGCCATTTTTTAGGGATGTTGTTTTAGCCGTTTTAGAGAGTTTTTAAGGGTAAAACCACCCAAAATTCAGTTAGCCGAAAATAACAAAAAATTGTCCCGAGATATGAACTTGCATGCCAAATTTAATCAAAAATCCACGGATGTACTTTGCCCACAAATCGACAAACAGTCAGACAATTCGTAAAAACCACTTTTTTGGTTCCTGACCTCAAAACGTGTAGGCCCTAAATCCGTTGAAATCTCTTCTTCTTCTTCTTTCTTCTGGCTCTATAGCTCCTGCTCGACAACACTCCTCCAGTCATCTCGGTTTTGTACAACGCTCCACCATCTACAGACTCCCAACTCGCGAAGATCAGTTTCCAGCTCAACCTTCCAGCGTTTTCGAGGACGTCTTTTTTGCATGCCGTCGTCAGAAATTCTTACGACGTGTACCAGCGTTCCGCTTTTATGAACCGTATTATGTCTTCTCCTTTGAGTATTGCGTCTATTTCGGCGTTGAAATCTCGGTATCGGCAATTTCGACCATCACAAAGCTTTCCTTATACTAACTATATACAAGAAAAAAATACTTAGCGACCATAATTAATTACGGTTCGGCGGTACGGTAACGAGTAGGTTATTACTTACTAAAACTAAAAATCTAGGTCGAGAGCATGTGTAGGACTGCCACTGCCATGTATATATCTCAACGCCGCCTTCCTGTTTGGTCATCGTAGGGCCCCATTTTTGTTGCATCCTGAAAATATGTATACATTATAGAGCGCAGACTGTAATATAGTCCAGTACATAGTCTGCAGTCATTGCTAAAAAATCGTAATCAAAATTAACAATCATCTAGCCTATTCAAGTTAGAGAAGTTAACACCAAAAAAAAAAAACAATATAACAGTAGAAAAGGGAAATGAAGAAGAAGAAGAATGTTATTAGGCATGTAGGGCCCCAACCTCGCCAACGAAATGGTGAAGGGCAACCTTGCAGAGTGACTCAAATTTTCCTGAGCCGCTCTGCATTAGACAAGCTCAAGTTTACTAATATAATAACAAATGAGTTTATGTTGTACCATGTTTATGACTTTCTTTAGGCATTCACGTTACAGTTACCCGAAAATTAAAAATGCCTCAGAAATTCCTATTACATTGTTATTTGTTCACTAATTTTTTTCGTGTATCACCTGGTTGAGAACGTGTACCATTGGTTAAAAACCCCTGTTCTATGAAACAAAAAGTCCATAAAACCGACAACTTTCTTAAAACAGCGCCTGTAAAGGCCTACAAACAAACAAAAAATATATTTAAACTATTTTTAACAAAAGCTTACATAGTATTGCAGTTGTGAATGAACTGTGATCGCCATGTCCGTACTAACTTGCGATCTCACCCCCTCCCTTTCACTCTTACGTCATCAGGGAGAGACGGTTCAGAATGTTTAAAATCTCATTTTTCATAAGGATTTTTTAATTTCTACAGGTTTATTTCCAACGAACGGGTGATATTGACCCTAATGATAGAGTAAAAAATCCTGTTAGGCTATTGAATTGAATATATTAACACTGGTGCTATATATGCAATGGCTAAAAATAAATAAATAAATATTGACTTTTTCTTCTATTACTAAGCCAACCTAGCGGAGTTAGCCCTCTCTTACGTTCAACTAGGAGGGCCCGGGACCGCCTGCTTTACATGCCCTCCGAAGCATGGCCAGAAAATTTAGCAAGTGTGGGACTCGAACCAACAACCTTTCGGGTGAAAGTCGGAGTCTGTATTGTGAAGTTTGACGCCGAGGATAAATGCCAGTTTGCCAATGGCCAAACATTCATAATACAAATGATGTCCGAAATCCATGGGGTCGTTGGCATTGAACAAGGGACCAATGGGTCCATAAAAAGTCGTTGAGGACATTACTACAACTTCAAGTTCAATTATAAATCCGATACGCCTTAAATTTTCCTTAAGTTACTATGAGTTTTTTGCAAATGTAATTATTTTAAGTGGTAGATAAGATGTTATAATGTGCTTTACCAAACGGTATACAATTTTTAATGATTGTGCCACTCATTGTCCATAATTTGTACTAACGGCAAAAAATTATCGTTTCTTATACCGTTGAAAAAATTGTGGAAAATAATCACAATCATTAAAAATTGTGTACGGTATGACGCATTAACTACTACAGTAATATGCAACGTAAAATAATTAAATAGTAAGTGTCATCGTTGTAGTCTTGGTAAGTTTTGTAAAAATCTATACTTTACTGCTGTTAAAATGAGTAAAATCCAACTATATTACACTTATATTTTCAATTTTTTCCCCGGGGGAGATTCCCGGGCCCCCTCTACGTACAATAATATTTCTATAAAATCTAAGCCGTCGTAATGGAATCATAACGCATATCCACAAAATGTTAACTGGCTGTGTCCCCACTAAATTAGCATTTTACGTGCCTATGCTATCATATATAGCCTGCGAGTAACACCATAACCTCTTAAGAATACACTAGATAGGATCACAGCCACCCCCGAAAACAATCCTGGCTACGGCCTTGCATTCCACTATTGACTTTCACTTTTGTAGCAAAGATGAAATAATACGACAACGTAGGGCGGGGGGGGGGGGGGGGAGGGCAGCAAAAGTTATTTACGCTACTGGTTGTAGACCTGTTCTGTTAATGGCTCAAATAAAAAAATGTAAGTAAAGTTAAAGTGCAATATAAATTGAAAAATAACTCACAGTAACTGAGGAAAAAAATTAAGATCTCAGATTTTGGGGGTGCACATATTATTAGACTCGCCAGACGTCCCGATTTACCCGGGACAGTCCCGAATTTTAAGGCAATGTCCCGACGTCCCGAAAAGAGAGCAAAATGTTCCGATTTTGAAAGGTTCAAGAGTCTCATAAAAAATCAATCAGGAAAAAAAATCTTCTTAGGGCAATTCTGAGTAAAGAAAAGTATGAACATATCTTCCCATGTTTTCAAGCAAGGATTTACTGATTTCAGACTGAATTAAATCGCATACAAAAATTAAGTTGAATAAAATTAATTTCTTATGGCACAATACATAATATATTAAACATATTACTGTATTATTCAATAGTAGCCTACACAGAAAAAGTGACATTTCAAAATTCTAAATTACACTATAGAGAATACTTTTGCTCTCTGTCTCGATTTGACGAAATGAAAATCTGGCAAGCCTACATATTATGTATGGCCGTAGCCAATGGGGGTTCAAACCCCCACCCCCCGAAATGAAATGGCTTCATACTAGATAGAATCGGATTTTGAGAGGAAAAATAAAAACCACTATGTAATACCCAATGAAATTTCTATGAAATTTCTAAACCCCCCCCCCCAAAAAAAAATCCTGGCGACGGCCTTGATATTATGTACCCACATACATATTGTCTAGCTACCATATCATCTTAAGAGCTGCATTAAATTTGGGGACCTGAATGAAACATCGCTATCTGTTTGCTGATGTTCTTTATTTATTTATTATTATTTTGTTTTAGACGACAGAAATTGATGACGACGCCCAGAAGCTAGCCCTAGCTAGCTTGAAAATGGCATGAACATAACTGATATAACTGAAATACGTTGTAGGGTAGTACGTAAACTTACCCTGCAACTGATAAAATTGATGGGAGAATGAAGCAGTGTGCCCATGTTTCCGCATTCCCTCCTTTGTCGCACGTGTCAGCAATTGAAATGTTCCGTCTTTGACTGTTTATCTCCCCATGGTTCCTTCCGGATATACCGGCATTCTTCCATTCGCTGCTGTCTCACTTTACTTCCGTTTGTATTGGTTGGTGCCAATGCACAACATATTCTAACCATCTAAAAGAGCAATATTAATTTAAATACGTCACGTCACGAGAATTACTAAGATAAATCAACCCGGAACTGTGTTGTTCTCAATCAAAATACACAGTATCCCATCATGCTGGCCATTTTATTTTAGGTGTGGTTTAAAATTTAAACCAGCAAAACAGAACGGAACAAATTCAAATGAATAAAGTTTTGTTTGCAAGAAAACCGTATTTTGACTTCAAATCTACCAGCGAAATTTTGTCCCCTTGTATACCGTACTGCGTACCCTATAGGGTTACGCGTTACCTATAATTACGGTTTACTAACCTTCGCTTACTTTCTATTAGTACAGTACAGTTTAGTCAAGGAAATTAAACTAGACCAACATCAGCACGCAAGTGTATAATTTATAGACCAGTAAATGTTTACTCTATGGTATAGACTACCTATGGCTATAGAGCCCCTGCTTGAGTAAAAGGAACTCTACTTACTATTAAATTAAACCTTAAATTAACCCTAATTAAAGAAAACCTCACCAGCACACAAGCGTACCTATAGAGCAACTCCATGTCCCATGACTATAAAAGAGACACAGACCGTTAAATAAAAATACTTAACTTATTATTCGCTTACTTTTTCATTTTTATTTTGATTACCGATTTGTTTTTGTTTACTTGGCAGACGACAGTCATCAACCGTCAACGCTAGTCAACACTCGATGCGAGAGTTGTTGTTGTTGTTGTTGTTCCAGTAGTTGGTTTTCATGAATTATTCTTTTTAATATTACTGCTTATTTCATTTATAACTCTTATTAATTTACTTTATTTCAAATTTTTATGCATATACTTCTTTCAATTTCTTATACTATGTGCACAGGCCTATTTTAAAGACTGTGGAAATTAATAATTATACTAGGCCGCTGTTTAATTTTGTATGCTTTCTATGTATTAATAATGAAATAATGAAGATAACATAAGCCATGGACTAAGGAAACGAATGTTGAAGTCTCTGGTTTGGAGTACTGTACGGATGTGTAACATATGGTGCATAAATTAAAAATAGCCTATCTAAAAAAACAAAAAAAAATTGAAGCATTTCAGATGTGATGCTAGATTGTCACATACTACGAATACCGTGGCAAGACCATGTTACAAATGAGGAGGTGCTAACCCGAATAAGCGAAAACAAAACTCTGGTTGCATCCATATAATGACATTATTTATACATGTAGCTCTTCTTGTACATTGTACAAGAGCTCGCTGGAGCACTGGCGGATTTATCAATAGGCAACTCAGGCAAAAGCCTATATCCGCGCGCGCGTAGGCCTACGTTAACGATTTTTTGTTCATATTATTTAATAATTATCTGATATTAAGGAATATTTTTTCAAATTTAGTTGCGCATTCCTTTTTAAATAAAAATGCGTTTCATAATTAGGACAGTTCATTGTGAGCAGTACCTACGTAGGCAACTTAGGCTTAGTTTAAATTCGAAACTTGACCCTTGTGAAAAAAAATGACATCTTTTTTAGCAATCGAAAATGATTTTCTTGTATATAAAGTATACATGTATGTATCGACTTCGATGGCCAGGTGGTAACGTGCTTGCACTTCTGCGAGTCTTCACACGCCATGCGATCGGAGACGAGTCGTTACTCAACACGGGTACTAACCTACAGAGGCGACTGAAGAGGTCAATCGGATACATTTATTAAATTGTTGTTTCTATGCGATTAATCTTTTAAAAAAAAAAAAAAAAAAAAAAAAAAACTGATTGGCGGAAAACAAGAAATTTCCGACATTGCCGGTCATTGGCTAATTTATAAACAAACTGCTAAATTTTCTGTAAGTGCAGTATGATACCAGCATCACGATTCACAGGCCACAGCACCTCAAATCGAACCGCCGCTTTTAATTGAATCACACCCGTTTTCAATCAAAACACCACCGTTTCCGCCGAAACACCCCACTACAATGACTACTCCTATTTCAGGAATCAACATCACCCCCCTACTGCAGGATAAGAATGTGTAAAAAAATAATTTGAATAGGCTAGGCTATAGGATCCTACTGATTTTATTTTATTAATTTTCGAGCAAATAAGTGCCCATATGGGTATAGGTATGCATCTGTGGCAATCATAGGCTAGTTTAATGGCACATAGGACTATTGCTGATCACCCCCCGCAGTTTCACTGAATTTACCCCCATCTCTCTGCTGTCAATTCATTCTCATTTCAATAATCACCAATGATTAGATAGATTACATTACCCCCGTTTCATTCAAATCATCCCCGGCTAAATTGACTCACCTCCGCTTCCACCGAATACACCTTTTCAATCAAGCCACCCCATTTCAATTTGGATCTCTTTCATATAACAAATAAAAATCTGTTGTATATTTAAAATATAAAATATTTACGGGGAGGGGGGGGGGGGGCAGCACCACGATTTCACCGGCGGGTTTACTTCATTCTTGATTTTGTCATTGACGTTAGTTAATTTTGTTTTAAGGAGACTATTATGTAGATACTTAACTATTATACATTAAGTTATAATATGGTAGCAGACAGGCTCTACCATAATATAACTTAATTTATAATAGATAAGTTAAGTACCTATCTACATAATAGTCACCTTAAAACAAAACAAACGTCAAAGACATAATCAGAAATGAAGTAAATCCGCCAGTGGAATTGCCGTCTTAAGCTTATTACAAAACAAAAACATTGCAAAACAATAATTATAAATAATGGTCGAAAAAACTTTCAAATCTTAGAATCTTTTATCTATTTAGGCCTATTTATATTTTTGTTCTATTTTATTTAATTTTTTACATTATCGAGTCAAGATATCTTTAAGTTCAGTAAATGGCATATTACAAATAACTTTTTTTGTACCTAATTCTTCTAAATTTCGAAAACTGTCGATCAGTATGATACCGTAGGCAGAGCATTAAAAACCTTAACGGCTCTGAATTTCGGCGATTGTTTAAAATGCTCAAAGAATGGACGTTCTGTTTGCATTTTGCAAGTTATTGGCAACACTGTGTCTAGTATAAAGGGCATGTGTGGAACTCACACTATTTATCGGAGAATTTTTTAATACAAAAGCAGATTAAAACAATAAAAATGCAAAAAATGAGGCACCTTAATGTTTTCATAAATTTCTATTACATAAGTCAGAGGCGGACCTGCACTGCGAGCAATTGCCCCCCCCCCCTTCTTTGGAAAGCAGTTCTATTCTTTGCCTCTAAAATCTAAGTGTTACTGCACTAAAAATGCGCAAAACACCAATGTTTCAGCCCTATTTGTCAATTTTTTCACTGTGGAGGGGCGCTAAATCATACACCGCCCCCTTTAGAAACCTATCGTTACGCCACTGACAAGTGCCCCTCCTTTTATGAGGTCTGAGACCGCCTCTGACATTAGTCATTATAATTGCATCTTACATTTTCCCATTTCAGGGGGAGCGCCCCATATATGCGCCACTGATCATAGAGAAATGGCGTCAAAAGTCAATTTCTTGCCATATGATTTGTTGGGCGCAACATTTCCAACATTTTCCGATTCAGTCATCATCCTCGATTCAATTGAATCATTTCGTACAAATTTATCTTCTTGGTCAGTTTATTGTTGTTTTGTTTTACGTCACTACCTAGCGGATCTAGCAATTTTTGGAGGGGCAGGGGCTGAACTAGTGAATGAAAAGTCTATTGTCAGGGGGTTCTATGAGAGACTTAAGCATAGTAAACTCACTTTAATTACTTACAATATATGGATTACAATATATAAACTATTAAGCTATTCATCATGCTCATATACAATCTTATTTGCTCGCGGCTTCCTATTGATTTCAACGAAGCTCTTAAAACATTCTAAGGATTTGTTTAGTGTTACGCGGCATTACACGCCTTACATGCACGCTCCACCACTGGTGGGGGGGAGCGGTCTATAGCCCCATTAGCCCACATCTGGACAGTGCCGGTTTAACCCATGAGTACTTGGGGCCCCCACAAAAATGCCTAAAATTCCGGCCCCACAAACGAGATTTATTTTTTAAATAAAAATAAAAATAAATGGAGTTCTTGCTCAGGTAAATCCAACAGGGATGCTATACATGGAGTCAATGTAGACGTCATCGGACAACTATTGGGTGCTGCTTATGTTTTGCTTATGTAACTTTCGGACAAAAAATTATTGGTGATCATGTGACGTCACTACGCAAGTACTCCATTAAAAGTTAAAAAAATTTCCAAACAAGGTTTTGAAACTGGCGGGAAATAAGAGGAGAGCGCCAAGAGCATTTATGAATTTTGGAGGAGTTTGTACCCACGGCCTCCACATATCTTGTGCCCACGGCCCCCATGGGTTAATCCTGCACTGTAGCTGGATCTGCTAGTGCTTTACGTGTATGGAATCATGCATGGAGCATAACCACACTTATGCAGACATGTCTCCTATATGAGCATGCGGTTCATCATCTCCCAGTTTCGACACTGTTGCGCTATGCTGCGAGCAACAGCTTCACTGAGTTCTCCTTCTCTCAGTTCGCCGCGAGAAGTAGGGTAAACCGGGGCAAGCGATCCATGTTTTCCCCCGCGCCACTCGGTGCTGTCGCCGCGTTCACCTGCCCTATCTTCCCCCCTCTAAGGTCAGTGTTGAGCTAAGCTCCTAACTGGCGATGCTGCTGGTCGTGTTATCATATTTTGGCTCAGTGACTTGGTATCCCCTTAAGTGCAGTGCTGTGGGGGTAAATTGGGCTACGAGTAGGGAAGGTTATTTATTGTGGGTTTGAGATTATGTATAGACATTCATGAAATGCAGACCTATATATATATACATAGACTGCTGGTGATATTGGAAAAAATATAAAGATTCGTATAGATTATATATACCAAGTGTGGATCGCTATTCATGTTTTGTGATGAGCAGATAAATTACCGTATAAGATCCTGCATATTTTGAATAAATAGCCTATAGGCTATATTCCTAGTATGTCTACTTTCAATCCGACGGGTAACGACTGTATGTTTCCAGTACATAGCCATATACAGTATATATAATATATTTTTATATATATTTATTATTATTATATTATTTATATATATGGCCGTAGTTCGCTTCGATCGTTCGATTTTGCTTATCGGACAAAAACCGGTACGAGTAAAGCTTTCCTATTTATCAATTAGTACGGTATAGGTACTGATATAGATTATATGAATTAGTTTCACAGTAAAAAATCAACCTATTGGTAAATTTCGGTTGCCTCGACTTTCCCTATCCCTAAGTACTGAATTGACCGATGGGACGATTACATATAGTCTAGAACAGGCTGACCAATATAAATAATAGTACAACACAGTAATAATGTCACGGTATGCAATTTATTGTACAGGTAGTAGGCTACATATTTAAGAGTGTACAGCCCATAGGAAATTGGTAGCCCGAAATTTAATACTTTTTATTTTTTATTTAATTAACTAAGCATGCTATTAAAGGTTTGACTTATCAAAGTTGTAGAAGACTACTTCATGCATCATATTACAAGATATTTTTAATTTTCTAAATTGCCGTTTTTTCATAAACATCCAAATATTTTATAAACAATAACTTTTCACAAATAATCGATTTTATAAAAAAACTACAAATTCAAAAACTAAAAACACCTTATTATATGATGCGTGAAGTAGTCTTCTATAACATTGATGAGCCAAATCTTTAATAACTTGCTTAGTTAATGAAATAAAAAATAAAAATTATTAAATTTTGGGCTACCAATTTCCTACGGGCTGTACACTCTTAACGTGTTTCCATAATTTCTTCAAAAAAAATTATTTTATTCAAAACCGAAACAGCTTGCTTGTGAAAGTAACCTGTTCGGTTATGTTACTCTATATTTAATACCTACAAAATACCTGTAGTTAGAAAGCATCGATAAAAAAGTTCCACAGAAAAATTACTTGTTACTTATTGCTTCCCAATTTATACGTAGTATAAGGAAAGCTTTGTGACGGTCGAAAGTTCGAGTAAACTCATACCGGTTCTTTTTTCATGAAAATTGAGTTTTTCCTTTTTGAGCCCAGAACTAAACTATCAGGGGGCAAGCAACCAATTGGGTTTTGTTAACATTTTTTGGTTCCTATGACCTCAAAACGTCTAAATCCACCGAAATCGCGAATTTTGACCATCTCAAAGTTTTCCCAATACTATTGTACAACTAACATATAAATAGGCCTACAATAGGAAAGCTATAAACAACCAACAGCTTCTCCGGGCCAGTATACACAGTTCCTGCAGTATAATGTAATTTCGACTCAACCCCCCCCCCCCCTCAGAATCCCTGGGAATTCCTGGGTACGGCCTTGGGGTGAATGCAAAATAGCCTAAATAAATAAATAAATATCGACTTTTTTTGTTCTATTACTAAGCAGACCACAGAATTCCTGGGAATTCCTGGTTACGGCCTTGGGGTGAATGCAAAATAAATAAATATCGACTTTTTTGTTCTATTACTAAGCCAACATAGCGGAGTTAGGGCTATAAACCCTCTCTTGCACTCAACTAGGAAAGCCCGGGACCGCCTGATTTACAAGCATGGCCAGAAAATATAGCAAGTGTGGGACTCGAACCAACAACCTTTCCAGTCAATGTTGGAGTACGTTCCACTACTCTACGTGTCCTGAAAATGTACTTTTTGACGGTTTTGATGGTGGTTCTGTATACTGGACATGGACGGATACAGGGGGACAGGGGGGTACCTAGCTGCCCCCCCCCCCAAAAAAATATTTAGTAAATCTATTGTATACAATGGTATACTGGTAATTACTGAATCTGGTCATTATCTGGTCAAAAATTGGCTTGACCAGACAGGGTCTGGTGCATTCTACCAAGCTATATGACCAGATCGTCTTTACCAACCTCTATCTGGTCACGTTTTTTCTCAGTGTAAGTTAGTTTATTACGCGCTCTAATATAATCGATATTTACCCTACTTTTCTATTTTGACCCACAACTATTATGCGTTGTGGCCATAATGTGGAGTGTTTAATGTAGCCTATGCTGCTATATAGTGGTCACTTTCTTATTGGCAAACTGTATATCGAAGTCGAACAGTTTGAATAAAAACGTTTTGATTATAAAGATGACCCTTCAGAATCCGATTGCTCTCATATCGTAGGTTGGTAAATTCTTTGAGATCCACACTATTTACTGGGTCAGTGCCAACATCATCACATTTCAACAGGCTTCATTCGATTTTCCTAATTTATAATGTACTGATTCAGTAATTCTTATTTCTTTTAATTAATAGTTAATGGACTGAAACAATGACCATTTTCTTCTATTCAGTCACTGGAGAAAGATTCTAGCCTGTTGTACAATGAACGACTTGCTGCTTGCCGGCACGAACATTATAACACATTTCTAATCCAATCTCCTCAGTCCGAGCACTGAAACAAAATAAGTTTCCATTGTCCGGTGTCACATTGTCCCCCGAGCAGTACAGCCCCGGGTACTTAGTGGAAAACGCAAAAAATGTCCTTTTACATAACAAGGGGTTAGTAGGACTTACATTGCCTGCTGTGTTAATAGTTAGTATACACGCAGGGACCTCACAGTCGCCATTGACACTTCATTGAGTTCCTCCTCCTTTGGGGCCCAACCCCAGGGCAAAAGAGTGCCCTAGTAGTGGTGTCTTATTTAGTCCTCGGGCTACTGTGGCTTTTTCTAGACAAACCTGCACCACCAGACTTACCCTCTTATTATGCTTATTCGTTATATTTGCTGCTAGCTACCAGATCTGGATGGTGGCATTTTCTCTATCCGCCACCGGTCCACCTGCTACCCCGCTATAGTGGCTTCGGCTAAACCCTATAGACCTACTCGTAATAAAAAGATTTAAAAAATTGTTTAAAAAATGAAAATAAATTAAATTATTAAATTGAACATATTTTTATACAATAAATAAATAATGTAAGATACTATAGCATACGATAGCCTAACGCCCTTACCACACCATGAGTGTCATTGCGCATCGACGCGTCATATATGCAGTACGGTATTGCATTTTTTCATTATAGTATATCTCTGTAATAAAAATAATAGCAATAATATAGTAATATGCTATGAGGTTCTGTAGGGACAGTTTTGGTCACTATAGGTTCGCTGACGACAAACCGATATCCATATTATTCAAAATGGCCGCCGTTTGCATGTGAAAACTAAGCTCTTAGCATCTAATTAATTCTTTTAATGTTTTTTATAATATTTTTACTATGCCTGAACCTTATTTCGCTGCATATAATTTAATATATATATTCTCCATGATTTATAGAAAAATATCACTTTAAAATAATACGTAATTAAAAATAATTTTAAAATAGTATTGAGGCTTATGGAAAAACCAACGCTTTGATATCATTGCAACTGGTGCTGCCATCTACAAAATGACGTCACAAATGAACCTCATTAACCCATTACCTCATGACGTTCTGGACCAACCTAGCCTTAGCCTTATAGAGACAATATATGCGGCCTTAGCATTATCATTAATTGTTAGTTTTCTTCTTCTTCTGGCTCTACAGCCCTTGATGGTCTTTAACCTGCTCAAAAACACTCCTCCAATCGTTTTGTACGACGTACTGACTCCCAACTCGCGGAGGTCGGTTTCTAGTTCGTTCTTCCCGAAGTTTCGCAGACGTACCTGGAGTCTTGTTCCCGTCATGCTTGCTTTCTATATTTTGTTCGGCAAGTGGTCCTCTGATATTCTAGGGACAAAAAACCTCGTGTGCTCAGCAAACCCAGGCTTATGTATCCATAATATAAATCCAAATATCAGAAAATATATAATGTAATCTTTTTATAACTATTGAGTAATTGAGTCTAGGATGGTATGTTCCCTCCCCAAGCACATTCTTAGGAACATTTGGGGTTGGGAATTGTTCATTTGTATCTTGTATTTTTTTAGATAGAATTAAATATATTTTGATTTGATTTGTATGGTCAATATGGCAGGCAATCGCATTATCACTGTACAGTATATTATAGTCCACGCAAAATGAGAAAAGTATGGACATGGAATGTTTTGATCCTGTGCGACACTATAAAAATATTCTTTGCATCATTTTGTGTCACCTTGTTGCATTGGATGCAAGTCATAACAAAAATTGTGCAAAGAATATTTTTACAGTGTTGGACAGGATCAAAACATTCCATGTCCATACTTTTCTCATTTTGCGTGGACTATACCTATTGCCTCATATTATAGGTACAATATAATATAGGTGATTTGCTTGCTCTTGGTCAAATGCCACACTCAACCGCCCCCCCCCCCCAAAAAAAATATCAGAACTATTACATTATACCATAGTATACAGGCCGATAAACTACCAAGCTTAATTAAATAATATGGCGCATGCTGATAGATGTGGTGCATCTGATCCTCATCTGTGTTAATTGGCCTGTCATTCGCTTATGAACGGAACTCTTTTCCATCGCCCTTCTGAGCTACACCAGACATAACGTGTCAAATTAATTGACGATGCAATAAAACGTCGTACACAGTACTTATTTATACGTGTGTACAGGGTGACCCAGAGCAGTCGTACCACCCCCTTAACATATTATGGGGAATAATGAGGTAAAACGTATCGTAAAATAAGGGTCAAACTTCCCTATGGTCCTACACAGGTCTGCATAGGCATACTCAAGGTACCACTTTATCATGACATTGAAGTACAGTTGAATCCGTTTATTATGACTCCGCTTATATTGCTGACGAATTACACAAGGAAGTATGGTTTTCATAATATTATTATATAATAATATACATATATATTGTATTTAAATTTTTGTATTGTAATTATTGGCTGTACCTCACTTTCATGTGCTAAAAAAGCACACCTAGTGAGGTATGCCAATCATCTACGTTGCTGAACATACTGTACATGTATTGTATTAGTTGGGAAATTCAAAGAATATACATATACATATTGTATAATACGTTTTGTATAACATCCGCTTATTATGACGTGTTTGTCAATCCCTTTCGATGTCATAATAAACGTGTTGATGTTGTGGTCGGTAAAATAATCAAGTATTTTTTATTTTTTATTACATACATAGCGTAGGTAGCGTAGAGGAAAAGCAGGGTCTGCGGAATCTCCCTACACCTGATCGGCCTGAGCCGAAAGGGATTTTTTTTTTTTCATTTCGATGTCTTGGAGGTCTACATGTAGGCCTATATAATAAAATTAGGCTTTAGATCATGAAACCCAAAATCATGCTCTACTTCTCCACCATATTTAATTGGGGTCAAGACCCCCTAACTTCCCCCCCCCCCCCCCACCCCTTGTTACTATACTTTACCTACTATATATATATCATTTGGTTCCACGAAATGTGCATAGCGCACACTAAATGACAATTTTGGGAATGCTATGCTCCCGGTACAGCAATTACGTCACCCTGGGGATGTAAGGGGCGATATATACAGTGTCTCCGTGAAGGGGAGAAAGCGCCAAGGAAGCCATTACTCGTAGAATGATTGCTTTGACTTTTATATCGTAAAATCTTTATCAGAATATTGCGTCGTTGGCCAACATTCAAATTCGATCGTGGCGATTTGGAAATTGTATAATACCGGGGTTTATATACAAAATGTTTTTAAACAAATGAGTGGGAAATTCAAATTGAGAAATTAATATTTTTCGTGAGGTTTCAATTTTTTTTTATATATTATATTGTAGATGTAGACACATATTCCACTTGTCAATATTTCTTCAATAATTGATTAGATTTTTCTTTACTCTACTATGTCATTGTCCATTTTAACTTCCGCATGTTAAAATTGATCAATAATCATAGAGTAAAATCACGCTTTGCAAACAATAACAAACTAAAATGAAACAATGGCGTCGTCTGGATATGATAAATAATTGTAATTTCTTGAGAAATTTCTTGAGAACAAACGAGTTATTTCATAATTTAAATCATTAAATTTCTTGTAGATTATAAAATTAAAGGAAAGACTTGAAAACAAAAATGGTCAATTGTTGAAGAAAAGTGGAATGAGGTGTAAAAATATAAATGCCACATTGATGATTTTCCGTCAATGACACTATCAAAATTGAAGAAAAATTGACAAGTGGAATAGCTGCCTATAACTAAAAAATTTATTATATTTCAAAATTCTACAGGTACATTTTACAATGTTTATTATTTATTATATAGTACCTACCTATTTCCTTCAATAATTAGTAAACAATGCAACCATTGTCTTGTATTCTAATAGGCCTAATTCATTAATTTGACTTTCCCGCGCATATTTTAACATCGTTACGTGACATCTTACTACAGCAGCAGAGCAGCAGCCTGATTATGGCGATTATAATACCGGTATTTATTTAACAAACAAACAAATTTTCAATAGCTTTTTCCATTATAAAATTATTTTGTTTACATTTTTAACACCAGGGGATGAAATAAATACCGGTATTATAATCGCCATGATCAGGCTGCTGCAGTATTTAAAAATAAACTGCGGTATTATAATAATCCCAAATTGCCATGATTGGGCTGCTGCCGCAGGAGAAAATATATCATAGCTTGTGATACATTAACTTATAAATGAGGAGTTTATATAGCCTAGAAGAGATTGGTTTAGGAGTTATTAATTTTAGAGTTTTACTCATATTAACGTGCTGATGAGTCTCCAGGCAAAGATCAAGAGGGGCAAGTTTGTAATTGGGCGTAATTGACACATGACGAGAATCCAAATCAGTCAGAAATTACTTGAAAGTTCTCAGCGCCAATTTAGTTGTGCCCGAGGCTGTGATGCTGTGAGATGATAGGAGAGCTTGTCGATGTTACGTATCTGGCAGAACTTAGGATTCATCCAGGTATACAGCCTATGGTAACTTTCATTTAACGATTCTCACGTTCCTGAAATGATAAAATGAAGATAGCTAGAGGTGTACGTAATATTATAGCATTTTCTACCAAGGCCATTGAATCAACTTGCATCCTAGTTTTTGCATGAATAATAGGCCTAAACGGTTTTTCAAAGAAGCCTGTGATGGTACCTTATGTCAATCAGGTTTTCTTCTGTACATACAGTATATGGGTAAGTATAGTTCTCACAAAATTCAGAGTTTTGTTAGACAAAATACCATTTTCTAATGATTGCAAAATGTACCTACTCTTAAGGCGGGAATTCCACCGACGTCAATAGTGACATTAAATGTTTTTTGACGTGGTAGCAGACAGTTTGAGACTGTCTAAAAATATCTCCTACCACGTCAAAAAACATTTAATATCACTATTGACGTTGGTGGAATCCCCGCCTAAGATAAATGAATCTAACCCACTGAACCTAACTCAATTGGTACCCCTATGATTGTTTGGTTCAGGGCGTAAAAAATAAAATACAATATTCGTCAAAAATTACTAAAAAAAAAAATAATTTGTCTGAGGAACCATTCTATCGATGTTTTATTAACATCTGCGGCCCGATCATGGCGATAATAATACCCTGGTATTAAAAATATAAACAAGATAATTTTACAGTGGAAAGTGTACCGTATTTAAAATTTGTTTCTTTACTGTCTTAACCCCAGGAGTATCCATTATAAGTCTTGTGTATAAGCCAAGCATTGGGTGTTTACCTATTTATTTTTTGAAAATTATCGTTGTTTATTTATTTTTATTTAAAAAACGTGCTACCAAATAGGGAAGTGTATAATAAAAAATTACTAAAACGTGTATTGGTTTTCTTCAATTTTTTTCAATTTTTTACTTTTCATACAATACTTACCATATAGGAAATATGGGATAAAACATGGCGGATGACAATACCCGGGTATATAGTGTCTTACCCAGGAGTAAGCTAGTTAATACCATCCCGTTGCTGGAGACCGTTATCAATATGGCTGCTAGTGTAGCCTGCACAAGAGAAGTACGCAATTTGGCGGGGAAAAGCCTGCACATGCTAAGTACAGAGTTTTTGACCGGGTCCAGGTATCCGTTCTCCTATGCTGAAATGTGTAAGACTTCGATATTTTTTGCGTTGGTACTTATCTCTGATAGTTGGCTTATGGTTAACGGGTGCCTCGCAAGGCATATTTAGGCTCCCGCCGCTCCAGTTAATGTATTTATATGGTCAATACCAATCACCATAATCGGCCCACAGGTGCTAAATATAGAGTTAAAAAACAGAACAGCGATGGTGTTTTCTGAAGAAAGGTTTTTGCTTAGGCCTATAAGAAAAAATTTTTTTGATGAGATTATGGACAAGACAATCCGAACCCCAATGCATAGCATACCATATTATTCGTATTTTGTACTATTATATTATTGGTCTGCCCATTCTATACTATGCCATTGCCCCATGGATCAATCCAGTTCTATAGGATAGGGAATTTCTATATGCGACACGACATAAAAGTAAAGTAAAATATCAATTTATTTCCTTCAAACATTTTAAAAATAATATGCATTGTTACATTACATGTACAATACATACAGAAGGTACTATGAATAACGCGACAATAAAAAGGGAGAAGTTCCCCATTATTTAGAGTATGTCTAGGCCTATTGTATTTTACTTTTTAAACATCACTGTCTATCATTTTGGGGTTCGCTGGGGTCACATCACACTTCAGAATAAGTTGTCAGCAACATTTCATTTATCGGCCTCTGACATCACTGCTGTTTTTAGACGATGCAGCCGATAACATCTTTTTGCTTTCCAATTTATACGTAGGCCAGTATAAGGAAAGCTTTGGGATGGTCGAAATTATCGATTCCGAGATTTCAACGGATTTACACATTTCAGGTCCCAGGAACCCATAAAAGTGGTTTTTACAAAATGTCTGTCTGTCTGTCGTTCTGTCTGTTCATCGATTTCCGGGCAAACTACTCGGTAGATTTTGATGAAATTTAGCATTTAGGTTTACAAAAATCATACCTCGAGATCATTTTTATTTTATTTTGGGCCAATTCAATTTGGGGGGGGTTTATTCTCAAAAACTAAAAAAAAGTCTATAAAAATTATTTCTCAAAAACGGCTCCAACGCTTTCTTTTAAATTCACATATATTGTAATCGTTACTAATGTTAACAAAATGCGGGGGGTCGCTTGTCCCTTGACAGTTTGCTTCTGGGGGTAAAAAAATAAAAATAACTAAATTTTAATGAAAAATGACTAAAAATAATTTTTCTCCGAAACCTTTCGATCGATGATTTCTACCTTCAGGCATGTTTTAGGTGTTAAATTGAGTAACGAAACCGGACAGGTTGCTTTCCCAAAAAACTATTTGGTTTTGCACAAAAGATTATTTTTTGAAAAAAATGATAACAAATTCGCGCTCAAATGCATTGAGAGCCCTGCCATTATTGCTGTGTGGTAATTAATGTGTTGGTCTGACCTATCTAGAATTTATCTCACTTCCAGTGACATCAGGTGGACAACCCCCCCCCCCCCCCCCCCTCCGATATATCGGAATTTTAACCAACACTGGAAAATTATTTACCATGAAATTACTCATATTCTCTATCTAATAATGTTGATAAATTGGAAAGCATGTTCGAGTAAACTCGGACCGGTTCTTATTATCGTAAATGCTGTATACTTTAATTTTCCATCGTTTTGAGCCGCCACCTTTACTTTGCCCGTAGCTAACTATTTAGTAATTAATTTGCCTATAGCCTATAATTATATCTTATGATATACTCGGGGACGAGAGTCTCTTACTTTTCTCTGTCATCACAGGTGTAGCAATTTAGAAAACATTATATGGGCTATATGATATTTTAATTTGTACAACCGCATAGTGTATGTGATCTAATAGTGACGGACTGATCAGTATGATTACCTGAGACTTTTGAAATGCCCAGCACAACAGTGGAAGATGCAATCGTGCTCGAACCTATGGGCAAATTTGCACGCAACGGACGCAACGAAGGCAAGTATGTTTTCTCAAGTAATAAATTACGGCACTTTTAGGAAGCTGATAATTTTTCTTTCTCTCGAATCCACGAATAAGTATTTTATCAAATACCAAACTGGTTTTCCATTCGCGCGTTGTGCTGACAATTGTTTTCAATTGCTTAATAATGATTCACTTTGGACAGCTAGGTCTAAAAGTAAAACACGTGTATACCAGTGTACTTATTGCCTGCTGTCATCAATTGTGCGTCATTATTCATCAATCAGAGCGCTATAGTTACATGTCTTTTAGACTACTAATGGGTAGGCTCCCTAAAGTGAGAAAAGACTGGTAACGGCGACTTATAGAGGGCAATTCCGAGGCAATTCTCAAAAGAGAAGATTGATAAGAAGAGAGAGAGAGCGCGGCTGCAAGATGTGATCAGGGTAAGTGTGTTGATATTGTATGTATTAATCATAAGTTTATTTATTTAGTACCGACTCCTATAAAATGATAAAATAAACCATAACACGCGGGATATGTCGTTTTGTACTTCGATCCATGTATGGCATAAGTTGATAAAGTTTGTGGGGACCACTTAGTCCCACATGTGTAATAACCAGTCTGCTTCCAGCTTCACCTTTTTCCCGGTAGATGGCGCTGTTCACATTCAGATAATTCAATATTCCTCAATCTTCCTTTTACGTATTTATTTCTCTTATTCAATAATATCTTTAATCTACCCTCTGTGTCTCATCAGCTCCTTTAGCTGTGGACACAGAGTTGGTTTTTTCTATATGGAAGCAGGCTGGATCAAATTCAATATTAATTGTAAGCATGTATCGTTCTCGTCTCACAGCTCATATTGTAACCACTGTGTGTTAAATTACTCTAACTTGAGTCGAAGCACTGCAATACAAACCAATTCAAGTCTACACTGCCTATTCAATTGCATCGTCCTTCGACAAGCTACATTGGTGACCCTCGACAACGGAACAAGCAGCCTTCCAGATTCCAGTTCCAGCTCCAGTTCCAGCTCCAGTTCCAGCCAGTTCCAGCCAGTTCCAGTTCCAGCCAATTCCAGTTCCAGCCAATTCCAGCCAGTTCCAGTTCCAGCCAGCTCCAGTTCCAGCCAGCTACAGTTCCAGCCAGCTCCAGTTCCAGTTCCAGCCAGTTCCAGCTTCCAGCCAGTTCCAGTTCCAGCCAGTTCCAGTTCCAGCTTCCAGCCAGTTCCAGCCCGTTCCAGTTCCAGTTCCAGCCTCCAGAACGTCTCATCCGGCCATAGGCGGTGGAAACCACCCCGGAGCAGCTACATTCACCGCAGCAGCACAGCCACAACCTGCAAGATGCCGCAGACCACAGCCACAACCGCTACAGCTACGACCGCTACAGCTACAACCGCTACAGCTACAACCGCTACAGCTACGACCGCTACAGCTACAACTGCTACAGCCACAACACCGACACCCACGGCTACAACCAAGATGACAGGCCCTGCTAGTACGATGGCAGTCTCGGTCAAGCTTCCACCCTTCTGGACACAGTCGGCCAACCTGTCACCGGCACTGTGGTTCACTCAAGCGGAGGCTCAGTTCGCACTTGCTGGGGTCACAATGGAAACGACGAAATATTACCACGTCCTTTCAGCGCTCGACCAAAGTACCCTCAGCGAGATCTCAGATTTGTTAGCTGCCCCAGTACCAGTAAACCCATACACTGAGCTAAAAACGCAGTTAATCCAACGAATGAGTCTTCCAGCAAGCAGTCGCATTCAGCTACTAATGTCGGAAGACATAGGGGACAAAACTCCCAGCTCTTTTCTCCGGAGACTGCGGGCCCTCGCAGAGAAAGCCATATCAGACTCGGTTTTACGCACCATTTGGACGTCTCGCCTCCCGCACGCTATACAATTGGCAATCATCGGTCATGAGCACCTGTCACTAGGTGACGTCGCGAACCTCGCCGACAAGATGGCCACCATCAATTCAGCAACACGTGACCGGATTCTTGAGTGCACAATGGCCCCTGTGGACCTATTGAAGACGTTAACAGAGAACGTCGCGGCTCTACAGGCACAGTTCGCCGACAGATACGGACAACGTGCCACACAGCCACGGTTCCAGCGCCAGTTCCGTTCACCAGCGCCTAAACAAGACCCAACTTGGTGTTTTTACCACCAAACCTATGGGAGGAAGGCCAGAAAGTGCCAGCAGCCATGCAGATTTCCGAAAAACGACGATCGCAGCCAGTAAAGGCAGGGCCTGCCTGCGCCACTACACACCTGCTTAAAACCTCACATCGCCTTCTTATCACGGACCCTTGCACCAAGATACGTTATCTCATTGACACAGGGTCCGACATCTGCGTTTTTCCACGTGCCCGTCTCAACCTACCGCTCCGTCGTACTCAACTCGAGCTGACTGCCGCCAATGGCACAATCATCAATACGTACGGAACAACAGCTCAACAACTGGACCTGGGATTACGACGCAGTTTCCGTTGGAATTTCATCATTGCCGATGTCACGCAACCCATCATCGGTGCAGACTTTCTCGCAGCCTCTAATTTGCTGGTGGATCTCCAGAACTCAAAGCTGATCGACGGGACAACACATCGCAAGGCGAACCTGTGTCAAAGCCCCTCCAAGCAACCTAGCGTTTCTACCTTAACAATACCGCACAGTACCCCGGCCAGTCTAAAAGTAATAATTGAGGAGTTTAGCGACCTCACGCGGCCGAGACAACCCACAGACCAGGTCAAACACTCCACGGTCCACTACATTAGAACGACAGACGGACCTCCCGTCTCCGCTCGCCCACGCCGGTTGGCCCCGGACAAGTTTATTATCGCCAAAAAGGAGTTCAACGACATGATCCAGACCGGCGTATGTCGTCCGTCCGACAGCCCATGGGCCTCACCATTACACCTAGTACCTAAAAGCGACCATTCATGGCGCCCATGCGGGGACTACAGACGGCTCAATGCTCGAACAATTCCTGACGCGTACCCAGTCCGCCACATCGCAGATTTCAGTGCAGAATTGCGAGGAAAAACCGTATTCAGCAAAATAGACCTGGTCAAAGCATTCACCCAGATACCAGTTTCCAATGGTGACATTCCAAAGACAGCAATAAATACTCCGTTCGGCCTTTTCGAATTCCCATTCATGACATTCGGTCTTCGCAATGCTGCTCAAACCTTCCAACGCTTCATGGATAACATCCTACGCGACCTCCCGTGGGCATATTCATACATCGACGACGTACTGGTTGCATCGAGTGATAAGCAGGAGCACGAATCACACCTACGTCAACTCTTCCAACGATTCCGAGAATATGGCCTAGTCATTAATCCTAGCAAGTGTACCCTCGGCGTTGGGTCAATCAGCTTTCTTGGTTACCTCGTGTCAGCAGAAGGCACACAAGCCCTACCAGACAGGGTAAAGGCACTCACTGAATACCCTCTTCCAAAGACATTCAAAGATCTACGCCGTTTCCTTGGCATGATTAACTACTACCGCCGGTTCCTACCAAATGCAGCCAACGAACAAGCACCACTCAACACGTTGTTATCTGGAGACAAGGTAAAAGGGAACGCTACGATACCATGGACAACAAAGCTTACCGAAGCTTTCAGCTCATGCAAACACAGTCTGGCACGCATCACCCTACTCGCGCATCCAGATCATACGGCTCCGATTGCACTAGTCACAGATGCATCAGACACCAGTATCGGAGCTACAGTCCAACAACGGATCAACGATCATTGGCAGCCATTGGCATTCTTCTCGCAGAAACTTAAAGAAAACCAACGAACATGGTCCGCCTACGATCGCGAATTGCTTGCGGTACACGACGCCATTCGTCATTTCCGTTACCTGCTAGAAGCGCGCGCTTTTGTCGTGTATACCGATCACAAACCGTTGACGCACGCTTTTCAGAATCCAAAAACAAGTTGCTCACCTCGCCAAATGCGGCAAATGGAATTCGTCTCTCAATTCACCACGGACATCCAATACATCGCTGGGCAGGACAACTTGGCCGCTGATGCATTCTCAAGAATCGAAGCAATCTCTACTCCCGTATCTCCTGAGCAACTTTCTTCTGCTCAGAAAGACGACAGAGAACTCAAAGAGCTTCGGTCCAGTAGAAAGACGTCCCTCATCCTCGTTGATGTTCCCATTCCGGGCTCTGATTCAGTCCTTACGTGCGATTCTAGTCAAGACATACAACGCCCATTTGTGCCCAAACCATTACGTCGACAACTTTTCGAGCACCTACACAGCCTACATCACCCAGGAATAGCAGCGTCTGCTAACCTGGTTGCCCAACGCTACATATGGCCTTCTATCCGTAAGGATTGCCGCGCCTGGGCTCGTCTGTGTGTCAACTGTCAATTGTCCAAGATACATCGACACACCCTCACTGCGATTGGAACCTTTACTCAGCCTGACCGACGGTTTCAGCACATACACCTCGACATTGTAGGCCCATTACCACCGTCGGAAGGCTACACGTATTTGTTAACACTCGTTGACCGTTTCACGCGATGGCCGGAAGCCGCTCCTATGGTGAACATCACCGCCGAAAACGTCGCCAGAACCCTCATTTCCTGCTGGATCAGCCGGTTTGGGTGCCCGGAGACAATTACTACAGATCGCGGCCGACAGTTTGAGAGCCATTTGTTTGCTGACCTGGCCCGATTATGCGGATTTCACCATGCACGGACTACCAGTTACCACCCTGCATCCAACGGCATGGTAGAGCGTATGCACCGCTCACTCAAAGCCTCCATTATGTGTCATGCCAATGACAAATGGACGGAAGCCCTTCCGCTAGTTTTACTGGGCATGCGCGCCACTCTTAAGAAAGATCTTCAAGCTTCTCCAGCAGATCTGGTCTATGGTGAACCATTAAAACTACCAGGACAGATGCTGACAACTCCTCCTTCAAATCAGAGTCCGGCGGACACTCTCATCTCACTTCGAAGGAAATTCGACTCACTACGCCCCACTCGCGTCAAGAGACACGGGGCTCATCAAACATTCATCCCACAAGACCTTGCCAAGGCCACGCACGTTTTCGTGAGACAAGACCACGTCCGTGCTTCCCTCGAACGTCCTTATGCGGGACCATTCCCTGTGTTAAGTCGCACCGACAAAACAGTTACGATTTCAAGCCGCGGTCGTGCGGTTACTGTGTCAATGGACAGGGTCAAGCCGGCCTACATTAATGCCAGTACAGACGAACCGTCTCACCAGTCTACGATCAACCCCCCGCATCAGCATCCTGCTCAAGATAAACCTCAGGAGAAGGTCTCCTCACCACTTCCTGCCACTGACGTCGTGCCGACACCACCGACTCGCACCACTCGCTCAGGTCGTCACGTCCACGTTCCACGACATTTCTCCGACTTCCAGTCTTAGGAGGGGGGTAATGTGGGGACCACTTAGTCCCACATGTGTAATAACCAGTCTGCTTCCAGCTTCACCTTTTTCCCGGTAGATGGCGCTGTTCACATTCAGATAATTCAATATTCCTCAATCTTCCTTTTACGTATTTATTTCTCTTATTCAATAATATCTTTAATCTACCCTCTGTGTCTCATCAGCTCCTTTAGCTGTGGACACAGAGTTGGTTTTTCTATATGGAAGCAGGCTGGATCAAATTCAATATTAATTGTAAGCATGTATCGTTCTCGTCTCACAGCTCATATTGTAACCACTGTGTGTTAAATTACTCTAACTTGAGTCGAAGCACTGCAATACAAACCAATTCAAGTCTACACTGCCTATTCAATTGCATCGTCCTTCGACAAGCTACAAGTTAATTCCTTGTTGAATAGTTACCATATATAATAATAATTTTATGTATAATCCCATATCTGCAGGTTATAAGGAAATTTAATTCAATATAAATAATATATGCTAGACAAAAATTATCATTGTGGACGCCTCGCCGATACTGTACAATATAATCTCCGTTCCAGCTTCCCTGATTACTATTGCATAACCATAATTTTACAGATATAACTAATGACTTACTGTAAGATTGAATGAGGACGGTAGGTCTAGGTGCTAGGTACCCTATGTATAATAACGTAGCCTAACCCAGTAATTGTTGACAAAATTGGGAAACTGCGGTACCAACTGGTAAGTTCCGTATATTTACAGTATCTGGACAACTGCTTTAAAGATTATTCGGAAGCAGGCGCGGATCTACGGGCATTAGGTTCCACAAAATGCGTAAAACCCCACTATTTCAGTCCTATTTTTCACAAATTTTCTCCCGGGGGAGACCCCCCTTTTACTCAATTGTTTTAATTACCTATAATATAGACCCCTTATTGCTCTGAAAATGCGTAAAACCCCAATATTTCAGCCCTACATTTCAAAACAATTCACCCGGGGGAGACCACCGGGCCCCCTGTCATATTTCCAAACCCTCTGGTTCATGCGCAAAAGACACTAAGGTCATTAATTTAAAAGCTGCGTACGTCCATGAGAACGGCTATCCCCATTTTATACACTTTTATGAAAATGGTTGGAGGGGCGCCAAATTATACACCGCCCCATTCGAAAACCTATCGTTACACCACTGACAAGTGTCTCCCCCTTTTAAGAGGTCTGGGACCACCTCTGATTATTTTGTCATTTTTTTTGTTGCAATATTCATCTTTAATCTTAGCCCCCCCCCCCTTGGTCTCATTCTAGATCCGCGCCTGTTCGGAAGCACATGTATTTTTATTATTCTATTGCATGTACAGTACAGTAGTAGCTCAGTAACCAAGTCACCTTCAATTGCTTTTTAACTTGTCAAAAATCAATCAAATTTACTTTAGTGTTTGCTTTATACCGTTATACGTAATGGGTATTGTTTCCCATTGCAGCCACCTGACAGCCAAGTACGGTACCTACTATTGTTAAGTAGATGCTTGGTAGCTGGTAGCCTATACAATTTTACTGGATATATTACGTAATTGATTTGCCATAGTGCTTTTCATTGGAAAAAACCAAAATGTTAGTTTTTTTATTAAATAAAACCTAAAATAGTACCGATTTTTAAATATATTAAATTTTTTATTGAAAAGTACAATATGCGATGGGAGTTTCTGTGAAGTGAGGTTTGCGCGCGCGCCAAAATATTGACATACTGGCTTCCAATCTTTTAAGTTGGCATCATTGTTTGTCATTTTCATTTCGGCTTATAATAATAACATTGCATATTCCCTTTATATTAATTAGTAATTCTGCAAATACATTAATGTCAAACCTATGTTCTATTATTACATATGTTCAGCTACCCATTTTTCGTCTTACTTGCTGTGCGTAAGGTAAGTTGATTCACCGTGCTTGTTACAGTACTGTCTTCCCTGAGCTAATCGTATGCTTTTTGCGGCTAGTTATTAAAACGCGATAAATAATAAATTGAGCCTACACACAATATTTTCTACAATCAGTAATGCCCTAATTGTAAAATAAATAATGTACAGTCCTTTTAAACCGTTTCATTAGCTACAAAAAAGCTGCACCCCAGGTCCATCTTGTCATTCAAAGTGAAAGAATAATCTGAAGGGAGCACCAATGTCTCAAGTCAAGAGCTACTGAACTTAAGCACCGAAAGAAAGTGTACTAAGGGGGAAAGCCTAACAGGTGTACAAAACCAAATAATATTGAAATATCTGCTAGCTGATAAATAATTATCACACCATTCACACCCCTATTATCAGAACTGCCCCTATAATTTTTTGATATGAGATATGCCCCCCTATAACACTGATTATCATTGGCCGCAATTATTTAATTGGATTTTTATAAAATAACGGGTGGTAGAAAATTTGCCGCAAATCGGTGGTATTGACGTCTACATAATTATTATCTTATATCAAAATGTCGAAGAGTATTTCTTTGAAGGGGTATGGCATCTTCATAGACGACAGACATTGATGACGACGCCCAGAAGCTAGCCCTAGCTAGCTTGAAAATGGCATGAATTTAACTGATATAACATATTATTTCTATAACCTACGAAATATTTAATCTGAATTTGAATTTAAATTGAATTTTGTTCAAAAAGCGGATATGATTTGGGGTATCTGACTCGCCGTGAAAAACAAGCAGTAGCAGTTTCAAAAATATTAGGAATTCCAATAATTAGACTCAAAGACCTAATAAAATAGCTCCATGACCAAAACTTTTTATTTTATATGGGCATGTAACTGCAACCATCAGGTAAGGTAAGCAGAAGTCGACTATTTCTCTTGAGAGTTTCAGTTTAATATGCACTTTCAGGCTTTCCATTCATAACTTCGAATCCGTTTCCTAGTTCTCGGTTTTGATTGCATATACATTAAGCATCAAACATTCTTAACCAGCAACTCCTACACATATAACGGTCTGCCAAATTTTGGTTTCTTCTCTGTGTGAACATCTTCTAACCGTAACCTTAATCTAATCAGAAGACCCACCAAATGCATGACCAAGCTGTGAGTTTGATTTTGGCACTGTTTGATAATGCTTCCACTTGATTCTTGCTGGCGTGGACACTGGGATCACAGGTAACGTAGACTGTCGGCGTAACGTTGGCGAACCTGGAGAATCGCCTTTTCAAAAAGTCCGTGGTCTCAAGTTCGCTTCAGATCGAGTCTGTCGTCTGGAGGCGACGGGACTTCGTTATGAGCCACCACGATGTCGACGATGTTGCCTTCCTCACAGGTCAATCTGCATCCAACCACTGCACTTTGATCGCCTGCATAGTCCCGTAGTCTTTGTGTTTTATTGCGACCTGTTTGCATGGTATGTAGCCTATCTCCAAGCCAGGTTCACACATGGCTTCACATGAGGTGAGAGAATCTCTGAAAGTCATCGAAAACCACACTTCTTTCGGCAAACCTAGCGAACTTTGTTTTGCTCACTCACCGGCTTCTTGAAAATATATTATGATCTTGATATTTGTAGCGTTATTGTGATTTTTTTCACACAGTATGCCCATCCAAATAATATTCGTTTGTTAATAGTTCATTTAAATCATAAAATTTCTTGTAGATTATAAAATTATAAGCAAGACGCCGGGCAAACTTAAAAAATTGAAAAGAAAAATTGTCAATTATTGTAGACAAGTGGAATGAGGTGTAAAAATATAGATGCAACATTGATGATTTTCCGTCTATGACATTATCAAAATTGAAGAAAAATTGACAAGTGGAATATTGACTAACAATTCCATACATATTTTTTATGCCTTTTCCCCTATCCCCTATTTTGCAAAATTAAGGGAATTTTTTCCCAAACCTATCTTAAAATGACTACCCCTATTTATTATTCATACCTTTTTAA
The DNA here is from genome assembly GCA_963971405.1 of Psococerastis gibbosa. NCBI lineage: Eukaryota > Metazoa > Arthropoda > Insecta > Psocodea > Psocidae > Psococerastis > Psococerastis gibbosa. Next base: position 9,778,946 of record OZ020484.1, on the reverse strand, counting down.
TTTTTCCTCCTATTTGCACACACAGGTCTATACTTTTTTCTTTAAAAAAACTCTTTGCTTGAAACCAATCGTAAAAAATGCTGAAACCCCACTAGTTTGCACCTGTTTGATCAAAAATATTCCCTTGGTGGGACCCCCGGGCTTTGCACTTAGCGCCCCTTAACCATTGGCGGACCCAGCTTTTTATCACCCCTCAAAATGCCGCCTCAGGTATAAACTGAGAATAAAAACAACACAGTATTTGATTTAAGAAACTGATTTAGATCATCCAAACAATTCTGGTTGGTACATACAGAACGAAACGAAACCATTAAAAAAAAGTATTACAATAACACTTTTCATATTTCATGTTTAAAAAAAAAAATTCAGCTGTCATTTTGCCACCTTTTTAAAATTTTGGGTGGGTTATAACCCCCCTATTTGTCCATCTACCACTATCTGTGAAGTCTATTGCCGGTTATAACCTTCAAATCGAAAATAAAAAAAAACTCTTTAGCACACCTTGGAAAGCCCAGACTGTAGCTTACAAGTAATGCCTATGGGCCCCCTTTAACCTAAATCCGGGGCTGATGGGAATAAGGCGTGTATTCCACTTGTCAATATTCCGTCATTTGTGATTTAAAAAAATTTGAGATTTTTGTTTTAAGGAGACTATTAAGTAGATACTTAACTTATCTATTATAAATTAAGTTATAATATGGTAGCAGGCTTTTTTTTAAATCACAAATGACGGAATATTGACACGCCTAACAGGGATGGTGATATTGTCTTATGTGTGGACCTGGTGTCTCGGTGTAGCAGAAGATGATAAGTAAGCAGACGGCTTCTAGCTGCGCCTATCAACCGTGAGGATTAGGCGTTATTGTTACTGTATATATATGTACTGTATGTTTGTACGAGTATGTAAATTAGTGATCCATATGTAAGATTGTGGGACTAATTTTTATTTTGCATGATTTTTCTCTGACAAAATAACAGACACAAATAGGGATTGTCTCCCATTTACAGATGGTTCGCTCCCATGGTCACCTAAGGCGGGGTTTCCACCGACGTCTCATTGCAGAATGCAAAGACATTGACGTGGTAGCTGACATTCAAGACTTAGGCGGATATTCCACCGACCTCTCATTGCAGAATGCAAATGACATTGACGGAAATTCTAATTTTTCTTTTTATAGAAATCTATTAAAATGTTTGTACTTAACATATTCTATGACGGAATTTTTTAATTTTAGTTTGTGATTTTACTCCATGATCATTGATCAATTTTAACTATGGCATAGAGTTAAACAAAAATTTCCGTCAATATCATTAGCATTCTGCAATGAGAGGTCGGTGGAATACCCGCCTAAGTCTTGAATGTCTGCTACCACGTAAATGTCTTTGCATTCTGCAATGAGAGGTCGGTGGAAACCCCGCCTTAGGAATGACGGTCAGTGAGAAAAATGAATGAACACTGGGAGTAATTAATTTTTTTAGAATTAAAAATTGCGGACCCTTATACAGTCCATATTTGCGCAATGTAGTTTTTTGCATATTCTGAGACACGAAGGGCTCCTTAAGAACATCATTGAGGGTATGGTTGAAGGCACCAACTCAAGAGGACGACAGCGGAAGGAGTACCTAGAGGTTGTTATGAAGGACCTATGGTGCGACACGTCCTATAAAGAACTGAAAAAGACCGCACAAAACAGACAAGAGTGGAGGAGAAGAATACAACATTCGCTGCAAACCAATCCCTAGATTGCAACTCGAGAAGACGTTTTTTGCATTTTGGAAGCTCATAGCTTTTTCAGCAGCCTGATCGAGGCGATTATAATACCGGTATTTATTTAATCCCCTGGTAATAAAAATGTAAACAAGATAATTTTATAATGGAAAGTGCTATTCAAAATTTGTTTGCTAACAGTTATAATCCTATGGTATTTATTTAATGCCCTGATATTGAAAATGTAAACAAACAAATTTTGAATAACACACTCCATTATAAAATTATCTTGTTTACATTTTTAATACCAGGGAATTAAATAAATAACGGTATTATAATCGCCATGATCAGGCTGTTGATAATTATAATTATCGGTGCGACTATTCACATTACAAGTAGTTTTAGAGTTTTAAGATTCCTTTAGGAGACAATTGGAGGGCGAAAAGGCTTATATAAGTGAAAAAATCTATTGTCTCATGAAAATGCAAATCGTATAGAGTTGCCAAAATCATCAGAGCAGAAGAAATGTCTCTGAGCATTTTGATATGCGAGGATATGTATCGTACATCTCTCTAACACATACTATTGAATTTGATTTGTACAAAAAACTATTGGTGTGGTAGTCTCGAAGAAGGAGAACTGTGGCCAATTGGTGTTAGTGAAGGCCTCATGTCATATATCAAAGTACAGAGGAGCATTTCTACTAAGGCACAAATTACACCGACCGTGATACTGATATTGACGTGGTAGCAGACATTTTTAGACTGTCTTTAATGTCTGCTGCCACGTCAATATCACTATCACTATTGAGGTCGGTGGAATTTGCGCCTTATTTAATGGATATTTTTAACGTATCCACGATCATTATTTCCTGTGAAAATGCGTAGTGGGGGTACTACGATTTGCCCTTAATCGATTACAGTTCCGCTCTCTGAGTACGTGGTGAGCTGAGGAGCTGTGTGTAAATTGAATAATGCTAGTATTAAGCGGATTCATTGACTATAGTTTGTCAAGTGCAATTCATGCTTTGGTTCATGAAGGACTTTTTTCAACTTCTTTAACTCGATGATTTCCAGCTGCGTATTAATTAGGTATAGTAGTAGTATAGTAGTTCTATAAAGACCAAAAATATTTGCGGGAAACTAGTAAATGGAATTTAATTCGATGTTTAACTTGGAATTGTTAAATTGACATTAAGCGTGCCGCTTATTTTGACATGGGCTGAACACAAGGACGGATACAAGGGGGGGGGGGAATAGCTGCTCTTGGCTGGATCCGCCCCTGGCTGAACAACTTGCGACATAATTCCTTTCTCTGAACTGAGGGTCTTCGCGTGCTCACAAAAAATTTAGTGGGGGGGGGGGATTATTAAGATTTTAAGAGTGTACATCCCGTGGGAACTAGGTACGGTACCCCAAAATCCGTTGTTTTTACAAACTTTATGTTTTTTATTTAATTAACAAAGCAAGATAATAAAGATTGGCCTCATTTACGTTGTAGAAGACTACTTCATGCATCATATAATAGGGTATTTTTAATTTTTCCTAGCGTAGTCTTTTCATAAAAATGATTGAGGACTGAAATTTCATGTAAAATAGATGCCATGACAAAAATTAAAAACCAAAAATTCTTCTTCTTGAGTTGCAATCTAGAGATTCGTTTGCAGCGAATGTTCTATTTTCCTCCTTCACCAAAAATTAATAATACCCTATTATATGAAAATATATATAAAGTAATATGTAAAGTAAATATATATAAATAAAATATAAAGTAGTCTTCTACAACCGAAATGAACCAATATTTTAATAACTTGCTTAAGTAATCAAATAAAAATTAAAAAGTATTACATTTCGGGCGGACAAGTCATGATACTTGCAATGTTAATGTTCATTCTCGAGTCGCACCTCAAGCCATCATGTACGCGAATATGTAAAATACAGTATTTTAATTGAAATGAGTCCCCTAGAGAATGCGACTCGGTTGCGCCTTCTAACGTGAGCAACTCTAAAATCTCCATTTACGACCAGCAACTGGCGAGGAACGAACTGTACTTTACTATGTACGGCTGTTCTACCATTTGTGTTGCCGTGTCTGTCCAGATATAATCATTAATCAGATATATCAAATGTGGGTTGTACTTCGTACTATTCGTACTTAAAAGTCACTAGGCCTACTACAGCAAACGAGCTATGTAACTCCTGTTTTATATGCAGGGCGATTCACACACTGCCGTTTCGGGCCTCTGCTCGGGGCAAGAAATTGATATGCGCGGTTTCCACCGACCGGCTAGGGCTAAATACAAATACGGTGACGTGGTAACAGACATTCAAGACTTACGTGGGGTTTCCACCGACCTCGCATTGCAGAATGCAAATGACAATGACGGAAATGTTTGTTTTTCTTTTTTAAAAATCTATTAAAATGTTTGTAATTAACATATCCCATGACGCCATTTTTTAATTTTAGTTAGTTTGTTTGTGATTTTACTCTGTGATCATTGATCAATTTTAACTATGGCATAGAGTAAAACAAACATTTCCGTCAATGCCACTTGCATTCAGCAATGCGAGGTCAGTGGAAACACCGCCTAAGTCTTGAATGTCTGTTACCACGTCACTGTATTTGTATTTAGCCTTAGCCGGTCGGTGGAAACCCCGCCTTAGCTAGAGGTGATCTAGTCTAGCCTACCCTCCCCCAAACATTATATATTTGTATATACGCCTCAACCATCAATATTACAGATCGATAAAAAAAAATACTGATGCGGTAACAGCGTCTGCCGGGGTAAGAAAACGAAATAAAAAGAAATAGATTTCTCCAGAATTACAATGGTACAAGAACAAATATTAATAATATGTAAGTGGATAATGCTCACCCTCTTTAAGATCCCATTACCTTCGAATTTCACGTCGGCTGCTCTTTAATTGAGCTGTCCTGATATTTTTGTTTGATATTCTTTCATGATATTCCTATAAAGTATGTCTTGTTCGTAGCCAAATATAAAACAGGGACTAGAAATAGTTGAGTAGTTTTAGTGTTTAATGTTAATTGAAAAAAATTTGCTGGTGATAAACCACTTTATTTAGAGGCATTCTCTATATATAGTATAGAAAATCATGATTTTGAATTTCGGAATGATTCCATGAGAGAGTTTCTTATTAGTGACTTCGTGGAAGGGATACATGACAAATAAGTATATTATAAGTAAAATTGCACTTAATTACACAACATAAATTTATTCGTCCGGAATGATTCAACAAGTTACACAAAACTAAGTTTATTAGTTTTCTTCATGTACCTATACACAGCATCGGATAATCATTTTAAATTAAAGAATTTAACCAGACTAGACTGTTAATTTCGTGAAATTTTGAATATCCATACTCTCCCATTGTAATTTTCATTGTGCTACCGAAAGAATTTCCAATCTTTGAAAAATATGCGTGCTCTTTGAACTTTGGTGAATTCGTTCAAATTCAATAAATCATGTTGTCTTGTTTGCTTTCTCAGCGTTCCTTTTAATTTTTACTGGCGGCATCTTCTCATTTTCAAATAGTCCAATAAGTAACTTGTGTTTAGCGTTAAAAATGTTTGCAATTGGTGGGCTAAACAATTTTTCCTTCGAAAACTCTTTTGAAGCTTTCAATCAGAGAATTGATGTTATATTTACTCAAGCCTTGCTTGGCTATAATTGAGCCTTTGATTTTTTTTTAACCAGCGCAATTACTGTAAGTTTAGGGTTTGTACTTTAAAATCACAGCACGTTGCCTATACTCCGTTAAACTATTTTAAATGTCCCTACTTCATATTGCCGATATGCCAAAATACCTACACTGCATGTTATCTCCTGAATGCGACCCCTTGTGCAGACTGTATTTACTGTCATTTTTTACATTGTTTATTGTACATAATGTACTTAGAGCGACTCCAATTAACTGTCTGACAGTTAAATACTGTCCCGAAGCAGACGATTCATCTGCCTCGTTTAATTGTCAGTCAATTTGTCGAGCCGCCGTTCTTGTATTTTCTGTCATGTGCAATCAATGACTTCTGTTATAACTTACTCAGATATTATTAATGGTATTGTCAGTGTTAATCATATCGCTCATGCACGAGAAAAGTGATACATTTCTAAATATTGACTTTTGAGATAAATCAAATTTTAGTTCTGACCATTTTTTAGTTATTACTTTTAGTACTATCGAGGCACTTAATACTTTTGAGATATGACAGTTTACTTGAAAGAGAAGTGTAATTACCACGTCAACGCCTGGAGCACATTCCGAATTATGTCAGTATTGCTAAACCCGAAGTAGTCAAACTTGACAATGGATCAGTGACAAAACGCAATCTTATGGAAACAAATTAAACTAGATAATATGTGACACTACATTCATAAAATTCGCTATATTTTTCTCGACATTTTTGTATAAATAACTCAATTTTGCAATTTTTTGAAATGTGTCACTTTTCTCGTGCATGAGCGATATGATCTCATATAAATGCACGTATGTCCTATATCTAACAACTGAAACGTGTCTTATTATGCGCATAGACCTAACTGATAGAACCAATTTGAGAACATACATGAATCTAGAATTTTCTCAGCATTGAGAATCTCGATTGTTCATATAGGCTAAATAATAACATTTCCTAACTAAATGATCAAGAGTTTAAGCCATTGACGACCAATGCGATCTCAATTTCCCCTTTAACACCGCAATATTTACTTATATGTTGTTCAATATATCAAATCCACTACCAAGTACGAAGTATGGTACGAATTATAAAATACCGAAAACATTGCATTCATCATAACAGTTCTTTCTTTCTATTTATCCGGGCTAGAGAAAAATCTCTAATTACTGTTACATTATGTTCACTCAAAATTAAAATAGTTTAAAATACTCCTTAGTGCACCATTTCAAATAATTTAACCGTGAAAATCGTTTAAGGCATTGCAATGAATGGTGTTTTTGTTTTGTTTTAACCAACATTTGCGTTTTCAGGTGACAGCGCCACCGGCATTCATAAGCAGAGCATTTACGAGCACAATGGAGTTGCAGTATGCTCTCAGCGGCGAGCTCTCATCATTGCCACCGTTGTATTCGCCATCCTCTTCACCATTGCAATTATTATTGCTTTTGCCGGCCCGCACACCTGTAAGTATCTTGTGTTTAGGTGCCCATTCCATTGACCGGCTAGGGCTATTTCCAAAAACGGTGACGTGGTAGCAGACATTCAAGACTTAGGTGGCGTTTCCACCGACCTCGCATTGCAGAATTGACGGAAATGTTTATTTTCCTCTATGCCATAGTTAAAATTGATCAATAATCATACAGTAAAATCACAAACAAACAAACTAAAATTAAAAAATGGCGTCATGGGATATGTTAAGTACAAACATTTTAATAGATTTCTATAAAAAGAACAATTCTAATTTCCGTCAATGTCATTCTGCAATGCGAGATCGGTGGAAACGCAACCTAAGTCTTGAATGTCTGCTACCACGTCATTGTTTTTGGAAATAGCCCTAGCCGGTCAATGGAATGGGCGCCTAACAAATTACAACCCAATTCTGAATCGTTCAATATTTTGATATTACTTACTTCATACTTGGCTGGTCGGCCATTAGACGCCATTCCGCTTAGTAAAGAAATGACCTATCCTGCTTTTGTGTAGTTGGACTTCAATTATATGTAAGGAGGATGGAAAATGGTATTATTTTGAGTGATACATTTTTTCAGGTTTCCCAGGTAAGGTGGTTGCATGCTTGTACTTGTGCTAGTCTCTACCCTTGCGATTGGAGACGTGTCGTAACTCGACACAAGTACCTATTAGGCTAGTTAGTGAGGCAATTGAAGAGGTTGGCAGGTGTGGCACCAGATGGCGGTAACGCCAAGATTGGGCGTTGGATAGAGTAAATTAAGTATTTGGTAGTGTAGCCCTTCGAGGCTAAATCTCATCTAATATATAGACGTTTTTATTTTAATTGATTTCTACTGTTAAGATAGGATATAACTTACTGTATTGAGACATGACATCGAAATAGGCGTTAAAGAATGTAACACACAATTGAATATACGACAAAAACGTTCGTTGGTGGGTTTACTTACGTACGGTTCGAGCCGGCCGCCAAACCAAGTTGAATCCAGTGGACCAGAGCAGGTTCAAAGCTGCAGATAACTTGGTCGTGTGCACAGTGCCGGTAGGGAAACATGGTAGGACTTGTCCTGGTCACCTCCGAACTAATTGTGTGACTTCACTATGTTTCCCAAGTGGTTCGGAATCCACTATAATTAGGAGGTCCACTGTCCTATGGGCTGGCGTAGGACAGTCAAGTCGGGGTCCAGCGTTTCCACTTTGAGGGAAATTTCCCTTTTTAGGGAAAATCCGGGTTTATTCACTGCGCTAAAGGGAAATTGGAGGGAAAAGGGAATTTTGAGGGAAATAAGAGAGATATTGAGGGAAATTTGAGGGAAAACTGGTGGACAAGCCAATGACTAAAATAAACTAGATGAAAATGGAAAACGTTACAATATATAATAAAAACACATAAAATTTGATAAATATGAATAAATAACGGTTTCAAATTTTAGCGCGAATGTTATAAATTCTCATTTCTGACGCCACTAATGATGGCTTGGTGGGAATTTTAAAAACATGAGTACATCAGTGCTTTGCTTAGATATGATGATTCGTGTAGTTGTAGCAGCACAACTACACGACAACACGAGGTAAAGGCACAGGCCCGTGTTTTGGGTCCTCCCCCCGAAATATTTGCAGAGTACACTAGATAGAATGGAGTTTTAAATATACAGTAGAATCCGGTTATAATGACATCGAAGGGAATTGACAAACATGGATGTCATACAAGGCGTATAGTATACAATATACCTAGGTATATGTAATGAAACCCAAACTTTCTTCGTAATTCGTCATAATAGGCGGTTGGTCAATGTTCGATATAGATGGAGTCTTAATAAACGGTTTCTACTGTATTGAGGTTACACCAATTTTAGGAAAACTCGTTGAAAGAGCGAGGGAAAATAGGCGTAAATAGGATTTCAGTTGACAAATGGAGGCTAAAGGCGCAGTATCCACAATAACGAAAGGGAAATTAATTCTCGGTGTGCTTAATTCCCTTGAAAGACATAACAAAAATAAAAATAATCATATTGACCAAGTACTTTCACAAAAAAAAATATTACTCAAAAAGCTTAAAACCCCAATACTTCAGACCTATTTTTTCAGACTTTTTCTCCGGGGTAGACCCCCGGGCCCACCGCAGTGATAGGTTTATTTTTCGGTAAAATCTCAACTGTACTGCTTGCAAAATGCGTAAAACCTCACGAATTTGGGCCTATTTATAATTTTTTTCTCCGGGGGAGACCCCCGGCCCCCCTTTCTCCAGGGTATGACATGGGCAGAAACTTCACTGATTTGGGACATTCCTCAATTTTTTCTCCGGGGAGGCCCCCGGACCCCCTTTCCTCCAGGTTATAATATGCGTAAAACCTCATTAATTTGGGCCTAGTAATTATCAATTTTTTCTCCGGGGGAGACCCCGGGCCCCCCTGCCTCCAGGGTATAACATGTGTATTGGTCACTCATACCCTACTTAAAAGATGAATGTATAGGTTCCAATTTTAGGCAAAATTCTCCCGCATCCTCCGAGAAAAATACCAAATTCCGCGTCTGGTACCACCTTCAAAACAGGTTCAGCAATTTGGCCGTCATGGATGTATATAGTAGAATAAGACGATTAGGTCACTGGGCGTTCCAGAAACAAAAGTGTACTTTTTATTTTTTTTGTTTTACTGAACTTGAATAGTTTAATGTATACAACGCATTTCATACTCATTAAAAAACAATAAAATTTAAATAATAAAAGTCATATAATTTGCTAGGCAGACTTCCCCCGCCCCCAGAAATTTTGGAAATTTAGAAAATAGAGGAATATTAGCGAATTGGGCAAGCGAGGGAAAAGAGGGAAATTTTGAGTTGCCGCTGAGGGAAATTTGATATATCGCAAGTGGAAACGCTGTCGGGGTCGCTCTATGGGTCCAAATTTGAGGCCTAAGTCGTTATTAACCCGACGAATACTACTACTACTACGTTCGGTTCGGAGTGGACTGTATATATTTTGTTTGTGTGAGCGTAGATGTGGGGGTGGGATGCAGTGACCACAAAACTAAATCATTCAAATACACTTTGTGGGAAAAAATCTAGTGCGGACCTTCACGTTCACCCACTACGGGATCGGAGCTCAACATGTCGACGTACCAACTTTAAGCTGGCCAGGGCTCCAAACGGAGCCGCGCCAAGCCGATTGGCGCGCCCTGTTCCATTTGGCGTTAGCGCGATGGATTTCAGGCAGGTTGGATTTCCGATTTGCCGTCGGCGCCGCGCCAAGTCTCCTGGTTTTTCGCATTCACCATCCGGCCGCAGGCCATTTGGCGCGTTGGAGCCCTCGTGAATGGCCAGCTTTAAGAAGCACAATTTGGATTCTTTCCTGCTTTAATAAAGAACGTCTAAAAACCAATTCATATTTTTCTCTCAGAAACAACGTTCTTTTTCAATTCTTTTTCAGATTGCCCGTGTGCGGGGAAACGTCCCGACGACTTAGATTACGATGATGAAGCAACACCTTTAATTCCTGTGGCTACTAACAATGAAATTTTCCCGTGGGACAAAGTTCGCCTTCCTGATTTTGTGGCTCCTATGCGGTATAGGATTCATATACATCCAAACCTCACTACTCTCGTCGTAAAGGTAAATCTTTCTCAGCGTTGCCTTTAAAATGGCGGTTCGCCAATGAGGTTCTGTAGGGACAGTTTTGGTCACTAGGTTCGCTGACGACAAACTGATATCCATATTATTCAAAATGGCCGCCGTTTGCATGCGAAAACTAAGCTCTTAGCATCTAATTAATTCTTTTAATATTTTTTATAATATTTTTACTATGCCTGGACCTTATTTCGCTGCATATAATTTAATATATATATTCTCCATGATTTATAGAAAAATATCACTTTAAAATAATACGTAATTAAAAATCATTTTAAAATAGTATTGAGGCTTATGGAAAAATCAACGCTTTGATATCATTGCAACTGGTGCTGCCATCTACAAAATGACGCCACAAATGAACCCCATTGCCGTAATATTACCTGGCATTAATCGTCAGCAAACTGAAAGAACCATATTTAATTCATACATTTTGGAAATTAAAAAACTACATTCAAACAATAAAGTGTGCTTAATAATCGTCATTTCTTGATATGCAGGAAGGTTTACATAGCGATTGAGTGAAAACGATTTTGCCCTCATTTCGATTAAATCTGTTGCTGCTGTTAAAAATATATATTACTAAAAGGCATTTGGATGAGGTGTATGGTAAAATAAAAATTAAGAGGAAATGTTGAGGTCACTCAAAATTGTGACTCATTTTAATTTTTTTATTAATTTACTGCGAAAGTTATCAAAAAGGTAACACTCCTAAGATGTACTTAATTATTTTTTACGTTGAATCACAATAACTTTTAACTTTTGGTGTAACTAAAGTAGGACAAAAAATAGAAAAGTTTTACGGAAAAAATCACTTTGCCAAAAATTAAAAATATTCTTCATTCAATTATAAAATAGTTATATCTACAACTTAGGCACAGATTCCACCAACGTCAATAGTGATATTAAATGTTTTTTTTAGACTGTCTAAAAATGTCTGCTACCTACATTTAATATCACTATTGACGTTGGTGGAATGCCTTAGGGGTCTCACATTTTTGATAACTTTTGAATTAAATTAATAAAAATTAAAATGCGTCAGATGGTGGAGTGTCCCCTTCACAATGACCTCAGCCTTTCCTCTTAAGCAGTTCCGATTGTATTAAGTAGTTGTAGTTTTTTTTTTTCATTCAACCAGCAAGGATTTTTTCATTTATGTGCAGGGCCAGGTGGCTATTGACCTCACAGTTCTCAAGGAAACAGACTTCATTGTTCTTCATAGCAAAAACTTGACAATTTTGGATAAATCCGTTACTACTGACAGCGGTGAAGAGTTGGAGATAGAGCGGTTTCTGGAGTATCCGCGTGCTCAGCAGATCTACATTGAACTGAAAGATACACTTCCGGTTGGGGGCAACTTCAGCGTAAATATCCGGTATAGCGCAAAGCTGAGCAGAGAACTGGAAGGCTTCTACCTTAGCAGCTACACTAATGAGAAAGGGGACACCAGGTGAGTGTTGCTGTGGGAAAAAAATTTAGCCAACCCAGTAACTGATCATAAACACAGGCAAAGAAACCGAAAAATTCTTATTTTTGATACAAATTGCATGAGTTCAGAATCGGAAGGTTATCGAATTAAATTATTTCAAATTCACTGGTTGAGATGAAATTTTTAGCACACATAGCTTAAATTAATATCTCGTCAAATGTCAGGTCAATCGCTCAACTACCCAAATTATGAAGTCATGTCTTCCGCTTCTTTAGTTAGTGTACAGACAGTACAGTGTATACTTGAATGTGTTTATTTTTGTATTTTTAGGTTTCTTGCAACAACTCATTTTGAGCCAACATACGCTCGCAGCGCCTTTCCATGCTTTGATGAACCCGAATTCAAAGCTAGATTTAAAATGAGTATTGTCCGAGACCGATTTCATATTGCTCTTTTCAATATGCCGATTCAAAGTACTGAAGATGCTGGCTTTTATATGGGAACAGGATTGGTAAGTTAGTGATTAGCCGATAGTAGTGACATAGTGGGTATAGTGGGATAGTGGACAAATTTAGGGGGAATTAGTAAAAGGAAATTTGGCCATCACAGTTATTGTTATGCATCGTAATATTTCCATTTCAGCTTCGAGATGAATTTACCGAGTCTGTCGAAATGAGCACATACCTTGTGGCATTTGTGGTCTGCGACTATTCACACAAGACAAAGCACACGAAGAACGGAGTCTCTGTGTCGGTCTACTCCCCGAAACACCTCATATCCCAGGCTGACTTCGCTCTCAACACAGCCTCCTCCATGATGGACCATTATGCTGAATTTTTCGGTGTCCCTTATCCTCTTCCGAAGCAAGGTCAGTTAGCTATCTTAAATGCCTTAGCTCACTGACATGTTTCCATGTAGAAACTTAATGGACGGGAACGTTTTTTAGGGACTAACAGTTTAAAAACAGGCAATTTTAAAACAATAGCATTGTCATTTTGAACGGCAGAGCTTTGTGTTAATGAAATCACTGCTAAATTCAAACTACCGTGCACCTTCGCATATTTAGCTTGTTTGCCGTATATAGGGGACGATTTAATATAGAATACTAGCGACGCTAGCGTAGAAAGCATCCGACAGCCCTTCGTTACCTCTTAGTCGATGACTTCCGACTCAGGTAATGCCGAACGCCTGATGTTTCAGGAATGTCATTGCTGCTAGTTCCCCACATACTTAGCGTAGTTAGGATCTTTTGCAGTCCGCCATCATTGCCTTCAGCCCTGACATGGACTACAGCCCATAAACATCTTAATATCCGGCACACACGGTTCAGCATAGCCGATTTCCGGTTCACTATGCATACGATCAATGTTAATTTCAACGACCGTTAAGGGACCTGGACACTGGTCTTGAGAACGGAGGAAGACACTTCTTTTAAATCTTTTCGTTGATACTACTATATATTAATTTTTCTGTCGCCATTCCTATTCGAAACTCACTGCAGTTCTTTACATTTCAGATTTGATTGTGATTCCTGACTTTGCTGCTGGTGCAATGGAGAACTGGGGACTAATCACTTATAGGGACACTTCTGTTCTTTACGATCCCAATGAAACTTCAGCTACAGCACACCAGTGGGTCGCTATTGTGGTGGCTCATGAACTCGCACATCAGGTATTTAATAACTTAAATAAAAATAAATAAGAACTTTTTGTTCTATTACTAAGCCAACCTAGTGGAGTTAAGGGCTATAAAGCCCTCTCTTACACTCAACTAGGAAGGCTCGGGACCGCCTGCTTTACATGCCCTCCGAAGTATGGCCAGAAAATATAGGAAGTGTAGGACTCGAACCAACAACCTTTCAGGTGAATGTCAGAGTCCGTACCACTACTCTACATGTTTTGTCATAACTTGAACGTTGCTATTATTTTTTGAACAATTTCTTCTTAATTAAATTGTGCTATGTATACCTTCCGCTGGTATATAGTTGTCCAGAGTATATAAATGCTTATAGTAACGATTTTTCCTGTCCCAAAGCGATTTATACTTTTTAATACGTGGATATACTCTATACTTATTAACAAACAAGTCTGTCCTGTCATACTGTTAGAGTTATATAGCAAAGCTGAGTACTCCCAGCATTCGGTTTTTGTAAAATGTCAATTTTCACAGGAAATATTGATCGTAGAGCCGTCAAATATCAATTAAATTATCAGAAATGTTCCTCTATGATTCGATGTACGCAGGTATATGACATGTGTGTGAACTTCACTAACACCAATTTGTCATAGTTCTTCAACTTCTGCCATGCCAATCCGTTTGTTGTACAAATCTAATTCAATAATTGTGGGCAATCTGTTAAATTTATTAAAAAATATCAAAACGCTCAGTTTAAAATTTCTTCTGTTTGTCATGAAATCTTTGACAACTCAACGATTGATGAGATAATGCTATTTTTACACTTATAAATCTTCTCCTCTCCTCTTCCACATTGGTTTAGCTATTAAACTGCCTTCACGCGCTTTAAACTAACGGATGAATCTGGTTAAAAATCGTGCCCTTCTTTGTTTATTGCATATATCCAATGCATTGTTTTGTATTTTTAGTGGTTTGGTAATCTGGTGACAATGAAATGGTGGAACGACCTATGGCTGAATGAGGGGTTCGCAAGTTTCCTTGAGTATACTGGAGTAGATCACGTGATGCCTGATTGGAAGATGATGGAACAATTCATATTAGATAAAACACAGCCTGCCTTAGACTTGGATGCTTTGGCAAACAGTCATCCTATTTCTGTCGATGTTCATGACCCTATGGAAATTGAAGCTATATTTGATACTATTTCATACAGCAAGGTAAGCTCAACTTGTGTCTTCTAGCTTCCTTTTGAACTAATAAATTGTTGATGCTGCAAATAGAAAGAACGGTTTTTTTTTTTTAATTGTTTTGACAATATTATTGTGTTTACAATGAAGAATATTGTCATCTGCCATTTTGATTCCTATATGGTAAGCATTGTAATTTAGGAAAAGATTGCAAAGAACTATACTTTTTTGGTGTTTTCAATTAATCACTTCCCTGAGCAGCGGGCATACTACCATATATATTATGTTGTTCTGTGCATACTACCGTGAATATTTTTAAATAAATAAATATTGACTTTTTTATTCTACTAAGCCAACCTAGCGGAGTTAGAGCTATAAAGCCCTCTCTTACACTCAACTAAGAAGGCCCGGGACCGTCTGCTTTGCATGCCCTCCGAAGCATGGTCAGAAAATGTAGCCAGTGTGGGACTCGAACCAACAACCTTTCGGGTGAAAGTCGGAGTCCGTACCACTACTCTACATGTCTTAACCTGGGATTAAAAATATTAGCAAGATAATTATACAATGGAAAGTATTATTAAAAATTGTTAGGAATAAGCTAATACTAAACGGCGTGGTGGAGCGTTTTTTTTGAAGAAAAAAAACCCTTTCAAAGAGATAAAAATGTAAACACTCAATGCTTTTTTGCTTGCACACCAGACTTCCAAATGGCAGATGACAATACCTATCTAAAATGGTGACTTACAATAAATCATTGGAGTTTCATTGTGATTACCTACAATCGCGACCAACATATTGTTATGATTCCGATATTTTTAGGGGGCTGCCATTTTGTATATGTTGGAAAAGTTTTTGGAGAAAGACACTCTACGAACGGGATTGAATGATTACCTTAACACGCACATGTATGGCAACGCTGATACTGAAGATCTTTGGGCTGCGTTTAGTAAACATAACAACCAAAGTTTGGAGGTAAGAAGTTAAATATTCATTTGGGTGACTCACACAAACATTGCCGTTATCCTCTTCCACACAAAAAGAGCACTTTAACCTGGTTCACTATACCTAAAACCTTGCAGGTGAAAAAAGTGATGGACTCTTGGACGCAGCAGATGGGTTTCCCGTTGGTAACGATAGAGCGCACTGGTGATAACAACTTCCGTGCCAGCCAGACTCGCTTTCTGCTTACACTTTCTCTGAATGAATCTCATTCTGAAATTGCCAGCCCTTTCGGCTACAAGTGGTATGTTCCCATTAGCTTCTATACCGATCGGAATCCAAGCAACGTCAGCCATGTGTGGATGAATCTTACTGATGGTAAGTAGTTTCGACCTTTACTTCAAATTTTGATTTAGCGTCGTATCGGGTAAGGATTGTTGCAGATTATCTGCGAAAAATGACAATGAACCGGACTCAATGAGATTTTTTTGGGTGTTGCAGTGGAATTCGATGTGGAACCAAACACAAATTGGATTAAAGTTAACGTGAACCAATCTGGGTTCTACCGCGTGACGTACACAGAAGACATGTGGATGGCAATCATCAAAACTATGCACAATAATCACACAATATTCAGTCCCGCCGACAGAGCTAGCCTCATAGATGATGCCTTTACATTGTGCAGGTACTGTATTACATATCGATGCCTTAATTTGCAAACCACATAAATCCATATATACTGATATCCACGCGTTAGGAAAAAAATTCCCTTTCGACTGGCAAAATACTTATATCAAGAAAAAATTTCTTTGTGTAGTTATAGTCGCTATAGAAAATATCGAAAATAGTGATTCAATGAGTCTTTAATTCGTTTTTTTTTTTCTCCTGAAAAGTTGCGATTTTGGATTTATTTGTTCTGCGAATTTAGGTATCGATATGCAAATTTACCTGTAAAGACAGGTTTTCTATTATAAAACTCTACATACAGTATGTAGGTATCTCTAATGTTGAGTATATGACTATGGACAACTTTCGGACATGAAAAATGCAACCAATCAGAGCGAAGCCCGCCATTTTGGATTTTTATTGGAGAGTTTTCCATTAGATTCACCAGCACTCGCCGTAAATGTGACGAGAGGCGAGTAAAATTACAAGCGGGTTTGAACGAATAAATGATTACACTTATAAACGTAAATATGGTAATCCGCGACAAAAAAAAGAAATAGTTTCATAGATGAAGCAATAGCTCTGAAAATCAATTACTGTTAGACTCGTTCCCATACTTGGTTCTGTCGAGCTAATACCTGTTGCAATGTCAATGGTAAGCATGTCTCAGCTTGCCCATTGACACTTTTAAGTCGGTGTGGCTTGACACCGAGCAGTGAACCAGTTTGCCAATAGCTAGAAATTCGGAAAAAATACCAATCATGTCTGGAACTGGTGGGGTTGTTGCGCTTTGGCAGGGCAAGGTTCAATTTTAATAATAGGCCCATCAATAATAACAATAATAATTATAATCGAATAACTATTGTTAGTCAATTATTAATTAATATCAGCGTGGCTCGCCGCACATTGTCTATATTTTATTATTTTTTAATCTTAGAGCTGGCGTTGTGAACGCGAGCATACCACTGGAGCTCTCTCTTTACCTTCTCAAAGAAAGAGACTATGTCCCTTGGGCGACTGCATTGGACCATTTCCAGGCTTGGAGCCAGAGTCTCGTTGAGTCTTCCGCTTACAAACTTTTCTTCGACTACATGAGGCAGATCCTTTCGCCTGTGGCTAAGGATATTGGCTGGGAAGACCACGGGCCTCACCTTCAATTGTGAGTATCGCTCATTAAAGCAATAGACAATAAATATCCAAAAATTATATATCCCATGCATAGCTTGTATCTCGGAAGGTCGCCTTGAAGTTCAGTTGCTCTCGGAACATTTAATTCTCCAAGTGTCCGGCAGTGTTGTAATGGTGAAAACATACAATATTTGCGATATAGAAAGCCATTGGAGTTCTAGTTAGCACCTAGGAGAAAGCCGTAGAAAGCCATTAGGAAATTAAATAAATATAAGGTTAATTGTTGTGAAATGTCGGCAGGAACAACAAAGGTAACCATTATTTTCAAATCACTGCTTTTAACGCATAAATAGTGTAATTAATGTACTATGCAAATGCCTATTTGTGAAGACCTTTAACGCTACAAGTATATAGGTAGTTTCTTCTCTCAATCCAACTGGAAACGCCTTTATTTTTTTTTTTTTAATGCTAAGGCGCAGTTGTCTATATTGTATTAGTAGTGCCAGCGGCCATACCATTGAATCCATGAGAGCAGAGCATGTTTCAAACTGCGGCAAACTTGGTAGTGTGCCCAGCGTTGGCAGGGGAATATGGTGGGACCGATTTAATCGTGTGACTTTACCATGTTCCCCAAGGGGTTCGGAATTCACTATAATCAGGAGGTCCACCCTGTCCGTCAACTCCCCTTTCCCCGAGGTGAAAGAGTCTGCCCTTAGGGTGCCTTAAGTTAACAAACAGACTCACTCCCCCCGCCAGGTTGACAGGGTTGCTTAAAGCAGAAATGCTGAAAGCAGGCGTTGGAAACAACAACATATTGTATTAGTAGTATGATGTAAGCGGCTTAAACTTCTCATTAGGTTTTCCTTGGTGAATACATGGTATTAGAAACTCATAGTTAACTGGTTAATATTGTTGCGGTGGTTTTTGTGAAATTAATTTTATTTTATTTCGGGTTTAGATCATATTCAGTGTGACGATTATAAAACTTAAAAAATTTACTTGTTGATATTAGGTTGATGCGATCAGATATCCTTGGCTCCGCCATTCTCTGCAATGTTCCTGAGACAGTCAAGGAAGCACGTTCAAGATTTAAAGCTTGGATGGACAAAGGGACAAGAGTACCTCCCAACTTGCGCGAAGTTGTATATTCAGCCGGGATAAAATACGGAGGGGAGAAGGAATGGAAGTTCTGCTGGGAGAAGTACAACAACTCGAAAGTGCCAAGTGAAAAGAAACTCCTGCTCAGGGCTCTAGGGGTTGCTAGTGATCCTTGGATATTGCAGAAGTGAGCATTTAACATTTTATTTTTTTAACTAAGCATTGAGCGTATGGATGTGTTCAGCTTAATATTTAAGAAAATCAGCAGATTATAATTATAACACTAAATTGACCTTAGGTTGAAGAAGCGGCCTCCTTAGAACATTATATCTGAAACAGGCCCGGCTCACACGTACGATCGTGAAGCGCATGCTGGGGAATTTGTCATTGGAGCAAATAGGCTTGGTGAATGGTTGGTGAAAAGCCGCAGAGTCTACTTCAGAAGATTTCTGTGATCTGGCGTGTCGAGAGGAAATCCTTGCAACTGTGTGTGGTCAGCTTAACGCCTGCTTTAGAAATCTTCTGAAGTTTGTGGTTTTCCAACTACTCATTTGCTACAATTGCAAATTTCCAAGGGCGTCACTGGTCAGTGATCGTCCGTGTGCACCGGGCCTAGTAATTACTCCAATTTTTGTCCCCATTGCTCAATCCTTGCTTTTCCTTCCATAAGTAAAGAATTTGGGTGGTGAAACGAGCCACATCTTGTGGGTATTGTCCCCTACTATTTTGACCAGAAGCTGACGCATCTATTTACTCTGTATTTCTAATAACAGTATGCTTGTCGCTTTAGGTACTTAAAAGCAACGTTGGATCGCACGTTAGTGAAACCTCAAGACTTGAAGATAGCACTGGGCGTTGTTGCTTCGAACCCTGAGGGCCATTTATTAGCTTGGCGACACGTCAAGGCCCATTGGGGGTACATGCAAGCTATGTTTGGTAATGGCACGTTTACTCTCGGCAACATCATATCAGCTGTCACCTCTCATTTTGCTACCGAGTACGATCACCTTGAGGTATGAGCTCTTGTAAAATGTTAGTTGTTTCATGCTACAAATAATAATTTATAATTGAGTATTTTAAAATGGGTCTATCTCAATTATTTCCGAATTTGAGGTTTTTATTGGATTGGATTCCTTGTTTAAAGACTTGTCGATAGACATAACACTTTGGCGTCAAAAAATTTTCTCCCATGTTAAATGCTCCTCTAAAGTTAGACTTATTTTTAAGAAAATCTACCTCCTTCCTTTCCTTAGATCAAAACGTGCTAGCTACACCACAGCCAATCAGCGCCTGACATTGTGATCACGTGCCAACATTAACAAACATGGCTCCCACATATTAATTGCGACTTTGTTCTTTGCCTTCTTGCAGTACGCCCGGCCGATCGATATCGTTTTTCAAAGTTTTCAGTTTAGTGCCAGGACATTATTATTATTACAACGAGATATCAAGAGGTATTTTATTTTAGGTTGAACAGTTCTTCAGTAAGCAAAACGTGGGATCAGGACAGCGAGTTTTAGAGCAAAGCCTCGAAACCATTCGACTCAACATTCACTGGGTGCGAGAGAACGACGTTGTAATCTATGACTGGTTGAAGGGATATCTAACATGAACACCCATCTACTACATCCGGCATGCTACAAACGGATTTCTTACCGGAAACTTTACTCTTTTTCCTCGTGTTCAGGTCTAAAGAATATAGTTGAGAGGCAAACGAATGGAAAATTTAAAATTCTTAGTTTTAAAGAAGACGAGTGTATCATAATCACTATCGTATGATCTGCCTTATTGCATTTAACAATTTCGATTAATTTGCCTTTCCATTTTCTGTATTTATTGGCCGTACTAACCCGTCACTATTTTTGTTGCAGTAATATTCAGTAATGTATAGTAACTATAGTCGTACTTCTACCTAGGCCTACATAATCAATTTTTATTCAATCATATCGAGATTAGTATAATTTATTAAAATAGAGTGGCCTATTAAGTATCGTATGTAAAATGTGTACGTGAAACGTCGGTTAGGAGGAAAGGGAAACTGTTTTTTAACTTTTTGGATTAGATGACTTGTTTAAAACTTTGTACAGAGGCTCTGCTTATAAAATGTGCCTACCGTTAATAGTAGCTAACAGCTTACAACTCAAATAATAATTTAAAGTGTACGCCTACATCGTCACTCCTGTCTGCCCTGTCACTTCTAACCATCTGCCGTTCTAGTCCCATCTTCAATCTGGTTTCTGTGCCTCTTCCTCTCCTGCCTGTACCCTCTATCACTTCTTCCCGCAATTCTTATACATAAATAAATGTAATTACGTAGACTTTTACGGCCGCATTCAGATGATGACACAGTAGAATCAGGGCCTGAAACAGTACTTCCATCATCAGTGGTATTTTGTACACTTTTAAGATTCTATCTCGGGGGATCAGTAACATGTTGATCACGCCCCATCAGCCCTGATTCTATTGTATCAACACAACAATTTTTCACATAATGTCTGGTATCATAATCCCTTCTTCTGGTTTTATCTACCTTATCCACTCTAACCATGGTTTGGGTGTCATTCTAAGTAATGATAAGTTTCCTTCGTGATAGGCCCACTTAACGATTTGGAACTAATGATCGCCTCTGCATTTTCCTTTGAATATTTTACCCAATCGATGAGGTTAGGGCCCAGGCAAATTGTGAGCTTGTAGCTAGAGCCCCCTCCCCTCAAATCATTTGGTCGTAGTTCATAGAAAGCAGAAATAGTTTTATTGACTTTTATGTCATTATGTTTGGAGCATTATACTTATTAACCAATACTATTGGTATTGCAGGGTTCATTACGGTACCATGAATGTAATGTAACTAAATGATTATTGTACCTAATGTGACTGAAGATCAATGGTTAATTTATGTAAAACATATATACTTAGGGCAGCCTGTAAATCTGCATGGATAAATAAAAATAAAAGAAACTAAAATTAACTCCTCTATAGACCTTTTAGTAATTGCTTCCTTTTCCCTATATATAACGGTTTGAAACTCTTAAATCCCTACTATCGATGTATTTTAAATAATATCATAAAGTCGGAGGTGGGAAAATTTAAACAAATTGGGGACACCCACACCTACAACACTAGGCAAAGGGAAGACCTTGAAAGGCCAGCACCATGCACAGCCAAGTGTGAGCGACTGGATCTTATACTACTATCCCAAGTGAACTGAAAGCGGCGAGAAATGCTACTTACTACCCTAAATTGCTTAGAGAAAGCTTTCTACACTCAATGAGGCACTAGCGCAATGACAGAACTACCTGATTTTGATGATATTTTGACGATTTTCCTTTATACTTTCTTGTTGATTAGGCTACTTGTATAATTTAACATGACAGCATGTATTTATTTATTTATAATACTGAGCACCAAAAGTTGCTGGAAATATAAGGCTTTTCACTTAGGTTATATGATAATTCTTAATTTTGGTAGCACGCAGTGTAAGGTCATCGTTAAGCCCTTCAAAATTTGACTACGAAATGAATTCAAGTGTCGTTGAATAGCTAATGTGACCCGAGTGGAATTGTCCTTCCTGTAGAGCAGTGGCACCGCGACTTCCTCGTACAGCGGGATGCGTCTGAAAAGAACACCGAACCGGACGCAACGCCCAGGTAAGCCTAACCACCACACGAGGAGGCTGAGCACCCATTCATTAGGCAAACGTCGTGGCTACACGACGAAAGACTATTTTTTTGTATGGGGGTATAGTCAAACTCTAAGATTGTTGTTGACAGTTTCATTTTATTATTATTATTATTATTATTACTTACTTAACCAGTCCGGGCCTAAGACACGTTCATCCAAAACATTGCAGGCTGTATGGCTATTATTAAGCCTACAGCAGTACCTAGCGACTAGATTATTGTATAATATCAATATTGTTTTGCTCTTGAAGAAAATAGTCCCAAAATTAAAGATTGGGTTTGCAAGTTTATCCAGGTTTTTTTTCGTTATTGAGAACCACATGTCATATAAATTAATACATTTAATAATACAATAAATTACACCCTGCCAAACTTAATAGGGGACAAGCATGGGACGGTCACGGCAACGTTAAGCTTTCTAAGCAAGACCGGAGTCATGCCCCACCTGTAGACAAACTCAGGAAAACCATTCTAAACCACCCATGACTTCTGCACACACACACCGACCGGCGCAAATAGGTACTCGAAAGAGTCCCGCGCCTAAAAAAAAAAATAATAATAATTACTGTATACTCATTCATGTAGTACCTACCTACATTATTTGTCTAGATTTCAGCTTGCTATCCGTGCGATAGGTGTATGGTGAGGTACATACTGTAGCCTACTGCTACTAGTGCTACTACGGTACGATACTACTATTATATATCTTATTAATATATCTACTGTAAGTTTCCTCGATGTTATGAATGTGTGAAGCCTAAAGTATATACTGTACATGTAGTAGACATGCTATATGTGCTGTACGTAGGCCTCTAACAATGATGTCTTGAAGGGCTTTTTGTACACCTAGGCCTATACCTACTTAAAGATGGCCTATTGTGCTTGCCCCAATGCCAACGACCCCACATAATTGATGTACGTAGCAATTATGCCTATGATTCATGTCCTCGATGTAAACATGCGCCGGCTACAAGCAATTACTAATGAACAAGCTGAGACAAGCTCACCACTGACACAATATAACAAAGTTAAAATACGTACCATACGTCTGGGGCCGTAGAACTCCATCACCGTACTCAATAGGAACCTGACGTTAAAATTAGATTTATGATGTACATAGGGAGGTAGTGAGAGGTTACAATGTACGGTAGGTACAATAACTAGTTAGCCTATTCTACAAACTACAATATGCTGCATTTTGTCTTTACAGTAATAGATGCTCGGCTTGAGGTGATCGACGATGACTGGGATTATACTTACTCGTGTTCTGCTTCACCCTCTAAGAGGAAATTTAGGGTAAGTTTAATATTAAAAATTATTATGTACCCTACTACAGTATATGTACGGAAGTCTACCTTACTGCAGTTTTTGCCTGATCTGGTACTGTAAAGTCGCTAGTCTGTGGGCTACAGAAAAGGGCGGATTTTAGGGAGGGGGTCAGAGGGTCCGGACCCCCCCCCTCAAAAAAAAAAATTAATTTACACTAGATAACAATGGGTTTACAGTGGGAATTAAAAATAATAATGTTTTTTAATGTTATAATCCTCTGAACCTGCCTGCTGACCCCCTCCCCCCCTAAATTGGAGGCGAAATCCGCCTTTGACTACAGTACGGTACATAGTGTAGGCACATAGCACATATTTTATGTACCGTACGATTTTCTATTATGTAGTAAACTAGTGTAATGTGTATTAAGGGAATGGTCGATCGTTAATTTTCCAAATATGAAGACAAAGAAGCAGTTAAGAATTGCGCGCCAAAAGTTCCGCTGACTCATACTCATAGGCTATAGGCATAGACATCTAGTAAAATATAGACTACCCCACTTGCGACCAACCAATGGACAGCTTATTGCATTTTTCAAGGTGGCAGATCATTGCATCGCTGTGATTGGGAGGTCAACTCTCAATTTAGCCGCTCATGTGTAACTTATGAAGAAGGGCACATCGCGTTACTTTTTATTTAATTTCAATCATTTTACGACGAAATAGCAGTGGTTATCCTGTTCATGTGAATTATGATGATGTAGACTTCAAAATGAATTTCGGTCTTATCCTGTCATTTGGACGTAGATTATCAACTATAAATATGATAAAAACAGATATAGTCCCCTCGGAACGTTTGATGCTAGTCATCAGAATACATTTAAAAATTGTGGAATAGGAATCCTCCCTCTGGTTGGCTTGGGTAGAGCATTCGTTCCAGCGATAAATAATCTTTATATTTGCAGCTACTTTTCAACTAATAGTTAATAATTTACGCCCAAATGATACAGGCTAAAAGTCAAATTAGGTACAACTATTAATTTCAGAGTCTACTTTATTATTGTTCAAACGAATTACAAAAATAGCTGCTATTTCGTCGTAAAACGAATGAAATAAAATTAAATGTGATACGATGTGTTGGAACCATACAAATGTCCATTTCCTTTGCCTAAATTTTTTAGTTCCCCGCATTTCCCCTTAGAGCTACGCTTCAAAAGGCTTCATCGAACTTAGGTTACTTAGAGTATGGCTATAGACGCCATCTTTTAGGTTAGAGTACAGTGGCGGACACAGCCATTATGTTGGGGAGGGTCATCCCTCGGTTATAAACTGAGAATAAACACAATACCTACGGTATTTGATTTAAGTAACTGATTTATAGTTTTTCCGAAGAATTCTGGTTGTTGCATACAGAACGATACGTAACTAGTTCTACGCCATACTATACTGCATACACCATACCTACCAGTGGGGGACCCAGCTTTAGTTTTTCTGAACAGTTCTGGTTGGTATATAAAGAACGAAACAAACCATTTAAATAAGTACTACGGTAGCCTACATTATCACTTCCCATATTTCATGTTTTTTGACGTGACAATGTCTAATAAATCGATGAGCGCTGGCCGGAACACTGAGTGCATGTACGAAAAGTGTGACGTCATCCGTAACCCGGGTAGCTAATGCGGGTCAGTAACGCGGGTTTAAAGCAACTTTTTGGCCATATGTAGGTCTATCTCAATTTAAATTATACCCATGTCTTTGTCTATTCTTCCTTTTTCAGGCAATGCTATATTTGTTGTGATAGGGCCACGGGTTCGACTTTAGGGGGTGGAAACGTGAGGAGGTGCGCCCAAATTTGGCCCGAATTTGCATATTTTCGTCGAAAATAGGCCTTTTTCGGCGGCGTTTTTGGGGGTGCAATTTTCTACCGAAATTAATTTTTAATGTCTTATTAGATGCAGTATGAACTAACTAAGGTTTCAATCGAGTATAAATACATAGTTTCAAATTTACCCCTTCGGAATACGAGTGGAACACAAAATTTCCAAAAAATGACGCGATCCCATTTTAATTGCATGGACATGTTTAAAGCTATTTTTGGGAAGATTTAGGCCTATCTTAATTTAAATTGTACCAATGTCTTCGTCTATTCTTCTTCTTTCAGTTAGTAATTTAGTTGTTGCCACGTTAAACTATCGTCCATAAACCGACTTTACAACCAATTTTTTTTTAAAATCAAGGTGTCATTTTGCCGCCTTTTTGACATTTTGACCCGTGACCTCCCTCCCCTAATATGTTTGATTCAAATCAGTTATTGCGTCTTAGCTTGTCATGTACCAGCTAATGAAGTTTGTACAAAATGGTTCGCCGTTTCACTACGCAGCGCTAGTGTCAATGAAACTTGTGAAAACAGTAGTCTATTAGCTAGACTATTATACTTCTTTGGTCTTGCCGACCGCCTGTGTTGTTTTGTGTTTACCAATTTCAAACCAAGCCACTTGTCGCAATAATTCGCATCTATTGCAATTTTTTAAAACAATTCTCTCAATTATTCATTTTTTGCGAGGTGTGTAAGTTTAAAATATTTGTATTTGTGTAGTGCTGTGCGTGTGTGGAACGTTCTTTGTGTAGTTAAACGTATTTTACTACACTGATTGCGTTAAACTTTTGGTTGCGTTACCAGGTTTTTCTTATTGTTTTCCCATACTTATGGAAATTATTCGTTTGTGAGCTTGTGAGCAACTAGCAAGAAACAACTCCCAGGCTATATAAAGAATATTTTACATTTCATGTATCCTGAAGCATCCTTAATACTGATGGCTATCCGGTCATGTATTGTACTTTGTATAGGTTTTCAATTTAAATCCACGAGAAAGTAGTCGAGAGACGAAATAATTATTATTTTATATTATTTTATGGTCTACAGCCGCTGTACTTTCAATACAATATGGCTATGACTCTAGAATACGGATGGCAAGCAACTGCTAAGCTATGCTTCCTGCAAGCTTCAGCAGAGCGGGTTGTTTCAATTTGCACTACCACGATTACTTTCGTATTGCAAACATTTGGTTTGTGACACCTGACAAATTATTGAGTTATCCTTTTGATGCCACGACATTTCTGGATTCAAATCGTCAAAATTACAATAAAAGCTAACGCACATTGTAGCAAAGAAACCTTCTTTTTCTACCTTGCCAGTACCCAGTAAGGGACTCTGAATACCCACGGTGACTGTGTGGGTCCCACACATAACATAATCTCTGTTCGCACGATCTGTGCTTGGTCATGGGTTCAACTTTGGAACCATCTATCGGCTTCAGTGGCAGAGTGCTAGTACTTGTGCGAGTCTATGCGGTCATGCGATCGGAGACGTATCGTAACTCAGCACAAGTATTAATTTACTCATTGAGGTGACTAAAGATGTCAATCGGATACATTAATCAAATTAACCTTTTTTTTTTAAATATGAAACAAAAACGTACATAGCCACAAGCCTTGAACTTGCTACGATATTTAAATGATGGGACCTCCTGATTTGTGGATTCCGGACCATTTGGCTTCAGCCTCTCACATGAATAATTATTTATAATTAGACATACAGTAGGTGATTAGGTGGCGGGATGGGACCCGTGACTTTCTTTACGAAAGTCCAAATCGTTATCCACTACACTACGCCAGTGAATGGAGACACCACTGTCCACAGTGAATGGAGGCACCATTGTCCACTGCTGGTTACTGACTTAAAAATTAAGTGTCAGAAATTGTGATATTATGCTTTTGCATCCCCCATTGCTCCATCATACCTAATCTTCTTATTTTTATCCCGGTTTTACAGCTCTGACCTATCTCGTACCACAAAAACTATAAACGCAGCGTGACGCAGTGAAGAAGTAGAATCCGGAATGATAGGCCGTGGTCGTTCTGAAAGCGTACTTCAAAATCGGCGGTCGACATCTTCAGTGGAACTGCGTAGACTTCTAAGATTGTATCTCGGAGGCTCAGCAGAACTGCGAAGCCTCCGAGATGCAATCTTAGAAGTCTACACCGTTCCACTGAAGATGTTGACGAAACGTTAGGAAGTACGCTCTCAGAACGACCACGACCTATCACACCGGATTCTACTGCTTCGTCACGTAACTCCAGCTGTGTTTAAGCCTTTTTAATTATATTATATACGTGGCTCTCAATATTTTCACGATTTATAATGCAGTGAACCCATGAAATATAAATATGGTTCGCTATAAAATATATAAACGTGGGTTATTTTTTGTTGGTGAAGGATTGACCTTCTTTCTAACTTTGTTTCCCTTGTAAATCAATATAAAATAAATGTGCAATAAAATAAATCATATGCAAGCCTTGTTTAGTTGTTTCTGGCAGTTAAATCTGTGCCAATTTTTTTTTTTTTAAATCCGAATAGCTGCTCTTGATTTACGTTACACTACTTGTCCCTCAGACCACTTGTCTGTCATTTGTGACAAATATATTATCATTGTTAAGGGAATTCGAAATTTATATCATTTCAGATTTCACAGCAAATGGTGAATCATTGATGATTTAAGTCTCAAATCGCAGTTCTTAATGATATATTTGCCGGATAGCCACGATGGATTTATTGGCATTGTTAGTTGAGCTAATTGGAAAATTGAATTTTTGCTGTGAGTTGTGGCCTTCAAGATTGCCTATTTATTTTTTAAATCCTGCTTTTTCTTATACAGTTATCGTATAGTATTAGCATGTCCCCTGTGTTCATCTCGTCAGTCCCTGATTAACTCATGCTGTATTCTTTTGATGATTCTGCCTTTCGCGCACTCGTCGATTAGTGTAAAAGAAAGTCAAATGCAGCTTAGGATTTCAAGGAGCATTCAAGTGTGCTCGAAGACGTTGTTTGTTTTAGGCTCAAAGATCGTTCATTCACCTGACCGAAAATGGCAGATACCTCATTTGGTGACTTGCTAAAATGGAGTCAAGGTCTTTCTGTATTTTCTTTTATTTTATCCGTAGCCTATGACTGGAGGATCGCGGAACATTGGCATTGAACTTAACATCATAGCTAAAATTTTGAATAAGTTCCTCATCAATAGGCCTAATGTTGAAGTTAAAAATGTTTTAGATGGGTTACACTACTTTTTCTTTTTCCTCGCTTTTATCCCTAAGAGTGGTCAGCGATACGGCAGGTTCTCTTCCACTCCTTGCGATTCTGTGTTTCGGCTGCAGTTGCTCTTACAATCCTGAGGTCTTGGCGGACTTTCGCTTCTACCGTTAGCCTGGGCCATCCTCGTCTTCTTTTCCCCCCCAGCTTCGGTATGTTTTATCCGGTCATTTGGCTGCCTTCTTTCGACGTGGCCCCACCATGACAGTCGTCGTTCTCGGGTTTTATCGACTTTGTTAGCTGCCTTCATTTCAGCTCTTATTTTGTCGTTTCAGCGTTTATCAGCTAGTTTGAAGCCCAGGGACCGTCTAAGCATCCCCATTCCGGCCACATGCAGTCTTTGTTCTTCGGCCTTACACATCGGTTACACTATACACTAAAAATAAAATGCTAGATAACTGGCATTGCATCTGAATCTAATGCCTCCAGTATAGTCTGAATTTGGGCGAATTAAGCAAATATGCTATATGATATAGTCCACGCAAAATGAGAAAAGCATGGACATGGAATGTTTTGATCCTGTGCAACACTGTAAAAATATTCTTTGCACAATTTTTGACGAGTCGGTCAGCGTAACACCTGTGTTTGCACCATTCGTTTGCACTACGCATGCTCATGGACTCCAACCACAGAACATCGTATATATATATATTAGGGCTGCCACATTCCGTGGTTTACCTCAGAATTCCGTGGGAAATGATTCTATTCCGGGATCAACAATTTTTGAGTACCTAAGAACAGTGGGTACTGTAGGCACGTAGGCTATAGGTCAATGTGAAGGGTTGTAATACTGTAATTTACTTTTGGCCTACGGTACTGCATGATATTTTGGTGTTCTGTGCTGCTGTCTATTCTGTAAAGTGCAGTGAAGTTTTCAATTGCAAACACAACATAAGTCTAAATAATTTTTAATTGTGGAATTTTAATTTTTCCGTTAATTATTTAGTAATATCAAAACACAAGCTTCTTTAATCCTATTTACATAATTTGAAATTTAGGTGTGTCACTGCTTCATCATTTAGCTTATTAGGTGCAGTAGTAGAAAAAAAACTAAATGCACTAAATACTAATGATGGTAGGCTACGATGAGTACCAGGCTGGGCAGCCAAACGACTTCAGCCGTATTCCTTAAATTTTTAAATAATTCACGGAATACGGAATAGACTACTCCGGAATTTTTTAAAATGTTGGTCCCCTTTATATGATATGATTTTTTTAACGCTCCCTGTCCATGGCCCTGGTGCCTAACCTTATCTGGTTATTTTCAATTTTAATTGTAACTTTAAATTGTAGCCGATAAAAAATACCCATCAGCTTCAGATTCAACCATCACAAATTGACATGATTCCATAAATTGGCATACAAATATTGGTATGCATAGGTATTTCCCCAAAAATCCACAGAAAAACCTCAAAAATTGTTGATCCCGGAAATTTCTCGGAATAGAATTATTTCCCACGGAATTCTGAGTTAAACCACGGAATGTGGCAGCCCTAATATATAATTAGACGATGTTCTGTGGTTAGAGTCCATGAGCATGCGCAGTGCAAACGAATGGTGCAAACACAGGTGTTACGCTGACCGACTCGTCAATTTTTATTGTGCCTTGTATCCAATGCAACAAGGTAACACAAAATGGTGCAAGAAATATTTTTAGTGTTGCACAGGATCAAAACAATCCATGTCCATACTTTTCTAATTTTGCGTGGACTATAATTAATGCTAGAAAATTGGCATTGCATTTGAATCCAATGCCTCCAGTATAGTCTGAATTTGGGCGAATATTAATTCGAGTAAATGTGTATTGTATACTAAGTATAATACTTGGTTGATGGCGGACAAGTGAGTTGAGGGAATAATGGAATGACTTAGCAAATTTGGGTTGGGCTGTCATCACGATAGTAGGTAAATATGGATAGTACATTCGGCAAGATTGAGGCTGTTTGTGCCTGAAAACCAGTATTGCAGCCGACCAGTGTGAGTTTGTTTATTCGTATAAGTTTGACGGATGTGGAATTGTTTAGGTGAATTTAGCTTGGTTAAGTACTACTGTGCATTGAGTAACAACTATTGGTTGTTCACACATACTTGATTTTCTGAGTCAAGGGCCATACCATGTTGAATCAACCAGAACAGAGCCTGTTCCAAACTGCGGCAAACTTGGTTGTGTGCACAGCGTTGGCAGGGGAACATGGTGGGACATGATAACGCGCTGAGACTATACCAGTCAGTCTGAGTGCGTTTCGAGTCCTGGTCATCTACCAAATAATCGTGTGACTTTACCATGTTCCCCAAGTGGTTCGGGATCCACTATAATCAGGAGGTTCACCCTGTCAGTCAACTCCCCTTCTCCCCGAGGTGAAGGAGTTTGCCCTTAAGGGTGCCTCAAGTTAATAAACAGGCTCACTCCTTCCCCCCCCCCCCCCCAGGCTGACAGGGTTGCTTAAAACAGAAATCCTGAAAGGAGGCGCTGGAAATTAAACACTTGATTTTAATAAATAAATAAATAAATAAATATTATAATAAACGGAAAAACTCCAATTTTGACAAAGTTGTTACAAGTGGAATAATAACAGTACATATGGTATTATAACGCATGTTGTAAGGCTTTCCTCCTAATGCTATTTAGTGATTCATGGAATATATCAATGTCACACTTCTGGTTGAGAATATTACACCTGGTTAGCATTCTATTAAGTCCGAGTTCTTGTAGGTAGTTAGTTCTGTACAAATTGATATAAAATAGACTTTTGCGCCGGGTGTTTGAAGGGACATGGATATTAATATTCACTAGTAGGGAAGAACATTGAAACCTATTTGATAGGATGTTATAAACAGCAATAACATCATACATGTTTCTCCTGTCAGTTAGTGCGCTGATTTTAAAAAAATTCAGCAAATATTTATAAGTGAAATTGTTCCTATCGACATGTTTCTTATAGCAATAATATCTCATAAATTTTCTTTGCACATTCTCAATTTTCATAATTTGGCAATTCAGGTATGGATTCCAGGCTGGACAGTTGTATTCTAGGATTGGTCTTACTAGTGTGATATACAGAAGTTTCACTGTTTCCGCTGTAAAATGATGACTGTTTCTTTTTATGAATCCTAAAGTTCTATTTGCTTTGGCGCATATATAGTCTACGTGACTTTGAAATGCCAACTGCGAGTCAAAGAAGACACCTAAATCCTTTACGGTGAGAACGCGATTTAAGGAATCATTGTTATGGCAGTAATTGAAGGAAATAGTACGCTTCTTCCTAGTAAGAGTCATCACATTACATTTTGTTGCATTCAATCTAATATCGTGCATATTGCACCAGTCAATGAATTTATTCATAACGGCTTGTAATTCCAGGCAGTCTACGATACTGTTCACAGCTATATAAAATTTGAGATCATCCACAAATATTTTAAATTTAACTTTGGTGCCTGCAAATACTTTATGCACATCATTGATGAATAAAAGAAATAAGGTTCCCGACAGGTGACCGCCTTGAGGACAGCCAGAGGTCATCCTTTCCGAGACTGAAACTGAGTATAATAGTGAAGCATTATTGGGAATACGTTGGGTAATATCGTGTAAGATGCGCGTTTGAAAGTATTCTTGAGATCAATAAATAACATGGAAATTATTTATTATGGTGGTATCGTCGTCTGCTGTACTAAAATCAGCAAGAGGGGGTCATTGCGCGACGCTGTAGTGTGGTTCTCCTGTCAAAACACTGTTGGCGTAGGTCAGTGCTGCGTATAAAATGCTCCCGCTCAAACCCACACCATGGCATTTGCACTTTACTGTTCAGAGCGTGTGCATTCAAGTTGTTTTTGGAAAATACGCGCCAATTTTTTAGGTTACTTATTGTGTAAAGCAAAATGTTCGATCCTTCTATATTTGATTTCTCATGACACCAACTATTGTTGTAAGTGATATCTATATTGAATTGTGTTTTCTTTTCGGATTGGCGTACGTAGTTTTCTTGAGCTGTTTTGTTAGGTACTATAATATACTATATGCATGCATTTCCTATTGCATTAAGGAAGGGCTGCTTATCTCTTATCTGGTAGATGGGACTAATCAGATGTTTTCTGTTTAGGGACCTAATTATTTCTTTCTGTATTTTTTTTCTTGCGCGATACCGTGTTGATAACATTTATTACACTTGACATTTATTTATTTAGTTTCTCGCTTCCCATGAATAATTGCTTGAATGTTGGTGAGACTGTAAGGTTATATTATGACAGGTTTTTATTATGCTTATTTACAGTTTCGTAGCTTTCCCATTTTTGAGCTTTCTGATTGGCACTTGTAGTCGGTGTGGGTTGACATTGGCTAGAAATTAATTCGGAAACAATACCAATAATGTACAAAAATCGATGGGGTCGTTGGCAGGGACAGGTTTAATTCTGTTAGTAGTAGGGGCTACACATTTCTTACTTTCATTTTTAGGATTAGCCGCAGATGATGGTGTAGTGGTTTAATTGTGTGATGCAGCGTTTCCGAAAGTTTTTCAGTGGCTGTCCACATCTATCGGAAAATTGTTCGCGACCCACGGCAAAACAAGCATATGTTCGAACTATTGATATGAACCCCCCTTCCAACTGAATTTCACAATTATATTATAATTTTTTGTTTAAATTGTTCTTTTACTGGTGGAACTCGATTTTTTTGCAATTCAAACATCTTGAAAGGCGGCACTGGGCCCGGCTAGGCGTAGATCATAGGTTCGAATCCCGCCAAGTCCAGATTTTTCTACATCCTCTAATTTCCTTAGTGTTCGAACTATTGATATGAACCCCCCTACCACTGAATTTCATAATTATTATAATTTTTTGTTTAAATTGTTCTTTTACTGGTGGAACTCGATTTTTTTTTTGCAATTCAATAATCTTGAAAGGCGGCCCCGGCTAGGCTAGCTAGATCATAGGTTCGAATCCCGCCAAGTCAAGATTTTTCTATATCCTTTAATTTCTGTTATAACGAAGAGGTTACCTCTTCAACCTAAGTTAATTTAATTTCAGTGTTATGCATACCATATGGTAATACTGCAATATATAACACTTCATGAGTAAATTAATAAAAACCTGCAAGCTTAAGGACGCCATTTTCCTTAGGTACAAATATAGCAGTAGGACTCCAGTTCGTCAGTGGTGCTCATTCAACCTTATATATTGCCGCGAAACCTAATTTACAGTGTTTTCCTATTAAACACGGACTATTAAAGGAAAGCATTGTAATTCCGATTTTTTTTAAATTAGTTAAATAATAATTTGCAGTGCTCACCGCGGCTCAGATGGAAACCCCTAGCTGCCCAATTTTGGGCCGCGGCCCAATCTTGGGTTTCGGTAGTGCTGGTATGATGCATTCGGGAAATATCTTCGGCAACTTCGCCTCAATCATCATCAAATCACCTATAATATTTGTTTTGACTCACTGAGCAGGACATAGTTCTTTTTCTTGTTATCGGTATATGCGACGTAACATCTACCTTATCGAAGTGCTTATCAATGATGATATACCGCCTCTAACCGGAGTCTTCCCAATGATAATATTTTTACTCTTTTGTTTCTAATTTTGCGGCTACTTTAGGTGTTCCCGTCATACCTTGAAAAGTTTTGGTAAGGAATACTGCACGGCACCACCATGCATTGGTAGATAGCAGTGCCGTACCGTACAGTATTCCTTACGGAAATTTTGAATCGATCAATCAGGCCTTAATTTCAATTAGGCGCATATTCCCCCGACCTGCTAGTGCTAAATACAAATACGGTGACGTGGTAGCAGACATTCAAGACTTAGGCGGGGTTTCCACCGACCTCGCATTACAGAATGCAAATGACATTGACGGAAATGTTTGTTTTCCTCGATGCCATAGTTAAAATTGATCAATGATCATACAGTAAAATCACAAACAAACAAACTAAAATTAAAAAATGGCGTCGTGGGATATGTTAAGTACAGACATTTTAATAGATTTCTATAAAAAGAAAAATTCAAATTTCCGTCAATGTCATTTGCATTCTGTAATGCTAGGTCGGTGGAAACCCCGCCTAAGTCTTGAATGTCTGCTACCACGTCACCGTGTTTTTATTTAGCAAAAGCAGGTCGGTGGAATATGCGCCTTATTATTATCTAATCGCTGTTGATCATCCTGCTGAACTGCAGTTAAGAGCGAAATGGAGTACCCCCACTATACGTTTCTTTGTACAAAGTTGATTTTCACAGGTAATATTCATCGTTGAGCCGTCAAAAATAGCTGTTACATTAGCACAAATGCTCCTCTACATTTCGATGTATCACATGTGGCCTTAACTATCACAGACTCACACCAAACGTTTTTTTGTACTAATCAAATTTACTAATTGTGACAATTAGGGCGGAGCCCATTGTCAGGCGACGTTCGTAACCTTATTGACAAAGCCCCAATTCGGCTTCAGACAACCGCCTATTAGGAACCTGCCAGTTTGCTGACTTGAGAGTCTGTTGGCCATCTATCGTACTAAGATTGTGCCAGTGGTATTAAGCATAGGAATAAGTTATTCTGGTCGCAATGCCTGTATAGAAAGCGTTCGGGTTAAGGTCATTTCCAAACATGGTATTCCTCTTGGGTTCTGTAGGCGGGTCATTCAAACGTGTAACATCCAATGTTTCTTTGGAACGGCAGAACTGGTAATCGCAAAATCCTTAAGCCTAGTTTGTTCTATGGTTTCTTTCGTTGAATATAAAAATAATGTAAAAATTAACCTCGTCCCTGCCATAGTCACCGGTTACGAGCATGTGTGTGGCTTTGACTGTACCATATGTCCCTTTTGCAATTTTTTCCCGTTACATATTCTCGCGCCATATGTTCATAATTTATTCAAAAGTATTTTTACCAGCAAGACTTGTGGGAATTGCATAATGTACATATATTTCCTCCTACCTCTTGTGGAAAATAAGCTTCAACTGGGAGTGTCATGGGCCTATTAGGCTTCACACTTTGTTTATTAATTTATTGACTTATTGTTATTGTGTCCTAGGTTTTAGAACGCCTATTGTTTCATATTATGACTCAATACAGAGATATTCTGTTCTATTCTATCAACATTGGAATAAACAACTCAATAAAAAAAATTGTTTCTATCTGCGCCTTGCTTTTTCGTTGGTAAATTTGTTGCAAAATACAAGTAGAAATCACTATTGTACTTTTTGACCTTAATAGAGCTACAAAAAATTATTCATAGCTATGATAAGCAATGGTACTATGATAATATAGTTACAATTAATTACAAGGCTATTTTTGCTTTTGCGTGATACACACGTATTCTGAGGCATATTGTTACCTATTTTCCCACTGGCGTGGTGAGTTATTTAAATTAATAGCTTGTTTATTTTCGTGCTTTTCATGCTTTCTTGTAATCATGTAAAGAAATAATAATGGTTTCTTTTAAAATATCTTTCTGAAAATGTAAATCTGGAGGACAATTGAAGTTGTTTTTAAAAATAAATAAATCAATAATCATTTATTTGCAAACAGACCTAAAAGTCCAATAATGCTATGGGCTAAGGTAAATCGTGGCAGCAGACAAAGTTAATTCAGGTTGGTTGGAGCCGCTCGTGGATGGATACATTGTTATACGCTGCAAAAATTCAAAATTGATAGTTGAGATAGATATTGATTAATTGATTATCGACGATATTTTTCCCCACAAAGAAGAACAGGTGGTTAAAATCGTACTCCTTGCTTTCTTCTTCTTCTTCTTCTTCTTCAAGTTACAGCCGGCTATCTGGTTGGCAGCAACTTGTGGCATCCACTCCCCTCGATCCTGGCACGCCCTCTTCAGTTCCACATATGTATTGACCCCTACATCCTCCATAACTTGCTGCTTCTTTTCTCGGGCGCCCAGGTCGGTTGACCCCTTCTATGGTTCCTTCTACGATGTAGCTTACGAAGTTCTCGTGTCGAAGCTTTTATTTCTCCTATTAACTTATGGTCTTAATTGGACTTCTCGATTTAGAGTAACAATGTTTTTTGAAAAAATATTCAGAGCTCTACGCGGTTGCTTGAACAATGGCGCGCTAAGACAGGACTTGGTACTCTTGAACTGGCCAGCTGTACGGCCGCTAGTTACGCAGTACTAACTTGGCCAATGACCGCGCTATGTCATGGCAAAGACTAGTTTCCTTGGTGGGTAGGTTGTCATTCTCTGAGGTCTGTTCATAAAAGTAAAAGCTATGGTTTACTCGTTTTGTCCGAATTAGGCGTTTTTTGCTTAGGTGGTGTTAGAACTTTGATTATACTCCTTCGGGTCTACTATTCCGTTTAGTATTAACTTATTCCTGGGGTTAAAAATATAAACAAAAATATTTTGAATAGCTTTTTCCATTGTTTTTTTTTTTTTAATCATGCCATAGCATTAATAGCATTAGGCTTATGCCATCTGCTGTCTTGCAGCCCAATACAACACATAATCTGATGAACCTCAGCTATTGACGAGAGCTGGGCACGTATTAAGGTGTTTTCCATTGTAAAATCATCTTGTTTACATTTTTCACACCAGGTTAAGATAATAAATAAATAAAATAATTGCTGGTGACTGCTTGGGAAGCGTAGTACGTAACTTCTAGCTCAGGACACATTTCAATGCTTTGTGATAGGGAAATTCGTTACAACCCACAACCGATAGTAAAACGTTTTAATTGTTTACGATTGAAAGCAGGAGCCACCCTCTGAACTCTGCCCTCTCAGGCTGATGCGTGTATATGTGGGACTGTAGATAGATAAGATAAAGTATCTGCCGCATTTATCGGTCGAGATTATATTGTAATACATAACACTGGCAAATGCAAGTGTACTCGATGCACTATTCTGTGGCGTAATGGGCTGCCACGGTTGTTTTACGGTAATTAGTAAGACGGTGGTAATCTTTGGCGGGTCGTTAAACCCAAGTCAAGGTCTGGGTCACACATTTTGGCACCCATATCAAATGCTGCTGTTTTCGCGCTTTCTACCGTGCTTTCGTATCGCATCTTCTTCTTCTTGAGTTTCAATTTGCCGATTGGTTTGCAGCGAATGTTCTTCTCCCCTCTTGTCCATCTTGATCTCCATCTTGTCCATTCTAGGTCCTTCTTAATGTCATCCAGGTACTCCGTCGTCCTCCTGGATTGGTGTCTTCGACCATACCCTCAATGATATTCTTGAGGAGTCCTTCATGTCTCAGACTATAACCCATCCATTTGGCTCTTATTGTTGAAATGGCGGCAATAATAGATATTTTTTATTTTATTCTCAGGAGCACGATAGTATCTATAGCTACCTAAATTATGCTGCCAGCTGTTTCTAATTGCCCTTAAATATGCTGTATTCTTAGTTCCACAATGAAACTTTTCGTATTATAATATTGACAATCTCGCAGAGATTTCCAAGTATTTTGTAAACAAAGCAGACATTGAGTATGTTTTACATTATTTATTAATTTCTCGTTTTACTGCAGCAAAGATGTATTTTATGCCATTATTTTTAATCTGAACTGTTTTTGCTACTTAAACATACAGTAAATAGTATCAAAATTTTATGACATCAAAAAACCGAATTCAGTCCGTATGTTACCATTTGCTACGAATACGACGTAACTAGTCAATTTATGCCGGTCATTTGTTATGCAGAGGTGGCGCGACGGGTCACGGCGATGTACCGATCGGCAGTGCGTAAACATTTACCAACTCACAGTGCTGTTATCCCTTAAGTGCCTCAGTTATTGAGTTATTGCTGACATTGTGTAGGTGCTGTTGAAGCAGCCTTTCCTATTAGAAAAGGTGAGGAGAGTGCAATAGAGACCGGCTTTATTGAGACCTCCCAGACTCTAATGTGAGTAATGGCAACCGGTGCAACATAAAAATTTCTATACTAATATTGCAGTAGGTAAGCAGCTACATTAAATAAATAAATAAATATTTCTGTTAAATTATGTATTCAAGTAATCGACAAGAAAGTATGAAGTAAAATCGTCAAAATATCGTCAAAATCAGGTAGTTCTGTTATTGTCATTGTGCTAGTGCCTCAGTGACAGTGTAGATAGCTTTCTCTGATAGATGGTCTCTGAGCAATTCAGGGAAGTTTAGGTTAGTAGCATTTCTCGCCGCTTTCGGGAGTTTTCTAAAGTAGGCAAAACCTTGTAGTATAGGATCCAGTCGCTCACACTTGGCTGTGCCTTACAAGATCTCTCCTTTGCCTCGTATTAGTCGTATTGTAGGTGTGGGTGTCCCCATTTTGTTTAAATTTAAACCCCACACGCTTTAAGATATGTAAAAATACATACTGTTTTTGTTGCTGACCCCTACGAGGCCCTAACTCCGCTAGGATATGGTCTCAGCTATAAAAAATAAATTTTTTATTTATATATAAATACAATACAATAAAAAAACCTCTATTTCGAAAACTGGTTTCTTTCCCGTCACAGAAATATTTTTTAACAACAGCTGATTAGTTTTGCTTTCATTGAGAGCAAACATTTTGACACACACAGTCATGCATTACGCAGTGTCAATGACTCAATAAGCCAAATAAAATTTAAATATTTGGCGCGGAAATGTCTATTTGCAATTTGGTATTTGAACTTGAGAGTTAGCTCAAAACCATTTAAAAAGAAAAACTTAGTTTACACTTCAACTCCAACATACTTGCCACAAATACACACCTGCTGTGAATCGACCAGCAGGCTGATCATGGCGATTATAATACCGGAGTTTAAATAATACCCTGGTATTAAAAATGCAAACAAACAAATTTTGAATAGCACTTTTCATTATAAAATTATCTTGTTTACATTTTTAATGCCAGGGATTATTTAAATAAACCCCGGTATTATAATCGCCATGATCAGCTTGCTGGCACGCATATTTTCATATTCTTTATTATTCCGGTTCAGTTCGGGATCGCTGCGCTGTTTGGGCTAAGATTTTAGGTTTGCAGCAAATAGTGTGCAATTGCTTTATACGTGTATCTTGAATTTTAGTCGTCCAAGAGTGTATAAAATCTGTCTAGTTCTCGTGGTGAAGAATGCAACTAAGAAGCGTGTAAAAATGACCTAGGTTTTCTCTCCTTGTGATATACAACTTGTTCCCGTCACGGGGCTATGCTTCTAGCCGACGTCGAGCCGCACGCAGTATAATCACCGCTTTGCTTATTCTTTTGACTAGCTCACCCCTCCAAACCTACTCTCGTCCTCAAAATGCTTAACTAAGAATGGAGCTGAACTATAAATAAATAAATAATGACTTTTTAGCTTTCTAGGGGAGTTAGGGCCATAAGGAGACTCATGTCTATACTTGTTCTTCAGAACTAACAATAAGGGCATAAGGCCCTCTCTTACACTGAACTAGGGGTCACCACCAAATACAGTAGTACAATTTAAATATGCTATCGAATAGTTATTGGCTTACAACCAGAGGCGTAAAGTTTTAGAATGATGGCGGGGGCAAAACTAAGTAAACCTTATGACGTCATCAGGCAGGATCAGGAAAAATTGAAAACATAAGTGCAAAAGAGTAGGGTTTTATAAATAAATAAATAAGGACTTTTTGTTGTTTCTATTACTAAGCCAACCTAGCGGAGTTAGGGCTATAAAGCCCTCACTTACACTCAACTAGGAAGGTCCGGGATCGCCTGCTTTACAAGCCCTCCGAAGCATGGCCAGAAAATGTAGCCAGTGTGGGACTCGAACCACCTTTCGGGTGAAAGTCAGAGTCTGTACCACTACGCTACATGTCTTAACCTGGGATTAAAAATATTTTACACATTTTAATGGTAGTAAAGTAGATTTTACAAAGCTAACAAAGGAATGCTTATATACATTTGCTGCAAAGGGGCCCGGGGATCTCCTTGAACCACGTCTTACAATGCTCGAGGCTGGGGGGGAGGGGGCAAGATGGACCGTACCCCCGCCAACTTTACGCCCTTGCTTAAAACTAAGTAAGCACTCACTCACACACACAAGCATGGGGAATAAATCCTAGCCTATATGATTTTTTGAAATTAGATGCTCCTTGAGTCGAATCCTGAAGGCTGTTAGTGACGGCAATTCTTGAATGTCACGGGGGATTGAGTTCCACACCATGAACATGAAAGGATTTAGTAAATTGGAATAAGGGTTAATTTTTTACTGTTCACATTGGCTTCATCTGTAGAGGAAAGGGAAGTAGATTCTAAAATTATAGTTCCATGTGAGGTATGTTGCATTCCCATTGCCTCCTAAATACTAGTAGTGTATATAGGCGGAAATTGGGTTCCCTCAGGATGAAGTTGAGGCACTATATGAAAACTTCTTATTACTGTGCCTTTTTATTTTGTCCTTTTAGCTTTGCATGTCCCGATAATTTCGTTCTACGTGAATAACTCATTCATGAATTTTTCACCTTGGTGTGAACTGTGGATTGCATATGTTTAATATTTTTACGGCGTGATTAGCACTTGTGGTGTGGTTCTTTCCATTTACGAGATCTCCATAAATAAACATCTGACAATTATGACTATTGTAGTTTTGAGATTCGTCATTTTATAATCCCCAATTCCTACGGGCTGTTTTTTTTGTTCCTGTTTTGAAATAGACTTCTTATTTCTATTGGCCAGACAAATGGCTGGTAGCCCTATCTGTACATTGAAAAAGGTTACATATACATTTTTATACCAATAACCTGCAAATAAATTTGCCATTTTTGCAGTAATATTGCCAGAGAATATTCTATATTACGTCTCATCTATCCTCTAAAGGATGGTACGTTCCCAACAAAAATGATAGTTTGCTACCAAAGGCAGGGTTTTCTCCCGCAAAAGGAGTAATTCACCGGCCTCATTCTCTTATTCTAAATTATCTATTGGACACTCACTTGGGTTATCCCAAATTAATAATTTCTTTTATAGCTGGTAATTTAATTCATTAGTTGTGAAAAACTCGAACAATCCTAGTGACTTTCCCGAACACAAGCCTGTAATAACTACCAACTACTAAAAATGCACACCAAACGTGCTGACGAAAACGGGGGAGTGCAGTGAATAGATTTGTGATGGAAACTCGATAGTTACTCTCTGACCGCTTTCCGGATATTATCATGATCGGCCTGAAGAAGATGTATCGTGACGAACTGCTGCAGGTAGCGTTGCTGCTGAGCCTCCTGCGCGTGGACCCAGGCTGGTACCTGGAGGAAGACTTGCCGGTGCCCATTGGGGTTGTGACGGGGGACTCGTGGTCCGACTTCCCCGGGGGAGTTGGACACCGCTTCCACATCCACCCGAAGGCTGTGGAGCGGCATGTGTTCGCGGAGTTGAACTGCCTTGGACGTTACGACCGGATAATCCCGCAGCGAAATATCACCGCGTACCTCTTGAATGTCAACGGCACTGAGGACTCCGGCGAGGTGCCGGTTGCTACGGCGGCAGCAGCTGCTGTGCCTCGTGAATCATCGCCTTCGTCGCTAAATGCCGCGGAACCTGCTGAAGGCACATCCGATGAGCTCAGCCAAGAGGTAAGTTTGAAATGTACACTCACATGTCGAAAATTTCAACGGGTTAGACCTCCCATAGTAAAACTAATCTCGGAGGCATGCTAACAGACGAAATACACTTTATCTTTTGGTTATGTCATTTAAATAATCCTCTAGAAGTGCTGTACATATTAAGATTGCAGTACTGATAGTCGGAATCAGTGCCCTGCTGACTGGTAGTTAAAGAAGAAAGGTAGAGGCAAGAGCTAGACGTCTGCTAGAGGACTGACAGATCTAGGCTCCACACTGCACAATTTACTCTAGAACCAAATGCTAATCTCAGTCTGTCCCTATTCCCTTGAAGAATTTAATGGAGACTGACTTCGGTTACCTTTAACTATCCATTAAGAGGCTTTTACTGAGAGTCTCGCCAATGTTATTTTGTTTTATGGAGATTCATCTATTTTAGGGAGGTTCATCTACCTATTGAGATGGCGACCAATGTTCGACTTTCGGAAAATTTATTCACAACTTTTCATTTCATTACCCCCAGAGCCTAAAACCACCCTCCGTTCAAAATGTTATATATATATATGTATATGTATATCGATTTTAGGAAACACACTAACTTCTGTAAATAGCCTATTATCCGATTTTACGGGTTACTCCAAAGTTGACAAATATTATTATTATTTTTAAGGGAGATTCATCTACCTATTGAGATGGCGACCAATGTTCGACTTTCGGAAAATTTATTCACAACTTTTCATTTCATGACCCCCTGAGCCTAAAACCAGCCTCCTTTCAAAATGTTATATATGTATATATAATATGTATATCGATTTTAGGAAACACTCTAACTTCCGTAAATATCACCCGATTTTGATGAAACTTGACACAAAAATTGATCATACAAATGTCTTGATCCAGTTCGTTAACCAGCTAGATCCACTATTTAGTTACAAGATGGCGGCCGATTGAAACCTTATATAATTCTTATCTCAGTTAATATTGGTCGCAGAGGAATGAATTAAAATCTGACTGAAAGTTCGTATTATTATCTACGATAATGGTAATCACTACTTTTTACGACAAACCAACCATTTTAAAATGGCATCCAGTCAAAGTGAAAATAATTTGATAAACAATAATTGCGTAGTCGGCATTGTGGTTCGAAATTTTGAACACAAGAGTGTTTTGTGTGTTGATGTTGTGGTCGGGAAAACAATGAAGTATTTTTTTATTTGTTATTACATACATGGCGTAGGTAACGTAGAGGAAAAGCAGGGTCTGCGGAATCTCCCTACTCCTGGTCGGCCAGAGCCGAAAGGGATTTTTATTTTGTAACTTAACTTACGTTAGTATAAGGAAAGCTTAGTCGTGGTCGAAATTTATGATTCCGAGATTTTAACGGGTTTGTACGTTTTGAGTCTCCAAGGAACCAAAGAAAGTCTTTTCGTCGACTTGTGGGAAAATTACTCGGTGGATTTTGATGAAATTTTGGATATATATTAGGTTCAAAAAACCATTTTTCGGGACATTCACATTTTTATTAAATTTGGTCTAACTCAATTTTGGGGGTTCTCCAAAAAAATGGCTAAAAAAATGTTTTCTCAAAAACGGCTCCAACGGTTTTATACAAATTTACTATATTGTAGTCGTTGATACACAAATCATTGTTTTTTTTAGTCACTTTTTTGTTTTTGTTTTTTAATAAAAGGTTAAATCGCATACAATTCAATGAATGTATCCAATTAACCTCTTCAATCGCCTCACTAAGTCCCCTAACAGGTACTTGTGTCGAGTTGCGACACGTCTCCGACCGCAAGGTATGTAGATACTCGCACAAGTACTAGCACGCTACAACCTTGCCACCGAAGTCTTGCAGATCTCCTTAGTGACAATGAAAATAAAACGTCTGCAGTGTTAAAGCTTATAACCTCCTCTGGTTTGAGGACCAAGATATAACTAGGGAAAATCATACGCGGCGGGTGTAAAAGCAAGATCCAACTTGCGAACGCCCTTAAAAGCTATTATAAAAATTAATAAAAACATAGGTCTAAAAAAAAAATAACGCCTCACAAGTACATTTATCGAGGGTAACCTCTACTCAATAGTTAATTAAATTATAATCATTAGTGAACAATAAGATAAGATATTATCAAATACGTGGAAGTTTCCAAGACCACTATGTTGTTAAGTACACGGAATAGTTGCACTATTAAAAAACATTATTTAATTATAATACAATGCGTCTGTATCGACTGCCGTATCTGAATTAATGCGCACTTTCCACAATTGCCAGAAAACATGGCACAATCGGCGTCAATGTTCAATGTCACAGGTGTTTAACTTTGAAGAAAGTTTCATAGCATTGCACGTGCTCTGTATTTGTGTTTCAACAATTACGAGTAGGGGGTTTTGTAGGCCACATGTTTTCTTAGTGTGTTGTCACTTGTTTAAATGAAGATGGATTGGTGTAGACCGTGTTTTTAAATTGCGTTTAAGTTAGCATTAATGTTTGCTAATAATAATGAATGTTCTGGAATAC
The DNA here is from genome assembly GCA_963971405.1 of Psococerastis gibbosa. Lineage (NCBI taxonomy): Eukaryota > Metazoa > Arthropoda > Insecta > Psocodea > Psocidae > Psococerastis > Psococerastis gibbosa. The sequence goes on along the minus strand of OZ020484.1, from coordinate 9,734,259 downwards.
TTGGTTGCCCATTGCTCCTTGCCCAATGCCAACGACCCCATGGTTTTTCAGACATTATTGATTTAGTCAACGTATGAATTTTTGGCCACGGACAAACTGGTGCTCATCCTAGAGACGATGTCAACCCTCATCGGCGTAACAACCTGCGTAAGCAAAACTTAACCATGTGCGGGTGTGCGTCGAAAATGTTCTTTGATGAGCTCTGGCACATTTTGAGAAGGCAGTTTGATACGAAGTATTCTCTCACATTCAAATCATAAAATAATTTACTATGTTTACCTTCAAATAACTTATGTGAGGACTTGTAACTGTAATGAAGAGGTGACCAAGGCCGCACCCGAAATTGGGGCTTTACACATTTTTCCAGTCCAAGACTTACACGAAACGGCTATGGCCGTATTCGAGTGGTTAGAAAGCTTGCATTTAAATCGGGAGAACGGTAGGTTGAATCCTCCAGGGGATCGGATTTACTCAATAATTCAGAGTAGAGTACAAAAGCAATGAGTCAATCGTCCGGAAACCATAAGTCGTTCTCAGGACTAGTAGTAGTATGGTTGGACACAGTCCCAGGCCATAGGACAGGGGACCTCCTGATTATAGTGGATTCCGAACCACTTGGGAAACACAGTGAAGTCACACGATTAGTTCAGAGGTGACCAGGACAAGTCCTACCATGTTTCCCTACCGGCATTGTGCACACTACCAAGTTATCTGCATCTTTGAACCTGCTCTGGTCCGCTGGATTCAACTTGGTAAGGCGGCCGCTGCGTTCTCAGGACTAAGTCTGATCGTGGGAGTAGCTCCCTTCCCCTGAAAATTGGCTCCACCCTAATTATTCGATGACTGAGAGGCCCCCTGCCTCTGGTAACTATTAGCACAGCAAGCAATGTAAGTCCAACTAACCCTTTGTTAAATAATATTACGCCATTGCCATTAACCATTTCCAATAGATTTCGAAACGCGGGGAAAGGAGAGTTTTTTTTTTTAAATATACAGTAGGTGCAAAATAAAATTTTGTGGTTTTACACATTTAGGCATGAAAATATGTTTTCGGCATGAGGGGGGGGGGGAGGGGGATAAAACCGGCTGACGGGCCATCCCCTGGGTACGGCCTTGGAGGTGAATCTGGATGCTAGGCAATTCAGATAAGATGATGTGTCTCTTATTAGAGTGCGTACCAACTTCGACGTACTTAGTACGATAAAGTGTACGATAGGCGGTTAATTAGCAAATCGCGATAACCAATGGGCGTTAAGAATTGTATCCAGTGGCTTTTGTCGTTCACTGGTTACCCTAGAGTTATATATATATAGGAGAGGTGGAACATTCGAGCGCGCCAAAAAAGTTTTTGAATCTGGATGCCGCGCCTCCTATGAGCAGCCATTGAAGAAGCGGGCCTAATATGGCGATTATTTTTACTATTAACCTGGGATTAAAAAGGGTTAATACTAAACGGCGTAGTAGGCCCGCAGATGGCCCCAATTCAAAAAAATATAAAGTATTAAAAAACCTTTTATCGTGTAAGAAGGTGTTATACCCCACTATTTCACATATATTTGAAGGGCTCGGTCCATGAAAAATATTACGTGAATGATTGGGGATTAGTACGCCCCTCCATGATCGAGGCCCTATATAGGGTTTTAAAATATGTGATCTAACGCCTTCTTCCACCGAACCTTTTAGTTACGCGCCTCGCACGCACCCTTAGGCTCCTTCCATGAGTTCCAACCAAGCTCAATTTAAACATGCCTTCATCCATGACGATGGACACCTAAAACGAAGATTACAGCTACCTATAACATAGTCTGAAGCTCCCTTTTGCAATTGTTGTACTTGCGGATTCATTTTTTGGGGAGCTTATATGAATTCCTTTAGTGACAGTGGTATTCCTTACATTTTGGTTCAGGTGGACTACATAAAAACATAATTGCTGTTAACCTGTCATAAATTAACGTAATTGCAATAGACTACCTGGAACATTACGTCACGCTATACTCATTTACGTCAAGGACATTAACTCGATTGCAAGCACAGGTTGTCCACCTGGAAGCCTCTAAGGAAGCTCTCTGATCACTAGTCACTGGGCTTATTCTAGGTATTTGTCTTTTATGGCATTATCTTTGCTTTGTGAACTTATGGTTATTTAATTATATTATTAGACTCGTTCACAAAGGTTTTAAGTCGAGCCAAACCCTGTCGCATTGCCACTCGTAGTCAGTGTGGGTGACATCCAGGAGGTAGAGAACAAATTTCCTAGCAACCAAAAATCTTCTACATTCTCTTCCCTCATAGTGCCGCCTGCGCAGCGTGAGGGGGTTGCCCCCTACCTATTTCTTGAACTCGCCCCCGTCGGACGCTAACACGTTGAGCTCGGCCATTTGTATTTCCCTCTTGCTCCGGCGAGCTGTTCAATGTTTTCTTCGAGGGTTGTCCTCGGTCTGCCTTGTGGCCTTGCTTCTGGGTGGTCCTATTCTCGTCCATCCTTTGGACGTGGCCGAACCATTGCAGCTGCTTGTTCTTCAACCAAAAATCGTGCGGAAAAATACCAATTATGTCGTTAGCAGGGCAAAGTTCAATCGGCCACTGCAAGTAGGTCTACGTCCATAAAAAGCCCTACCAATAATAATAAAAATAAATGGATTTATGGGAATAATATAATACCTGCTGTGTGTACATGTATTGTGCTGTCATTGTTAAGGCGCCCATTCCACCGACCGGCTAGGGCTATTTACAAAAACGGTGACGTGGTAGCAGACATTCAAGACTTAGGTGGGCTTTCCACCGACCTCGCATTGGAGAATGCAAATGACATTGACGGAAATTTGAATTTTTCTTTTTATAGAAATCTATTAAAATGTTTGTACTTAACATATCCCATGACGCCATTTTTTAATTTTAGTTTGTTTGTTTGTGATTTTACTGTATGATCATTGATCAATTTTAACTATGGTATAGAGGAAAATAAACATTTCCGTCAATTCTGCAATGCGAGGTCGGTGGAAACCCCGCCTAAGTCTTGAATGTCTGCTACCACGTCACCGTTTTTGTAAATAGCCCTAGCCGGTCGGTGGAATGGGCGCCTTACTGCAGCCCAAGAATATCCCAAATAAGGGATAACTAGTAGCTAATTTAATATTTTCCTTATTCCCCCACTGAGTTCAATCCGGTCAAAGTTATAGTTTGGCAATGACATTGAGCCGTCTTGGTTCTCAGTGCATCACGTTGGGTAACAAATACTGATACATGGACATGCGAGGAGGTACTCATAATACAATTCTACAGTATATCGTACATGCGAACCGAACTGAAACATCAACACATTCTGAGAAAAATATTAGGAGCGAATCGGAGTACCCTACAGCACGTTTTTTCTTCAAAGTCAATTTTCACAGGAAAAATCAATCGTAGAGCCGTCAAAAATAGTCGTTAAATTAGCAGAAATGCTCATCTGCATTTCATGTATGACCTGCTGCTTTCTCCAGCACCAATTGGCCACAGTTCTAGCACTCCAATAGTTTTTTGTACAAATCAAATTCAATAATTGTGGCCAATCTGTGTTAGAAACAGGTACATATCATGAATCATCATTTACGGACTTCGTTGGCATAGTGGTAGCTTGTTCGTACTTGTGCGAGTATCTACACATCATACGATCGGTGACCTGTCGTAACTCAACACAGGTATTACCTACAGAAGCGACTGAAGTGGTTATTCGGATACATTCATTGAATTGTTTCATTGCGAATAATCTTAAGAAAATATATTTAAAAAATATATAAAAATGCCCAGAAACTATTCTTCTGTTTGTCCTGATGCTTTTGACAGCTCTACAGTTGATATTTCATTACACTTAAGGCTTTTCCCCCTCCAATTGTCTCGTATGAACTCTAAACAACAATGTAAAAATATAAATATTGTGAATTATATGGATTGAATCATTACGGAGAGCAAAACACCAGTATATTATGTCTATATGCAATACGAGCTATAACTGGCCCTTTATCATGCGCTTTTATCATAAAGTAGATTTGGTAATTCCGTTCCTGAAGCGTAATTCTTCATTTACTAATGCGGACACACCAGCCGGAGTTCCTACTTCTTCCTAAGACACGTAACAAATGTGGAGGATGCAACTAGTTTGCTTTGTTTCCGAAAGGACTTTTTTTCTTGCTGATGCCCTTTCCAAACAATACTTGACAATTATTGAAAACCTGTTTTAATGCATTAGTAGATTTATTTTAGCTTCACGTGGGATTGGAGTGTGACGTCATTTGTGATTCCGCGGGGGTGGTAGGTGGCCCACCACCGCATGACGACGCTTTGACTGTGATGTCATTTTCATGTCACCCATGTCTGTTGCGCTTGGCTCTTGTAATCCACAGCTAAAAACACCAACATTCATGTATTTATTAATTGCTTTCCAATGTATACGTAGTATAAGAAAAGCTTTGTGATGGTCAAAATTTTCGATTCCGAGATTTCAACGGATTTACACGTTTTGAGGTCCTAGGAACCCAAAAAAGTGGTTTTTACGAAATGTCTGTCTGTCGCTCTGTCTGTATGTCTGTCTGTCTGTTCATCGATTTCCGGGCAAACTACACCGTGGATTTGGATGAAATTTGGCAGGTATGCTTAAAAAATCATACCTCGGGACCATTTTTTTTATTTTGGACTAACTCAATTTGGGGGGGGGGGGGGGTTTATTCTCAAAAACGGCTCCAACGATTTCTTTTCAATTCACATATATTGTAGTCGTTATTAATGTTAATAAAATGCGGGGGGTAGCTTGTTCCTTGATAGTTTGCTTCTGGGGGTAAAAAAATTAAAATAACTTATTTTTAATGAAAAATGGCTAAAAATTAATTTTTCTGCGAAACCTTTCTATTGATGATTTCTACTTTCAGGCATGTTTTAGGTGATAAATTGAGTAACGAAACCGGACAGTTTGCTTTCCCAAAAAGCTATTTGGTTTTGTGCAAAAAAAAAAAAAAAAAAATGAAAAAATGAAAGCAAATTCACGCTCAAACGCATTGCATGCCCTGCCATTATTGCTGTGTGGTAATGTAATATAATGTCTGACCTATCTAGAATTTACGTCACCTCCAGTGACGTCAGGTGGACGACCCCCCTCCCCCAAGGATATTCGAAATTTAACCGCAGGAAAATTATTTACCATGAAATTACTTTTTTTCTCTATCTATTCATTAATAAATTGGAAAGCATGTTCGAGTAAACTCGGACCGGTTCTTTCTTATTATTTACAAATTTTTTTTCATGCTAAAAGCATTGTATTATTATTATTGTTTAAAGCTATAAAGGAATGGTTGGAAGGATGAACGAACAAATGTCACTGGTTATAATAATAACCTTTTAATAATAAATAAATAAATAAATAAATTACATGATAATGCAGCACTGTATAAGTCCTTTGTCCTAATCAAGCGCAAGCTTGAGGATGCGGACAATATTATTTATATTATTGTACAGTATGTAATTGCAATTGTATTGGTTAACGTATTATTATTAATTTTATTGGATAGGTGCCCATTCCATTGACCGGCTAGGGCTATTTCCAAAAACGGTGTCGTGGTAGCAGACATTCAAGACTTAGGTGGCGTTTCCACTGACCTCGCATTGCAGAATTGATGGAAATGTTTATTTTCCTCTATGTCATAGTTAAAATTGATCAATGATCATACAGTAAAATCACCAACAAACAAACTAAAATTAAAAAATGGCTTCATGGGATACGTTAATTACAAACATTTTAATAGATTTCTATAAAAAGAAAAATTCTAATTTCCGTCAATGTCATTTGCAATCTGCAATGCGAGATCGGTGGAAACGCAACCTAAGTCTTGAATTTTTCCTACCACGTCACTGTTTTGGGAAATAGCCCTAGCCGGTCAATGGAATGGGCGCCTAAGAGAAAGAAACTGATAGAGAGAGAGAACCTATGAGCTACCTTACCTAACAAATTTTATATTTTATTGTTACAGCCCTCTCCAGTAGCCCTTTGTTGTTAATATATAACAAATGTGGAGGAAGAATCAAGCTTAATTTGGTTTCAGACCTCTGTTCTTTTTTTCTTGTTCTTTCTAAATAATTGTTGTTTCCGTATCCGTACACAAATATTCGATTCTCAGCCTAATTCTACAATATCAGTGTTTCTTCTTCTATTTCTTCAGTGTATATTGTACCTACTTAATTGGATTTCAGATAAACCTAGTACTTCGAGTTTACTGAAATTACACGCAAGTACTAGTTTAGTCGCAACTTTGTACTTTGTACTCGACTGGTTCATGGCAGTCCAGTGCGAGTACTGCCATAAATTATGTTGCCTCGTCAAGGTGGACTATTGTCTATGGATGTTTCTACTCCTATAACGAGACTAGGATTCCTAAAAAAGGGATTGCCCCACTTTCACAAACTAGGTACCTTTATTTGTTGAGTGGTAATGTGATAAGAGCGTTATTTAAGGAAATCATTTCTATATACTTAAAGTCTCCTTCTTCGTGCATGTTGTTTTACTTGTTTTGTTTTGTTTCCTTCTATGTTGTGAATTGCGGCTCTAAATACGGGAAACATGTGTTAGATTTACAGTATGTTTCTTCTCCTAATTTACCTGTATACATATAAGGCATGACACTCCTCCATGTAAAATGAATAACTGAAGTAGCATAACAGCTGATATTCATGTCTTAAACTACATAATTGTATTAAGTTCTGAAGGCTTGAAGATTTCTTTTGTAATGCTATTGAAAAAAATTCATCATTACGCCCTCTGCTGTGTATGTTTCGATATCTAAGGTGGCAATTCCACCTGCGAATTTACTTGAATTTAATTGTGATTTGAGATTTATTGTTAGTTTTCTTTTAAGGAGACCATTATGTATATACTTAACTTATCTATTATAAATTAAGTTATAATGTGGTAGCAGACATCATTAATAAGTCTCTGCCATATTATAACTTAATTTATAATAGATAAGTTAAGTATCTACATAATAGTCTCATTAAAACAAAACAAACAAAAATCTCGAATCACAAATGAAGTAAATTCGCTGGTGGAATTGCCACCCTAAAAATGTATTGAAAGCGTCTGCAGTAGCGAATAGTAAATTCCGTAGTTATGTGTCCGATCAAAATGTGAAAACACAAAGCGAAACTGCTTCTTACTACTCTTGTTAAATTAGGCTGCAGTTACCGTCCTGTTTACACATGCAGAAAGCTCTTCCTCTTCCTTTTCCCTCTTAGTGCCGCGTGCGCAGCGTGAGGGGGTGGACCCATTTCTTGTATTCGCCTCGGTAGGACGCTAACGCCTTGAGTTCGGCCATTGTATTTCCTATTGCTCTGGCGAGTTTTCAATTCTTTGCTCGAGGGTTGTCCTCGGTCTGCCGATGGGTCGTCTACCTTGTGGCCTTGCTTGCGCCAACCTCCGGGTGGTCCTATTCTCATCAATCCTTTGGACGTTGCCAAACCATTGCAGCTGCTTGTTCTGCATGCAGTAAGCTAAGTAAAATAAATAAGAACTAGGTATAGCTCGACTGAGCTTGTTATTTTACTAGTATTCCTATATAATAAGTTTCGCGATACTGTTAAATACTTGGGTTTTACTCTTGAATGAAACGTTGGCTGTGAGGACATGAAAGGATGAATTAAAACAGGCTGGGCAAAGTTGACATGGCATGGCGCCAATCCTCACCGACAGAAAAATGCCAAAGAAACTCTAGGGCCGAATCTATAAACAAGTGGGCAGACCGTGCATGCTGTGTGAGTGTTGGGCGGTTGGGAAGCAAGACCAAACAAGATGCATGTAGTGGAGATGCGAAAAAGTCGTGTGGACTCACCCTGCAAGATCGCCGCCGAAATGACGACAAAAGGATAGACTGCTGGTGTCACTCTGAAAATGAGAGAAAGAAGACTCGGCTGGTGGGGGCACGCCTAGAGGAGAGAGGAAACGTCTTTACTAAAGAGCATCCAAAACATGGCACTCCCAGGACATCAACCCCCGGGGAAGACGGAAGATGGCACTTCCCAGAAAAATCGAACACGAACCACGAACTCTCGCACTAAAACAGAGAAGACGCTCTCAACAGAGCTATCTGGAAACGCGGCTGCCTTGCCGCCGACCCTCCTTGAGGACGGAGGCGACTTGAAAGTAAGAGCAAATCTGAAAGCGGTTTCGAAGATCTATCACTGGCTAAAGAGAAAAATTACTCATTTACGCCTACTGTTAGTTTTGAATTAAAAAATCGTTCCTCCCTCGTTAATAATATAGCTCTTGAGACTATTGTATTATATAGTACGACAGGAATCGCAAATCGTTATCTTGTAATGAAAAAGTATTTCGATGAACGCACATATGAGTCACCTTTTCTGGGAATCCTCAGTTCCCACAACAATGACCTTGAGGTATCTTTTAAAGTACCGCACCGCCATGTCACACATAATAGCTGTATTACAGTTTAGGTACATAAAGCGGTCACTAATCAAACGAATCCCAGCACCGATTGACCTCAGGTACAGACTCCAACTTTCACCGGGAAGGTTGTTGGTTCGAGTCCCACACTTAATATATTTTCTGGAAATGCTTCAGAGGGCATGTAAAGCAGGCGGTCCCGGGCCTTTCTTGTTGAGTGTAAGAGAGGGCTTAATAGCCCTAACTCCGCTAGGTTGGCCTAGTAATAGAATAAAAGTCAATACTTATTTATTTTTATATTTATAACATATTGAATGCTGAACAACTATTCAATTGTTACTAGTATAAATATGCGTTCGTGTGCTCGATCCTTTTGACGGTGCCGAAATCCGTGACATTATTTTAAGTTGATGGCTTTATCCATTGGAGGACCTTGTGTTCTATTTTTTCAACAATAATGGCATTATCAAGTCCAATGTTTTTACAGTAGGATCGTTGACCTGTCCTAAATGTTGGCACTGGATGCGAATGAGGCCAGTGATTGGTTTGAATAGGCTAGAGGGAGTTATGGATGCCTCATGAGCATCGCCGTGGGCGCCGAAATCGCTGCGATTCCATATCCCCCATCATTGCTTTCTTTTCACACGCAGTTTGAATTTGTTTTGCATTGTAGATGGGCTTGTTGATCTGTTCACCCTATTCTGAGCCTCATCTATGATGCATTTTATTATATTGAACGAAAATAATGTAATTTACAAAATAATCAGTTAAATCAAATCGGACGAGAACAAATGCCTGTGGGGGCAGGATTTCCCGTGTTCGACCCCATTAACCCAACAATTTCTACCATATAAAATAAAAAATTAAAACTAAATTTAACATGCAGAAAGGGACCACCTTTAAATTATAGTTATATGATGGCAATCAAAGGAGTGTACCTCTCGAGGGTTTTCATTTAAGGTGGCCGCAATTTCCCCTTTTCACGGCGAAAAAAATTCGAATAATTGCCGGAAAAACCCTAAAAACAGCCCTTTTCTTTTTCCCATACAAACGTTTTCTAACTAAAACGTTGAGTCAATTTGAGCTTTATGTTTCGCTTATAAGCGAAATTCTCTTCTTTGCCTGTGTTCGGACCTAAAAAAAGGGATATCACAAAAGAATGGTGAGCCTTTCATGTCCATAAGCTAAGTGCAGGAGACTGTTCTAGACGGGTCACGAGTTGTGGAGTGCCGCTGTGCCGGTACCTGCTTGGTTTGGATTCAACAACTAAATATGGCCACTACGAACGTTCTCAGGTTTCAAGCGAGCCCCGAAGGGGCGAGCTGCCGCCCGCCACAGGCGCAAGGGCGGTTTAACCATATTATGAAAAACACATTTTTCATGGTATTATGAAAAGCTTTAAAAAATTGCATAAATATTACATAATAAATTAACTTCTTTAAAAATGTGTGGGCCCTCAGGCAGCTCTGGGCACTTAGGCAGTTGCCTAGTGTGTCTACTAGGTGATCCGGCACTGCTTAAGAAAGTCCTTGTGACCAAGGCCGTACCCAAGGGGGATTCATGGGGGTTCAAACCCTCCCCCCCACGAAATGAAATGGCTTGATACTAGATAGAATCGGATTTTGAGAGGTAAAATAAGAACCACTATGTAATATCCAATGAAATTTCTGAAACCCCCTCCCACCACGAAAAAAAATCCTGGCTACGGCCTTGCTTGTGACCATTCGGAAATCTAACCACAACAACGTCCAGTGATTATCTTACACGGTTGCATAATCATAAAACTACAGGAATTGAGTTGCATTTGCCTGCGTTTTATCTGAATTCTGTGCTGTCGCCATCGGCAGCAACTTTTAATGTTACTTTTGAAAACTTCTTGCCTACAAACATAAAATTTAACTAAATTTATTAACAGACTATTAGACACCCCTAATGCCACGAGGCATCTCAATGTACAAATTCCAATTTGAAAAGAAATTGGTATTGATCCTACTGCCTTCAATGAGGTCGTGTAGTTACGCTAGAAGAAATGTCCCTCTATATTTTGATGCAAAACTGTTGCCATCGCTAACCCCGTTTGGCCCCAGTTACTGTTCCATATGTGTATCTCCTGTATTTTTGAAGCAGTGGATCTAGGACTAGTTAGTGTAGCCAACGGGCAAAGACATACTTATAGATGTACAATATCGGTACGCAGTAATGATGATGTATTAGTAATAGATCTGACGGTTTCATTCAAGACATGTAGAGGGATCTAGCGTTCATTTTTCCAAGCAGTGCGCCATCGTGAAGAGGAGTTTTGACGTCTGCCGATAGAGAGCATGTGCTGTCCAAGACAGTTCATACCATTGACGCAATGTTACGCCTTCAGGGGTGTATTCCACTGATCAATTATTTTACTTCATGTTTGATTTGATATCCATATTATTCAAAATGGCCGCCGTTTGCATGCGAAAACTAAGCTCTTAGCATCTAATTAATTCTTTTAATATGTTTTATAATATTTTTACTATGCCTGGACCTTATTTCGCTGCATATAATTTAATATATACATTCTCCATGATTTATAGAAAAATATCACTTTAAAATAATACGTAATTAAAAATCATTTTAAAATAGTATTGAGGCTTATGGAAAAATCAACGCTTTGATATCATTGCAACTGGTGCTGCCATCTACAAAATGACACACAAATGAAATCATCTTACCCCTTGGTGTAAAACTGTATTGTAAAAAATAAAATAAAAAATAAAAAACAAGCAAAACTTAACCAAGTACAGATACGAGTCCCACGCACCCCCAGGCTTATTATGATTATGGATTATGGAACGCTATCTAAATCTGCAAAATAAAGAATTTATATATTATTCCTTACCGGTACGTTTTAATCCAACGATTTACTATGAGGTAAAGTTGTTAGGTACGGGTAACTCCCACCATTGTATTAATAACACAGTTGCATAATCATAAAATTACAGGAATTGAGTTGCATTTTCTTGACAGGTTTGTCTGATTTCGGTAAACGTTTACTTTATTATTGTAAAGTACCAAATAATACTGAAAACCACTCATTGTACTTCTTAGTCGCCAAGATCCATGGAATTAGGGGGGAAACAAAATTCCTGTATGCTTGCATACATTTTGCTGTTCATGTGTACTACATGCAGCTGAAGAAAAACCCAATTGAAGCAACTAATGTAATTGAGTGTTTTCCTCGTTTTCAGACAATTGGAGCTATATCTGAGTCAGTATCTTTCCCTATTTTGCCTAAATTAAATTGGGGAATTCCGTTATTGAAATTTTTGAATTATTGATGTCTAGTATCAGCAGCAGTCGTAACATAGACGGAAAAGGTTTTAAAATTCTCTCAAGATAAAAGTTAAATTTTGGTTAAAATAGGCTACATCAATATTATTTCTTCTTTGTATATTGAGTGTTAAATAACATTTTAAATCTTTTTCCACTATTGGATAATAATGAAAAAAAAAAATGAAATGCTTTATACTGAATTTATACAATGGGGGCGCCACATCGCCTTGGGGTGCCCAATCGGACAAAAAATAGTCAACATACATATTATGTAATAATGTTCAAGTAGTAGAAATGTAAACGTTACTCTAAACAGGTTCGTTGGTATAATTTTTGTTAGGTCTATTTAGTTAGGACTTTGGTTAAGTCATGCTTCCACCTGTTAGGCTGTGCCAATGGTAAGCTTGTCCATTACCGCTTGTAGCCGGTGTAGGTTGACATCGAGGACGTATATACCAGTTTGTCAATGGCCCAAAATTCTTATGGAAACAATATATATATGAATATAATATCCGAAATACATGGGGTCGTTAACATTGGACAAGGGACCAATGGGCCACTATAAGTAGGCTTGGGTCCATAAAAGGACCTTCAGGACATTATTATATAGGCCTACACCGATCAAGGCAACAGCAGCATTAAAGTCTGGGTTCATGTGCTTGGCAGTTGACTTGAATCTATCGCGTATTTTAGCTTTTTCAGCATAAAAAGCTGGGAATTCCGGCAATCACGGGCGTAATGATGTACCTGGTGAGGTTGATGGTGTATAAAGGGCAGGTTCATGGAAGCTACGAGTTTTAAGGAAGATCCGTAGCCCAGCATGGCAGTGTCGGCACGGTTGAAGGTCGCCGAGTTGCTGAGGGGCTGTGCCGAGAATAATTGGCCCTAGACAGGTACAAGGTTCGATTTAAACGTGCCCGTAGGCATGGCCAAGATCCTCCCCTTCCAGACTATTCTCTTTTTGTGTTTCTCTCTCTTTCTAAAGTCCTATAGAAGATGCCAGCCTTGACTTTGGAGTGGTATTATATTGTGGATATAGGTTGTCTAATCAGTATTCTGCAAAGACATCAATAACGCCTTCTACGATCTGCCAGAGCTTTGAATGGGATATTTTCTGTGCTGCATTTGTTATTTTAATGTATTATTACAGTTTAGGTTACATTTATATTATCTTGTTTGAACTGCTTTGAGCGTTGAGCGTAAGTGAGAACAGGTAATTTTCCAGGGAAGTTACCGACAGGCGGCAACCAGATGATTGCAAACCTTGTTCCGGGTTATGCAAATAATATTTTATTCTCCCTTCACAAATCACAATGCGGTTCTGATGGAAATGTGCACCCCCCCCCCCCCACACATATGGAGTGCCCATGCCATTGTATGCATGGTTAGTCCGTGGAGAAATTTCAGAATTTTTCATTGTTCTTTGGTTGTTTTTTTGTACATTTGTATTCGGAAAGCATAGCAGAAAATAACCGCACTTCCATTCTCATGTTTTCTTTGCTATTTTGTTAATTCTTTTGTACATAGGTATAACTGATGCAAACTGTTACTGTACAAATATAAATAAATAAAAATGCAGTTGGTGTATATTTACTGGAATGTTGTACTAAATCGTAAAGGAAATAAGCACTTCACGTGAAAAATATAGTCTAACAGAAATACAATAGAACAGAGCATTTTTCTTCCATTGAAGCAAGTTTACCCCCTGGTTTTCAAATTGGACATGGGTCAAATGAATTATTACGGATTTAAATTGCCACCACTTCAAATATTTGAATTATGAATTCCAGGGGCGTAAAGTTGGGGGGGGGGGGGGGGCACGGTCCAACTTGCCCCCAGCCTCGAGCATTGTAAGACGTGGTTCATACTTCATGGTCCACTTTGCAGCAATATGAATATAAGCATTCCTTTTTTTAGCTTTGTAAAATCTACAGCTATACTTTACAACTATTAAAATGCGTAAAACCCTACTATTTTGCTCTTATATTTTCAATGTTTCCTTATCCTGCCTGATGACGTCATAAGGTCTACTTTGTTTTGCCCCCGCCATCATTCTAAAACTTTAAGCCTCTCTACAATAGAAGAGATCATTTTTCATCCAGTAAAACAAGTTAAACCCCCGGCAACCAAATTGGACATGGGTCAAAAGAATTATTACGGATTTAAATTGCCACAACTTCAAATATTTAAATTATGAATTCCTCTTTTGCCAGTTGAGTAGGTGGCATGCACGAATTATGCTTCGATGAAGGCTTTATATGCACGACTGCCTTTAATGTCATCGTCTTACGCGATCCAGGAAGAGTGCTATCTCCCTCCAATAATGCACCATAGTAATACTAATATATAAACATATTTTTAAGTTACGTAACCAGTCGGGAACCATATAGAAATTGACGGATATCTCCAACAATACAGACATCTCTTCATTTAATAAGACCGCTATAGGTATGATAAAGTAACAAAAGGAGGTTCTCGGAAGCCTTAAGCTGAATTCACTGGAATCCATAGTGATGATGCGTGATTTTCATTGGACAGTTAAGTAAATACTGTCTGTGCGTCCTACTGGCCTTTTCGATACAATCTACTGCACTATTTAAAATTCTCCTCTCCTCGGTACGGAAACCTAACGGCTAACTGTATTTCTTCACCACATGTTTACTTATTTGTAATACTTCAATAGTGTCGTATATTCCATGTACCTACTGTAGCTATAGTGTCTTTTGGCCTGGGGCAGCGTGGCAAATGCATTGAGAAAAGTACCAACCCTGGATGTGCGGCCCTCTTGAAGGAACAAATCTGGCCCACGCCGAAAAAGTTTGCTGAGGAATGCTGTGGTATAGATTTTACAGTACTAAGTGTTATCCCGATACCGGTATACGATAATGAAATAGAGTAAATGGGCCCAAAACATAAGCCAAGTATTGCTGATAGTGGCGAAACGTATAGGGGGAAAATCTGGCAGCCCTGCGATGGGGGAAATGGCAAACGAAGCTAGCGTTTCCAAGTTGTACGGTTGCAACATTAAAAAAGCGGCAAATGAAAAACAAATGAACAATTCAACAGGCCTGACTGAGCTCCGGATGCCCTTCCAGGCCCGCCTGGCTGTAGTTAGGTGACTGTTCACTTTCAATGCAGAAGTGGAATGGAGAAAGCTTAAAAAAAGAGCTTTGTTTTAAAATATTATCGGAATCCATCCTGTAGTTTTGGAGAAGACCGTTGCCAAGACAGACTGTTCTAACTTCTGAAAACGTAGGACTAGACCCGATAGACACTGACGATTCGTTGAAAAATTGTCGTGAGAGGAATTAAATAATGATGCTAAACCCCAGGTTTCTGTCGCTGGATTGTCGCTGACCTCACGCTGTTTTTCCCCTCGACATGCTAGTGACCGAAGAAATCGTCAGAAGTGCTTTCAGAAATAGACTGCTTTATAGCACCAGCCAATGACCAACCCATTTGCTCCAATGACAATGTTCACAGAGCGCCTGCCGCGTTGCGATCGACCGTGTGTACCGGGCTTTAATCTTTAGGACAATACTAACAATACTAGTCTTAAGAATCTTGTTTATTGTAATACTAACCATTCCTTGCCTTGCCTATGTTAGCCCATAGAAGACTTTCTTGTCTTATGTCTTATGGTTCGCCCAGGTTATTTATTTATTTTATTATTTATTTAATCTATTGAACATTTCGACCATTACAAAGCTTTCCTAAAGATACTAACCTAATGCCATTACCGCATTTCGTGATTACGATGCCTAATCAATACAGAAACGGGGACAGAGAATAATTTGGGGAGATTTAGGACAGCCTACCATCAGGTTCTGGGGAGTGAAGTGTGAGAGTGAATGAATGAGTGCCGGTTAAAATATTATATTCTCTATAATAATGTTATATTAATTTTTTTAATAATTTGTAATCTAAAATAGGTTAGCTGGCAGACTAGCCCTTCGGGGCTAAAGCTCGCCTAATAAAGACCAGTTTCTGATTTAATTTAATTTCACTGTTACGAGTGTCGTGTAAAATGATCCCGTTAAAAAGGTCCTCCAATAATGTCAAAGTGTTGTGACCACTAGGGACGCGGACGCGACGTTCTCAGCCGAAACAAGTACACGTTCTTGTTAATAGGCGGAGCATGAGGGCAAGATGGTTGCCGTATGTCCTCTGTCCCCACATGCTCAATCCAGAGCAATGGCGTCCACCATTAGCCAATGTACCAGGAGTAATTTCGTATTACCCGGGTTATAAGGCCCGGTACACACGGACGATTCTCGCAGTCGCCATTTGCTTATGTCTTTTCCATTGTAGCCATAGGGCTGGCAGAAGATTTCTTGACGATTTCGGAAGCTGGCGGGAAGGCGACCGCGCGAAAGTGCACGGTTTTCCCCTACACACGCCAGATCATAGAAATCTTCTGAAGTGGACTCTGTGGGTTTGCGGGAACCATTCACCATAGAGATAAAAGACGTCTGCAAATTGCGACTGCGAGAATCCTCCGTGTGTACCGGGCCTAAGCGTTGACATTTGGTAGCATAAAATATTAAAAGTTGAAGTCGTTTTGGGATCTGACGATGTTTATAAGCGAGGGTTTCTTTCACCAGACGCAAAAAATCTGCGAGTATTGGGAAGAAATATGATAAGGAGGAACTATGGACCCCTATGCGAAGACGGTGAGTGGCGTATAAGAAACAACCCCGAAATAGACGCAATATAGAAGACATAGTCCGGTTCATAACTAAGCGCAACGCAAAAGATGACTGGTACACGTCGTATGTCAGATGACCGCATGCCCAAAAAGATTTACAAAGCAAGCATAACAAGAAGACGACCCAAAAAGCGCTGGAAGGAGGAGTTGGAAACTGACCTTCACAAGTTGGGAGTCCGGTGGAGTGTTGTACAAAACCGAGATGACTGGAGGAGTGTTGTCGAGCAGGCCAAGCCCATCAAGGGCTGTAGAGTCAGAAGAAGAAGACGATTTCTTTCACCAACCCAGAATGAAAATGTTGAAGTTACCTGAACCTATCATGCTCCATGGCGAAAGGCTGCTTCTATAGTCGGCTGAATTGTTGACCAGTATGGGCTGTATGACAGTGTGAAGAAAATATGATTCACGTAGCAGAAATGAGAATGCTGAGAAGATCCTGTGGCGTGACGCTGAGAGACCAACGTATAAAAACCAAGACATTAGACAAGAGATGAGAACCCGGGACGTACTGGAGAAACTCAGAGAAAAGGGGCTGAACTGGTGGGGGCACTTACTATGTAGAGACGAAAACCACCTAGTCAAAAGAGTATCGAACCGGGAGATACAAGGAAGAAGACCACCAGGGAGACCGAGAGTTACACTGGGAAGAAAGAACGTCGGGGATATGAGAAGTTTGGGGCTCTCCACCGAGGACGCACAGGACAGGACTGTGTGGAAACGCTGCTGTTGTGCCGCCGACCCCCCATGAGGATAAGGCGCGGTAAAAGTAAAAGTAGTTTGTGTTTTTTAGTTACGATTTAAATATTTGATTTATTACGAAATTGGAAGTCTACTTTTAGAAAGTTTTAAAAACTTCTGAAATGAAATTTTCTTGAGATGTAGTAGAGTAGGCTACTTTTTCGAATAGGCAAGTTGTTCTCCTTTCTGCTAGCTAGTTTTCAACTGTCCGATGTAGCCATCCGAAAGGCAAAGATCAAGAAGTCTATGTGGGAACAGGCCGGTACCCAGGATTTAATTTTGGGGGGGGGGCAAGAACAAAATTTTTATAAATGGTAAAAGGTACATCCGTAGTAATTTTAGGAGCTTTATCTAAAACTCTTACATTATTTATTATTTTTGATCAAATTTAGGGGGGCTATGGCCCCCTTGCCCCCCCCCCCCTTGGGTACGGGCCTGTGTGGGAACCCAGCAAAGGTGCAAATCCCCTTTGGCAAGGCACAGCAAGCTTGATGCCTTTCTGTACCTTATAACCGATTTTCCCCTCGAAAAGTAAAGATTGAAAATCAAAAGTCTATGTAGGAACCTTTGGCAGGACATACAGCACCACTTTGGTGAATCCTATTTTTGTCTCAAAAAGCTTATTTATTTGGCCGAAGGAATGGTGGATGGAGTTTACAATTCTATAAGGGGGGGGGGGATTCTACCGACCGGCTAGGGCTAAATACAAAATCGGTGACGTGGTAGCAGACATTCAAGACTTAACCGGGGTTTCCACCGACCTCGCATTGCAGAATGCAAATGACATTGACGGAAATTAGAATTTTTCTTTTGATAGAAATCTATTAAAATGTTTGTACTTAACATATCCCATGACGCCATTTTTTAATTTTAGTTTGTTTGTTTGTGATTTTACTGTGTGATCATTGATCAATTTTAACTATGGAATAGAGGAAAACAAACATTTCCGTCAATGTCATTTGCATTCTGCAATGCGAGGTCGGTGGAAACCCCGCCTAAGTCTTGAATGTCTGCTACCACGTTACCGTTTTTGTATTTAGCCCTAGCCGGTCTGTGGAATCCCAGCCTTATCGTAAGGGCACGAACTTTTTTAGTTTCTAATACTGTGCGTAATACAACAGCATCTATTATACTCGTATCGTAAACTCCTCTGCACTTCATTATAAAATTAAATTTCTTAAAAGAAATTGAGACAAAGTATAGAACTACCGTTACTTTTGACGAGCGCTGTGCGGGTTTTTTTCGTTCCTATTGGAAAGCGCGTGGGCCTATTGAATATTGATATAGGTGTAGAAGTGTCAGCAAACTCAATATGGCTGCCAGGTATAGTAATCATTAATCAGCGCCTGCTGTGCATAGAACTTGTATATTTCCAGGCGCAGAACCTGCTGCTCGATTCATTGTCTGCCTACACAATGCCCACTTGTAAGGGGTGTTCCATTTCTCGCCTACTGTGTCTGTGTTTGTACTATGTAGCATTCGGTTCAATTTCGCAAAAATATAGCGGGTTATTCATAATTGGTTGTTGTCCGTTATCTGTTATCGCCACCATTCTTTGAGAGCTGGTTGGCGTCCGCAGGTGTTTTTCGAGAATTATTAACCTGACCTGTATCTTTAATCTTTTTGGGCTGAAGGGGTTGTCCTCTTTTATAGTGTATGATATTGGAGTTTTAATATTGTTTCTTAGAACAAACTTAGGGTTTTTTTAGTGAGAGAGCAGGGAGTTTCCTGTGTTTACAATGGGTTAGAATAAGAGACCCCCGGATGGTCTTCTTCTTCCCCCTTAGTGCCGCGAGCGCAGCGTGGGGGGGGGGGGTGTCGCCCCGAACCGATTTCCTGAACTCGCCCCGGTCGGACGTTAACGTCTTGAGCTCGGTCATTGTTTTCCCTCTTGCTCCGGCGAGTTGTTCAATCCTTTCCTCAAGGGTTGTCTTCGGTCTGCCGATGGGTCTTCTTCCTTGCGGCCTTGCTTCCGCCAACCTCCCGGATGGTCCAGTTAATAAATTGAGACTTTAGTGTGCTTGCCCTAATTTGAAATTTTATTTCAAATTGGTTACACAATTTAAAAGTTGTCTGCTGTGTTAGTGCTATTGTGGGCTCGAATTTCAATGTGTTGTATTGACTACTACAGTATATTGAATATTGACGGCCGGTTTTATTTTGTTATAAAAGGAATAGAGTGGCCACCCGTGTACATTGACCTCGAGCACTACCGACAATCTCACAGAGCATGGAAATCCGTAAACAGGTGCGAAGGAGAGGCGCAAAAAATGGCAGAAAATAAGCGATGAAGCATGACGATAACCCAACCGCAGAGCGACAAAAAACCCTAAGAGGTGCGCCCATGCAACCCGCCTACGCAGTGTCCCGTTTCTGTCGGCGAATTCGAAATAAAAGACGACACGAGCAAAAACTCTGTCGTACAAAGACAGATGTTATTACGCAAATTTCTCAACATTGAAGAAAAATAAACTTAATAAATTCCGCCCTGCCCCTGATTTTATACTCATAATTATCTTCATCATTATCATATATCTGCAAAAGACGTACCTATAATTAATTTCAAAAGATACTTGTAAAATTTATTCTGCGGAAAGCATTTTGGAAATTGAGAGGGCTGTAATTCGAGTTAAGGTCGTAACTTGTTTCGTATGTAATTAGAAGTTAGCAAAGTTTTGCGACAAACTTGTGCCACTTCTCTGCAACAATTTAGATCCTGTTGTTACAGTGTTAGATCTTATGAAGCAGTAGAAGTAATTTCCAAAGATACTTCTAAAAATTATTCTGCGAAAAGCATTTCGGAGATTGAAGGGCTGTCACTCGAGTTATGGTCGTTTCTTGTTTCGTAAATAATTAGTAGTTAGCAACGTTTTGCGAAGAACGTCTACCACTCCTCTGCAACAATTCAGATGCTGTTGTTACAGTGTTAGATCTTATCATCTCACTACTGCACATACAATATTTAAAGCATTCCTTATCAAAACTGCCAGATAACACGTGGGGCAGTATCTGCTGTGGTGTCGGGCTGTATAGACAGTGCAGTGCGCGTTTGCGGAACGTTCCTGCCATGGTACAAGAAATTTGTCTCGATGTACGTCGGATTTATTTAATTTCACTATGTAACTTCGTGTAACGTGTAAATAGTCTAAAATTGAATATTCTATACTCTTTGTGCTTCCATACGGTGTTTGCTTGTAATTTACCTAAAATTGAGTGTTGCTTATCTATAGCAGCAGTCTTATTGTGAATAGATTTCTGACCCGTCGAGTGGAAGCCCGTATTTTGACAGTCTTTGTCAGTGTAGTTTTGAGATAGATTTTTTGTGCGAAGTAGGTACAATGCTTATTACTATTAGGCCTATTTGTTTTAAATGGTCTTGGCCCTTGGGTGGTAAATTGATAGAAAAAATGTATGCAAAATAGTATAGTGATGTCTTATTTAGCAGGAAAGAAACTTCACATGACATGTTTAAATTTTTATTATAGTGAATAATTTTATTTACACAGCTGCATTGAAAATAACGTCCAACTAATTTACAGTGTGACCTGTGGTATTGTTTAGAATCTACATACAGTATACTATGAAAAAGTAAATAAATATAAATAAACATTGTATTTCATGACATGTCATATTTTCTGACTTTTCCGATTTTGCTACAAACATGACGTGTGCCCCTGTACTATAGTATAATATCAAGATCCAACGGCCATACTAGGTTGGATCTTCCAGGGCAGAGCCTGTTTGAAACTGCAGCAAACTTGGTAGTGTGCAAAGCGGAAGGGGAACATGGTGGGACTTGATAACGAGCTGAGCCAATCAGTCCTGGTCACCTCCGAATTAATAGTATGACCTTCCCCAAGTGGTACATAATCCACTAAAATCAGGTGGTTCACCCTGTCAGTTAACTCCCCTTCTCCCTGAGCTGAAGGGGGCTGCCCTTAGGGTGCCTCAAGTTAAGAATCAGACTCTATCCCCCCGCCATGCTGACAGGGTTGTTTAAAGCAGCAATTCTGAAAGCAGGCATTGGAAAACAAGCACACAATAATGTCAAGAGGTTAGAATTAATTGAAGTAAATAGCCTGGAATATGTTTAAGAAATTGTAGCTGGTTTGTCATACAGTATACTGCATTTGATTTTATAATGCAAAATTCATTGATAGTTTAGCATGTTGTTATCAGTATTACAGCATGTGCTGTCTAAAATCCGCGACCTTCACCTAGGAAGACCTCTCCATATAAATAACTGCTGCTGGTCGACAAGTGTTTTCAATTAACTTTATTATGTACAGCTCCCAACGCCATCCCCTGTTCCCCTTTTCTTTGATCAGTCACCTCCGATAGCTGACTGCTTAGGACGGGCCCCATCATCGCTTGAAAAGTCTCGGTAAGCCGTAAGCGGTAAGCCATGCGTATGTAGATGCAGGTGCCGTCCGGTATTCCTTTCCAACACCTTAGCGCTTAAGTTGGCTCCCTTTGGTACTCGAATCCGAAAGATGCTGAACTCCATTCTGTGGTTTTGTTACGTTAATGTTTTATCCTTTTCATTATCCGTAAAAATGGGTATAATCTGGCGGTATGGAGTATACAATAGCTGGTTAAGAAGAGAAATTTACCTGAAGATGATTACCTTTAGGGTAATTATTATTATTATTGAAATTGTTCCGATCGAACATTGCAGCAGAGGGAAACAAATCCTTTTGATATAGTGCCTTATCACAGACGGTTGGAGCTAGAGTTCTATATAGGTTTTATTTTGTTTATAAAAAGGTTAATCGCATACAAATAATTTAATGAATGTATCCGATTGACCTCATCAGTCGCCTCTGTAGGTTAGTACCCGTGTTGAGTTACGACACGTCTCCCATCGCATGGCTTTTAGAGACTTGCACAAGTACAAACACGTTACCACCTTGCCATCGAAGTGTGTGAGATGGCATATTCGCTTCCCGCCAAAAATATTTTTTGAATCCATAGAATACGTGGTATCAGGATTCAAAAAATATTTTTAGCGCGCTCGAATGCCATATATCTCTCCTATATAAAACTCTAGTTGGAGTCGCTCAAAGATACGCTTTTTTATAGATGATATCCATTGTCTTCTAGGTTCTAGTTGTTTAATTCTGATGGTATAATTTGAATGAAATCTGTTTTTTGTCTTGTTAGTTGTTAGGTGCATTCTTTGTTGAGCAGTTTTTCATCCGATGTTATAGGTAGTGTCTTTTAATTGCCGATCAATTTGGAAGAAAGCCATTGTTCGTCTTGGTCATGTCTCTGTTACGCTCGATTTTCCCATTTTAAATATGATGAAATACCCTCATGGTGCATGAGAAGCTTGCACCCGACTCCTTATTTTTCATCTGCATCTGCTGTAACCTTTGTAATTTTTCCGCACTTATTTCAGTATGATGAGTGATTTAATTTATATTATATTTTTTATATTTTAAGTCATTATTTTCTGCAGACTGCAGGTACACCGACAACTCGTTGTCAACTTATTTGGATCCAGATCCAATCAAAAGTGGGGCAAGTCAATGCGTACTTACCATTGACCATTCGGCATCCACTACCTTGTACCCAATGATCATTAAAAATAGATCGAGTCTAACCATAAGCAAGTATTTCCGATAGGATATGATTCTAGGTTGTTGAGTTGCAGCATAAATAAAAGAAGATACCGGTAAATGAAAAACAAATGCACAATTCAATAGGCAGAGCTGATAACAGAATTTATGCGCAATAAGTTCTGCCATGTCAACCTTGTCATCTTAATAGCTTATAACGAGAACTACCCTCTTAAAAATTCAACATTCGCTGCAAACCAATCCTTAGATTGCAACTCAAAAAGAAGACCCTCTTACACTGGGAAACAACTTTTGGAAGGACATCCGCAGTTCAGGCATTAAACGATTCCGCGGTAGTTTCCTGCGCGTGTTGTTCTGGTACAGTCAAAATTAAGTTATTCAGATTGCAAGTCAAACGCGCAGAACTTATTGCACCTATGGAATTGTTCATTTGTTTTTCATTTCGCGCTATTTTTTGTTTGTTGGAGCTCTACAACGTGGAAATTATTCATTTGCCACATCTTTTGCCATTTCCCCCTACGTTTCACCGCTTCAGTACTTAACTTATGATTTGGCGCCATCTATTCTATTTTATTATCGTTGCTTCATTGCATATATGGATATCCATCCAACTCATATATAAGAACCTACATTATAGTTTGTATGTGCTGAGAACTGCAATGTGCTTGAAAGAGTAAATGTTACCCAAAGAAAAATACTGCAGGTTAGACATATAAAAGAAAATACTTTCCCTAGTCAACAGCTTCACGACTCAATCAGAGTTAGCTAAAGTACCGTACCTCAAAAACAAGCATAACATACAAGTTTATTTATATGTGTGTGTTGTTAATTATATTGGAGATAACAGAATGGAAATTAAGTTTTATTAGGTATTAAACTATTTTTAAGATACATAAAGACTTGGCAAATGGTAGAGGAGTATTTTATTACATACTTAAGTTTTGGTTCAGGGGTTTTCTGTGAAACTGATGGGCGACAGAAATTTACCGAGTTATCCAGTTCAAAGGAAAATTATAACAACAAAAATGAAAAACAATGTATGATATGGTTTTTTTTCTTCAGTTTCAAGGTTTCTCCCCCCTATGGTTGTCTGTTAACTGCCCTATACTAAGTAGCCATGCCATTATGCTCACACTTGATCATTATCTTTCATCTTTTTAGGATTTGGACCTCATCGAAGTCCTTTGGAAACAAGATGTCGATTTGGGATTCACGATTAGCAACCCTTGCCCAAAGTCAGAAGAAGTCAGTCCCAAAACTTCGGAAGAAGATGTCGAAAAACTCAAAGTTCTGGAAAGTCTCAAGAACTGGTCTTCTGAGGCATCCGCTTTTCAACTCAAGGTACTTTGGATTCTCAAGGATTTTTAGGATTAGAAAACTCTTTGTAGATTTTCCCATAGTCTATGACGCAAATGATTCTGTGGCACATTTAGGCGTATATGGTGCAATTTCTTCATAGCACCTACGAAATGTATTGTAGTATTTTATTATTACGAATAACCAAGTTAGTTTATGCAGGGGCTGTAGCTGTGATAAATTTTAATGCACTTAAACTTCGGGTACATACTGGATGTAAGGTGTTATCTGCAGGCTTAGCTTTAGAATTTTTTCAGGGGGGTTGACACTGAAATTAAAAATTTTTGGTTTTTGTAAGACCTCTACACCATGAATATGTGAGGGTTTGCCTATAAAAGAGGACAATTGTGGACAAAAATTAACAACCCGGGTGTTCTATTCTTTTAAATTAATGCAAAACTGAAATTAGGCAAACAACTTACAAAATTACAAAATATTATTTTTTTTTTTTGGGGGGGGGGGGGGTATCAGTGTTCACTTTATTGCTTTCCAATTTATACGTAGTATAAGGAAAGCTTTGTGACGGTCGAAATTTTCGATTCCGAGATTTCAACGGATTTATATGTTTTAAGGTCCCAGGAACCCAAAAAAGTGGTTTTTACGAAATGTCTGTCTGTATGTCTGTCTGTCTGTGCGTCGATTTCCGGGCAAACTACTCGGTCGATTTTGATGAAATTCGGCATGTAGGTTCACAAAAATCATACCTCGGGAACATTTTATTTTATTTTTGGCTAACTCAATTTGGGGGGGTTTTATTATCAAAAAAGTCATAAAAAACGTCTAAAAAAAATATTTCTTGAAAACGGCTCCAACGATTTCTTTTAAATTCACATATATTGTAGTCGTTATTAATGTTGGAAAAATGCGGGGGGTCGCTTGCCCCTTGATAGTTTGCTTCTGGGGGTAAAAAAATAAAAATGACTAAATTTTAATGAAAAATGACTAAAAAAAAATAATTTTTCTGCGACACCTTTCTATCGATGATTTCTACCTTCAGGTATGTTTTAGGTGTTAAATTGAGTAACGAAACCGGACAGGTTACTTTCCCAAAAAAGTATTTGGTTTTGTACAAAAAAATGTTTTTGAAAAAATGATAGAAAATTCACGCTCACATGCATTGCGTGCACTGCCAGTATTGCTGTGTGGTAATGTGTTGGTGTGACCTATCTAGAATTTACCTCACCACCAGTGACGAGTGACGTCAGGTGGACACCCCCCCGAGATATCGGAAATTTAACCATAGGAAAATTATTTACCATGAAATTACTCATTTTCTCTATCTACTAATTTTGATAAATTGGAAAGCATGTTCGAGTAAACTCGGACCGGTTCTTTACATTCTATTGCCCTGGCAATAAATTAAAATAAATTCTTTATGAATTCATTTGAATCTGAATATAATAATATTTTTCATTGGTGAATAGGTCTTTTAATAAGGGGTATGAGTAATAATAAGGGCCGGCGTCGACATGAGAAGGCCCGCCTAGCGGCTTGCTAAATCTGCACGTCATCGTAATATCATTAATAACGTCTAGGACTGTTGTTAGCTTACCGGCCAGCCATCTTCCCTTCCTACATGGGGGGAAAAATTGTACTTCTGAGTCCCATGGAAATGCAGCGTCCCTCGGAGTTGAAGAAAAAAAAAACGTTAATCCGCCTTTTTTTTCTGTTATTTTGACGTGTATTATATTCGTGAAGACTTCTTTGAGTTGGTTTATGATGTTATAAGGAGTTTCGAAAGACGCGACGTACTCCCGGAACGTAATGAAGCTGTTTCACATTCAGATAAAGAAGCTAGTTTGGCTGGTTTATTTCTTGAACTGCTTTGTTCGAGCTGTAGATTTCCTCACGTAGAAAATAAATGTTTCGACGACCGAAATTGGCCTTTTTATGCTATTCTATTTACTCGCACTCACAATTTACTGCGTACAATACTGATGTAAGTTGTGTGAATTATACCGTTAGTATTAGGGTCTGGTCTATTTGATCTTAATTTAGTGTGCACGAATACTAACTACAATTTAAATTGTTACCGATAGTGTATTTGACAAATGAGAGACTTTGTTTCACGCACTCCCTAATATAATGATATTGAAATGAATATAAGCAAGTAAATGCAAGTAAATATTCCACTTACACTTTTATTTGAGCTCTTGATTTGCTCACGTACCAAATACGGTCGAAATTGCCCTTTTTGCTTTCCAATTTAAACGTATTATAAGGAAAGCTTTGTGACGGTCCAAATTTTCGATTCCGAGATTTCAACGAAATTACACGTTTTCAAGTCCCAGGAACCCAAAAAAATGTTTTTTACGAAATGTCTGTCTGTCTGTTCATCGATTTCCGGGCAAACTACTCGGCCGACTTTGATGAAATTTTGCATGTAAGTTCACAAAAATCAGACCTCGGGATTGTTTTTTATATTTGGGGCTAACTCAATTTGGGGGAGTTTTATTCTCAAAAAATTCCAAAAAAACGCCTAAAAAAATTATTTCTCAAAAACGGCTACAACGATTTCTTTTAAATTCACATATATTGTAGTCCTCTTTAATGTTGACAAAATGCGGGGGGTCGCTTGCCCCTTGATAGTTTTCGGGTAAAAAAATAAAAATAACTAAATTTTAATGAAAAATGACTAAAAAATAACTTTTCTGCGAAACCTTTCTATCGATGATTTCTACCTTCTGGCATGTTTTAGGTGTTAAATTGAGTAACGAAACCGGACAGGTTACTTTCCCAGAAAACTTTTAGGTTTTGTGAAAAAAAATGTTTTTTTGAAAAAATTATAGAAAATTCACGCTCAAATGCATTGCGTGCTCTGCCATTATTGCTGTGTGGTAACGTGTTGGTCAGTCCTATCTAGAATTTACCTCACCTCCAGTGACGTTAGATGGACAACCCCCCCCCCCCCTCCCCCGAGATATCGGAAATTTAACCATAGGAAAATTATTATCCATGCAATTACTCATTTTCTCTATCTACTAATTTTGATAAATTGCAGGAAAGCATGTTTCTTTAGTTCATGTCTTTTCTTCATGTTTTTTGCGCCCTATGCCAAACTATCAGGGAGAAGCTACCTAGTGGTTTTTTTTCTAATTGATGCCGACTGCAGTAAATGTAATTAAAAAAATTCTTTCGTTTTTTTCATGTTTTTTTTTTAGGGGGCGGTTCATCTCCTCAAAATTGAGTTATCCCAAAATGGAAAATTTGGTCCTGAGATGTGATTTCTGTGGACCTTAATGCTAAATTTCATCAATTCCATCGAGTAGTATGCCCACAAATCGACGACAAACATTTCGTAAAAACCACCTTTTGGGTTGTAAATCCACTGAAATCTCGAAATCTAAAATTTCGACCATCACAAAGCTTTTCTTACATTCATATTAATAGAAGAGCAAAAAATAAATAAATCTAATGCTAGGTAATGTAATACAATAATAAGCTGGTAATATAAGTTAACATACTAATGCCACAGTAATATCTAATTCGAAGTTCTGTTGCTGGACGGTATGTTAAATGGAATCCACGTTACAACGGACTCATGCTAAAACAGGTTGTGCAAAATGTATGTAAAAAGGTAAATTATCCATCCATGGGTAACATTATTAATATATTTTGTTTCCCTTTAGGAGGAACCAAAAAATTCAGAAGAAGAGGAAGAAGAATCCGACCCTTGGTCCGGCCTAGACTACACTGTTGACCTCGAGACTGGTAAGTTTCTTAATTTTTGAATTAATTATTGGTCAGTATGTATCGTGACTATTAAATTTAATTATTTACCTAATAATATGAACCAATAATAATTCTAATTTGAAGTATTCAGTCGAATTCTTTAAAATAAGCATAAGCTTACCTGTATACTTCACGAAATTGAAGCATGTGTTTCTATTCATATTCATTGAAAATTTGAGCAAGAGCCTTTGCTTCAAGTGAAAACGGATTTCGTGATTAAAGATTGGGCTGTGTATTCATAAGTTCAAGCATTTCCTTGCACGTCGGTCGCCTACGTTTCTGGAGCGTTTGCCTACTGTCCGGAAGCAAATGCTAATGAGTGAAAGTAATTGGTTAGAAATATGCTAATGAGCTAATTTGTGTGTTAATTTTAAAAGTAATATAGGAACTTCTGTACTGCTTACAATAAATAAAGGTATAGTTTGACAAAAATGATCAGGCTATAGTTTTTTTTTATAGGTATGTATACGGTGTTATTTTCTTATTTGGTTTTTGTTGGTAGTTACTGTTTGGAACAGATAGCCTTTATCTGCCTATAGGTGTTCCATGACTCCAGTCTTAATGAGAAAGTTTAATGTTGCTGCAACCGGCCCATGCCTCTCCCTAAATAAGCGTAGCGGGGTGTATGGTTTCGGTAAGGCGCGGTTTCCACCGACCTCTAAGTGCAAAATACACATACGGTGATGTGGTAGCAGACATTCAAGACTTAGGCGGAGTTTCCGACGACCTCTCATTGCAGAATGCAAATGACATTGACGGAAATTTGAATTTTTCATTTTATAGAAATCTATTAAAATGTTTGTAATTAACATATCCCATGACGCCATTTTTTAATTTTAGTTTGTTTGTTTGTGATTTTACTCTATGATCATTGATCAATTTTAACTATGGCTTAGAGTAAAACAAAAATTTCCGTCAATGTCATTTGCATTCTGCAATGAGAGGTCGGTGGAAACCCCGCCTTTATTAATGATATTTGCTGCCACGTCACCGTATGTGTATTTTGCACTTAGAGGTCGGTGGAAATCGCGCCTAAGGAAAGTCTGGCTGCAGTATTTATACAGACCATAACCCAAAATTTATATTGTGCATGTTTTAATTTTTTAATTTTTAGCATTCTAAGAAATATTACTTTAAGATTTTCGTTGTTATGGTTAATACTGTATGTTTCATGCCGATATTAAGGAAAATATGGCAACCTTTTACTGAATGATGGCGAGCCTCCCACTATGGATGGTGCATTAAGCAAATAGTAGAAGCTGTGTTGGGGGAGCTCTGGATTTCCCGCCCCGCCAACCCCCCCCCCCCCCCCCCAACTTTTCCATTCCAGCCCTCCCAGGAGGTCCATTTCTAAATGGTAGGGGGAACTAGGGTGACTGATGTGATTAAGCGACCTCCCGTTAAGTTACATTACTTTCCATTTAGGGTGGCTCCGACCATGCATTGTATTAAAATTTGTGCAAATTAAATACTTTTTCCTGTCGCGATTTTCCCTGCCCCAAAGTATTTAAATGAGGACGGAGGGTAGTTACCCTTAATACAAACCTGTAATACGTCCACCAGGTAACTGTAAGTTTGTCCATGTGAAGTGGTTGGTTGATTTCCGCAAAAAAGGTGTGCGTTCAAGACCCCCTCTTGCCTCATGTTATCAAAATATGCTTTGACATGTTGATCAGCAGGCCCCTCAGATCTATGCACCGTGTTCAGAATGTTCGGCTACACCCAAAAGTCCATGAAAGAAAGAAAAAAAATTGTCTTGCTTTCCAATTTATACGTAGTATAAGGAAAGCTTTGTGATGGTCGAAATTTTCGATTCCGAGATTTCAACGGATTTACACGTTTTGAGGTCCCAGGAACCGAAAAAAGTGGTTTTTACGAAATGTCTGTCTGTCGCTCTGTCTGTCTGTGAGTCGATTTCCGGGCAAACTACTCGGTCGATTATGATGAAATTCGGCATGTAGGTTCACAAAAATCATACCTCGGGACAATTTTATTATATTTTGGGCTAACTCAATTTGGGGGGGTTTTATTTTCAAAAAAGTCATAAAAAACGTCTAAAAAAAATATTTCTTGAAAACGGCTCCAACGATTTCTTTTAAATTCACATATATTGTAGTCGTTATTAATGTTAGAAAAATGCGGGGGGTCGCTTGCCCCTTGATAGTTTGCTTCTGGGGGTAAAAAAATAAAAATAACTAAATTTTCATGAAAAATGACTAAAAAATAATTTTTCTGTGAAACCTTTCCATCGATGATTTCTACCTTCAGGCATGTTTTAGGTGTTAAATTGAGTAACGAAACCGGACAGGTTGCTTTTCCAAAAAATTATTTGGTTTTGTGCAAAAAAAAATGTTTTTGAAAAAATTATAGAAAATTCAC
Source organism: Psococerastis gibbosa (assembly GCA_963971405.1). Classification (NCBI taxonomy): domain Eukaryota; kingdom Metazoa; phylum Arthropoda; class Insecta; order Psocodea; family Psocidae; genus Psococerastis; species Psococerastis gibbosa. The sequence continues at coordinate 9,704,033 of OZ020484.1, read as the reverse complement.
GGTCACATGCATTGCGTGCCCTGCCAGTATTGCTGTGTGGTAATGTGTTGGTCTGACCTATCTAGAATTTACCTCACCTCCAGTGACGTTAGATGGGCAACCCCACCCACACACCCCCCCCCCCCCCCCCCCGAGATGCCCGAAATTTAACTATAGGAAAATTATTTACCATGAAATTACTCATTTTCTCTAGCTACTACTTGATAAATTGGAAAACATGTTAGAGTAAACTCGGACCGGTTCTTCTCCTGCATGTGGGGGAAAGATAATTTGAACCGTATATACACTATATACAGTCTATTCCAGTCCATAGCCTATACCCGTAGTGTGCAAGTTCCTTTAATCTAAGTGTGAATGTCACATTCTATGGTGTTTACTTTGCCTATAGCAAAATGTTCAAATGAGAAAATACATCTAATATGAAAACCTTAGGTGACACCGTTGTCTGTTTGATGCTGCGGAAGAGCCGCAGGCCTATCAGTTGTTTGATAAGATATGAGAATTGCGGTGTTACATAAACCTCCAAATTTAAAAAAAAAACGTTTTATCGCCTCAATGTCACTCGATTTTGTTGATAGTTTTGCCGCTAAATTTCTGTAGTTAGATTTCATGTGAGTTAGATAACATAATTTTAGTGGGTTTTCATTTTCTATCTTGAGGCAGGCGAATCTTGTATGTTCGGGGAGCTCTGACCATAATCTATTTTAACTTATGGGTCTTTTCTACGATACGATATCGTATTTTGACGAGTCTGTTAATTCGGTTTGATTAGAAAACTTAGTAAAATTTTCTATACATACATGAGTAAGTGTTTACCTAAGGTGCCTGTGTCAGGGACGGATTCAGCCCATTTGGGAGGGATTTATATTTTAATAATAATATTAATTAATATTATTTAATAGATTTACTAACTTTCTTGTGGGGCTGGCTACCCCCCCCCCCCCCCCTGTTTTCCGTCCATGGTCTGTATGCTAGTGTCAAGCATAAAAAATTTGAATGAAGTCGAGATGTTGCATGTTAAAATGTTTTATCATAATTTAATAATTGATTATTTTTGAATGCTATTGCTATGGAAATATCTTGAAGCACCAACAGTAAATTGTGGTGTTAGTGAAATGAAATAAAAAACGTCTTTATATTAGGCGAGCTTTAGCCGCGAAGGGCTCAATCAATCAATCAAAATCAATCAATCAAAAAATGTGTATTGCAACGGAAATACATAATACCTTTAGGGCCTGATGACCCATAACAGACTGTAATAGTAAATAAATAAATAACTTAAATACAAAATATTTAACCCTTGTAAATAAAACGAACATTAACTTACGTGCTAATAACAGGTCCACAGAAACAATGAAAATAATTCGTTAAGTCTAATCCACTATTAATTTATATGTATTTGAAACAATGATTCCACTTCTTCCCGCCCCATGAGCCATTCATGAATAAATTTTGAAAATTACCAGCTAACCTAAAATTAGTGTTATGAATTTGATTGAATTTAGCCTTTAACATACTTAGGGGTGCTCAGCCCCACTTCTCTTGAATGTTGGGGGTGCTTCAGCGTCATACAAGTCGGCGTCACTTTAAGAGTTTAAGACCATTGCGTAAGATGATTACTTATTATACTTGATACTATGGTTTAAGATGTTTTCATTTTCCCAAGATTTGCCAATATGGCAAACTTTTCAGTTGTTATGCGTTCCAGATCAATTTTCAATTGCAAATTTGAATTTATGTAAAAGACCAATTACTGAGAGGCATTCAAGTCTTTTATGACTCATTAATCCATCCGTAGCCGAACTGTAATGGAACCCGCTGTTGTTCCCATTATTCTAGAAACCGCGATAATTGTCACAGAGCATAAGCACAGAGACCGTTGGAAATTGCGGATAATAGCCGTAAAAATATGCGAAGAAAGCATAGAGCTGAGCATTCCAGCGGGGTAAACTTGTGGGTGGTCCTACTGGACAATCTTCGGTAATGAACCGTGGTAATCCTTTGCTTCTCACAAGACAAAACCACTTAAAGTCACAGTCCCCTCGGTGTTCTCTGTGGTCATTTGCTTCACGAATACTCCATTCTTCCTTTTGTTTTCATTGGTTCTTATCTTGAGAAAATAATTGTCAGACTCTTCAAGGGCCTGGGTTGATGAGTGCAGCGATGAGAATATTTATTTTCGTTTTTTTTTTTTTTTTTTGTGTTGTTACTACTTGGTACTCGTATAGGAAAGCAAAGTTCTATGGAGAAAAGGGATGAGAAGAATGGGATAAGTTTATGAAATTTAACAGATACACAAAAATTGAGTAAAATTATTGGACTTCTTTACGTAGACCTGGGGAAGAGGTCTACAAAGTTTATAAAAGTGATTTGTAACTTGGTATATTGTATAAGGTGTATTCCTTTTAGAAAATTTATTCCGGCCACTATGATTTAAAAAGTTCAAGGTCAAATTCACCTACCCTATCTTATCTAATTTAGGAGATAAAATAAGTCTGGGTAGACATGATTTTTTTGTTTTTATGCTTTTTCGCTCCATTTTCAAAGAAGATCTTTCTTCCATTTTCTGGTTTGACTTCCGAAATGTTATGGTCTAAGATTGTATAGTACAGCGCAATTTCCCCACAGTAGCAATATTGAACCTTATAAACTTTTATGCACATCTGTATACTAACTGTACATAGAGTAAAGTATGCAGTATACCCCAAATCGTTTTAAAACCCATACAGCCAGTGCCGTATTAACACTTGTGGGGGCTTTGAGGCCCACCCAATGTGGGGCCCCCCTACCTATACAATTTTTCATAGAAGGGGAACCGTAGTTGGCTGCCTGTAACCATGTTGGTTAGTTGACTATCCGTCCAGCTTTCCTTTCTGTTTTTTTTTCCAACAGAACAGCACAAAAACATAAAATTAGTGACACTCCCCCCCCCCCCCCCAATTTCAAAAGTTTCTATAGTTTTTTTTTTTTTTTTAATGCATAAATTTTGGAAGAAAATGCTTGCGTCTATTGTGGGAGCCCTTTTTAACGGTTTTCGTGGGGGAGCCCTGGGCCTCTTAGGCGGGCCTTATCCGGGACTGCATACAGGTAGTTTGCGCTCCAAGGTACTCGTATGTTTGGTAATTAATACCGCAACGATATCACAGGACAATGCCGTTGCATTCTTCTGCGTCGTAAGAAGGCGTGGCGCTGGCATGGTTGTTTTACGGGGTACAATAGGGCACACATTAAATTCTCGACAATATAACTTTTCGTACCACAATGGCCTTAGGCATATACAAACTGAAGTAGGTATCTGAGTTCTACAGCCTTGGGCGAAAGCGCTGCCACTTTGTCCACTATACAGACCTACTGGCAATATTGCGTAACAAGATGGCGACCTCGTCCGGTGAATGGTGAGGGCGTAAGCTTTACCCCGAATAAGTGAAAAGCCAGATCCGCAGTGGCGGCTCGTGGTGTGGTGTATCAAAATGGTGGGGCAACGAATTGTAAACTAGTAATAAATAGCCTTTAACTTACCACTACTTGAATATCAAATAGATTCTTCGGCATTTCGATGTGGCAAATAAGTCTTATCACTCGCTGTTTACATTTTTGTAATATTTGTTTACATTGGGAGCTTGGCGAGTTTGCCTGGCCGTTGGGCAGAACCTGACTTCCCTAGTCAAAAATTTTTCCTTGAAAATTTTTATAATAATCATCACTCATGACAAAATAGTGAAACTCTTCTCAAAAATAATTATTAAAATTGTGATTTTAAAAAAATACCAATATTCAACGATATTATTAATACGAAACATTTAAAGTCATTTTTGGGGCGCCGCCCCGCTGCCCATGTATTAATGCATATGCCAGGAATTGCAATGCAAGGTCCATAAGAGAAAAGTTGTGTACACCTTTTCAATGGTGCGAACGATCTTCTTAACTTTTGCCTGACTCGGTTGTCATGGCGACCCGGGGCTAAATTGCAAATTGCCCCAAGTTGCCCCGAGCACGCACATAGCATAGCCGAATTGTAGCAATTGCATTTTTCTTCAAAATCCAGATTAGTATATTATTATTTTATTATTATTATTAAAAGGAAATTAATTTATTTGCCTGTGAAATTTTGGGAGGGCTGTAGCCCCAGTGCCCTTATGGACGAGCCGCCACTGCAGATCCGTCCTTCATGCTAATGCATATTACGTGATAGAAAACTAGCGTAGTCGTGCAAATTTTTTGCTTTTTGTTACTTGAAACCAAACGCGGTGCTGAGTGCTGTTATGTTTTGAAATCTCTGTAGGATATCTTGAACATTTAAAAATCTCCTGAAGTAATAATTCCAATCAATTGTAATTCCTAGGCTACACACATAAAGTGCAATTCCGATTTTGTCGTTTTCTCGTGTATGTCAATAAAACATACCATGCCGCATATACCGTACAATGCAGTATATTGTATTTTTTTCTGTGCTAATTTGTTTGCTGGCAACATCAACACCGTCATTGCAGTAAAATAAAATAAATATAAAAGAATGAAAAACATGGATTCACTAATTGAGTTTGTCATTTTTACTGAAGGCTCAGCAATACATACGTGTGCATAGGGCTAAGGCATAGAAATGCAGGAAAGTGCAGTAAACCGATTATAGATCACTTAATGAGATTATACGAAATATTATACGAGCTTTAAAGAAAAACTTTATTTTTATAGCAGCTAACAGCCCGCCAACATGTCTAACTTAAAGCTGAACTTATTTCTATGACAACTGTATACACGCCCATGTGAAACACGTATAACATTACGTGGGTCGTTGCCACGATAAGCTAATCTTATAGCTACGTTTTATATAGTGAAATAAGGGGTCACACTCCTTTTGAATTTTGATGGCTGTGCCATGGATTGATAACAGTTCTGGGAATTTAAAGTTAAAAAGATGTTACAAATATGCTAGCAATACATAAGCTTTTGAAATGTGCTCTCACTGGCTTCGGCCCTGCATATACCTGAACTCCAGGGGGCAGGCCAAGCCTGACAGGTCGTACCATCAGTCATACCACAAGATTCCTTCCTTTCTCCAAATAAACCCACTATAATTAATCTAAACCTTTTCGGGGGTTCTTGACATGGCTTTGATCAACATAAGAGCTCGCCTGCTTTTTCAGACCGATTCGTCCCGCATTTTTTTCTCCACCTTGAAACTTGTTTTCAAGTTTCATTACCGAATTATTGAGAAAATAGAAGCCGTGGTTCTAGGTGTGAAAAGCTACAGCTGTTTCCTGGCCGGTGTAAAATCACCCGCACAGGAAATTGAAAATAAAATAATAATCATAATTAAACATAGTAGGAAGTTTTATTAGGCCTAATTTTTAAAAGTTGGTTGTACCATAGAAAAGCTCAATGTATGACCTAGGCCCTTGAGCCAATGTAGGCTACAGTTTTTCTTTTGCAAGTAATTTGAAATTGTAAATGACATGGAAATTATTGTTTCCTTGCGCAACAGTCTTTCAATTGCAACTCTAAGCTCCGGTTGCCACATGACATAGTCTGGATGGAGCTTTAGAAAAAAATTCATTTAAAATTAAAAATTGTCATCTGATGCATTAAGGTAGAGATTTAAAAATACAATACAATATTTTTTTTTACATTAATTAATTCTTCGTTGCACAGCCGCAAATAAGGTATGAAAATGGTTGGATGAAAAATGCATTAAAAGCTTTTTCAAACCCCGGCTGAATTACTACTATTGTATAAAATTCGTACAAAGCACTCTGTTCGTGTTATTTAATAGCAATCATAATGTTTTAGATGAGAAAATGTAAATTTACTACGATAACTTGTATGTAGTTTTCATTCGACAATTTTCATATCATGATCGAGAAATTAATTGATCAAAAATGCCCAGTTGTCATACTTTGTTCGCTAAATATTTTTAAATCCCTGTTAAACACTTTGGCAGCAGTACTTAATAAAACTATCGTAATTTAGCGCAGGTTGATATTTGTGCCGACAGGTTCTCATTTCGCGGAGTAACTAGGCACGTATAACCGAAGAGATAGGATCAGTATTATAGCATTACCCACCTGTGTCTTGCATACGCCCTTGTATCGCATTTGTACGACATTCTCTGATTACTTTATCGGCTCATTGACATTTGAAATTGGTTGTGCGAGTGCTCCGGGGGGCATTATGTTGAGAACAGGCTAAAACCGCTCAGACCGGAGTAACAAACTTATTTTGGATGACTTCTTGTTACGAAGTTTCATCACCATTATTGTCAAAATCGAGGTTTTTGAACAGAAATACTTAAGTTCTGCTTATACTGATATGGTACTGAACGTTCCAATTAGATGCCAATAAATTTTAATTACATAGTAGGCTTCTTTTCTTACTGTTTATACTGTTCTGCCTCTCTGCATATAAAGATTTGGTCAATGGAGTAAACTGTACGCACCTGTCAAAAGTCCACTCTGCGTCTTCATATAACAGTACAAACAATACGGGGAATAATGGTATTTAATAACAATATAAATGAAATATAATTTGCTATTTTTCGCGAATATCATGCATCCAACAGCAACAATGACACTGAAGGGTTTCAACTTTCCTCCCGTTATTTTCAAAATGAAAATAAATAATCAGGTCAGGCTAAATTTGGCCAGCTTAACTTGATGATTACATTTAGTGTCCTGACTGAATCAAGGGGTCTTGTACGTACAAGTACTAGTTATGCAGTATATTTGTCAATTTCCTGACCTCTCGCCAATTATCAAAGATTCTGCAAGGCAAAGTATGCATGTCGGACTTCATGATTCGATCATTGGTGGTAAATACGCGTCTCTGTTGCAAAGGCGCTTATTCCACCTACGTCAATAGTCAATAGTAAATGTGGTATTGACGTGGTAGCAGACATTAAAGACATGTTAAAAATGTCTTCTATTATACCACGTCAATCTGCCTGTCTTTTCCTGCTGTAACCATACCATTGGTCATGGCTTCATGGACATGGCAAAATCAAACCACATGAGAATTTTTCTCTGAATAATCCAAATTATGGCTACATTCAGAAGCCCGTATTCTCTAACATGATGCTTTACAGGGGCTATGTAATCCTGTCCCACTGCAGCAATGGAGATAGTACTGGACTTCCCACCCCTCCATGTTGCAGTGGAAACTTCAACGGAAATGGCATTACTAGGAGTGGAAGGGCAATTAAGAGAGACTCAGCCTCTCTGACTACGTCTGACCACTGCCTGGATATGCCAAGCCATAGAATCCATCCAAAATACTGTTTTAGGAGGGAATTCGAAACTATATTAGGGACAATGAAAGAATGCTGCGAATCAGCAGGAATTCTCAATAGTCACACAATCAAGTGGTATACTGATGGCTCTAGGCTAGGAAGTACCAAACCAAGAACAGGCCTTGGCGTCTTTGGTCCTGGGGTTAAATATCTGGAGTCTCTTAGGGAGACAACTATAGTCTTGCAGATTCTGCAATGAAGGTGCGGAGGACCTGCGATGCGATGCGATGCGATGCAATCGCACGAAGAAGAGCAGCATGCTCGGAAAGCTTGCAGTTACATGTAAAAGACCTACCACTTCTGAATCCCCTCAAGATCCTGGCTCTCGTGAAGGAGGTAGGCCTCGAGAAAGTGATGTAGAAGTGATGTAGATACTTTGTTGTAGGGGGCACAATAGGCCAATAGGCTTAAGTGCACACAGGTAACACCTGTACCCCAATTTATATAAAAAAAAAATACCACGTGAATACTACATTTACTATTGACTATTGACCTAGATGGAATAAGCGTCAAAGCTATTTCTGTACCATGTGTACAGTATTGCTATCGGCTCTGCATGTCCTGTCAGTAATTTCCTTCAATAAAATAGTCCCTGACGACTTGACTGTTTTACTCATCCCGATAATCAAAGGACCGCGGAGCTTGTCCGCGCCGTCTGCAACTCTAAGAGGGGAAATTGGGGGCCCAGTCGCCTCGACATCACGATGTCCAATTGCTTCCGCGGTAAATGCGTTTCGACGTGTTCGATGTAATGGGGCCCGCCTACGCTATTCGACCAAGAGAAAGTAGGCTCGTGTGAAAACGGAAATGTTATGGGAACGAATTTGTGGAATATGCCGCATATCAGCCTGTTCGAAGTTGTTCCCCTCGACTACCGTCATATTTTCGAAATGAATGATATTGGTATCAGATATGCTGCAGGGGACAATAGTCTTATTATCAACTCATTTATTTTGTGGGTTTATGATAAAATGAGTCCGAATCACAATTGTTTGGTATGAATAATTCAGCATTTTTTTATAATTGAAACAGCCACTATTCGACACTGAATTCCCCAGAAATTATCAGAAAAACGCCAAACTATACAATTCCTCAAGATTTTCTATTGAAATTTTTCAGAAGCGTTTTTCATTCATGACCCTGACGTTCAGTTGGTTGCAGGGGTTTTTCGTATTTTATAGCAGTAAGGCTTAGATTTTACCGACGAAGATTCAGGGAACCGCAAACAAAATGATCGAGGGTCTCCCCCGGGGAAAATTAAACAAAATGCGATACAGTGGGGTTGTGCGCATTACAGAAGTCAGGTTAGGTCTCTCCAGGGGAAATGGTTTTGAAAAATATGTGCGAAATAGAGTGTGTTTTTGCATTGTCATATATGACAACTGATATATCAGTACTGTTTTGATTTTACCACCGAGGATTTCCCAGTTATAATTTTGGTAAATTATGCGGGGTTTTACGAATTTCGACAGCAATGGGGTTAGTTTTAACAGACAGTTTCGTATAACTGCGAATAGTGGGGCCCCTTACTAAGTTTTTGGTAGCATATTTTGATGCCTCTAAACCACGTATTAGGTTATTTGCCAAAAAAAACTACCTTCCGTGCGTCTATGGTTCAACCCCGCGGCCTTTGACGGGTTCAGCACCGACACAAGGCTTTCCTCGGAATAGTATATATTTACTGGACTAATATTTCTAAATTATATTTGTAATTTATAGTAATATTTATATTTTACCCTTGTAATTTATTTAACGAGACATAGCCTTGATTGAAACAAGTTAATGGAGTTTACTTGACAGTTTATGTGTTTTTAATCAAATGTGCAATATGTGCAGCCTTTCTTTTTTATTTAACTTTTATCCTATGTTGCATTGTAAAGTTTTATTTCCCATTTACCGCTTGTCATGTGCAGAGTATTTATGGCTTGGCTCTGCCCTTCCAGGTCCTTTGTCACATATGCTCGAGAGGAATGTCACTATATGTCTCGCTTAAATATGCATTAGCGTCGTCAGATATATTTCTATTAGACAATTTGTGTGTCTTTGTGAGGGAGGTTTAAGGATGCTTTTTTAGATGAGTTATTGGTTATTACCTTTATATATTTGTGTATATGAATTGAAATTTTTTAGTGTCGCTTAATTTAACCGGCCTATCTTCTACTTCTATACAATATAGGCAAGAATATACCCTGAATTTTTTTCATGCCTTTCTGAAATACGATAATTTGCTTGAAACGGCTAGAACATATCGCCTATATTTGGTCAATGTACAAAATATCTGCTGTTAATGAACAGTTTGTGAGTGTGGATTTGGCGTGGCCGGCATCGACCTGAAATGTTTTGGCTGGAGGCGGGCCATACGAATATAAAGCGGGCGATTTCACAGTTTGGCGGCGAATAATACGCCAATCGCGTGCCGTATAGGTCAATGTCTTAGCCTGATTTGCGTTCCCCGGATTTTCACATCCGCGCAGACTGGCCAAATAAAATTGCGTTGCAATGGATAATCTGCGTATTGCTGGAGGGGATTCGTTATTGTCTTGATCAGGGTCGAGCTTTATTCTGTGTAAATTATGGGCTGAATGGAAGGGTTTTTAGAGGTCTGAAGGTTTCCGGTGCTGCTGAGCTGTTCTATTGAACAATCATCAATTACCTCTTGATGTACTGTATGCTGTTCGATAACGTATAAGCGTATTTAAATAATGGTTTGTATGGCTACGTCTACCTCTTGCTCTGTGCAAAATATTTTTATGGCAGTTCATCAGCAGCAAAGCTTAAATATCCGTAGTACCGTAGTATAGTCAAGTAATTTCTCCCATTTAGAGCGACTAATTACGCCTATTACTTACTTAACTTAACGCCTATATTGATATGAAGGAAGAAAAAGAAGTTTATAAGTTTACTGGGGGGAGGGGGGGGGGTGTTGTTGGGCCTCGTCGACAGGGGCTTGCTTTGCAGTGAATGTGAATTATATGTGAATTATAGCTGTCTTTGCCCAATTGTTTCCGTATGAATTCTTGGCCACTGCCAAGCTGGTCAACACACACACACCGGCCACAACTGATCATGGACAAGCCGAGACACGCTCACCATTGGCTCAGTTTAATTGGCGTATGACTTAACCAAGTACGGGTATGTGTCACTACACTCTACAGTACCTAGTGACATGGGCATCTTGTGCCTAGGGATGATAAATCTACTAATGCATTAAAATCTGGTTTCAAAAGTTGTCAAGTAGCCTATTGTTCCCGAGTATAGACCAATTCTCTACCGGATTTACTTGCTTCCCGGCAGTGGTTGGTTGGAGCCGTTCTTAGCTCTTACATAAAATAAATAATTATTAACTTTTTTGTTCTATTACTAAGCCAACCTAGTGGAGTTAGGGCTATAAAGCCCTCTATTACACTCAACTAGGAAAGCTCGGGACCGCTTGATTTACATGCCCTCTGAAGCATGGACCAGGAAATGTTGTAAGTGTGGGACTCGAACCAACAACCTTTCCGGCGAAAGTCGGAGACTTACATACTGTGCATAATTAAAAAATACGTTTAGCTATACCGTTAACTATCTGTTAAACACTTATCAAAGCATGGTTTAAACCTGGGGTTCCCAAAAATTTTTTGTCCGTGGACCACTAGATTACTTTATGATATTCCGTGGACCCCCCATGGCTGTAATGGGAAAAACGTTAAATTCTAGGACCAAGATAAAGTAGCTTGTGCCTGAGATTACGTGCTAATATTTGACTAAATGTTTAGAACTGGTATCGGGCGGGTTTTGTAGTTCAGTGCCAAGACTTACTGTATTTTATTTCAAATTTCCAATAACTCTGCTGTTTTATTTTCTTATTTCTTACTTTGGCCCGTGGACCACCTGATACATGTCTGTGGACCACATTTTGGAAATCCCTGGTTTCAACGGTATAGGCGTACATGATATAGAATGGAATAGAGGAGACCACCAATCTTTTGTCATATTCTTATTTTGTAAATATTTTGGCTCGAATGACGAATGGGTCCCTAGGGATGACTGTTATAAAAACTTATGATTCCTCTAAGCTTTCGATTCCACAGGATTGGGTTAATACCGTGATCTTGCATTTTATTTGGTGCTTGGGTTTTATATTTTTGGTTTAATTTAAATTCATAGCGGTTAAAAAGCTCGAAAGTATATTGTCTTTTCCTTTCGTTAAATTTTTTTTTTACGCATATCGTCACCCTAAAGTCAGAAGGGCGTAACATCAAAATCAAAATGTTGACATGACTGCGTTTAAAGATGCTTTTGCTCATAACAAATTACAATCAGATCCGCCGACATATTAAAAAATTCCGCCTTATTTTTCACGTCTGATTTTTTTCCGCACATGGAAAGGTAGAACTTGCGATGAGGTCACCAAGTCTGATCATAACTCAATTTCCCCAAAAAATGTTGGTTACGCCCTTCTGACTTTAGGGTGACGATATTGCTACTGATGACTACATGAAACATGTAGCTTATAGCATCAATAATATTTGTTTATACACGCGTAAAATTTACTTTATTGCTTTCCAATTTATACGTAATATAAGGAAAGCTTTGTGATGGTCGAAATTTTCGATTCCGAGATTTCAACGGATTTACACGTTTTGAGGTACCAGGAACCCAAAAAAGTGGTTTTTACAAAATTTCTGTCTGTCAGTCGGTCTGTCGGTCGGTCTGTCTGTTCGTCGATTTCCGGGCAAACTACTCAGTGGATTTGAGTGAAATTTGGCATGTAGGTTCACAAAAATCATACCTCGGGACCATTTTTTTTTTTTTGGGCTAACTCAATTTCGGGGGGGTTTTATTTTCAAAAAACTCCAAAAAAACGTCTAAAAAAATTATTTCTCAAAAACGGCTCCAACGATTTCTTTTAAATTCTCGTAGATTGTAGTCGTTATTAATGTTGGCAAAATGCGGGGGGTCGCTTGCCCCTTGATAGTTTGCTTCTGGGGGTAAAAAAATAAAAATAACTAAATTTTAATGAAAAAATGACTAAAAAATGCGAAACCTTTCTGTCGATGATTTCTACCTTCAAGCATGTTTTAGGTGTTAAATTGAGTAACGAAACCGGATAGGTTGCTTTCCCAAAAAAATATTTGGTTTTGCCCAAAAAATTATTTTTTGAAAAAAATGATAGAAAATTCGCGCTCAAATGCATTGCATGCCCTGCCATTATTGCTGTGTGGTAATTAATGTGTTTGTTTGACCTATCGAGAATTTACCTCACTTCCAGTGACGTCAGGTGGACAACCGCCCCCCCCCCCCCCCGAGATATCGGAAATTTAACCATAGGAAAAATATTTGCCATAAAATTACTAATTTTCTCTATCTAATAATTTTGATAAATTGGAAAGCATGTTCGAGTGAACTCGGACCGGTTCGTTTGAAAATGTTAAAATGTAAAATATAATATAAAGTTGCTATATAGCCTGTGTCAATTCTCTAGCATTACGACTCAGTTTCTGGTTCAGTCAGAGGAAGCAAAACGGTGTCCACTATCAATGTTCCTTTGTAAAACCTTAATTTCAATTTAATTTGAAGCTAGCAAGAGGAAATAATTTGGCCTTTATACGTTGGCCATCATGGAGTGTTGTCTTGTATCGGGGTCGTGTGAGCCTGTGGTTAGCTTATGGCGGAGTCTGTTGCGGCCTACGGGACCCCTACTAAGTCATTAGATAGGAGGATCAAACCTGGTGAGATAATGGTAATTATATATTTGGTTGGGCCTTCGAAGAGATCATGGGATTCCTGCATGCTGGCATCCCGCTGGTAACCTGACCACCATCTTGCGCGGCCATTCCTGTAATGTTTAGTGTAACCTACAATATCTCTTATATCCTGTTGATCTTGCGTCTAGTCTTAGTTTTGCATAGAGCGAGGAAGATGATTGAAGCGTTTAACTGGCCAATTTTTTAAGTAACCCAGTAGTCCAGTGATGCAAATTGCTGACGACAGTATATCAAATAGCGCAATGGCTGAGAAGGATGTTGCTCTACCATCTTGACCATCAATGGGTTCTCTAGCCGCGGTGGTTTTTTTTAATGTCCAGTTAATCTGGTACAGTGAGGGGAGTGCTGGAGGGATCGATGCCACATGTTACTGCTAACCAGTCAGCCGGCTGTAACTTGAAGAAAAAGAAGAATCCAGCACATTCAGTATTTCAAACTACAGCTCTAAAATATAATAATTGATAAATTGATAGTTGATATCACTATCGTTTTTTTGCTTTCCAATTTATACATAGTATGAGGAAAGCTTTGTGATGGTCGAAATTTTCGATTCCGAGACTTCAACGGATTTACATGTTTTGAGGTCCCAGGAACAAAAAAAAAGTGTTTTTTACGAAATGTCTGTCTGTCGCTCTGTCTGTCCGTATTTCTGTATGTTCAACGATTTCCGGTCTAACTACTCGGCCGATTTCGATGAAATTTTGCATATAGGTTCACAAAAATCATGTCTCGAGAGTTTTTATTTTTATTTTGGGCTAACTCAATTTGGGGGGGTTTTATTCTCAAAAAACGTCTAAAAAAATTATTTCTCAGAAACGGCTCCAACGATTTCTTTTAAATTCACATATATTGTAGTCGTTATTAATATCAACAAAATGCGGGGGGTCGCTTGCCCCTTGATAGTTTGCTTCTGAGGGTAAAAAAATAAAAATAACTCAATTTTCATGAAAAATGACTAAAAAATAATTTTTCTGCGGAACCTTTCTGTCAATGATTTCTACCTTCAAGTATGTATTAGGTATTCAATAGGGTAACAAAAACGGACAGGTTGCATTCAAAAAAAAAATATTTTCTTCTGTGCAAAACATTATGGAAAATTCACGCTCCAATACATTACGTACCATGTCACGATGTGTCATTGTTACTACTGTTACAATGTATTGGACTGTTCGTTCCAGAATATGCAATTAAGTTTTAAGGGTTTTTTAATATATTGAGGTGGACACCCCCCCCCCCCCCTCAAAGGAATCTGAAATTTAACCATTCGGAAATTATTTCCTATGAAATTTATAAATTGGAAAGCATGTTCGAGCAAACTCGGACCGGTTCTTTAATAGGGCTTAGCATTAGGCTTCCTCTATGAGCTTTCTTGCAGCCCAATACAACACATGATCCGGTGAACCTCTACTATCACTGGCTGGAGCAGGGCACATTTTAAGGTATTTTTCGTCCATTTGTTCCCGGGTGTCCCACAGTTGGCAGATAGGCTCCGCCTTGCAAAGTTGCCCCGGATCTCAAGAGGCGTTCCAAGTTTTTCACAGCTTAGTTTATTATTATTATTTTCAACTCTTATAATTTTTTCAAAGTAATAAAAAGTTTTCTTTGATTAATTAATTTGTCTTTACAGCCGCCTCCAACAGTTCTATATTCTTATGATTACATCTCCTCAGCAGTACTACTGAAAGTCACGTCACACGAATAAGAGTTAATTCCGAAACAGATGTGAATAATACAGGCAATTTTACCCATAACATACTGCGCGTGAAAAATATTTTATTATTATATTCATTCATTAAATAATCGTTTATTCCATATTCAATCATTTTTTGAGCAAGGCATTAAATAGTACTATTTTAAAATATTTATAATTTTTTACTTTTGTAATAATATTTATCAATATAATTATTATCAAGTCACCTTTGCTGTGATGCAAAGTCAACAGAAAAAAAAGAAGTGAGCAGTCGTCACAGGTATTTTTGTTGTTAAATGTTTTTATAGTGACTTTTTTTTACAATTATTAAATGAGTTGTGAACATTTTTTTAAATATGAATGCATGTAATTTGCGCTGAATGGAGGCAGCCCGAACACGGTGATCACGAGCCTGTGTATTATTTTGTCCTTGTCGGGAACCTCGACCCTGGCCCCCCACCTCCACGTCCCTCTAATGATTCCAATCCCCAGGCCCTTCTAATCCCATCATTGCCGAGGAAGATCTAGCAATTCTGCTCTCGAGGTCTACAAAACAATGGTTGCCTGCGCCCAGTCTTCGGTGGCAGCGAGAATTTTGAGAGACCGCGCGTGAAAGTCTAAGGCGGGTATTACATACGTACATCGTCAATGAAAATTATGAAATTGAAGGACATTTCAATTTTACTCTATGTCATTGTTAAAATTGATCAATGATCAATATTGATCATAGAGTAAAATCACCAACAAACAAACTAAAATTAAAAAATGGCGTCATGGGATATGTCAAGTACAATTATGTTAATTGATTTTTTTAAAAAACAGTTTTCATCCATTAAACAGATCGGTGAAGGTCGAACTTACTTCGGATCTCCTACTATTATTAGGTTTTATTAAAAATAATAAGTGCGAAGAAAACAAATACAAACAAAATTTCAAAGAACAAATGCAAACAAATTTCAAAAATTTGGCGCATACGTTTCAATAGAAAATTGTCAATTTTTAAAAAAACATGTGGAATGGCCGCCATCAATGAAAAATTGAAACGTCCTTCAATTTCATAATTTTCATTGACGATGTACGTATGTGGAATACCCGCCTTACTGCGTATATCCATGTCATTTGTAAAAATCAGTTGTCATCTTTCTGGCGATTTCCGATAAGCAACAACCAATTATTGTAACTTATTCGAAATCTGGCACGGCTTAACGGACACTTATTTCGAACGCATATACTACATATACCTACCGGTACAATAGATAGTAATGCCCTGACATCCTCATTTCAAAATAAGACGTAAGACCATATTTTTCTGCGTTAAGCTATGAAGTCCCGTAACAAATTGCGTGACGAGATTCACATAGCAGGAGACGAAACTGGGAATATCTACTAACCTGAATAAAATATGTATTAAGAGTGTACTTCCGGTAGGAAATTGGCCGCCCGAAATTAAATTCTTTTATTATTAACTATTAACTTTTATTGAATTAACTAAAAACGTTATTAAAATATTGAAATGAAATGAAAAACGACTTTATTGCAAACAAAAGGCGAACAATAAGACTCTTGTTTTCATGCTAACCTTGGTTCATTGCTTTCCAATTTATACGTAGTATAAGGAAAGCTTTGTGATGGTCCAAATTTTCGATTCCGAGATTTCAACGGGTTTACACGTTTTGAGGCATGTTTTAGGTGTTAAATTGAGTAACGTAACCGGACAGATTGCTTTCCCAAAGAACTATTTGGTTTTGTACAAAAAAAATGTTTTTGAAAAAATGATAGAAAATTCACGGTCAAATGCATTGCGTGCCCTGCCATTATTGCTGTGTGGTAATTTGTTGGTCTGACCTGTCTAGAATTTACCTCACCTCCAGTGACGTCAGGTGGACACCCCCCCCTCCCCCGTGATGCCCGAAATTTAACTATAGGAAAATTATTTACCATGAAATTACTCATTTTCTCTAGCTACTACTTGATAAATTGGAAAGCATGTTCGAGTAAACTCGGACCGGTTCTTTAAGTTGCAGAAGACTACTTTTGCATCATATAATAGGTACGGAATTATTAATTTTTGGTTTTGTAATTTTGGTATATCTAGGTATTTTACGTGAAATTTTAACCCTCAATCATTTTGATCAAGAATCTATACGATACCAAAAATCAAAAATACACTACTACGAGATATATATGATGCATGAAGTAGTATCCTACAACTACTTAAATGAGCCAAATCTTAATTATCTTGCTTTGTTAATTAAATAAAAAAATAAGAAGTCTAAAAACACTATTACTATTTCCTACGGAACGTACACTCTTAACTATAGAAACGACATACAATACGAAAATACCCAGCATCATTATTTTGTGCTGCAAACACCCATAATGCGAGAAATATTAGTAATGTTACCATGGAAAAAGAATTCTCAAACGGAGTAATGGACTGTAATGACCGTTAGGGTCACCACGCATTGAAGGAGAGAGCGTACAGCTAGAAATTTCCGAATGAAGGCATATAAGGGTGTAGCAAATAGGTAATTAGTCTTAGCGTCTCAGAGCCGAAAATTTCTTTCAATCATGCATCGAAATGTGTGGCATTTTCTCGTAACTCGCTAGGTTTTATTGCGTTTATTTTCCATCGGCCAATGGTACATTTAGTTGTTTACCAACGTGCTTTACGTACAGCATGGACTTTACTGTAGTCAGTGGCGGAGACAGCTTTTTAATTTGGGGAGGGTCTGTTGAAGATTGTACTTGAAAGTGTTCTTTATTAATTAGCATGACTATCTTGAATGATCATACATTATTTCTATATAATAACTTTATAGTTCTTCATATACGAAAATTAACCAATATCCAAAAACATATTCTAAACAGAAGTGCCGTGTCATCAATTCTTCTACGTATATATATATATATATTATTCTTCACTTTCCACTTTCCAAACATCTATTCATTTTAAGTTTGTATTCCAACAGGGTCACCCCTCATAATGCCGCCTCAGGTATAAACTATTAATAATATAAGCTACTAATCAGGCACGTAGCCAGAGAGGGGGCTTTGGGGGCTGAAGCCCCCCCCCCCCGAAATGGAAAAAAATTAAAAAATCCTTGCATTGTTTTGTTTGATGTTTCACCTGTATTTTTTTTCTCCCTCTAAAAACACTAAAACTGTGTGTTTTTGCATGTGAATTCTTAAAAATTTCCGACGGGGGCGGCGGACCCACCGTTTTACTGGGGGTATTCCGTACCCCCTCGACCCCCTGGTAGTTAGCCCCTCCCGAAATAAAATCCTGGCTACGTGCTTGCTACTAATATAGTATAATATAAATTATGCATCAGTAGTAGAAACAGTAGAGGGTGGATTTGCACAATGTTTCACACGGGTAGTGTTTTAACATTTTGGTCCGAAAGACAACACGAAAGTAAAGGTACTGTATAAGTTATACCGTCTAGTAAAAGTGGGTGAATCCCTTACTAGTCATTATCATGTCTCGCCCAGGTGACGCCACCCTTAAATTTAAGTACGCTTTTTCTATCTTTCCCAAGAGTCGAAAAGTACCTCAATTCAAATCAATCTACATTCAAACCGTCCATTCGATTCCTTCGTCCAGCATCTCACTACATTGGTGAAATTTATTGGGCCACTTCAAGGGGAGGTTATCTCACTATAAAACGCGTTGAAGGCCCCAAAAATGGAGGAAACACAGTGTTGGCACTATTTCTATGGACTACTCGCAACTTTAACTAGGGGTTGATTGGTCCCTGGTCGGCCACCGATTTCAGAGTTTACTGCCAGATAGAGCTCCCCCTATACAAAGGCGGCTATTCCACCGACCTCGTTTTTCAATGTGCATGTGCATGACGTGGTAGCAGACATCATTAATAAGTCTCTACCATATTGCAACTTAATTTATAATAGATAAGTTAAGTATCTACATTATAGTCTCCTTAAAATATGGCAGAGACTTATTAATGATGTCTACTACCACGTCATGCACATGCACATTGAAAAACGACGTCGGTGGAATAGCCGCCTTAGTATGGCTGGATAAGCCCATAAGGTCTGTTCGTCGGAAGAGCCTTGGTCAACTCCTCAATTTTCTCTCCGTCTTTGTGCATCATCTAATCCCGCCACCTAGTTCTTGGCCTCCCCCATCTCTGTCTTGTACCTTCCACTTTATTCTGCAACTTCCAATTGCACCTTCTCCGCTCTTCAGTCGTATATATATATTACACCTCAATCTTCTAACAAATCGTTTCGATTTTTTTTATTATCCCATTGTTGTCCTTCGTCATTTCTGTTTGTGTACACGTGTTATTAAAAATATCGTTTTCGGATGCGTCGATATTGTGTAGTTTGATTGTGGAACATTGCACTAAACCTTTTACAGTATTGACTTAACGACATTAATTCTCGTTCAAACTTGCAGGGAAGTATTATTCATCATTCAAGGCAACCTAATAGTTAGACCTGTGATGGAGATTCCGAGGGCAGCTAATAACAGGGCCCACTCTTGGCCATGATTGCCTTCTTCCTCGTCTTCACTGCATAAGTCTTCTTCTTTCATTGTCCGCAATTTGACATTGTCGCGGTTGTCCGAAAATACAATTTTAAATTAATTTTTTGAAATATTTCCATAAACAGTACTTTTAGTCATTATATTGAAGTAATGGCACCGCACGGCCATATTCTCTAAACTAAAATGGTTGTGATACTTAGGGTAAATCGAACCAGCAGCGAAATTATATAATATTTACCTACCTTGGATGAACACTAATCAATGTTGTAATTGAAATTGAACCATGGAAATTAATTGAAATTTTCTTGTAAGCATGCAGTATAGGCTAGGCTAGAATTTACGTGCACCAAAATACGATAATAAAATTCAGCCTTTTTTAGACATTGAATTACAACTGTTTTATTCCATATTGTTGAGTTAATTTTGGGTCCTGTTTAATTTCTGTTAAATTCATAAAACTCGAGAGTTTGAAGGATTGGGCAGGTAAATTCCACGAATACAGGACCTTGTTCTGTTAACGAGGCCATGCTCTGGGTGTACGTTGGACGGGAAAAGCTTAAGGTCGTGAGGCGGGGACCAAGATTCTCTGCGCTCGTGATTTGCCCCGGTCTTTGTGAGCCCTCTCTGACACCTTGAATCCACTTGGACATCAAACACTTCATACCCTGCGTTGTTGCCCAAGAAATCGTTTCTACATTATAGATACCTCGGTATAGTGTTTACGATCTAAATTGATTTGTTGAGAAAAACATTACCCTGTAGTATTCCTATATACCTCTGTAAATTGTGTTATTTTGAATAAATTTACTATAGCTTTACTGTGGAGTAGTAGTAAGGTTAATGACCTAACTCAGTTAAATTTATACTTGGCTGTTGAAGGCGTAAATTGGCTTCTTAGATTGTTATTCAGGCATTGATTTACTGTACTGTCGTGTACTAAACTGAACTTAGCTCCAGTTTTGCTGAAGATACAATTACTAAGTTGTAATTCAATATACAATTGCTAAGTTGTAATTCAATAAAGATGCGTACATAACTGTATACGATGTTCAATTGCTTTCCCTTTTCAAAAGGAACAAATAATATTCTACAACTGCAATGCCTTTCGTGCACTGATGGGTTTAAAAAATTTCCTCTAAGCCAATCATTCCGCAAATCTATTGTAATTTGCTTTTGTTCTCGATGATACAGATAAGTATAAAATTAGATATATACGGTTATTTTAAAATTTTATGTTTTTGGTATCAAAATGCTTACTTTCAGTGAAAATGTGATATATTGGAGAGATCTTGAGAGTCTTGTCCTATGGTGGTCTATGGGAGAATATCTGGATCAATTTATTTTATAGATACGCCACTCGAGCATTTTAATGACACGCGTAAAGTAATTATGATCTCTCTGCCAACAGTGCCAACTGGTACAATAACGCAATTAGTTTTATGCTGCGAATTTCATTTTAATTGAGACCACATCAAGCTCACATTTGTTTTCCATCCTTCATCACAATCTGGATGCATGGCAGCTACAACAAAAGCCGCCATCACTATTACATTATACATTTGCGTACACTAATCTCGCACCCATCTGTGGTAGGGACCATTAGTCTGTTAATGCGAGCTTAGTCTTAGCTCCCAGTTAAAGGCTAAGTCGGTACTGTTAGGTCCTTTTCGGGTTCGTGCTGCCATATGCGTGGGCGACTGGCATATGTTGCGTGCAATTAATGCCGGCCAAGACAATGCCGATCTTGACATTGATCTCGAATTAATCGTGTACATGACGGATGTGTGGCGCATGTGGTGAGCAGTGTTCTTAGAATCAGGGCGATCTCTATGGACTATCTTCTTAATCTGATCATTTTTTTGGCGCAATCATTTGGAATGATTTTGAGCAGTTGTCGACACTTTCCCCTTTGAGGATCCCGCAGTTGGAACACTTGAAAAAGGGTCGCGATGTACGGTATTTACAGAAAACTGCACTTAGAGTTTATGGGGCGTTATTGAGTATTCATTTCATGTTTCTAAATTAACATGTTGTTTCTAAATTATTCGTACCAAATAATTCTATAAGTGTAAGATAAAAAATTGTGCACGTGCGTGTCTTTGTCGTTCACAGACGTTTAAAAAAGCCCTAATTAGCAACACTGCTGTTATTTTCGTTTTTGGCTGATTCATAGTGCCGGTGAGTACGATTATTGGCAAGAAACTAATTGAGTTTGCATGAGTTGAGGTGAGTTCTTCCTTGGAGCCTGACATTGACTCCCTGCTTCAAAAATGGCAAGAACACGGCTCATACTAGCGACTGGTGCAGTTAGTACATTATGTGCATTTTATTAAATAAGAATTAAAATGTTAATATGACTCAAAAAGGTTGATTAAAAATTGTTGTACGTCGCGATTTTTGAAACTCTTCTTGTGGTACTCGTTGACCAAAAGGTTGGGAACCTCTGGTCTAGCTCATTGAGTCAGAGAGAAAGACATACATTATTTCCGAATGTCTCAAGTGCCACAATCCGGAATGTGCTAATTTGATGAATTTTAGAATTTTTTGACATTAATCGACCACTGTTGTATTGCCTGAGAAATATGCAGTCGGAAGTCAATGGTTATTTTGACAGGAGGGTGACAAGGGACGACGGCGTCTGTGGAGTGGGTCGAGGGGCATTGTCACTTCATCGCGCAGTCTATCATTAAGGGGGACCCATTAGCCATCCACTGGTCATCGAGTCATGTCAATTTATTCTTGTTATTTTGGCGCCAGGTTGTGCGGGGGCAACCCCCGAATCTGAATCTCTTTCTTTAGCTCTTGATGAGGCAAATGATAATAGCTTCTATAGTGCTCTTTATGTCCAACCTTGTGACATTTTTGGATTTGATGCTTGGGCTGAAGTACTTAGTCTGGTTTGGATGTTTTTCTTTTGAGGTGGACAACATCAGGATGGACATTTAAGATGTCGGACTGTCGCGTTTGCCTGGTCAACATAGGGATTATTTTCGTGGGACGAAATTCAGGTGGGGACAAGGGGGGGGGGAGAGGAATATTAATTAGCACTTGCACACGTTACGCTGGATGCACGATTCGCTATTGTAGTTGGTTATTATGATCATTCTGCAGTAAAACATTGATGTCGTTAATTGTAACGTGATGTAGTTTTAGTTTGATATTCATCAGCAATTTAAACAAATCTGATGCTTAATGTGTGACCAGAAATTAGGGCAAAAGAAATCTTGTGCTTATTCTAATTAATTCATTGTTAAAGTCGATTTTATTTTATTTTTAACAGGACTGCGACAGTCGCAAGGCAAAGTGTTGAATTTATACCTACAGATTAGCAATAGCATAAAAAATAAAAATGCATCTTCCCCATCCTTATTGGGCAGTGTTTTCTTGTTCTCCCATGCCTGCTAAGTTTTTGAACTCTATAGTTACAGCAGCTAAAATAAACAGCTGCATTCTGAAAGCGAAAGTGGCCTTCAATAAAAAAATCTAAGATCCTGGTATCTGTCAACATAACAGTAAGTATCAGGGAAAAGTTCTTAAAAACCTTCATGTCGACTGTTTTATTATGCGGATTTGAATAGACGCATTTGAAATGTGGTGGTATACCGAAAGATGCTTTTGATAAGCTGGAAGGAGCATGTGACCAATGAAAGAGTACTATCCAGAGGCGATTGAAGAAGAGATAAAGCTGCTACCAAAAAGAAAAAAAGTGTAATGAGTAGGTCATTTGTTAAGACACGAAAATCTGGATCATTGAGGTCTCAGTGGAAGGAACCAACAGAAGAGGACGGCTGCGGAAGGAATTCATGGGCGGATTGAAGGAGGACGCAGGAACGTACCAAGAGCTGAAGAAGAAGGCGCAGGACTGAGAGAGCTGGAGGATGATATGTCTACGTATTGTAATTGTAATTAATACAATACAATAATTGTAAAGCAATTTTTGTACATTGTGAATGGGATGACCTTGGTCTCCCAAATCATGTATATAATGAAAATAATGTTTATTATGATATGTTCCTACTTCCTGTCAATCGTTAAGATTGTGTCCTCAGTAGGAGGAGCTTGGTTGAATTTTAGTATAGTAGTATAAAAGAATTGGCCTAGCTGCGCAGGGAACAATGTTAATTTCAGTATTCTATGGTGCCCAAAGTGAGTGCCAATGAAGTATTTTTCGGTAATCAGTCATGCTGCACCTTCATGGAAAACTCATTTTCTAAATTAACTCAGATTGAAGGCTGTAGACTTCGACTTTTTTTTTGTATATCGGAGGTATTCAGGAGGCTACGGCTGATTTTTTCCACATGTTACCCAACTACTGAATTGCATTCTACTGTGGCTGCCGCAGTATTATGTCACCGCGGTGGTATAAAAAGGTGAGAAACCTAAGCAGGACAAATGCAGGCAGACTTGTTGGTCATCTTAACTGGGGATTTCCTTTCTGAAACTCAAACGGTTAAGCTAATCTTATTAACTTCTAGTGCCTTTGGCTTGTCTTAACGCCACAGAGCATTTTAGTGAATACAAATTTGGGCGATTTTCAATCGATCTCGGATCAGTCGGTTCAATCTTCTTCTTCTTCTGCTGGCTCTTTTTCTTCAAGTCACAGCCGGATGGCTGGTTAGCAGCAACATGTGACTTCGATGCCTCGAATTATACGTGGTCGCTGGTTCTTGGGATGCCACTTGAGCCAATAATGCGGTGGTTTCCCCTTGCCTTCCGCATCCTATGCTGTTGACCGTCACCTGCTGCCAGGATCCAGTTCGTCCGCCTTTAGGGAGTTTTTCGTCTCCCATGGACTCTACGGAGTAAGGTGGGGGGTCTTTGACCGAACCCCACTCGGTACCTGCCTGTGTTAGCCGTCATTGAATGTTGACGTTGCCCGCCCCTCACCGCGAGGAGGTATAGGTCAGGAGTTTGCTGGCTCTACAGCCCTTAATGGGCTTTGGCGTGGTCGACAACTCTCCTCCATTCGTCTCGATTTTGAACAGCGCTCCACCATATACCGGCTATACTCGCGAAGGTCACTGTCAACTCATCCTTCCAGCGTTTACGAGGACATCTGGCCAGTCGTCTTCCTGTCATGCTTGCTTTGTACATCTTTTTCGGCATGCGGTCGTCTGACATTCTTACAACGTGTCCCAGCCTTATCTTATGCGTTGCGCTCAGTCGGTACAATACTTGGGCATAAACTGTTAAACCTATTGAACAATCAATTCGGAATTCTGCCTATTTTTTTCACATATGTAGTTTTTGTGGCTAATTGAAATGTGCCTTGTTAACGTTCACATTAAATAAATAAGGGCCTTTTGTTCTTTCAGCTAACCTCGCTGAGTTGGAGCTGCTATACTCGTAAAACCCTCTCTTACACCCAACTACATATATGAGAGCCCGGGACAGCCTGCTTTACATGCCCTCAGCGCCTCGTACCTGAATATGTAGCAAATGTGAGACTCGAACCACCTATCTTTTTCAATGATTGTCTGCGCCACTATACCATGTCCTGACTTCTACAGGAGCTGGCCTGTTTTACTTTGTTTCAAGTTTTGTCAGTGTCGATGCTAGGATAGGAGTAGGACATGCACTGGACTCTTTTCCAGGCAGTTTGGCTTTTGGCGACCCTTATTGGTCTACCGGAATTTGTCCGAGACGTCTCGCTCCTGTTACTTCGCCCTACGGAGCACGAGACAATGGAACTTTAAGGCGATTGTGGGATTGCTATAGTTCAAAAAGCAGCGACTGCTGTTTTTGTCGCTGACCATGTACATAATTCTGTTGGTAGTTGAATAGTTGTGATTGCTGTGGTTCAGAAAGTAGCGACTGCTGATCTTATCTTATCTTTAGTAGGAAAATTGTTAATTTCTTAGTGGGTTTGTTGTATAATTAATTTCATTTTGTATTGTATGATAAATATATTTCTTTCTTCTTCTTCTTCTTCTTCTTCTTCTTCTTCTTCTTCTTCAATGCACATAATTCTATTGATAGTTGAAAAGTTGTGATTACTATGGTTGAAAATGTAGCGACTGCTGATCTTGTCGGTGACCATGCGCAACATTCTGTTGGTAGTTGAAACGTCCTGAAAGAAATCAGAAGATCTTTAATAGACTAAAGAGCTAAAGCATTTTTTAAGCATTTCGCTTTGCCGAATGCCCCGAAGAGATTGTATCTGCAAGCCGCCAAGCCAGGTGGTCTTTAATCAAACTTCTGGCGGTATGTCGGCGGCCAATAGGAAAATCTATTAATCCGATTGCTTCATGAATCAAACGAAAGGATGCTTCGATGGAGTACTTTTCGAAATTCGCTACTGCAACGGGGACATGGCCAAGAAAGGGGTCCTCTCGGGGGTTTGTGTAGTCTAAGCATGACGAGTCGAATTTGCGTACCTTACCGTATAAGTTGGCTCTGACCTCTTTTACGATATTTTGACCCGTTTTTATGAACGACTCATGGTGATTGTGTTATTATCCCTTCTTGTAGTCAGGTGCTGGTGACACCATTTTCATTGGAATTTTGGAGAATTTTAAGCTCCCGTTATTTATTGTTGATAATAAATTTTGGCCATAAAAAATCAAAGTATATTTGTAGTAAAACTCTACTCGACTAATATGTATGAAATATACAATATATGAAAAGATTAATCATTTGATATTCACTCCTGAAACACTGAAACAATATAATGTGCCTTAAAATACTTGTACCGATCGATGCTACAAGACAAATCTGGACATAGCTGCATATTTTTCTCAATTCTCTTTTCCGGATGTAATGCTCAGAGGAGGTTGCCACTTCAACCTAAGTTAATTTAATTGCCGTATTGTATACATATAATACAGCAATAAATTGATAAATGTACTAATGCTCCTATATACATAAAATCTGACGTAGATTTCAGTTTCAGTAATTTTTTTGTACTACAATATACTACTATGGTAATAGGCTATCACCTATCACAATTCCTTTTGGCAAGTTTCTTGAAATGAAGTTTTTGTTGCTTTGATGTGCGACAGAAACCTAAAGGATCCGCCGATTGATTTTCGCGGCAAAACGAACCGTATCGCGGTTCCTTGGGGTATAAACATAGAAACGGTAGATTTTCCCCTGTTTGTGTATGATGGGCGCAACAAAAGGGCCGGTCCATGAAAAATGAGGTGGCGAACAAAAGCCGGGGGGACAGAACTCCCTCGGGGCCGCCGCTGTCGTGACTCAGCGCATTTCTATCTCCTCCTCCGTATTGCACAATCCGTCTCCTGGATCAAATCTTTTCGATTAAGGGTGGTGGAGTGAGCACTTCTCAGCAGTGGCGCATTTCCTGTTGGAAAGCACGTTTTTGGAAGCGTTTGTCCCCTCATTGACCTCTTGGAGCTGTTCCTATCGCATCTCATATTCCATATTTCATGTTTTCTTCTCCATGTTTGTTTTGTAACTATTTTATATGAAACCTGCATTCATCGAATTAGCCACTAGCCCTGACGGATTAGAAACACAATGAAAAAAGGCAGTTTAAAGCAAAATATTTCAGGCTGATTGATTTCTGTTTTAAAATTCAAACTGGGTCACTATTCAAGAAAAATGTCGCTGAGAGCGGAATTAAACCAATTGTTAAGCAGCAAACCGAGAGTAACTGAAAAGTGTTAAAAACCTACATTTTTGCAACTTCTGCTTTCCAAACTTCTACGCAAGCGCTAGTGACATTATTCTAAAATCGTATTAATTAATCGATCGGACCTACCCTGGGTAAGGCTATGTGGAAACTTCTAGCTGCTAATCCTTTCACTATCGAGAAGAGACCAAAGGCTTGCACGACCTTTGGATGTGCACCGACTATGGCGTCAGGTTGGCAGAATACTGGACCCAGAAACTAGGAATCTCTACCTCGGACACGAAAAGAAGAAGTATTATTTGTATTTTGAAACACCAAACCGAACTTACTGTTTGCCCTGGCTTTCGTAGCAAGCCAATAAAAAAACGAACTATATTTCGTTTTCCGGTTTCTATGCATAATTTTAAAACCATCATATTAATTATCTATAACTTTGATATTATGTGGTTATCAGTTCTGAATATATTCGGAAATCTTATCATTGTCTCGCCTTTGTTAAAAAAATAAAAAATAATAATACTTGGATTGTGTGGCGCTGTAATGACAGCATCTCAATGCACTTTATGTTGTTCTTTGTTGATCATTTTATCCGTCGCCGGCTATATAAGGCTTCAAGCTATATCCTGATAGAGCTCAAAGTGAGTCTAATTTTCTTGGTTCTCAAGACGTCACATAATGGGCAGCAATAATGCGTGTTGTTCATTATGGTCTACCGTCAATACCTTCGGATCTTCTATATATGTTGCTAGATAACAGCTACTTTCTGTGCTAGGCTGTAAGTCAGTTTAACGTTTTTAAAAGGGCCCTGACTATTAGACGGACAGCTCGTTTGATTGTAAATTAATTTCTACAGCGTGGGCTTCGATATAATATATTGACCTTTTGTGCAGACATATTGACAGGGTACGTTACAACTCGTTCTGATTCTCACCCAGATACATAGTGATATTTGGTATGCCCTTGTTCACGTTTTCTATTTTATTAATAAAGCAAAATGATTTTATAGAGATATAGCTGAGGAAGAATCCAAATTTAATATAATTAAAAATGGCGGAACGGTTCACAGCCACGGTCGTATTAACTACTCATCTCTTCCCCTGCAGAACAGGGCTGTTTCGTTGTGGGGTTGCTTAGTAATGAAATTCATTGGGGTGTTTTTTACCCTCTCCCATTGCTTCGCTATTGTTGACGCAAGCTCGATACGATTGAGCGTTTAATCATTTCGTCTGTTGGATTTAAAAAGGGTTCCATTGCTGCATGACAGTTGATTCGGGGTGCGTTTTGATCGCTTCATATCATGGCGACGACCGCCTTAGAGTTCCGCTTGCTGCTTCCATCTGCTTCCCGTTCTGTGTCCCTCTTATTGCATGGCTGGTTATGATTGAAATTGAAAATTAAGAAATAATGACTCGTTCTCATGTCTTTTTATTACTTATTTGTTAAGTTAAACAGTTGTATGATGTTGCTGCAGGTTTTATAATGAGTGCGTACGAACAACATATTTATTGACTTACTTACTGCATGTAGGTAAAGATTTTTTCCAAATTTAAGCTGCACACGGGCTGAGCCCTGCAGCATATTACGATTACTGTATAACTTAACTTTTTATGGAAATATAAATTTATTGTATTAATCGCATCAATTTATCAAAGTAACCTATTCATTCGTAAAGAATTCCTGGACTTGGTGGGAAACCGTGATGCCAGGGCATGGATGCCCCAGCGTCTTCTTCTTGGTTCATTGGTTGGCAGCAACTCCCTGCATACCATCCTCCAGCTCTTCAGGTCCTGCGCCTTCCTCTTCAGCTCTTGGTACGTTCGAGCTCCTGCGTCCTCCTTTAGTTTTTCTGAATTTCCTCTTCAGCCGCCCTATTCTATTGGTTGCTTCCACTGTGCCCTCAATAATGGTGCGTTCCAGATTTTCTGCATCTAATTTCTAATCATCCAATTTCGGGCATACCACCTACTATATCTAGTGGTTGTTTTCCGCAGCAGAATGTAATGCTGAAAGGAGTGTGCCAAAGTCTAGTTTTTAATGTCGTAAGCTGAAATTTGGATGTTCCCATTATGAGGCTCGAAGATCAAATAGAATCAATTGAAAATGAATAGTATCGCCACAATAAATAAATATGAAAAAGTTACAAGTCCAAGGCAAGCGTCATACATGCGACAAATATCAATTTTTGACGAATTCTGGGTGAGACTTGATGCTGAGGAAACTTCTGCCGTGTTTTACTTCCTAAGGCGGGGTTTCCACCGACCTCTCATTGCAGAATGCAAATGACATTGACGTGGTAGCAGACATTCAAGACTTATTAATGATATCTGCTACCACGTCAATGTCATTTGCATTTTGCAATGAGAGGTCGGTGGAACCCCGCCTTAGCCAGTTGAAACATAAAATCACGCAACTTCACTCTCCGTGTGAACGATATTAACAGTCTTGTGCACTTATGAGCCATTTTCATATCATGCTTCTCGTGGGATGTTTTCTTTTTTTAATGAAAGTACTTCTGGGTTGATTATAAGCAACCATAATAGTACAGGCACACCTTTTTAACTCGTCGACCGAGTTTTTGTGTGGTATGGTCGTCAGCGGTGCGCGTCGCTTGTTTCGCCTCTCTGGACTGTCGTCGCACTTGGTCACTTCGGGATATTGTTTTTACCTATGCTACTCCTCTCTCGTTCGATGACGGGTCAATCAGGGCATTGCGTCAGGTCTGAGCAGTCTTCCTAGTTAGAAAGGCGTGAGAAAACATTCGTCACAATGAAAGTAAATTTGTATCAAATTGAAATATTCTGGTGCTATGAATTTTTTAATATGCGCTTTAAGTGTATTTGGAACGTATATATTGATCACGCAAAAATCATTCAGTTTCTATTTTTTATTTAATTTACTATGTAAGCTATATAGATATGCTATACCCAAGTTTAAGAAGACTACGTATGTACAATGTATATACAATAGGTTATTTCAATTTTGCTGATATTTTTCCAGACATGGACAGATACAGGGGGGGGGGGCATAAGGCTAGTGGCCCACCCCCAAAAAATTTAGTAAAGCTATTGTTAATTAATAAGTTAATTTATTACACTCTAATTTAATCGATACTTCATATGTTTCTTCTATTTTGCGCCCAACAAACTACAATGGGCTGGATCCGTCCCTGGTCCCAGGCTACACTCAACTAGGGGGCAGCA
This sequence comes from Psococerastis gibbosa, assembly GCA_963971405.1. Lineage (NCBI taxonomy): Eukaryota > Metazoa > Arthropoda > Insecta > Psocodea > Psocidae > Psococerastis > Psococerastis gibbosa. The sequence continues at coordinate 9,674,001 of OZ020484.1, read as the reverse complement.
ACAAAAACCGTATTAAATATACAATACCCTTTAAAATCGAAATACTAATTCCTTAAGACTAAAGCACTCACACACACAAGCATGAGATAACGCTCACTGCTCCTCCAATGGTTTGTGTTCATACCTTTTGTAATAATTTTTGCAGCAAATTGGTCCATCTCGATTCTCGATACTCCGTCTATTTGCCCTTCAATTTTATAATATAATAAATCATTATTGTTATTATTAAGGCACCTTTATTAAAATATTGATCATTAAATTTTAATATCTTATTGTACGGTGACGGTGTTTGGGTAATGGGTCTTTGAAATACCGGTTCATTTTGGGTATAGGCAACGATTTATTAATAGCACTTGCTTCGGCGAAGTAAATATGCAATGCGGATACCCCTTTCAGAGGCTAATAATGAAGCCTTTGTTGCTGTGTTCCGAGAAATACGCCTAAGAACTGAGGAGCTTGGCATGGAAAAGCGTCAGCAATTAAATTTCAATATTTTAATTTCCTTTTTTCAGGCTTACAAATAACGTTTAGAATTATAAAGTATTTGCTTCTTTGTAAACTATAAATTCACCCAATCATTCTACCTTAGTTTTTGGTCCACAGCTGGATTTGCCGTGTGTGCCAAAAATTGGTTTGTTAATCTCCCTGTATCTACATTATTATTTTTTCAATAAAGACTTTATTATTATTATTATTTTATTAGAATACTTCATATTGGTAATGAACTTCAACAAAGAAAATTTAAACTATTGGTCTTCTTAACTATTCTACAATAATTAATATAACAATAAATATATTCTATTTTGTAAATTGGCCGCTGTCCGATTTAGATACATAGATACCCCTCGTGTTTTTTTTAAGTTTCTTTTTTTAAATAAATTGTCTCAATTTATTTTGTGAAATTTGAATTTTTCTCTCGCCCCTTTTTTTCGAAAAGACCTGTCATATTCCCATCGTACTCAGTGACAGCACACGATAGCTTGTGGGAACTAAAAATTGTTCGTCCGTAGGCTCCCAACTCCCGAGTTAATATCTTATTGAAAAACTGTGGACCCCGTCACAAGCCAAGGTCTGACTTAATGACACGTTGTCCGACATCTGCAGGTGTGAGCCATGCTTCAACTATAATTTTCATACCTTTTCACTAAAAAAAAGTCCCTACAACGTTTTAGTTGGAGCTCAGAGCTTCTATTAATATTTTAACCCCAAAACCTCCTTTACTTCATACTACGGGAATCGCAAATGGTATACCCGGTTTTCTGATCATATCGCTTTTCTTTCTAAAACTTACGACTACGTTTACACAGCATACTTTATATTTTCATTGTTGGTTTGAGTAACTAAAAAAAGAGGAAAAGACTTGTTTATGATGTTATAAGTTGTGGCATACAGTATTTTGTATTTACTTTTAATATTAAAAAAATTCATTCAAAAATTGTGCAAACAGAATATTAATAAAAAAAAGTCAGCCATAGTAACGAGCCTTGCAATGACTATTACAATAGCACATTGTAGTTTCTAGTTTCTATAATATTGTTTCCCTACATTTCTTTGAGTATTCATTGGCTGGAATATTATTGTAGTGCGAATCTAATTACTTTCCATTGGCCTTAATGTCTTCCTAAAACACGACATTGTATCTATTATTCTGTTCATCTATTCTAGAGTGAGATCCGGGTATGTATTGTACCCCTATCGTACTAGGCGCACGATCCTATGTCTTTTGTTCCGTCAACGAATACAATATATAAAGCTTGCTAATAAAAATGGTCTATAAAATGCTTTATAGGTTTATGACTAGATGGATTATACAAAACTGTTTTTTTTTATTTTATATATTGTACTATATATATTGTTTTTGTGGAGATGGGAAATAAACATTCATTAATTCAGTAGGATAAGGATCATTCAATTTTATTTAAAAAAAAAGAATCGTTATCTAGGCTATAAGGTGCCCATTCCATTGACCGGCTAGGGCTATTTCCAAAAACGGTGACGTGGTAGCAGACATTCAAGACTTAGGTGGCGTTTCAACCGACCTCGCATTGCTGAATTGACGGAAATGTTTATTTTCCTCTATGCCATAGTTAAAATTGATCAATGATCATACAGTAAAATCACAAACAAACAAACTAAAATTAAAAAAATGGCGTCATGGGATATGTTAAGTACAAACATTTTAATAGATTTCTATAAAAAGAAAAATTCTAATTTCCGTCAGTGTCATTTGCATTCTGCAATGCGAGGTCGGTGGAAACGCCACCTAAGTCTTGAATGTCTGCTACCACGTCACCGTTTTTGGAAATAGCCCTAGCCGGTCGATGGAATGGGCGCCTTAAGGCGAGAAAGAAAATTGTTTTATTTTCCATGTGGGCGAATTTGGGGCCTTTCTTAAAAACTATGATGATAGCTTTTGCCTTGGTAGAAGTTAGTATATGAACTTTTTTTGCTTCAAAAAATTTAAATCTACACAAAATATATTGGCCTACATACCTACTACTATAAATAAATAAATGCACTGCTTCCTTGGTTTTATTTTTCCTTGCACCACTCTCATATCTTTACTTGTTATGTAGAATTTAACATTGTAATTGACCTTCCCACTTTACTATGAGGTATGTGAGTAACCCTATTAGTAACTGGGTTGAAGATTCCCACAGTTTGAGTGTCCCCGGTGTATTCTAGTGTAAACACTTGACTTGAGTCTTTGACAGTATAACTTTTGCCCTTTTGAGCGTGTTGCTCATTGCGTCCCTCCGGCGACGCTTGACATTTATGTTCAAAAATATATGCACTTTGAAACATGTTACGTTGCAAGAGGGGTGCTACTCAGCATATACCTCATGTGCGAACCTAACGAGGGAATGGGAAACAGTGAAAATGTTACATTTGACATTAGCGAAAATAAATTATTTTCCAATGTAATTATTATTATTATTATTATTATTATTATTGCATTTAATATCGAATTTAACATTTGGCTGTGTTTCCCACGTTCCATGAGATGTATAGGAGTATCTCTCCCGAGTTAATTATAAACATAACAAAACGTTGCTTTCGTTATCATTATTTTTGAACATACTTCTCTCTTTGCAATTTCTCATTTTTACATGATCCTGTCTGTCGTGCTACAATATTATTGTATATGCCGATAGCAGAGACTCTGTAGAAAGGAGCAATAAATTTAGAAAATATTCAACAGTCAATCAAACCAAAAACTCCTGTTTATTACGTAATATTACTAATTAATTCTAAATTCACCTTATTAAGTTAATGCTGTTGCTGTAATCGGGCATTCTTGTCAGCTTGAGCAAGTTGAAATTAATTATCATTGCAAAAATACAATTTTTAATAATAAAAACAGTAACCATTGGTTTGACAGCAAAAGTAAATAAAATAAAATATTCTAAAATTTATATTTTTCACCATGATACATTTTTCTGAATTTCGAATTGGGTCAAAACTCTAATTAATAAGTGGGTTAGATTCCGAAATGGACGTGAATCACCCAAGTTTTCAAGATTTAAAAATATGGAAACGTCTACTAATAAAAATTCGTCAAATAAATTACACTTTTTAACGCCACAATAAATTTTTAATATCTAATAATGTATAGAGTAATGCAACAAAGCCGAAAAAACGGAACATGTTGCTTTCCTAAGTTTTTGTCCGGAAGAAAAAATTATTGTTTTTTTGGAGAAATTATGGTACATAATAGCATTGTATACCATGCCATTATTACACGTATTTTGTAGTATTTTATTGGTTTATTATAGACTATGCTTATGCAATAGCCCCATCAACCCAACCATGGTGATTTTAAGATAGGACAGTCGGAAGATCCGAAACATACCTCAAGGAAAAATTATAGGTACTTTGGAAATTAAAAATTTGAATTAGGATACGATACAGTATAGGCTAAATTAAGTTAAGGTTTTGGGCTATATGGACTTACGCTCATCGCCGTCAATGATGTACTGTCAAAAATTTATTTATTTTATCTTAAATGTATTTGTCAAATTTCTGGTCAAAGCACAATTAAATTATTATCATTATTATTATTATTATTATTCTATCTACGACATTTATCAAAGTTGTACTTACATCGAAATTGTTTTAAGGACTGGTCTTGTAAAATACCAACCTGCGTGTGTCCTGGTGTTGGAGGGATTGCCCGCAGCGCCGTTCCCAGGGTTGCTCATATTCGTGTTGTGGTCTCAAGAAAGGTTCAATCCTTTCATGTCCCCCGTGTCTGCTTGGACACGCTAAGTAAGTAAGGCTGTGTTAATAGCCATTAAAGGTCTCACAGTCTTCGTCTGGGGCATGGGGCGACATTTGACTGTGACGACTAATGACTATTAACGCAGCATGCAACATGTCCAGCTAACCCTTTAGTAGTAGTAGTATGGTTGGACACAGTCCCAGGCCCAGGCAACGGTGTGGGCCTATAAGACAGGGGACCTCCTGATTATAGTGGATTCCGAACCACTTGGGAAACACAGTGAAGTCACATGATTAGTTCGGAGGTGACCAGGACAAGTAAGGCGGCCGGTTCAGCTAACCCTTTTGTAAATAATATTACACCATTGCCATTAATCTTTTCCAATAGATTACGGTGCTATCTCTTACGGTACCTATATATAAAGGCCGGCAGCCATACCAAGTAGAATCCAGCGGACCAGAGCAGGTTCAAAGCTGCAGATAACGTGGTCGTGTGCACAGTGCCGGTAGGGAAACATGGTAGGACTTGTCCTGGTCACCTCCGAAATAATCGTGTGACTTCACTGTGTTTCCCAAGTGGTTCGGAATCCACTATAATCAGGAGGTCCACTGTCCTATGGGACTGTGTCCAACCATACTACTGCTACGGTACCTATATACGAATAAATAAATAAGAAAGCAGTCGCACCGGTTCTTGTTGGGGTCAGTGCCGGGCCGAGGTACTTTAGCGCTGGTGGCAAGGTGAAGAATTTGCGCCTTCGAATATATTCTTCTTCTTTTAATGCCTCTTGCCACGATGATCAGGTTGAGCCAAGAAGACAGGCTTATAATATTTTGCGGATATGCGGAATAAACCGTAATGTTATCATTACGACGGTTTAGATAGTATAGAAATAATATTGCATTAAACCCAAACCCGGGGGAAAAATTTGAAAATATAAGTGCAAAATAGTGGGGTTTTACGCATTTTAACAGCAGTAAAGTATGGATTTTACAAAGCTTACAAAAGAATGCTTATACTTATTCATAAAAATATAATTGCACCTAACCCAAAGCGGGAAAAATTTGAAAATGTAGGTGCAAAACAGTGGGGTTTTACAGTAGGAAAGCTTTGAAAGGAATGCATATTCTTATTGCTCCAAACAGGGTTTCCCCAGGGGAAATGTTTTGAAAAAAATAGGTCCGCAACAGTGAGGTTTTACGATTTTAACAGCAGTAAAGTTTACAATTTACTGAGGAAGACGTACTCATGTTACCGAACTAGATTTATTTAATTCCCAACTTTTCTTTTCGGGGTACTAGTGAAGTATAGTACCTGCCCGTATATTGCACAATATCATACAAACCGAAAATGGCAAAGTACAGTACCTAAGTTGAGGTTATCATTGCTATAGTAAACCTTACAGTGCATACCTTCAAAACTGTAGTGGACAAGGATTGAAAGTGGAGGAAGCCTTTCGTATCCTTATTTTATTGAAATTTCACCTTTGAAAAGTCTAAAGAGAGCCAAAAATTCAAGTTGTACCCAAAAAGTCAAATCACAAGCAAATTTTGGCGCTTTTTCAAAGTTTCTATTAGTTTGTTTCATTTCCGATTTAAATTATTCCGTAATTTCCAGTCTTCTTTACGCTTTAGATTTTTTTTTTGGGCGCTTCATACCCATAGTTTTCAGGGGTGAATTTTGCGCCCTTTGGAGCTGCGCAGGCCCACCTCGCCACCCCCTTGGCCCTGGCCTGGCTGGGGTTGATCTAAAAAATAAAGAAAATGGGAAATTAAGCAGAGCCATGGGTAATATTTGAGAGAAAAAAAAATGGAGGACGCATGAGCGAGGTAGAGAAGGCTGGAGTCGGAGGAGGGGACATGTCAGTGCCGACACCGGCCCCGTAACGCTACGTCTGACACCGTGCCTTCTACACTACGAACCGCAGCAAATACTACTGCTTATATAGTATTTTTATTTTTTGGCGATTGTTTTGTCAAAAGTGCCTCCGGACTGTCCGTGTTGAGGATATTTACATGTCCTCTAGTGTGTGACCATATGTGTTTTTTTTTTTTAACTGAATTTTTAGTTAAACGTGGGTGAACTGCTGGTGTTTTTGGATTTTATCTTTGTAGCTGAATATTTTTTAAGGTAGTACCCCATTTTAATTTAGTTATTCTCTGGGTTATAAACTCATTCACGCAATATTGCTTTAATTTGTTGTGTCGCATATTATTAAGCGTTCAAAAACAATCGGATGAAATGTGTAGGTTACGCCTTAACCCATTTCTGGCTTACAGTCAGCCAAAGTAGAATATTGGTCCTTTATGCTCTTTGTATTGCCAATTGGGATATTTGTGCTCAGCACTCTTTTTTTTTTTAAATCAATTTCAACCCATTTTTCAACTCTTCTGAGAACAGTGACAAAAAAAAATAATGTTAGATATCGATGTATGGCTAAAATTTAGAAAGACGTGTATTTTAATTAAACTTTAAACTAATCGAAATTGGTTGGCGGCCATTTTGATTAGTTATGATGCCTGACCAAATTTACGATATACTTCAAGCTCTTCATACTTAATTATCATCATGGTTTCTTACAATAAATATATAATGTATAAAATAAAGATAAAAAAGGAGAAAATTGGTATTGATCATTATTATTATGGTTAACCTAACTACTACTAATATTAGGCGCATCTTGTATTCAATTATAGTCCACTCGATGTTATATCTATAATATACACAATATGTTATACTATGTATGGAATAGCAAAAGCACAGTTTTATCACTCTTTGACAATTTCAAATTAGGTGGGCTGTTTCTGAAGTTACTTAAACCTACACTAACAGAGGGGGAGCAGACGGCAAACAAAATGAAAAATTACAGAGCCTAATGAAACAATTCCTAAAAGTTGGAAAATCGGTCTGATGGCTGCTGTGCTTAAGAAAGGTGATAAACTGAACTACCACGGAATTACCCTTCTAAGCGTAACCTGTAAAGCACTCTTTGTATACTATGCAATGTACATATTGCTTCAAAAGCTAAATGGCTGTGCGGTAGAAATTATTGGAGAATACAAAAATGTGGATTAAGAACATGGGAACTGACCAACGTTTTGTGGTCAGGCAAAGCATGGAAAAAATATTTGAATACATGACAGACTTGCATTTACTGTTTTTGACTGCATTTTTAAGGATGGTTTGTACTGGTATGTGGAGATAATTTGAGTACCAATGAAATTGCATGGTTGCTTTAGATAAGGCCACGCGACGGGTAACGATGCCAGAACCAAAGCCCTGATGTATGGTAAATGTGAGGATGAGTTTGAGGTGAATAGAGGCCAGAGGGGTACGACAGGGATATGCTTTGTCGTGGATGTTGTTTTGCACTTTGCACTGCTGTGAGTACTAAATTACTGTGACCGGCGATGTTGCATTGAAATTAAGACACACTGTGTATGCGCTTAAATGCGGATGATGTTATACTTCTGGCTAGGAATGAAAATGAATTACGACAAATTATGAAGATTTTAATAGACTAAGAAAATGGACCGTACGATAAACACAGGCGAGACGAAATACTTGAAGTTGACGGAAAGCGAAGCCATTGTAGGGCAACGAGTTAAGAATCGGACGTTCCAAGAAGCTGAAACTTTTACATATTATCTAGGCTCTGAAGTGAACTATGTGAGCAAAATCAGCTATGAGGAGAATAATGGTCGGAAGCAGGCCATATTTCGCGAACGGAAAGTTACTTACATCAAGGTCAACATCCGGATCAACTAAGTTTAAAATATGCAAGACCCTAATTAGACCCGTCGCAACATAGTGTAAACAATATATATTATATAGTGTCGACATAATGCATTGTACAGAGCGAAAATGAAGGGCAAAAAGTGGCAAGACAGGCCACAGAACCGATGGAGGAGTGAGAGGGAAAGTGACCTGTGGAAGAAGTCAGTGGTGGCTTGGCAAAGGGCCAGGATGTATGGAGAGAGGTGGTGCAAGTGGCCAAAGCTCACCCCGAGCGCTGAAGAAGAAGAGGAAGAAGAGAAATGTGTGAAGTTATGCATACAGTGTACGAAATGAGGATGTCAAGTATAGTCTAGGATTATGTTTTGGAGGATAAAAATCTTTAGTTTTTAAGGTTAACAATAAATAGCCGTGGATTTTTTACAAAAATTAATTAATTTCTCGTTCCTCAGCCGCAAATTTATGAAAGTGGTCAAAAGAAGAATTAATAAAAAAAATGAAAATTCAAAATACATTTACATTTGCTCATCTGAAAACCCCGATAAAGTGCATTAAACCGATTTTTTAGAATAGTTGTGTGGATCAGTCAGGGAAATAGACTACTTTTTGAGAAAGCTTGAATATTTTATGCATTTTTCATCCCGTTCATATCTTTGGATCTGTACTAGAAATCTATTAATTTCGTCAAAAATACATGGCCGTTCCTTGTCAACAAAATATTTTAAAATGCAAGTAAACCCTTAGCCGGCGGCCCCTCGAGCCCAATTGGTGCTGGTCTGTGATGGTTGCTGTTGTTCAGCCATGGTACCTTGCATATACATTTTATAACATTTAAGTTAGTTTTGGAATAAACAAATATAAAGGCATTCAAAATGTTGTTGGATTTATTTTGGAAGTTTATTCCAAGTTTATTTTATAATATTTTTATTTTTTTATATTTTTTTTATTCCTGCTTTATATTAGTTATAATTATTTTATAAATATAATTTATATGTGGATCAATGTATTGTCTGTAAGTATAGTGTAGCTTTCCATTTCAAGGTCTACCTGGGATCCTCACGATTCCTTTTCGGTATCAAATTAACTAATAAACGATAAAAATAAATAATTTGAAATTAGTTCCTTTATGAAATGAAATGAAATGAAAAAACGACTTTATTGCGAACAATAAGACTATAAAATAAAGTCTTGTTTTCATGCTAACCTTTATAGTGAAATGGGCGTTGTTTAATTTACAAATGAAGAAAAAGGTTTTCGTGCAGGGATTATTTTGGATTGTTATAAAGTTCCTATATTAAGCTTGTCACTTCTTGCCAATTTTTCGCTGGGTTATGCAAGTACGAGTATATTAGTGGTACGTTGTTGGTTCTAGTTCCACACTTGCCATGATCCCGGGCCCTCCTAGTTGACTGTCAGAGCCTATAGCCCTAACCCCGCGAGGTTGGCTATGTAATAGAACACAAAAAAGTAATTTATGTATTTATTTATTTGTGAATGCAGATCTAATTTAAAACATACTGGACCTTTCCCTTCCTTCTCATTGGTATAATTGGTTAATTTAATGAAAAGGAGCAAAATTTGACCACGTGATTAAAATTCTGCTCTGTTAAACTGCTTAAAAACACGTGATTCAAATTCTGCTCTGCTTAAACTTAGGATTTGGCCATATGATTAATACTTTTGATGAGCCTGTTGTTATTGCTTTCCAATTTATACGTAGTGTGATGGTCGAAATTTTCGATTCCGAGATTTCAACGGATTTACACGTTTTGAGGTCCCAGGAACCAAAAAAGTGGTTTTTACAAAATGTCTGTCTGTCGCTCTGTCGCTCTGTCTGTCTGTCTGTCTGTCTCTCGCTCTGTCGCTCTGTCTGTTCACCGATTTCCGGGCAAACTACTCGGTCGATTTTGATGAAATTTTGCATATAGGTTCACAAAAATCATACCTCGGAACCATTTTATTTTTATTTTGGGCTTACTCAATTTTGGGGGGGTTTATTCTCAAAAAACTCCAAAAAAAAAATTATAAAAAAATTATTTCTCGAAAACGGCTCCAACGATTTATTTTAAATTCACGTATATTGTAGTCGTTATTAATGTTGACAAAACGCGGTGGGTCGCTTGCCCCTTGATAATTTTCTTCTGGGGGTAAAAAAAAAATAAAAATCACTCAATGACTAAAAATCATTTTTCTGCGGAACCTTTCTATCGATGATTTCTATACCTACAGGTATGTTTTAGGTGTTCAATAGGGTAAAAAAAACGAACAAAAAAACGAACAGGTTGCATTCCAAAAAAAAATTGCTTCTGTGCAAAAAATTATTTTTTGAGAAATTATGGAAAATTTACGCTCCAATACATTACGTGCCATGTGCCATTGTTACTACTGTTACAATGTATTGGTCTGTTCGTTCCAGAATATGCAATTTAGTTTTAAGGGGTTTTTAATATATTAAGGTGGACCCCCCCCCCCCCCTCGATGGATCTGATATTTAACTATAGGGAAATTATTTCCTATGAAATTACACATGTCTATATCTACCAATTTATAAATTGGAAAGCATATTCGAGTAAGCTCGGACCGGTTCTTTGCGATTGTGGGGCAAAAATGTAGCACCTACAGCAGTTTTATGCTTTCGTTGCATGAGTTTGTCTGTAAATTGGTTAGGGGTGCTCAGCCCCCTTATCTCGAAAGTCGAGGGTTCTTGAGCACTTCAGCACCATACAACAGGGTGCCACTGATTATCGTAATTTAACCACCCTCTTTTCCTCATATGTCCACCGTGGGGATTATTTTTTTTTAAATAAAAACAACCTAAAACCATTACTAGTTTTGCATTTCCTTATTTATATCTTTTACTGATATTCATCTTGCTCTAGAATTTCCTTTTATCGGTTTCCTAATTTCGTGGTAAAGGAAACAAATTTTTGTGTATTTCGTTGGGAAGTAGCGTTAGGTTGACATATGGGGGGCGTAGCTGTTCCAAGAAATGATTCGCCGACGCTGATGAGCAGTATGGTTTAACAAGGTTGTTACGAGCTTAGGTTATATCGCAGTTGAGCATCTCTCGTGCGCCTACACTCTAACCAGCTATATGTAGTCACCAGGTACTCAAATCGTGTTGGGCGACCCACGCGAATTTGAATTTGAATCTTTATAAAGCAATTCTGTTACAGACGATTTTTCGTTGGACTGCTTAACAAAGACGGGTTGTGCTATATAGTGTAAATAATTTCAAAATTGGCAATTCTTTATATGCCTCTTCTAGTGAAGAGTGGTGATAATCATCGCAATTTTGACCTTGAAGACTGCTGTCGTGCTCCCGCCAAATCAGTTTTTCAACCAGGAGGTTCATCTTCTGCCCGGAAGCCCTCAGCCTTCCCTTGGATTATGACATGGTTGAGGCGATACTTTTGGTTCCTCATCACATGGCCGAAGTATGTTCGTTTCCGTTTCTTAACTGCCAGCGGCAGCTTGACTTTTTTATCCATTCGCCTCAGGACCTCAGCTTTGGGAACACGATCCCTCCAAGATAGTTAAAAAGTTAAAAGTGCAGTTTTCTTCTAAATCGCCCTTGGGCCCCTATTCGCTTAAAAGTGCTGTTACAGTGTTGTTATTTCTTATAATCTCTCTAGATACATAAATTATATGCAGTAAAGCTCGGCTATTAGAGAATCAGGTAGAAAAAAAACTTGGTCATATATTTTTGGTTCCGAGGAAGCTTCAAAGGTACCTATAGTAAAACTACGCTTATGAGGAACCAGTAGAATCCGGGCTGATGGGCCGTGGTCGAAGTGAAAGTGAACTTCCAAACGTTTCGTCAACATCTGCGGTCGACATCTTCAGTGGAACTGCGTAGACTTCTAAGATTGTATCTCGGAGGCTCAGCAGCGACTGTCACAATCTTAGAAGTCTACGCAGTTCCATTGAAGATGTCGACCGCAGATGTTGACGAAACGCTTGGAAGTTCACTTTCACTTCGACCTCGGCCCATCAGCCCGGATTCTACTAGTTCCTCATTCGACTCCGGCCGTGAAAGCCTTTGCAGTTATATTAAAACTACGCTTAGTTGAGCCATGCGTCGTCATATTATGGTTTTACTTAAATGGAAGCTGGCCGTACACATTGGCCACCCCTGGATCACAACCAAATAAGTGGGTTTTATTTTTTATTTAACTTTTTTTTATTTATTCTATAGAAATTTGGTATATTCATTTGGTAGAGGACTATTTCATGCATAGCTCTACGGAGGACTTTTTGTTTTGGTGCAGGAGTTTTTCCGTGAAACTGATAATAGACAGAATTTTCCCGAATTATCCAATTCACGAAAAAAATCCTGCCCCAAAACAAAAAATTCCTTGGTAGAGCTATGCATCCTCTATGCTATGCATCCTCCACCAATTGAATGTACCAAATTTCTATAAAATAAATAAAAAAGTTAAATAAAAAATAAAAACCAAGCTATTTTATTGTGATCCAGGGGTGACCAATGTGTACGGCCAGCATCCTCTTAATACGATAGCTGACTAAAAAGTGATAAGTTTTTCAAAACTCTGACTTTGATTTCAGTTTCCTGATTTGAAAATTCCAATTTTGGTAACCAAAGCATTCATAATAACGTGCGATACTCATAATGATTCATTTTATCTATACCAATTGCCTTACCAATTTCTACTAATGGGCTGCCCTTTGACTGGTATTACATAGTCTTTTGGTGTACTTTTATAACTGTAATAAAGATAAAGTGAAAGATAATTGTATAAAAACTAGTACAATATAGCGGATTGTGAAATACTTTAATTTGTTTTGCTACTCGGCCTGTGCCTTGTGTAATCTGTAAGCAGCAGCCAGAAATAAAAATCTCTAAATGTAAAAAAATCTGTTTAAATACAATGCATTGCTTGGTTTCACGCCTTATACCATACAAGTTTAATTATGCTAATTTTAGTGTGGCTCCTATGCGACACATGGTAAGCAATTGTCCAGAAGATGTCTTTTCTCATGCTGCCAGTGTTTTTCCTTTCTCATTGAGTAGTCATAGCCACCCTTAAACATGAACCATTTAAAAGTGTTTTTCAAACCTTTTTGGTGGCTAATATAATTACAAAGTATATATTGCAATATTATATGGTGTATATGATACTGACTTTAATTAATTAACTTTGGTTGAAGAGGTAACCTCCACGTAATAACCGAAATTAGATAATATAGAAAAACTGGGCTTGGCGGAATTCGAACCCTCGTAGCATAACATATATAGTCCTCTGGACTATTTACAAAGAGCTTGTGGTCCAGAGTTTAAGACGACGCCACAGTTAGGCGTAGACCACAAGCCCTTTGTAAACAGTCCAGAGGACTATGTATGTTAAATTGTGAGGGTTCGAATCCCGCCAAGCCCAGTTTTTCTAAATCCTCTAATTTCGATAATTACAAAGACTTTCACAACCGGAGTTACATCATGAAGCTGTAGAATCCGGACTGATGTTGACGAAACGTTCGAAAGTCCGCTTTCCGATCGACCACGGTCTATCAGCCCGGATTCTACTGCTTCATCATTTTTGTTGCCTACTCAATACTTTTCGTTGGCGCTGGTCCTAACATTTACATTAAGTGATTATCATTGGCTTATTCTGATGGATATAGAAATATTTATTTTAAAATGTATCATTTTATTTAAGGTTATCCTAAGTCGCATGTTTGACTGCGTTGGGGCGGGTGGCTTGGTATGGTAGATTGACGGGACCTGCTTATGTATAGTCAGATGACCCCAAAGATAACCCCTTATAAGTGATTAATGTTTAACCAAGGCAGGGGGCAGGAGACTTGGGCTTATTCTCGTTAGTAATGTCGTTTGTCCCTTGCCCAGTTCTCCAGCTGCCGTACAATGTAAGACTGTCAAATTAACTATTTTCTAAGACCTCCTCCTTGTGTTGTTTTCCATGTTTTTAACTTGTTTGCCCCAAGTTTTAGCTTGAAGCTGCGGGATAAAGTTACCGACAAAGTGGCCTCCCTGTTTCTTTTATATCATTTGACTCCTCACGAACTAAAGTTGTCTTTAGCTTCAGCAGTTAACAACATATTGGCAAACGATTTATACCTTCACTGTGCAGTAAATACTTATTTTATTTATTCTGAATCTACAGCTTGTAGACTCGACATTTTGCAATTATTGACAGTTGTAAGAGGATATGCAACGTAGATATTAATATTTTATATATTATATTAATAGTTTATTTTTTTTAAATAATTACGTAAGTTATAAAGAAGTTGTAGATGACTACTTCTTGCACAATATCATAGGGTATTTTTAATTTTTCGTGTTGTAATTATTTAGTGAACTTTTCGGGGGACTAAAATTTCACGTATTGTTAAAGTTCGTGTAGAATTAATGGAATATATATTATATGTTAACGTAAAAATACCCTATGATTTTGTTTATGAAGTAGTCCTCTAAAACTTCCATGGACCAAATCTTTGTAGCTGACGTAGTAAATTAAATAGAAACCAGGACATGTAGGGTAGTGGTACAGACTCCGAATTTCACCCGAATGGTTGTTGGTTCGAGTCTCACACTTGCTACATTTTCGGACCATGCTTCGGAGGGCAAGTAAAGCAGGCGGTCCCGGTCTTCCTAGTTGAGTATAGGAGAGGGTTTTATAGCCCTAGCTCCGCTTAGTAATAGAATAGAAAAATTCAATATTCATTCATTCAGATTGAATTTTTGCGTGATCCAGGGGTGACCAACATCTACGTCCTATATCCTCTTAATAATACAAGCAGCGTGTTTTCTCATACTCCGGCCAATGATTGAAGGAACGTTACTCATTATAATTATTATTTTAATACCTTTAACTATAATATGGCCTTGCTGTGAATTGCAATTCAAATTGTACAATAGACTGTCGCAAGCTGACTTTGCCATCGTCCACCCTATTAACAAAGCTATGACGTTATTTTAATCGGTTTCTTATATCCTGCTGGCTAAATTTACACCTGTCCTCGGTGGTGGAGGGCCCTCCAACTCTTCTGGGAGATGACAGCAAGTCCGATTAGGTCCTCGCCGTTCCGGGCTGACAGGTATAATAGCCTGTAAGATTGCATCTACAACGTGGGCATAGCTCAGGACTGCGTGCCCCACACACAATGCGACAATGTATGTGTTTCTACACAGTGATTGAGCTCTCTAGAATTTAAATAATTTTGATTTTTCTTGAACACTTTAAAACAGGTACTTCACGAAAATTGCTCCTCGTAGTAATTTATTTTTATTTCTAAATATAGCGTGCAAGGCTGTTTTATTAAATTCGTGAATAATTTAAATTGTGACGTTTGCATGGTGCTAGCTAGGTCGTTCAATGCACATACATAGTCCCATTCTATTGTATCGATAGATTCCAAACCTTCGTTCTATACTTCTAGGTCCTATTGATCTAATGCCGAGTTCTGAAGATTTGAAAATTCCATCTGATTCTTAATTATTTGATGTGTCGTGCATAAAGTATGTCACTTCATCGTCTGAAGAGAGGTACTTTTTATTTCAGTTTTCGTGACCTTTTATAAAGGGGTTACACGTTTTTACCTTGTTATGTATAAAATAATTTAAGTTTCTTGCTATTTTGGCGCGTACCTCACCTGAACGTGGTTAAGTCAAGCTTACGCCTATTACATTACAGCTTGTCGCAGTGTGTCCATTATCGCCTGTAGCCGATGTAGGTTGACATCGAGGATGTGTCTCAGGTTACCAGACAAACTTAACTGACAAACCACTGGCACAATGTATCAGGAGTAACTTCACCCTGTTCGGGTACGAGTCTTCCATGATAAAATCTGTTATTGTTTGTTTTGTTTTGTTTGTTTGTAGGTTGACATCGAGGATGTGTCTCAGGTTACCAGACAAACTTAACTGACAAACCACTGGCACAATGTATCAGGAGTAACTTCACCCTGTTCGGGTACGAGTCTTCCATGATAAAATCTGTTATTGTTATTGCGAGTTCTTTTTTCAATGCCTTTTCATTTATTTTTGTTCTTCTTATTTGTTCTGTTGACATTCCGAATGTCCATATGGACGCGATAGTACAATTATAAGTATTAAATCATGTTTCGCATCCAGTTCTTTTCCTTATTGCTCCTCCTATTCTTGTCTGTTGTTTGTCCCGTCTCTATGTAATATCCCAAGTCGTTGATCCTATAACAGGCGTATGTTCGCAATATCACCAGTAGACACGCAGCGTGAGTTGTTAATACTAACATTTATACGAGTATCTTTCATATGATAGGATAGTTATGATTGGTTCATGCAACGTTGTTATTAATCCTATTAAAGAGGACGTTTTACTGTTATAGTCCTGTCATTCCTGTCTCATATCTGTTGCAAAACATTACGGTGTTTTAAGATAGGTATCTTACAATTTTGCACACAGAGTTAAAGTAATTCTTAGTTTATGTTCTTTTTATTTTACTAGGTCTAGTAGTATGCATACATCCGTCTAGTATTTTAGCCTAAGGGCAAAGAACTTGAAGATAACTTCCTTATGCTATATATATTGCAGCATTATAATATGGTATACTCGTATAATACTGAAGTTAAACTAACCTATGTCGAAGTTGTCCTCCTCGTTAGAACAGAAATTACAGGAATTAAAAAATCTAAACTTGGTGGGGTATGATATGAACCCACGTTCTGTGCCTATCTAGTGCATCGTCCAGGCTTCTTGTCAGCGGTTAATAGGCAATTAGGCATGTAGCGTGGGTTCGAATCCCGCCAAGTCCAGATTTTTCTAAATCCTCTAATTTCGGTTTCTTATGCCAACCCCTTGAAATAAAACTGTAAGGGTTAAATGAAACACGCAGGCTGCACATAAGGGAGCCCCCTGTGGCAGTCTGTAATTTCCATTAATGGGTGCATGCAGATAAGACCCACCCCCATCAGCTTCCCCTATTAATTTGAACATGTTTCCGCCATGCTTCAATGCTGATAGCCTCCCTTTGTTCTTACCAACTTTATGACTGACGTTGACCCAACCGACTCCGTCACTATGGAGAACATAACTTTTATGACTGTCCTCTCTTGTCTAAATACGCATATTTTGATAGAAGATAATGAACCTGACTGATGGCCAAAATGCCAAATTCTGTGGAAGTGTGAAAAAACCCAGTTAAGTATGGGAAAACCACTGGGTATATTTCTAACGAACCTTCTGCAGCTCTATTACGGCGATTTAAGATTAACGTAACACCGGGGTTTACATAATACTGGGGTTTACTTTTTTAATATCGCATTAGTAAGGTGGCACGTGACGGTTTTGAAATATGCGCGGGAAAATCAAATTAATAAATTATTGGAATACAAGAGAATGGTTGCATTGTTTTATATAATTGAGAGAAATACTAATGAGCATTAATAATGTACAGGTAGAATTTTGAAATAGAATAAGAATTTTAATTAATGTGTCTACATCTAAAGGAGAAAAAAATTAAAACTCATCAAAAATGTAGCCAAGGATTAATTTATCAGTTTGAATTTCCCGCGCATTTTGCACTTATGTGTTGAAAAGATTACACATACTGTATGTGTTGAAAAAATTGAATAAACCCCGGTGTTACGTTAATCCCAAATCGCCTAAATAGTGCTGCTGCTAGAGTCCTATATAGGAGAGATGAGACTTTCGCTTCCGCCAAAAAAATGTACTTTTTAGTTTCAGCAGAGGTCATCTGTTACGGTTCCCATGGCCGTGCCCATGGGGGTGGTCCATGGGGTCCGGACCCCCCCCCCCCCCGAAATAAATGTTTGTATGTAAACCTGTATGGTTTGAAGAATTTATCCATTAATTCATTAATAAATTACGTTAGAAAAAATTTGGACCCCCCGAAATCAAAACCTGGGCACGGCCTTGAGTCGGTTCCTATGACCAGCCATTGAAAAGACGTGGCAGGTAGGCCAGGCATTTTCTGCGGAAGCAAATGTCCCATCTGTCATATATAGAACTCTGCCTTCGGGCATCTACGCAGGAAGAGAGTCATTATCATGAATAAATATGCCATTTCATGGTCGTAGACATATCGTATAGAACTAAAAAATACTTTTCAGAAATCCTAATCGGTACCCAAATTACTTAGGGGAATCGTGAAATAACTTTCAAGCCGAAATTACTGTATGTATTGTATGGCTAATTAACTCATGTCCGTATACACTTCACTGACAGCGTCAATGAAAAGGCCTCTCTACTTGAAAATCTTGGAATTCTTAGAAATTTTCATCCAGGCTTAATATTAACAGATGAATGTGACCGTATTTTTTTTAAATAAATTGCCTCTCTCCACTGATTAAATTATATTAATTATATTCCAAGAAGAATAGTAATACTAGATTACTGCTTCATAAATTCGCACCTTAGTTGCATACATCAATGGGAACCTTCGCGCTATTCTTAATATCCATGAGAAAAACGTAATAGCATTTCTAACCCGGCCATCAACATGTTGAACTTGCTTTCAAAAGTAGTCGTACGTTCCCGTGTGCAATGTGGATAACCAATTATTTGAGTCAATAGAAAAACTGGAACTCTGTATTGTGAATATGTAAATTTCCATGTACCTATAGAAAGGAGTAAAATGGTGACGCAGCATACTATCGCAAATTGTGCCGCCTTCTTGCTTAGTTCGATCTTAGATGATGCTGGACCTGCAGCAAGTTAGAATGTGGCACATTGCTCTTACGGTCCAGCAACGAGACTTGGACCGATTACTTACAATGAGTGACCGGTAACTATAGGACTTTCTTCTCTTAAACGTCTTTCTTCTACTAACTCACCATATGCTTGTCTACGAAGGGTGAACCTCACGACTTTTCAAACTAACGTATGCCCAGCCTAGACTGGGAAATTATTGAAATTGAAATGGCTTTATTGAAAAAGAAACAAGAGGCGATAAGACTATATATAGTCTTGTTTTCATGCTAACCCTTAAAAACAAAAACAAAAATTGTATTATTGATAAATGCTTGAAATTAAATAGAGAAGAAACTAGAGAGGAAAAAAAGGGGGGATCCATTGTCATCACACATTATTCCCTAAGAAATAAGCAGAAGTCCCGAAGTCCCGAAGCAGAGTCCAAAGAGACTTTCTTGGTTCTGGATCTTGAGAATGATATAAATTTCGCAATACGAAAATTATAACTTTTAATTGCGCTTCGTGTGTTTTTATTTTTTAATTTTTTTTATTTTTTATTTTTTTTATTTTTAGGATATAAGCACTTGCGAATTGCGTGGTCAACTATAAGTTTGCTGCTGCTGGATTAGTTTTGGGGAGGGATGACTGTGTATCTCATTAGCTAACTGATTTGAGTGCAATAAAGACATTGAAAAATTGTAATCACGTCGTTTGAGCTCTTTACAGTTAAACCTATCTTCTATTATGGAAGTAATAGATAGGCACCAGGGATGTGGTGGTGCCTCAATCATGTTATTGTTCTTTGTTCGGAATTTTTGGAGCTAATTTTGTTCATAGCTCTTATTCGCGGTATTTTTAGATTTTTAATTTTTTCTTCTAGAATTGTCATTTATTGGTTAGTGTGCATTTCTTAATTCATAACAAAAACTTTTTTATGTATTTAATTTGAAAATTAGGTAAGGCACTGTCTGCTTTGCCTCCAATAGCGAGCCGCTGCTGGCAGAAGGCTCCTTTGTAATACCACATTGTTTGAGCGATTTGTGTTGTGATGTAATGAAGAAAGCTCTGCCCATTTTACATTTTTGTACGCAAGTATTATGGTGAATTTTGTAATTTCTCATTATTGTATTCTTATGATCTCTCCATACTGGTCACTAAACTAAAGTCTTTACAACTTTGTAGTATCTGACATTTCAACTTCCACAATTACCGGAGACTGTTACCTCAAACGAAGCCTAAGTATTTATTTATAACGAAAAAATATATAAAATGCCATTATTGCGAACCATACATGGTATAACTCGGAAATACCTTGAGATTAGTCATGGGACTCGCTGAGGTTTTACAGGGTAATTTGTATTGTAGAATGGGACATTTCTTATAGTGAAGAATTTCAGCTAATGCATATATAAAGTATCAGAAAACGTTGCATGGAGCATACATATTAAAATCAGCCCTGCCCCAAGCCTGATTAATGTACATAAGTCGTACACAAATTTAATATAGCTTAAAGATTTATTGATGTGCTGTCATTCAGTTGTAAGAACATTATTAATTTTTATTATATTACCACTCATTTTTTGGTTAATCCCAACTCGATTAAGCTTAATTTGAATAAAAATTCTTTTTACTGAAACAATTGTTTTTTTTACAAAAGACAGCGATTTCTGCTGGAGAGTCAGCCATTTTCTCTGAGTTAATATGGGAATAGCTTGTCAAATTACGAAACGAGACTCGGGGTGGGATGGACCAATAGCTGAGTCACTTGCATCTCCAGTAAGCAGTATAATGTCTAGGTATCCATTGAAAAGAAAATTGCTGCGATGCTATTGGTCATGTTAGTGACAGTATTGTACCGGAAGATGCGGACTGACCTAGGTTTCAGACAGATCTATTTGGTGTTTGGCGCGTCACCGTGACAGGGCAGCACACCAAATAGTAGGACCTGTTGTACTCGCAGCTTGTAAAGCCTTTTACGACTACTCATGCTTTCACAGCAGATTGCTCCATGTCAAAACACATAGACCAAATTGCTTTACATTCACATGGTTTATGACCAATTGCTTTGAAATTACGGTTCTGATTTCCCCGTGAAACTATAACAGTCTTCGTGATTTCGATGACGATGATGACGTTAAAGTTTTTGCTGTGCGGTATGAAAATTTGAAAGAAGCATTTACCTTACATTTTCCCGCTATCTTACCGTTTTCCTTGAAGGTGATTCTGTGGCCCTTTTGTAGTTCCATTTGAATTCCATTGGAATCCATATCACCACAGAGAAAGAATATAATATTATACTGTTAACATATCAGGTACCTTTTTTTCTAGTAACTGCAATAGTTCATTAATATTTTTTTTTCCATCTTGAACCCACTACCCCCGGGTCAAGTGCATATATTAATTACTCATATGCAATGTAGGCTAGATTATACAAATCATCCTGAATTAAACATGATTACAAGAACTTCAACGGCAGTAAAAATCGGCAGAAAAACAAACACTAATGGAAAAAGCCATGTTCTCAAGCTCAAATCAAAATACTACTATCTTTAAAAAATGAATGTAAAACACACTGCACAATGAGGGGGAACAAAACATTTCGATAGATAGGGGTTGCGGAAAGCATTTCTTCTAAAGTTTTTTTTAATAAAAAAAATGCTAGGCGTTCCTTTTCAAAACGGAGGCATTGAGATAAAACATGGTTTGCGTCATCCCATTCGGCCCTACATTCACGCTCTGGGCTGACAACCCATTAAGGCGCGGTTTCCACCGGCCTCTAAGTGCAAAATACACATACGGTGACGTGTTGGCAGATATCATTAATAAAGGCGGGGTTTCCACCGACCTCTTATTGCAGAATGCAAATGACATTGACGGAAATGATTGTTTTACTGTATGTTAGTTAAAATTGATCAACGATCATAGAGTAAAATCCCAAACAAACAAACTAAAATTAATAAATGGCGTCATGTGATATGTTAATTACAAACATTTTAATAGATTTCTATAAAATGAAAAATTCAAATTTCCGTCAATTTCATTTACATTCTGCAATGAGAGGTCGTCGGAAATCCCGCCTAAGTCTTGAATGTCTACTACCACGTCACCGTATGTGTATTTTGCACTTAGAGGTCGGTGGAAACCGCGCCTAATATCATTGGCGTTTTTGTATAAATTAAAAATATGGCAACTAGTAATAATATTATGCATAATAGTGCTTTCTGGTTTTTGGCGGATTTGATTTGCTTCTAGTCGCAACAGAGTTTGGCTGTTGGTATAGTTTTTTTGCCTGTGCTATCACTATCTCGGCTACTGAGTATAAAATATTGAAGGAACTAAATAGTATTTTTCTTTTGTCCACAGGAGAATATATTCTGAAAAATGCACTTGACATCAAGGAAGAAATCGCCCGCGATCTCGGGATCGAGGACGATCTAGCCGCTGATCGTGAAAGCCTTGGCCAGGACTTCGCGCGCGCACCGGCTGAACATGGACCCCAGGACTTGCCTTCATTGGAGGAAGCTCTGCAGCTTGTTGGCTTGGAAGGCAACCACCAGGTAAGTGTGCACTGTGCACTTATTCTAGCAACAGCTCTGACTTACAAAGCAGCCAAAGCCAAATGGAGATGTCTGAAAAAAGATGTATCGTTTCTGCCCGTTATTCCACCTCATACCTGTACCTTGTTTCTGTTTCACACTAAAAAAAAACTGTTTTACTCATGTGACCAAGGCAGCGCATATTAAATTGGAGGGCTTGAGTGTTTCCTGCTTGCAATTCTTAATCCTGATGCGCCGAGGGGGAGGTCAGGTCTGGGTCAGTCCCTAAGGGGGAGTCCCAAAAGAAGTCGCCTTAGCTAGTATTGATTGATTCATCCATCCTCCTTAAGAGGATATGCTACGTAGAAAATGAGCACCCAAAGTTTGTTGTTTTTATTGACTTTTTATTTTTTATTTAATTAACAAAGCAAGTCATTAAAGATTTGGCTCGTGGAAGTTGTAGAAGACTGCTTCATGCATCATGTAATAGGAAATATTAAATTTTTGGTACCTTAGTTCTTTCATAAACAACAGAACGGACTAAAATTACGCGTATTTTGGGATTTTTGGAAGAAGTACAAAACCGCAAAGTATAAATACCCGATTATATTATGCACGAACTAGTCTTCTACAACTAAGATGAGCCAAATTTTTAATAACTTGCTGAGTTAATTAAATGAAAAATGATAAGTATTTAATTTTTGGGTGCCAATTTTCTACGTGACTTATCCTCTTAAAGCTTTCTCATAATTATCTACAGATAACGTTTTTTAATCTTGTGGTAATGCAAAAGTAAATAGACCTGATTGTATAATCACAGAACTGCAGGAATTTGTATCGCCAATTAAATTTCTAGTATTACAACGCCTACGTGGCTACGTACTAGAAATACACCCACCAACGAAAATTAGTATTTCACTTCCTTTGCTGCTGTCCGGCAAATTCATAATTCAATTTTATGCCAACACACATTTCATTTTTATGCCTCAATAATTTACAGTCTATATAGTCTATAGTTTTTCTTTTAATTACACCATAGCATTAGGCTTCCTTACAGCCCAATACAACCAGGGACGGATCCTTGGTGGGGGCACCCCCTCCCCCCCCCCCCCCCCCCGAGAAAAATAGCTTTATACTAGATAGAATGGACTTTTGAAGGAAATGAAGAGAAATTATTACTCAAGTAAGGGAAACGCGATATTTTTCAGGCCACCGCCCCCCCCCCCCGAAAACTTTTTCTGACACCGTCCCTGAATACAACAAATAATCTGGTGAAACTCTGCTATTGACGAGAGCAGGGTGTCACACAGAGTGCAGACAAGTGGTTCTGCTGCTACAAGTATTTGTATTCTTAATTTTGAATATATTGATTGATTGATTGATTGATTGATTGATTGACGTATACGTTGAAGGTGTTTTTGAAGATATTGATGACCCTTGTTAACTTAAATTCTGCCACTGATTGGTATCTGGGTAGGTTCTTTGGCGGCCTGTCTTCTGCACTAGTGTTTCCCGCGTTTTCGCAGCGGCGTCAGTCCTGTGAGCTGTCCCGCACTTAACCTGAAAAATTCTTTGGTATGCCTCTAAAAGTCACTTAAAGCCAAGGGTTTGTCAGGTTGTTCCATACCAGCTCCCTCCCTGGCGAGCCTATCCGCTATAGTCTACATAAGTTTATATACTGTACATAGCAAAATGTCTGCCACTGATTGGTATCTGGGTAGGTTCTTTGGCGGCCTGTCTTCTGCACTAGTGTTTCCCATGTTTTTCCAGCGGCGTCAGGCCTTCCCCAAGGCACAATTTTAGCAGCTCCAGTTCTCTTTAAAGTATATCTAAATGCCTTAATAAACCAGCCACTCAACGGTGAAATCAGCGCTTTTGCAGACGATACAAAACAAATACATATCGCTGATACCAGAACCGAATTATACAAACAAGCAAACGAAGATATGGAAAAAATTAAAACTTGGATGGAAAGCAACATACTTACAATAAATCTACAAAAAACAACTTACATAGAGTATAAAAATTCAAAAACTTTCACAGACAAAATACATACATACATGTAAAAGACCTACCACTTCTGAATCCCCTCAAGATCCTGGCTCTCGTGAGGGAGATAGGCCTCGAGAAAGTGATGTAGAAGTGATGTAGATACTTTGTTGTAGGGGGCACAATAGGCCAATAGGCTTAAGTGCACACAGGTAACACCTGTACCCCAACTTATAAAAAAAAAAAAAAAAAAAAAATACCAGAACCGAATTATACAAACAAGCAAACGAAGATATGGAAAAAATTAAAACTTGGATGGAAAGCAACATACTTACAATAAATCTACAAAAAACAACTTACATAGAGTATAAAAATTCAAAAACTTTCACAGACAAAACAGAATACAAAATTGATTCCATCCAAAAATCTAAATATACAAAATATCTAGGTATCGTGCTTGATGAAGAAAATAAATGAGAAAAACACATAGATCTCTTAGCGACAAAAATACGAAAAACATTTTATAAATTTCTCCAATTAGACAATTTAGAAAATTTAGACAATGCCTAAATACAGAAATAGTAATGATGGTATACCACGCACTAGTACAATCTATATTATCATACGGTATAACCGCATGGGGAGCAGCAAACCAAAACGTCATAGAGAAATTAAATGTAATACAACGGAAAACGTTAAAAATCATTCATATGAAACCAAATAGACACCCCACCGAAGACCTATTACAACTAGCAAACGTACTATCAATCAAAAAGCTATACATAAAAGAATCTATTTGCAACACCTACAAAAATATACATAAGCAAGACAGACCCACACATCAACACAACACTAGGTACAAACAAACAAACCCACTATCCATACAAACGGTCTCGACAAGCTACACGCAAAAGCAAACCTCTTATATAGGCAAATAGTACTATAATAAACTTCATCTGAAAATAAAAAACCAAACAAACTATAAAGTATTTAGAAAAAATATCAAAAAATGGCTAACTGATCTCGAAATTACATAATAAAAAATAACAAATAAATAAATAATAATAATCTTCCATATACCACCAACACACACATATACACACCACTACACCTACATAGATATTCACTATATTTTTAAACTTGACACAAATTTTGGATTTTAACTGCATGCATTCATTGTATTATACTAGTATTTTAGAATATTGTAAAATTTCCACCCTAAAATGGGCCTAGCCCATAGGGAAGTGAGAAAAAACTGTAAAAATTTTATTTTGGAAATAAATTTTGATTGATTGTGAGCTGTCCCGCACTTGGCTTGAAATAATTCTTTGGTATGCCTCTTACAGTCACTTAAAGTCAAGGGTTTGTCAGGTTGTTCCATACCAGCCTGGCGAGCCTATCCGCTATAGTCTACATAAGTTTATATGCTGTACATAGCAAAATGTAGTCTGCTATTAAAATGTGGCCGCATGTGGGTAGTGAAAATTGCCCTGTGTTACTGTATTTTGTAACGGTAATAGCATGAATTGTATCTGAATTATTAGAAAAGCAGTAGTGGTCTTCCACTTAACGCGGCGTTAAGTCAGTTCTTTTGTATGCACGATTAAAAAGCTGTTATGCGCAATTACCATGTTAACACGGATTGGGCGTCATTAGCTGCGAGGCGGCGGCAACGCTGATGGCGTTTTAACATCTGAGCGGAATCGGTTTCACTTGAGAAAGCAGAACCAGCAGTTGTACTCGTATATCCTAAACCTCCGTATTGTAGACAAGTACTAAACTTTTGTAATAGTTTTCTGTTATATCGACTTTGTCGTTGTACCTATATATTTTCGCTCTAAAAGCTAATAGTCGGAACTCTCCTACTAGAGTAGATCTTTTTGAAAATAAAGCAAAAGAACGAGAAAAATATAACAAAATTTTTGATGCAATAGAAAAAAATCAATTTTTTGCAGATATAACACTTAGCCTTTCATGTGGCGAATTATAAATTTAACAAATATGTTCTTGCAATCTGACATCAGAGAAGATGAGCTACAAACTCCTAAACAGCTAATGATGTGATGTGCCGTTTTAGTAGCCTGTCACTTTATAGGTTCGTGGATGGCATTGCCGATTTAGCCGAGAGCTGTGTCGCTATTGACGTTGGCTGGAGTCAGCAACGCCAGGTATTCGGCTGTGTCGTGACTTCTCTTGATTGAAGGGACCACGATTTGACCGTGAATATCGTCCAACCTCCATCAGGTTGCTCTTCATCATGTCTCAACAGGCAGCGTTAACTTTGTACCGGGTACCATCATTGTAGTATGGTTCTACTTGACAATGGCAATTCTATTAATACGTGTTCGTATTTTGTATCGCATGTAGATTAGTTGGTCACTCATTATTATTCTTATTATATTCACTGACTACTCCCCAGTGCTGAAAACTAACTAAAAGGCACAGGCCCGTAGCCAGGGTTTTATTTCGGGGAGGGCTGCTATTGGTATAGTGAAATGTGGCACGTCTAGAAAGTTCAATTCTATCTGCGGCCCGAACATGGCGATTTGGGATTATTACAGTACCGGGGTTTATTCACCTGTTTGTAAACAAATGAGCGCAAAATGCGCGGGAAATTCAAATTGATAAATGAATAAATCACCATGATCGAGCTGCAGGTGTGAAGGACTAAAGTCCCAGCATTTACTCGCCATTTGGTTGCAGAGCGTAGAGGAGGAGAAGAGGAGAGAGAGGAGAGCGACCCATGGTGAGGAGGAGTGGGAGGACGAGGGTCACGTGTCCGATGACGGCGACGACATGATACAGACGCACCAGTTCCATCCCCCCCACCCCCCGCACCCGCACCCGCACCCAGCTCACCCCCGTCCATTCCAGGTAAGTGTCCCAAACTTTCAGCACTAAGAGGCCATGCTACAGTAGTCGTACAGTGTGACACTGACGAATCAGTATAGAATCCGGGATGAATCCGTTCTGAAGAGACTCCTAGATACAATCTTAGAAAACTACCCAGTCGAAGATGTCGACGGCAGATGTTGACGTACCGTTTGGAAGTACGCTTTCAGAACGACCATGGCTTATCATCGTGAATGCTACTTCTTCATCACGTATAACTCCGACCGTGAAAGCCTTTGTAATTATACAGTGTGACACTGTTATCTTACCATTACAAAGACTCTCACGGCCGGAGCTACATGATGAAGCAGTAGAATCCTGGATGGTAGGCCGTGGTCGATATTAAAGAGTACTTCCAAACCTTTCGTCAACCCTGCGATCGACATCTTCGACTGGGTAGTTTTCTAAGATTGTATCTCGTAGGCTCCGCAGCAACTAATGAAAGCATGTGTTTCAGCAAAGAAAAAAATCTATTTTGTTTCCGAGATTTGCCGCTACCTACTGAACGAATTTTTAATGTCACTGTTTGGTATTTGTAAATAAGGGTAAAATCTAGGAGTCATTTCCTTCTAAATGGGTATTTAATCTGATCGTATGGTATACGAAATACAACTTATCGTTCACCGTTTCTATTGGAATTGCATGCTTTTTATGACACACTGTAAAGCTTTCATTATCATTGACACTTTGACCAGGATCGCAAGTGGATGATAATTAATTCTACATTGTACAAAATATTTAAGTATCACACTAATCAATGATAACACATATAACTGCTACAAAAATCTTCAATCAAAATCTTAATATCTTTTTATGTTAAAAAAAGGCAGGACCCGAGCATTTACAATATACAAGTAGCTGGGGGAGAGTGAATAAAATCCTAAAATAACGTCTTTTCACACCTTCCATAACTGTGGCCTAACGGTATTAATGTTGAGCACATACTATTGCACAAAATGTAGAGGAAAATTTCCTCTGAGATAAGATAACCCATTTATTGACTTCGTTCCAAAAAATCCCTTTCAGCTCTGGCCGATCAGTTGTAGGGAGACCGCTTTTCCTCTATGCTACACTATGTTGGCTATGTAATTAACAGTAAGAAATACTTCATTATTTTCCCGACCACAACATCAACACAGAAAACACCTTTGTATTCCAAATTTCGACCACAATAACGACTACGAACGTTTACTTTTCAAATTATTTTCACTTTGACTGGACGCCATCTTGAAATGGTTGATTTGCCGTAAAAAGTGTTGATTAGATTACCATTATCAAATATGGACTTTCAGTCAGATTTTTTTTTCATTCCTCTGCGACCAATATTAACTGGGATTTGAATTATATAAGGTTTTAATCGGCGGCCATCTTGGAAAAAAATAGTGGATCTATCTGGTTAACGAACTCGATCAAGACATTAGTAGTAGTATGGTTTAACACAGTCCCAGGCCACGCGGTGTGGGCCCATAGGACTCCAGTGGACCTCCTGATTATAGTGGATTCCGAACCACTTGGGAAACACAGTGAAGTCACACGATTAGTTCGGAGGTGACCAGGACAAGTCCTACCATGTTTCCCTACCGGCACTGTGCACACGACCAATTTATCTGCAGCTTTGAACCTGCTCTGGTCCGCTGGATTCAACTTGGTATGGCGGCCGGCGATCAAGACATTTGTATGATTAATTTTTGTGCCAAGTTTCAACAAAATCGGATAACATCTACAGAAGTTAGTGTTTCCTAAAATCGATATACATACATTTACATATATATATGTATAACATTTTGAACGGGGGTGGATTTAGGCTCAGGGTGTCATGAAATGATAAGTTGTGAAGAAATGTTCCCGAAGTCGAACATTGGCACCGTCTTAGTAGGTAGATGAATCTCCATATGATTCTCTCTACGATAAATCAAGCTGGATTTGCCTTTGCGGCTTCAGTAATAATGAAACGTCAAATCAGCTGTAGTTTGCAAATTTATTATGTAGCGTGGGTGTTGAGTTGTTTGTTGCAGTTTTTATTATATTTGACAAAATGATGGGTTGGTCGGTAGGAGCACTGAAGAGTTGACATGGATGCATCCTTGTTGACAACCGATGTTAAACGTGTTCCTCTCCATTTGACGAGTCATTTGTGTCTTCTCTCCGTATCGCAGCCTCACCATCTTTTCTATCCCTCATTTGTCTGCATTGAGCAATCATTAAGGTCTCGTTTAGTATACAGTGTACTAATTGAATCGATCCAGATATGCATTCGTCAGACTTTCCATGCCGGGTCAGTCTGTATAGGAGTCGGTCTAGGAGATGAGATCAGTCGAACTTTATATGGCAGCCGATCATACTGGACCTATCTGTCGGTCAAGCCCACTGTTTGAATTGGGTTGTTAGGGGCCTTGCTTGATGCCAGGGGTGGACACAGGGATTTGTTGGGATTTGTCTGCATCCAGCAATCATTAAGGTCTCGTTTAGTATACAGTGTATTAATTGAATTGATCCAGATATGCATTCGTGAGACTTTCCATGCCGGGTCAGTCTGTATAGGAAGCGGTCTTAGGACGTAGGAGATGAGATCAGTTGAAATTTATATGGCATTTATATTTATACTACAGGACCAATCGGTCGGAGGGATTTAGTAAATTAATATATGGAGATAATAAGTAAGGTAAAGTACTTGTAAGTAGATAATATAGTACATTTTCATATTTTACATTTAAAATCCCCCCCCCCCCAGCATAACTACTCTATAGAGACTTGTATCGCTCGCCGGGGTAAATTAAATATTATTTATTTCTATATGTCAAGAGGTGTAACCTCACCGTGGTTTCGTTTATGTGACAGATGTCAATGTATTTTGCAAACAAGGAATGGTCGTGTATTTCTGACGAAATTAATTTAATTTCTCCTTCCATAGCCGCAAAGACATAAAAAATGCAAGTTCTCTAAAATCTGTCTATTTCCCCTACTACTAGTAATTCACTATTATTCTACTATATAAAATCTGTTTAATGCACTTTAGTGGTTCTTCAGTAAGAGTATATCAGGTGAGAAAATTAAATTTCCTGCAATTTTTTAATTTTTCATCTGACCCCTTTCATGTCTTTTCGGCTGTGGAACGAGAAATAAATTATTTCCGTATAAAATACAGAACCATTCCTTCTATACAACTGAAACTCTGGCTTCCTAATTTATTAACCATTGCTCGTGCACTGTTCTATAACTTGGTGATCTACGGCGATTAAGAAGAAAGTCATGACAAATACAATAGTTCTCTGTGGTGAAATGGGGGTGTTACAGTAAATTATTTGATTTATGTGCATTGGCGTAGGCGCCTCGGGAAGATAGAGCTTGTTGACCCTTAGACGTCGCGACTCGCGACATAGGTGAAACTCTGTGCACTTTCCGCGCAAGGTTCTAAATGGGTTTTAATACAAGGGACTGATTCACACCTTCTTCTTAGGTGCAGCGCATTAGCGTAGCTCTGATCCCGGGTGCAGATAACTGCATGCCCAGAGGATGCGTCGAGTGTTTACGGACCTGTCCGTCCCTCCGCCTCAAGTGGCCCTTATTCTAGGAATGTTTCTTTTTTGCCGCAGATCGGCTTGGGAAATGTCAAGAGCTCTGCTGCCTTTTCGACTTGAATTGATTTTTTAAACCGGTCCACTTTGCATTGTGATGGTTCTATTTTTTTTTTTTTTAAAGTTTATTTTTTGATTTCGTGTGAGAAATCTACAAAATGTTTTAAATTCTTTCCGTGAATTTGGTTGCTTATATTGTAGGGCCACGACATTTGTTTCTATGGTAGATGGATAGATAATTCGTGTATTTATCAAAAATACAATACAATGTTAATTTCAATCCTGTGCCCCCTCAAACCTGTGCACATCATGGACAATACCTGAATTGAATATACTTGAATATAATTGTATATAGCGGGAGAGAGGAAAAGTAAATCGTGCCAGCAAAAAAAAATAATCCTTTTAACCCTGGTTCAGTATAGGAGGTCAATATTTCATTGGGATACTATGAAAATATTGTAGCATCAGCTAAGTAGGAATTGGCAGTAGCCATATCCTGAATCCCCTCCTTATATATACTGTATAAGTATATATATATATATATATGGGTATAAGCCCAAAGGAACTCGAAGTATTTGAGATGTGGTGATGCTATCGTCGCATGCTATGAATACCTTGGCAAGCCCATGTTACAAATGAGGACGTTCTAACCAGAGTAAGCGAAATAAAAGCTGGTTGCATCGATAAGTAAAAGAAGAGCTCACTGGATTGGACAATTGCTTCGACACGAGAACTTCGTAAGCTGCATCATAGAGGGAACAGTATAGAAGGCGTCAACCGACCTGGGCGCCCGAGAAAAGAGTATCTGCAGCAAGTTATGAAGGATGTAGTGGCCAATACATACCTGACGCTGAAGAGGGCGTGCCAGGATCGAAGGGAGGGGAGCCACATGTTGCTGCCAGCCAGCCAGCTGACTGTAACTTGAAGAAGAAGAAGCCCAGAGGAGGGGTCGTGCATAATTATGACCTAGAAGATACATGTCCTTGAGCATTATTTGCAACAAAACCATATTCATTACATATTGCATTAGACAAGAGATTTTAGGGAAATAACGGCACCTGTTGGTTAAAGGCTTCCACTTCCCAGGGAGGCTAGGGACCGCCACCGCCCTATCCCTTCCCAACACATGTTGGAATGTCCGCACTAGAGTTCTATATAGATAGCTGAGATGCGACATTCACTTCCCGCCATAAATTTATATTTTGAAATTTTAGTTTTCCTATGACCAGCCATTGAAGCAGGTGGCTTCAGGATAAAAAAATATTTTTGGCGGGTTCGAATGTCTTATCTCTCCTACCAAGGCCGTACCCTGGTTTTTCTTTGGGGGGGGGGGGTCCAAAAATTTGTTTACCTATTTTATTAATGAAAGTCTATTCTATCCACTGTTCAAATTCAAATAAATTTATTCCAATTCTTCAAACAATACAGGCTTACATAAAATGATATCCCCAATTGTATCACCAAAATATGTAATTAAATTTAAATTTGTGTAAAGCCCCTTTATTTGGGGAGGGGGTTCCGGACCCCTTGGACCACCCCCCTGGGCACGGCCATGTCTCCTATACAGAACTTTATATGTTGGACTTGATCGCCGAAGTTGAGTGAGATGTCGAGATTGGGAATGGTGCTGACACTGCAGAGGTGAACGCTCGCAGGGGCGGAGCGGGACTGTGGGTCGCGGGCATTGTGCCCTGCCTGGACACCTACTCGCCCATTGTTTACATCCTACAGGCCCACCCTCCGCAATGCTCCACATTTCCAAGCAATGTTTACATGCGTCCCTGACCGATCTGGCTTATTAAAAGCAAATGGAGGCTCTGCATTTTCCGTTGTTTTTTTGTCGAATTTCGCAATGATCGAGGTGTCCTAAAGTAGAAAGAACCGATCCGAGATTACTCGAACATGCTTTCCAATTTATCAATTCCTAGTAGATAGAGACAGATAGAGACAGTGCCGGTAGGGAAACATGGTAGGACTTGTCCTGGTCACCTCCGAACTAATCGTGTGACTTCACTGTGTTTCCCAAGTGGTTCGGAATCTACTATAATCAGGAGGTCCACTGTCCTATGGGCCCACACCGTGGCCTGGGACTGTGTCCAACCATTCTACTACTAGTAGATAGAGAAAATGAGTAATATCATGGAAAATAATTATCCTATGGTTAAATTCCGATATCACCCGGGGGGGGGGGGGGGGGTTGTCCACCTGACACCACTGGGGGTGAGGGAAATTCTGGATAGGTCAGACCAACACATTTAACCACACAGTAATAATGGCAGGGTACGCAATGCATTTGACGTGAATTTTCTATCTTAAAAAAAAAAAATTTTGCACAAAACCAAATAGTTTTTTGGGAAAGCAACCTGTCCGGTTTCGTTACTCAATTTAGTACCTGAAACATGCCTGAAGGTAGAAACCATCGATAGAAAGGTTTCGCAGAATAATTATTTTTTAGTCATTTTTTTACCCCCAGAAGCAAACTATCAAGGGGCAAGCAACCCATCGCATTTTATTAACATTAATAACGGCTACAATATATGTGAATTTAAAAGAAATCGTTGCTGCCGATTTTGAGAAATATTTTTTTTTTAGTTTTTTGAGAATAAAACCCCCTCAAATAGAGTTAGCCCAAAATAAAAATAAAAATGGTCCCGTGGTATGATTTTTGTGAACCTACATGCCAAATTTCATCAAAATCGGCAGAGTAGTTTGCCCGGAAATCGATGAACAGACAGCGACAGACAGACATTTCTTAAAAACCATTTTGACGATCACAAAGCTTTCCTTATACTACATATAAATTGGAAAGCAAAAATGTTCCTCTTCATTTTGATGTACAGTTTGTGGCCAACAGCAACTGGCCACACTTTTGGAACTTCTTGGGACTGAAATTCTCAGTGCCCGTTATGCTTTACCGACCATGTCCTATACTGTGGTCGATCGGTGCTAGAGGGGAGTGGAGGCATGTTGCTGCCAACCAGCCAGCCGGCTGTAACTTGGAGAAGAAGAAGAATAAATCCCATTCCATTATGACTTTTCAGTAGGTGTGTAGTAGAGATTTACAATAATATATGGAAGAGATGGGGCATTTGAGCGCGCACTGCAGGCCTACTATGCTGATTACTATTAACTTATTCCTGGGGTTAGCAATGTAAGCAAAACAATTTTGACCAGCAGGCTGATCATGGCTGTTATAATACCGGGGTTTATTTAATTCCCTGGTATTAAAAATGTAAACAAACAAAGTTTGAATAGCACTTTCCATTATAAAATTATCTTGTTTACATTTTTAATACCAGGGAATGAATTAAACCCCGGTATTATAATCGCCATACAGCACTTTCCATTATAAAATTATATTTTTCGTTTTTAATACCAGGTTAAGATTAAATTTAATCACCATATACATAAAGATACAGTATATATTGTACATAAAAAGTTCTCCCTAGTAGTAGTAGTAGTGTTCGTCGGGTTAATAACGACTTAGGCCTCAAATTTGGGCCCATAGAGCGACCCCGACTTGACTGTCCTATGCCAGCCCATAGGACAGTGGACCTCCTGATTATAGTGGATTCCGAACCACTTGAGAAACACATTGAAGTCACACGATTAGTTCGGAGGTGACCAGGACAAGTCCTACCATGTTTCCCTACCGGCACTGTGCACACAACCAAGTCACCTGAAGCTTTGAACCTGCTCTGGTCCGCTGGATTCAACTTGGTTTGGCGGTCGGCTTAAGTTCTCTCTTAGGGACTCGGGACACGATGCGTTTTTCCCAAGCGTTTAGGAAAAACGTTGCGTTTTAACGTGCATATACACGGCACCAGTGAGAAAACGCACCGGTAAAACGCTTGGACGCGCTATTTGGAATTCGAAATGAACCGATTTCTTGACGCATGCGTTTTCTCGTCGGTTAGGCGGGCAACATGACAAACACAAAATCCCTGCTATTTTGCTACTAAAAATGTCTGCTTCCACGATTTGTTTACTATCGAAAGAGACAAAATGACGGAGCAACTACAACAAGATATTTTGTATGAATTTTTCGATGCGTTTGAGTCATTACCGTGCCTCTGGCACACGAACGAAATACATGCCATACGCGCATGTGCGGCGCACTGCATTAAACGTGCTTACCGCCACAGCAAGATATTCATTATCTCCGACAGCATGGCTTCCCTACTTGCGCTGGACTCTAATAGCTACGAGTCCAAGCAGGTGTGGGAATGTATGCTTGCACTCAACGCATTGGGGGTGACGAATAAAGTCACCCTCATGTGGGTTCCAGGACACGCCGGGATCGAAGGCAATGAAAATGCCGACGCCTTGGCGAGAATAGGGAGCGCGCTACCCTTCATTGGGCCTGAACCCTTCTGCGCCTTCCCGAGAAACCGCCAAACCCTAGAGATTGGCCTATGGGAAGAAAAGAGAAAGGAAGCATACTGGAAGTCTGTCACAGGCCACAGACAATCCAAAATATTCCTCACTCACTCTAAGAGCTATACCGCCAAAGCAGCACTGAACCTCAGCAAGCCTGAACTTAAGGTACTTACAGGTGCACTCACAGGACATTGCCACGTGAACTACCATTTAAAGAACATGGGTAAAGTCTTGAATGACACCTGCCGATTCTGCTGAGCATATCATCTGCTCGTGTCCGGCAGTAAAGAACAGACGACTGCTAGCAACGTCCTCTTGGTTTCTATCACCAAGGGAGGCTTGCCAGTTGGCCCCTGGGCAGTTGTGCAGGTTTTTACGGGACCTGCTGACTGACCAGGACTAAAAGTACGGGGATTCACAATAGATCTTTAAGGTCAAAGTGAGCCAAGCTCAAGTAGCAGCATCGCCCCATTACTAATCTAATCTAATCTAATCTGGCACACGAAACATTCCAATTATTTTAACAAAATTATGAAAAATTACTTGGCAATAACTGTAGCTCCTTAATAAGTCTAACATGGGAGTAATCGTACCGATTTAGTAAAAATCATGATTTAACTTATTGTCTATCATGTCGTTGCTCTTCTTCGAGCTTCGTCTGTAGAATTAGGAGCATTGCAGCAAATATAGTCTTTTTTCTTCTTCCTTTTGGTCTAGGCATGTTAAAAAATTAGTTTTACATTGTATTTCTAAGCAAAAATAACAATAAACAAAAATGGCGGACTAACGATTTAACTTCGGGAAAAACGCATCGTGTATTGTACCCTTCACTGCGTTAAAACTGTGCGTTTTGACCTTGGTAAAACGCACCTAGAACGCTTGGGAAAAACGCATCTTGTCCAGAGAGCCTAAGTCTCCGCTTAAGATTTTCTGCACGTCTACATTCTTAAATGGTACCGCTAATTTATTGAATAAACATATAGGTCAAGCGGTACGTTCTGAGGCGTTGACCCTTCGAAAACCAATGTGTCCGCATTAAAATATGCACTATTACCGTCAGTTGTGGCGTTATCCTATTATGATTCATGACGCTCTAAAAGAAGACGTGATGTCTTCACCAGGCAACATGTAATTGTTTAAGTAATGCCCGTGGGTGGCTGTGTTTCACCGAGGGGTCAGCTGGTAAACTACCTTCCGCAGAAAGTTAGGATGGTGCGGTACTTCTTCGCAATTTACAGCCCATTACGAGTTATGGAGGACCTCTGCTCCCCGATGGTGCCTACAGGCGTCTTCTGGCTACCTCTTATCTTCCTTTATTCCTCTAACGGAGTAATCTAACTGTTTTCTGCAATTTTTCTGATTGCGCTCATTGGGAAGTATCAATAAAATTGGCTTTGGCTATCTCCTATTGTACATGTTGAGTTGTAATATAATAAGGAGTTGAGAAGTCTTGGCGAGTACAAGATTCCCTTAGGCGCCCATTCCACCGACCGGCTAGGGCTATTTACAAAAACGGTGACGTGGTAGCAGACATTTAAGACTTAGGTGGCGTTTCCACCGACCTCGCATTGTAGAATGCAAATGACATTGACGGAAATTAGAATTTTTCTTTTTATAGAAATCTATTAAAATGTTTGTACTTAACATATCCCATGACGCCATTTTTTAATTTTAGTTTGTTTGTTTGTGATTTTACTGTATGATCATTGATCAATTTTAACTATGACATAGAGGAAAATAAACGTTTCCGTCAATTCTGCAATGTGAGGTCGGTGGAAACCCCGCCTAAGTCTTGAATGTCTGCTACTACGTCACCGTTTTTGTAAATAGCCCTAGCCGGTCGGTGGAATGGGCGCCTTAAATAATGGCTATGTTTGGAATATTTATTAGCGGGTATTCACAAGTTAACCATAGTTGGCCGAAGACCTATTTCTAATGTATAACTTTCGTATATGCGAAAATGCTTGAGCTCAACCAATCAAAACATTTTGACGTTATTTCTCTAGGGATTCCTATGCGAAAGGGGTCCATTGCCGAATTGTAAATTGATTCATTATTTTTCTTAATAAACTGAGGGCTGCTCCGTCCATCTGATATCAGCAGCGCATGTACGGTTCCCCCAGTCTAAGCAGTGCATTGTGTCATTTGTGTGAGGTGGTGTAGCAGCGCAGTCTAATAGCCCTCCGCACATTGAGCATTTTTCAGTTCTCAGTTTGCACTTATATTTTTATTTAATTGAAAGATCCCAATACCGCGTAGTCCATATACCAACAGCAAATCAAAATTTGTTTAGAACTCAAAATGTTGAGAAGCTTTCGTGCGATTTTATACACTGAACTGAATTTTTAGCGTTGCGTGTATCTTTGTTAGAAGCTGTATATAGGCTTCAATAATTCATGGTACTCGTAAATTGCTGTTGAAAATTATTTATTTCACGCTTCCACTTTTTTCCTTATTCCAGACCAAAGCTCATATAGTTTTCACCTTACAGTTTCATGGTTGCCAAGACTTTTCGTCCCGATTCATCAATAAGACGTCTAAAGAAGTGATGTCTGGTTTTTGCTCGTGTTATTATACCTTATTACTTGTACTAATTTCGGTTACTTGTATTTATCGTATAAAAGTACACTAAATTACCTGAAAACATTTACGTACTACAGATGAGAAATGTCCAGCAGTGTCTCTTTTATTGTTTATTTCTGAGATTGTGTGCTTTATTGGTTGGCGAGGATTTCCTTATTTTCTCCTTCACAACAATAAATCTTGCCATATTCAGCTGAGCATTTAAGTGTAGTAAAATGTTATTAACGTTTGTTTTTGTAATATACAAGTAAGCGTCTCCCTGAAACCCCGAGGCAATATGTTGAAGAATATAACTAATCTTGCTAAATGTTTGAAATGATTTACCTACTAACCTTTAGTTTCTATTGTTGAGCATAATTAAAGAACCTTATCTACTTGGCGTAAAAGAAAGAACAGTCGTTTTGCTGATTACTAGACTATTCTTCGTTCTTCTAGCTACCAGCGTGCTAAAAGTTATTTATTGCCAACTAGAATTATTAGCACATGTACTTTACAGTTTTCTCCAGTCATTTACCGTTCCTTTTGTGTAAGTTATGATTGTTCCGTATATTTATGAATTTTACTTCTTCCCTTTATGCTGCCAACTTGATTCTCTAGAGGCACTTTTCTGATTTTATTATCAACCTTTGATCTTTAGCACAAGCTAGTAGCATCGCAATTGTTCAATGCAATTATGGTCGTATGGCAATTGGAAGTTTATAACAATGAATTTGGGTTAGCGGTGAAGATCTTATTGGTGAAAACACCTGAGATTGGTTTTTTCAGGTTCTCATATATGGTACTGTTAGTATATCGTAGGCGGGGATTCCACCAACGTCAATAGTGATAGTAAATGTAGCATTGACAGCATTTGACAGTCTAAAAATGTCTGCTACCACGTCAATACTACATTTACTATCACTATTGACGTTGGTTGAATCCCCACCTTAATACGAATGCAATAGATGCTAGTGTATTGATTAATGATTTGATTAAGTTTATGATTTAATTAAGTTTGGTCTGCGGCTTTGAAAAGCGATTAAGTGGAGCCAAATTTAAATTTTGCCCTGAAAAAGGAGTGTTTTCATGGGTCCATCCTCACCCTAATGAAGAAAGGAGGGGGATGATTGTAATTTAAATTAAAGGTACAATGCTTTTAAGAATTTAGGCACTTATTTCAATTTAATAGCTGGAGCAATATTTTGTGAGAATTTTTTATTTAAATTAAAGAAGTGGAGCCACCCACCCCACAGTCAATGTTTCTCAAAGGAGTCACAGTCAACGCTCGAAGAATTTACGATAGTAAAATAGATAGCGCCTAACCATAAGCTAAGTATTGGTGAAACGTAGGGGGAAATGGTAAGGTAAGCGATTCTTGGTTGTAGGGTTCCAACATAAAATAAAGAAAATAGCGGCAAATTAACAATTCAACAGGCAAGACTGCCAACAAAAGACCGGCGCTGTAAGTTCTTAAGTTCTGCACCCTTAACTATAGCATTCTAAATAGATGTATATCGAAGTGTTGGGCTTATGGCGAGAGCCACCGCTCAGACTCGGAAACTACTTCGAGCCAGCCTGCGAAAATTTAACTCGGCAGGGTTTCCACATACGTCAATGGTCAATGAGAAATGTGAAATTGACGTTTTAGGAGACATTAAAGACATACTAAAAATTCTGCTTCCACGTCAAAACCATATTTCTCATTGACCATTGACGTATGTGGAAACCCCGCCTTCGCAGCCACAGGTCCCTGTCTTGATTCCTTTGGCAGACAGTGTAGGGGCTCTGTATTGGTACAGTGCATCAGCAGGGCATTGATTTGCAAAATTCGGCTCGGCTATTGTAGCATGTCAAGGAGTATTTCCCAATCTCTTTCTATGTACTTTTCCGTCTACGGTGTGTCAGCACAGTCTTAAAAGTCATTGGTGTCTCCGTATTTAACCCCTCTGCCCCGCGTGGGTTTCGCGGAATCTCCTCCCATCTTTGACAAAGTCGCGCCTTGTCCTGCCCTGTCAATGATTGGCTTACATCATAAGGCCGGTCATCGTTCCAGGAAGAGAAACGTGGCGGTGGCGGCAGCCGCTCTTTTGATGAGTGCGCATGCGTTGACGTTTATAACTTGATGTCCCGGTGGCTGTGAGATAGAAGTGGATAGTTGACGTTGTAGCACACCCCAATTGTGGGGAGGAAATCTGGTTATTATTATTATTATTATTTTTGTAAAGTTGCTGACAGACGTTTTTAGAATTTACAAATACTATTAAACCCTTCTCGACGCCGGGGCTAATTTTGTAATCCTACCTGGGAAATGATGAATTTTAGTTGCAAATTACCCGCACTTAGGCTTATTCCACCGACGTCGATAGTGATTGACGTGGTAGCAGACATTAAAGACAGTGTAAAAATGTCTGCTACCACGTCAATATCAGCATTATTTTGACTATTGACGTCGGTGGAATAACCGCCTTACCCGAGACCCGCCTCTTAAAACCCATCCGTAATATTACCTATGTATTCTTTTCCTTTTGGGTTCAGCGTTGTACGTAGTCTTTTCCAGTGGCCGGGCACAGTTTTGGGTTTACAAGTATGGGCGGAGAGAAGGCAGAGGCGCTTCATGGTCCGTGGTTCGGGAATGGCGACACGGCTAGGCCTCTCATTGGTGGAAAAAATAATTGCCTTATACGGAGACCTGTTATTGATGAGACTCGTCCGGGCCGCTAAGAACTCGACCCGAGCATTGTTCTCGGCGCTGCATCGACGGCCTTTTCCCATTGTGCCATCGGCTAGGTATACAAAGGTTTTTTTTGTATTCCCACCTGGATACTTTTTATCCACTAATGACGGTTTAATTCTCCTCGCAACTGCACGATGTATCAATGCTTAA
This sequence comes from Psococerastis gibbosa, assembly GCA_963971405.1. NCBI lineage: Eukaryota > Metazoa > Arthropoda > Insecta > Psocodea > Psocidae > Psococerastis > Psococerastis gibbosa. Next base: position 9,633,556 of record OZ020484.1, on the reverse strand, counting down.
CGTCACGCCTCTATAACTCTTCAAATCAGAATTTATTCAGTTTCTAAATTCAAATCTGGATCTGCTTCTCATCAGCAGGTCTATATTGTATTTTATTAATTTAAATAAAAACTTAGCTTGTGTGCTTAAACTATTTTTTATTATTTTCTACTATTCTGCGAGCGTATTGGCTGGTTCTTAGGGTTATTTTCTATATTTTACATATTGCATAATCATGTTTCTGCAGGAAATTGCCATGCAATTTTCAATAACGATCAAGTAATCACAGCCTTACTTTTTAAAACGCCACATTAAATTATTACTTAATATGATAAAAATTTAATTTAAATTTATCTATTAATTTTTAATTTAAATTGTTTTGAGATTTTTACTATCACTATAGATAATTTTCATTGAATAAAACCAGACAGTTAAGGCAGAAATTTCAAAATATCTTGTAAACTAATTATGACCGCGTGTTGAACAAAATATATTAATTCCTCGATCTGCAGCCGCCAAGGGCTAAAACATTCTTATATTGTATATTGACATATCACCATGATTGCCACAAGGACATGAAAATTAATTAGGAAAAATTAAATATTTTCTCAGTTAATTTAATTTCCTCACCTGAAGGATTATTTCTCCAGCAGTTGTTATATACGGATTTTTTACAATAGTATAGTAGTAATTCACTCAGGTGAATAATCTGCGTTTCGAGAAAGCTTGTTTTTTTTTTTTTTTACTAATTTTTCAACTGACATGATATCCTTGTGACTGCAAAACGAAGAATTAATTACGATTAATAATTAAGCCTGAGTGCTGAAAATGTTTCGTAAACAAGAAATTATCGTACTTCTTGGACGAAATTAATTAACTCGTTCCACAGCCACAAAGATATAAAAGGGAACAGGTGAAAAAATCTTAAAAAATACGAGCTTTCTGTGAAAGCTGTCTATTTCCCTTACAGATTTACAACTGTGCTACAAAATGGGTTTAAGGCTCTTTATCCAATTTTTTTAAGGTAATAATATTTCAGTTCAGAAAATATAAACTTCCTGCGATAACTTGGATTTTTTATGAGTTTTTTATCTGTTCACTTTGTTATCTTTGTATCTGTGAAATGAGAAATATATATATATATATAATATAATAAATTACTTTCGTCAAAAAATCAGCAAAATTTCCTGTTTACAAAACATTTTGAACACTCAGCCTTAATCCAAAAAGACTTGGTCGTCATTTGTTTAGTAAATTTTTTAAACTGTGTCTTAATAGTTGATGCAGAGAAAACAGAATCTGATCGGCAACAGAAAGGATCCTCTGTCAGTAACCAGGCCTGAATTCCATATAAGGGCAGTGACGGACTGGGCAAACGGGCATTTGCCCGGTGGGCCGGACCAAAAATAGTTGTTTGGGGCCGGATATCCAAAGGAAAAAAAAATCGTAACATATTTCAATAAAATAATATTTGTGTTAATAACAAGCATTACAACAGCATTTTGAATTTCAAATGTAAACGCACGTCCGCCTTTTTGACCTGAGAAAGGGGCCGCGGTATCCGAAAATGCAAGGGCCGATTCCCAGTCCCAGTCCGCTACTGCATAAGGGTTCTAGCATCGCATGGTTAAAGGTTTCTTATTCATTCTTAGAATACAATACAATAATCTACTGCTAAATTATGCCATGGAAAATGAAACCATATTATCGCAGAGGGAAAATTTGAAGACAAAAAAAATACTGAAAACGTGAAATTTTTTGTCATTATTTCATTATGGTAAACAAAAAATAACAACAACTTAGAGTTTTTGTTATTTTTTGTTTATTAAAATGAAATACCACGAAGTCACGAGTAATCTAATTATTTATGTTCATTATGGTCATCCACGGCATAAGTCGTTCAAAATTGTGAACCAATATAATAATTTAATTTAATTTAATAATTAAAAAAATCCCTTTCGGCTCTGTCCGATTAGGTGTAGGGGGAGATTCCGCAGACCCTGCTTTTCCTCTACGCTACCTACAAGGGCGGATTTTGCCTCCAATTTAGGGGGGGGGGGTTCAGTGGATTATAACATTAAAACACATTATTATTTTTAATTGCCACTGTAAACCCATTGTTATCTAGTGTAAGTTCATTTTATGGTCCGGACCCTCTGACCCCCCCCCCTTAAATTCACCCTTGGCTACCTACGCTATGTATGTAATAAAAAATAAAAAAATACTTCATTATTTTCCCGACCACAACATCAACACACAAAACACTCTTGTGTTTCAAAAAAATTAAGACTATGCATTTTTACTTATTAAATTATTTTTACTTTGACTGGGCGTCTTCATGAAATCGTTGATTTATCGTAAAAAGTGTTGATAACCATTATCGTAGATAATAATACGGGCTTTCAGTCAAATTTTAATTCATTCCTCTGCGACCAATATTAACTGAGATATGAATTATATAAGGCTTCAATCGGCCGCCGTCTTGTAACTAAATAGTGAATCTATCTGGTTAACGAACTCGATCAAGACATTTGTATGATCAAAATCAGAATAATATTTACGGAAGTTATACAGTGTTTCCTAAAATCGATACATACATATAACATTTTGAATGGAGGGTGGTTTTAAGCTCAGGGGGTCATGAAATGAAAAGTTGTGAAGAAATTTTCCGAAAATCGAACAATGGTCGCCATCTCAATAGGTAGATGCATCTCCCTAAAATATATATATATATATATTTACTCCTTGGCGCTACGGCCCGTGAAAGAGTGGGGCGAAAATTCCAAAATTCGCCCAAAGATTCTGATTAATTATGTATACAGTATACATAATTATTAATTTTTTTTTTTTTTTTTTACCTTCGTGGGGCCTACTCGTTTGAGTTCCTATAAGCGTCGACCTAGAAGGTCTTTTGCTTCCACGTTTGCCGTCTACGCCCATCTTATAACACCAGTCTTTTTGATAAATTCTAGTGTTTTTGTGATGGGATTAGATCGGATGGTTTCCTCTTCAGACCTAGGGTGGCCAAGAGTTTGGTATCGAGTTTTTCCCAGCGCTTCACATTCAAAGAGAATGTGTTCAGCTGTTTCTTCTTCAACTTCACACAGTCTGCATCTACTGTCGTTTTTCACGCCAACCCTAAGCATGTGTTTGTTGAAGTGGCCGTGGCCCGTAAGCGTGCCAACCACCCTTCTAGCTTGCTCTCTACTTAAAGAGAGAAGCTGATCGGTGAGCTTTTTACTAGGACCCGGAATAACCTTCTTAGCAAATCTGCTTTCCGGGACTTTCTTCCATTCCTCTGCAGTTTTTCTCTGCACCCATTTTTGTACAGAAGTACGGGCCTGGCAATAAGCCATCCCATACTTAGGTTCTGCACCAATGAATGGCGTTTCTGCACCTTTTCGAGCCAGCTCGTCGGCTCTTTCATTCCCATCAAAGTTCGAGTGATTATTAATTAATAAACACAATTTTCCTTCTATCTTCTTTCTTGTACTAAGCGTAGTATATTACTTACCATGAGATAATGTGATATAATGGTTGCATTATGTCTCTCCCATACTATGCCCGTATGATACATCGATGCACGGTCCGAGTTGACCTTGTAAAATTTGACAGGGTTCTTAACCAATGCGGTCGCAAGGTTATTCCGCCATTTAGGTTTCACACCGTATATTATGGGCCAAGCAATCGTATTTCGCCCGTGCTTAGCCGCCCTATCCTTGCTATTGTTCGGGAACTGCACTTTGAGTATGTGGTTTAAAGCAGGGCAGTGACGGCTCTAGAAATTATAAGGCGGGGGGCCATTGGGGGGGGGGGGGTGCATGACTTCCATCTGGGGGGCCAAAAAAAAAAATTCCTTGTTCACTGGGAGTAGGTATAATGTAAGTAAGTAACTTGTAGTCTTGTGAGCAGTTTTAATTCTGACGTTTTCGAATTACAAAAATTCTACTACGTATATATATCATGTTAAATGTCTCAAAAGGGGGGGCAAGGGGGGCCGGAGAAACTTTTGGGGGGGGGGCGAGAACCCACATTAAGGGGTGGGGGGCTAATACTTCTGATGGGTTTACCATAAGGAATGCCGTAGCAAACGTAGTAAGGCGCGGTTTCCACCGACCTGCTAGTGCTAAACACAAATACGGTGACATGGTAACAGACATTCAAGACTTAGGCGGGGTTTCCACCGACCTCGCATTGCAGAATGCAAATGACATTGACGGAAATGTTTGTTTTACTCTATGCCATTGTTAAAATTGATCAATGGTCATAGAGTAAAATCACAAACAAACAAACTAAAATTAAGAAATGGCTTCATGGGATATGTTAAGTACAAACATTTTAATAGATTTTTATAAAAAGAAAAATTCAAATTTCCGTCAATGTCATTTGCATTCTGTAATGCGAGGTCGGTGGAAACCCGCCTAAGTCTTGAATGTCTACATGTTACCACGTCACCGTATTTGTATTCAGCACTATAGCAGGTCGGTGGAAACCCTGCCTAATGAAATCATCAAATCCAGTGACAGCTGACATTACTTCATAACTGAGCTACAGCGTGCTGTACGATGGAGATGTCAAACAGGGGTGCCGACGTTTGGACCGAAATTAGCAAGGGAACAAGGCAGTGTGCAAATATTGAGAAGGGTGTTTCGTGCTATTTATCACTCTTTGCAATGCAGGGTATGCGACTTCTCTCTATCACAGCGGTTCCCAGCCTGTGCACCGCTTAGGCTAAGGCGCTTATTCCACATACGTCAATAGTAATTGTAAATATGGTAATGACGGAAATTTCAATTTTTCATTGATACACTACATTCCACTTGTTTTATCAACTATTGATCACTTTTCTTCTATTGACCCGTATGCGCTAAATTTTTGAAATTTGGCGCATTTGTTTTTTGAAATTTTGTTTGTATTTGTTTTCTTCGTACACTTATTACTTTTAATAAAACCTAATAATAGTAGGAGATCCGAAGTAGGATCGACCTTCACTGCTCTGTTTAATGGATGAAAACTGTTTTAGAAACAATCTATTAAAATGTTTGTACTTAACATATTCCATTACGCCATTTTAGTTTGTTATTGTTTGCAGCGCGTGATTTTACTCTATGATCATTGATCAATTTTAACTATGGCATAGAGTAAAATTGAAATGTCCGTCAATACCATATTTACTATTGACTATTGACGTATGTGGAGTAAGCGCCTTAAGAGTGTACAGCCCGTAGGAAATTGGCAGCCCGAAATTTAATAATTTTTATTTTTTATTTAATGAACGAAGCATGTTATTAAAGATTTGGCTCACCAAAGTTGTAGAAGACTACTTCATGCATCATATAATAAGATATTTTTAATTTTCGAAATTTAAATTTTTTCATAAACATGATAATATTTTATAAACAATAACTTTTCACGTATAATCGACTTTATAAAAAAAAAACTATAATTTCGAAAACTAAAAATACCTTATTATATATTATGTATGAAGTAGTCTTCTACAACTTAAATGAGCCAAATCTTTAATAACTTGCTTAGTTATTTAATAAAAAATAACAAGTATTAAATTTCGGGCTGCCATGCAATTTCCTGAACTGGCTGAAATAGCCTTCACATAGTAGTTAGTTATTTAAGGACGTTTTTTATGGACCCAGGCCCTTGTCCAATGCCAACGACCCCATGGATTTCGGACATTATTTATATTGTTAAAAATTTTGGGCCATTAGCAAACTGGTATACATCCTCGATGTCAACCTACACCGGCTACAAGCGATAATGGACAAGCTGAGACAAGCTTACCATTAACGCAATGAAACAGGCGAAAGCACGACTTGACCTAGTACAGATACGAGCCGTCACATAGTAACTATCTTATTAGTTGAAGTATGAAATATTGGATTTCCATGTGCAAGAACTTGGTTTATAAATTCGTTTCTACCACACAAAAAACAATTAATTGATCCAAAAGGCGATCTCATATTATGGGGCTGAAGGGTCAGGATCGAGGGCATTGGCGTAAATAAGGGGGTCCTGGGGGGGGGCTTAGCCCCCCCCCCAGGTCCACCCGAAGCCCTCCCCCAGGATTTTTGGTGACAAAGACGTTTTGGAGGCTAAAGGCATAGATAGTATCCACAATAATGAAAGGAAAACTAGCTAATTCTTAGTATGCTTATTTTACATGAAAAAAATTAACATATTGACCAAGTACTTTCATAAAAAATATATTACTCAAAATGCTTAAACCCCCATTACTTCAGAGCTATTATTTCCACATTTTTCTCCGGGGGAGACCCCCGGGCCCCCCTCAATGGTAGATTTATTCGTCATTATAATATCTCAATTGTACTTCTAGCAAACATTCGCGTAAATAGGGGGGTCCTGGCCGACCCTCCAGGATTTCTGGTGACAAAGACGTTATGGAGGCGAAAGGCATAGTATCCACAATAACGAAAGGGAAATTACTTCTTGGTATGCTTATTTCACATGAAATACATCATGAAAAAAATCAACACATTGAACAAGTACTTTCACAAAAATATATTACTCAAAATGCTTATAACCCCAATATTTCAGACCTATTTTTTCAAAATTTCTCTTCGGGGGAGACCCCCGGGCCCCCCTCAGTGCTATGTTTATTCGCCTATAAAATCTCAAAACAACTGTACTGCTTGCAAAATGCGTAAAACCTCCTTAATTTGGGCCTATTCATCAATTTTTTTTCTCCGGGGGAGACCCCCGGGCCCCCCTTTCTCCAGGTTAACATATTCGTATTTGTTCTCGGGGGGGGGGGGGAGCTCCCCTTTATCCAGGGAATAATGTGCGTAAAACCTCAATAATTTGGGCCCATTTATCGATTTCAAGGTTTCAAGGTCTTGGGGTCCTACAGCCCCCCCCCCCAGAAATTTGGAAAATTTACGCCAATGATCGAGGGGAGTGGAGGCATCGATGACACATATTGCTTCCAACAAGCCAGCAGGCTGTAAATTGAAGAAGAACTGCTTAGCTCAGTTGGGAAGATTATCGTAGTTGGGAACCCCTGCTCTATATTAATACTGTCACTAATGATGTTTCCAATGGCGGATTTACCAATAGGCAACTGAGGCAATTGCCTATCTCCGCGAGCGCGCGTACAATAAAGATTTTTTATTACACAGTTTGCTGAGGTCAAAACGAGAAAGAAAGACATTTTAAGTTAAGGATAAGAAAGTAGGTTATTTTGATTATAAGCACTTTTTTTAAAATAAAAAATAGTGCTTATTATTATTGAAAAATCCCCCCCCCCCCTCCTATACATACAGTAATAATTAATGTCCGCGGCAAATGCAGTGCCTATTTCCGTGAAAAGCCAAATCCGCTCCTGGGTGTTGCAAAAAGCTATAGTTGCTGTTCAAAAATGCAAAAACATGATCATCGCTTGAAAAACATTGGATGGCACCGTTGTAACTACCAAGGCAAGACTTTTCAAGCGATGGTAGAGCCTAAGTTCCTGTCATGTCATTTTTAGTTGTATTTCATTTTTCTGGAGGCCCTCTCTTTGGGTACAAGCCTGTGGGTCGGTATGACGACTTCAGAAATGCTGCCCGTCAAAAGTCAGATGATGTAGTAGATGCGGGAGAAGTGATCGGTAATAGACGGGTACAATACAAAGGCATCTCCGATCTCGGGAATGCGGAGCCTGCTCGTCACAGATCACCTGTGGGCCTTGTCACCGCTAGAGCGTGTTGCCCATCAGATAGCCGCTGATATTACGAACAAACGAAAGGGTTCATTACCATGGCATGAGAGGCGTTGCAAGACAACTTCAGCATGCTTTAGTTTTTGTGGACGACGCCGGGTTCTAAATTTTTTTGGGGGGAAAACTGCCAAAGCCACAAGAAATCCAATACTCATCATACGTGCAATACCTGGAACTTGAGGATTTTTCAGCAAAGGGATTGGCCGCTGTCATAGTCCTTTAAGAGGACATTGGCCATCCCTAGATCATTAAAAGATAGATAGATCGATAGAAAATCCGGGTATTTATTTATTAAAAGAAAAAAAATGAATATAAAATTACAAAGCTCTGCCCGAAGCCGAAGTTGGTTTATATTTTTTTATTTAATTTAATACTTGAGTCAAGATTTGACTTTGTCAATTGTTAGCAAACTATTTCATACATAGTGTTGTACAACGATGATTGCATAAAATTAAAAATTAAATTGTCCTTGTCCGCTAACCACACGCTACGGGAAATGTCGATTTGTGTGCTAGCAGGCGTGCGCTACTCGCACCCTACCAATAGTAGTTTCTCGGCCTAATATTCTGCACAGAAATTATCAAATCAAAAATATTTGTTGCTGAAGAAAACATACAAGATACAGCATTACAATTTGGACCTGTTGCACGTGATGGGTTCTGATAACCCATTGCTTATTGTGTGGGTTTCGTTAAATTAATTTACATAAAAATATAAGACATGGGCTTTTCACACTAGCTGTGGACTGAGGTCTTTTTGTTTGTTTGTTTTATTACTGAAGGAATGACATTCTTTTTCCAGCTAGTTGTCAGTGTTGTTGTTTTTATTAATCGTGCGAAACAAGGTGGCTCCCCCAGGTCTCTATAGCTACGAATTTTCTATAAACCTGGATATGCCTCATTGCTGCGCCCATACTTGCCTTACTTTAGTCACTCCTCGAACACCAGCTGGCGTGATAACTTGGTAAATATGGCCGGTTTCATTTCTCGATCCAATCAAAATCCCCTAATTTCGATGCCGAATTGGGGGGTATTCATAATCGTTTGCTCAAGCGGCGCCGTGACCTTCCCTCTTCGCCGCGCATGCCATCCACATTATTAATGGGCATTGCAGTTGATGGACGTCTGTTCAGGACCTGCTCAGGGTCACTGAGTTGCCCTTGAGCCAGCCTGAAATTTGTTCTTCATGTACCTAGATGTACTGCCGCCGCGGTAAATATTGCATACCATGCTAATGCCCTGGCGGGTTTATTCAAACTTCCGATCGAAAATAGGCCTGTATTTTCGCAGTCGCACATTAACTACTGCACTTCGTTGCCACACATATTGTACACAACGAACATGTATGCCTGCAACAAGCTTACAATGCACGTATGGTATATTACAAGAAGGCCACACCGTATAAAATAAACAAACAAACGGGAAAATTACGGGCCGAAGCAGTTGAATCTGGGATGATAGGCCGTGGTCGTTCTGAAAGCGGAATTAGCTGGAAAATGCTGGAAGTACGCTTTCAAAACGACTATGGCTTATCATCCCGGACTTCGTCACTTAACTCCAGCCGCCAAAGCCTTTGTAATTATATTAGAAAATTACGGGCCCGTGCAAGGCAGTTGGGAACCTTCAATGTCCCCGGAGCCCTATTTCACGGCCCTAATTACTTATGAACCATGGGGTCCCACCATGCAGTACATACTGCTGCGGGAGGGGATCAACATGAGTTGATTTCATTCAATTTACTTCAGTAGCCCTATTCAAACTGGAAAAGGGAGCAAAACTAAAGACATAGTGTCTATAATTTTTGTCAGTCGGGTGCAAACGCACCGTCCTGGGCTCCCTCCTTTGAGCTAAGGTTTCTACTTCGCGTCATATAGTGTTTCTCTCGGGGGAAAATTTGAAAAGAGTGAAATTGTAGTTTTTTAAGCTTTGCATATGTAATATTGCCGGAGCCAGTGCAAAGGCTCTCTAAAGCCAGTTCTGGGGCAGTGTAATGGGCACCAGTATAGCCCAGTTGGTGAAGAACTGAGTCCAACCCCACCCGGCATTCGATAGTGGGAGCTTGTTCGTTTTTGTGCGAGTCTCTATACACATCATGCAATCGGAGACCTGTCGTAACTCAACACGGAACCTAGCCTACAGAGGCAACTGCAGAGGTTATTCAGACACATTCATTGAATTGTTTGTATGCGAATAATTGTTTTATTAAAATAAATAAATGAAACCCTATCAGGTACTGCACGACATAGAGTAGTGATAAAAAGAAAATCCTCACCAGACCTCAGGCCTGTACCATCATTGGCTTGTCGAGCCTGCATAGATTTTTTTCACCATAGCTACTGCCAAAGTCCATCGCTCCATATTACTTATAGAACGATTGGGAACACATAACATTTCACTATTTGCAATCTATGGTCCTACCGCAGATTCCGACACCGAAACACTTTCAGCATTTTTATAAAGACATTCCGAGCTTGTTCATTGCGGCAACTGTATAACATCTCAGTGCGTTTGCCCTGATGATTCCTCTGTTACAACCATAAATTTATCACAAGGAACTTGCCATGAGGCAATGCGACGCCTAATAAATTGATGAGAAATTCCATAGAGTACTTTGTCATTGGTGTCGAAGCAGCATGGACATTGCCTATAATAGTTATTGCGGTTGTTGATATTGGTGATTACATGGAGAATGGCTGGTGTATTGCCATCATGCTGAGATTGATGGGGACAGTGACACTCCCGAATACAATACTTCCAAGTAACAATCACAAAACCTAACCTAATGGATGGAATGTATTTTAGTTGTATGTTAAAAGAGAGTTTTTTTATTGATTGGGATATAGGAGTTCTATGTGTACTCAAGCATATTGATCTATTGTGCCCTCTACAGTGTAGAGTTCCTTCACTATATCACTTCCTAAAGGCATATCTCCCTAAGGAGAGCAAGGATCTAAAGAGACAGAATGAAGAGGTGAAGTCAAATACACAGAATTTTTAGGTTGATCGCTTTAGGTTTTGGTTTTCACCTAACATCTTTATTAGTTGATTAAATTCTATCAACCCTTCAATTAAAAAGTATGACAGATGCTTACTTCACTGTTTTTTTTTAGAAATATGCATAATGAATTGTACCTATCTGATGGTATCTGAGTCAGTTATGTATTTTCGAATAGGCGGATTATGCCCGCAAAATTTTGGTGATAAATGGTGTTGGCTCAGTGGACCTGTCGTAACGTAAGGTATTACATATAAGGTGCCCATTCCATTGACCGGCTAGGGCTATTTCCAAAAACGGTGACGTGGTAGCAGACATTCAAGACTTAGGTGGCGTTTCCACCGACCTCGCATTGCAGAATTGACGGAAATGTTTATTTTCCTCTATGCCATAGTTAAAATTGATCAATGATCATACAGTAAAATCACAAAAAAACAAACTAAAATTAAAAAATGGCGTCATGGGATATGTTAAGTACAAACATTTTAATAGATTTCTATAAAAAGAACAATTCTAATTTCCGTCAATGTCATTTGCATTCTGCAATGCGAGATCGGTGGAAACGCAACCTAAGTCTTGAATGTCTGCTACCACGTCACTGTTTTTGGAAATAGCCCTAGCCGGTCAATGGAATGGGCGCCTAAAGGCGACTGAAGAGGTTATACAATATATTCGTTTTCATTATGCGATTCAGCATGCTAAATGTTTAAAATTGTAAATTCGAAAATGTAAACATCGAATTAAAAATTATACGCTCACATTTTAAATATCTGCAGATAAAGAAATAAAAATATGTATAAAAAATGAAAATGGCCTCAGCCGCCAGGCTGTTAAGGCGCCCATTCCACCGACCGGCTAGGGCTATTTACAAAAACGGTGACGTGGTAGCAGACATTCAAGGTGGCGTTTCCATCGACCTCGCATTGCAGAATGCAAATGACATTGACGGAAATTAGAATTTTTCTTTTTATAGAAATCTATTAAAATGTTTGTACTTAACATATCCCATGACGCCATTTTTTAATTTTAGTTTGTTTGTTTGTGATTTTACTGTATGATCATTGATCAATTTTAACTATGGCATAGAGGAAAATAAACATTTCCGTCAATTCTGCAATGCGAGGTCGGTGGAAACCCCGCCTAAGTCTTGAATGTCTGCTACCACGTCACTGTTTTTGTAAATAGCCCTAGCCGGTCGGTGGAATGGGCGGCTAACGCAAATTTACAATTTCTCGACATTTACGATGGCTCTCAGTGGCTTGCTAAATAAATTTAATTGTTTTATTTTACGATCGAGAATAGGATTCTCGATTTAACATATTTAACACAGTTTAGCATGCTAAATACCGGATAGTGAATTTCCCTATTGTGTATGAAGTATAGTCCTTTACGACTAAATCTGTATATAACATACGTAGAAAATTAAATAACAAATAACAAGAGATTAATCCAGCGGTGACAAAAATGTATGTTCCACATTCTATTAATCTAAGGCGTGTATTCCACTGGTTAATATTCCGTCATTTGTGATTATAAAAAAAATTGAGATTTTTGTTTTAAGATGAGTATTATGTCGATACTTAACTTATATATTATAATAGTCTCCTTAAAACAAAAATCTCAACTTTTTTTAATCGCAAATAAATGACGGTATATTGACCAGTGGAATACACACCTAATGGAGGAGTCATTGGTGTACAACACTGGCGTTACTCTGTGCGACAATGCATGTTGTGTTGCATATTGGCGCTCGATCATGTTTTGTTTACCCTGAGGCCGAGTTGTAACAGTAATCGTGGTCCATTTCGTCATCTCTTGTCTATCAATTAGCGCTGATTTTGGTGTTGCCGATTCAATAAGGGATTACTACTGACGTAAGCTGTGCTGTGTATGACATGTATTGGTTGCCCCAGGAGAGCAACAATAATTGAGGTTTAGAATTTGGGAATATGGGGGGGGGGGGAGCTAACTTGCTGTAAGTTATATCACAGAACACCCGTTGTTTTCATTTTCATCAGTGTATGATCGCTTTTCTCTGTTGTTCAATGAATTAGGGTTGCCAGATTTACAAAACATAAAAACCGGACAGGGAGTCAATGGGCCATTCTATCTAGTGTAAATGTTTCTATAAAGAAACTAGAAAGTAATTTTATCCATTTTGTCTTAAATTTAGTTAATTTTGATCATAGTAGCTTGTATCAGATTTTGAAAATTATTTCGTTCGATCCTCCTGAAAAAAAAATTTTGCACTCGAGCGAAAAGACCGGTCAAACATTTATTTTTTCACCGGTCAGAGGTGTGAAATTCCGGGCACCTGGCAACCCTACAATGAATAGCAATATACATGGATATATTTTGTTGAAACCACTAACGCAAAATCGACATCGAAACCCTATACAGTAGGCATCAGTATTGTTTGGTTTTTGTTTTAATTTCTTCGGATGATTAGAGTTCATATTCATCAATTCCTTTTATTGTTGTACCATACATCAGTGTCTTGAATTTAAGTATTCTGAGTTCGGAAATATAACTAGGCTTAGTTTACTTTTTCGTGCCGGAGGTCCTAGACTTCAAGTTTCTGTGCCCAGTATTCTGCCAAGCTGACAAGAAACTGACAGTGCTCCCCTACCGGCGCTGAGCACACTGCCATGTTAGCTGCAGTTTTGAGCAGGCTCTGTTCCGGCTATTCTCTGATTTCGATTATACGTGTATATGACAGAGCTCGACTATAAAAACAGTAGAGTAGATTATCTTATAGTATACAATACAAATCAAATACAAATAAAAGTTCTGTTTTTTTATGTTTATTATCCTTTTTTTTTTAGGTAAGAGAAATTTTTTCTACATCATGTGATCGAGGTAGCTGAGGTACGCTGCATACGCAAACTATGAACAAGTCAATAGACGTGTTAGGTGAGTACCCCTAATTCCCTAAGCGAACTAAAATTATTTGAGAAGAACAACAACAATGTAACAGGTACTGATCGCGTACGGGCTTCTAAAGCCCAGCGATAACAATTATATTGTAATGTGCGTACGTACTGTATATTGTCTTGGAAAATACATTCCAATACAAATAAAAAAAAAATACCATTACGATTCGACATACTCCATTGTTCAATGTTCCAATATTGAGAAGAACACCAGACTAAATTAGATTTTAAGTAATCCGTATATGACTTCAAAATGTAGACCTATTGAAAATAGTCGTTGACGTTAGGCGCCCATTCCATTGACCGGCTAGGGCTATTTCCAAAACGGTGACGTGGTAGCAGACACTCAAGACTAAGGTAGCGTCTCCACCGACCTCGCATTGCAGATTGCAAGTGACATTGACGGAAATGTTTGTTTTTCTTTTTATAGAAATCTATTAAAATGTTTGTAATTAACTTATCCCATGAAGCCATTTTTTAATTTTAGTTTGTTTGTTTGTGATTTTATTGTATGATCATTGATCAATTTTAACTATGGCATAGAGGAAAATAAACATTTCCGTCAATTCTGCAATGCGAGGTCGGTGGAAACGCCACCTAAGTCTTGAGTGTCTGCTACCACGTCACCGTTTTGGAAATAGCCCTAGCCGGTCAATGGAATGGGCACCTTATTATACCGCCACGCACTGTATCTCTGTTCTTTTATTTTGCAAACCGTGAAAAAAAAATATTTTGATGTTGCTTTAGTAAGTTTCCAAGTTAGTAAGGCACTATATACCCGGGTATTGTCATCCGCCATTTTGTATCCTTTAATTTCTATATGGTAAGTATTGTAAGAAAGTAAAAGATTGAAAATAACTAAAACGCCTTATAGTATTTTTTTATTAAACACTTCCCTAATTGATAGAACGTTTTTTTAAAATAATAACAAATAAATAACGATACATTTCTAAAAATAAATCGGTAAACACCCAATGCTTTGCTTATAGACCAGACTTAAAAAGGATACAACATGGCGGATGACAATACCTGTCTAATATAGAGCCCTACAAGTTAGGTCCTAGTCTTTTAATCTATACAAATAAATAAAAAAATCGGAAGTGTGGAGGTTTATTATGTGCCAATTCTTTTAGAAATGAGTGTTGTGTTATAAGTCTTCTTCAACTTTTAATGCCTCTTCTATCGAAGACTGGCGATAATCATGGCAATTTGGAATTTGGAGACTGTTGCTCTGAAAAAAAAAGTCTACTCTGCAAAACCACTACCTCAGGATGTTCTTCTTCTGTCGGGAGCCCTATGTCCTTCTATCGTCCCTCAGATTATTACATACAGAAGGCGATACTTTTCGTTCCTCATCACATGGCCGAAGTGTGTTAATTTCCGTTTCAAAACCGTTACCAGTACTGTATCCATCCGCCTTGTAGCAGCTTATAGCACATGGTGAAATATTTAATTTAATTCATCGCTGAAATGCAACTCGATGGCCACAATATCTTCTTTTAGTCCTTTGCCCTTTCTTACTAATAATTACTCTAAGCCACAAAAAACTCCACAATAATGGAAATTGTATGTTGGCGTTGCATATACGGTTGGGGCATTACTTCATTCGCAAATTGTAAGGTACCTACATACTCCCCTTGCAACCATATGCCTCATGATTAATACAGGTATTGTGCTAAACGCAGAGAATGTGTCATAAATTTGAAGTGAGTTTTATTGAGGCAACTGTAAATCTCGTCGGTCCGCTACTAAGCGTTTGTCTTTTTTCGTACTACAAGCACAGGTGCGAAAATCGCCTGGTTTTGACCCTGCCTTGACCCTGCTGGTGCATTCCAATGTTTACAGCCCTATTATCAATCAATTGCTGCACGCATTAGATGCATTTGGATATGCATATCGCCTGTGCCACTATGGGCATTGAAGTGCCTTAAACATGGTGTTATTTTTGTTTTGCCTTTCTTTATTTTTATTGTATTAAAATTAGTCTTTGCTCCAATTAGCATGCGGTTTGCTTGGTATGGTAATAATGGTATCGTATATAATTGGTGGCCCAATTATTTAATGACTTCTTCGCTCGTTTAGTTTGCAAAGTAATGTTGGAAGGTAAAGTATTTTTTTAACTTTATCAACTGTCAATTATAGGCAATAGCAAACCTTCTTCGAATGCCTCTTCCATCTAAAATTTGTGATCGTCTTGTCAATTGTAAACAAGTAGATAACGTACTTCGGACTCTCCCCAAAAGGACGTCAAGTATGTACGAATTATGTATCGAATGTATGATGACTGTACTAGGCAGTGGTTTCACGTTGCCTTCTGCATCCTTATGCCGTTGACTCTTCATTGAGTTCCTCCGCCAAAACAGGACAAAAGAGTGCTCTAGTAGTGGTTGCTTATTTAGTGGCGGCAACTATTCGCCCCGTCACACAGTCAACCTCGGGCTACTGTGGCTTTTTCTAGCCCGCACCACTAATTATATTCTTGGATATTTATATATATACTCACTATCTATTGTATTACCATTGTTATTATTATTTTTCTCTTGTTTATTTATCAATATCTTTCTGTGTTTATAGTGGTAAATAATTAGTGTACGTGCTTTTACATTGTTTTTATTAGAAACTGTTTATGGGCCCATCGCGAGCTTAGCCTAACGGGCCTCACATGTTCACAAATGTATGATGAAGGATTTTTTTTTAATAAATTTGCTTCTACTTTTTGACTTTTCCTGTGAATATTGTATACTCTTTTACACTGCGGTTCTTTTGTACTAGTAGTAATGCCGTATTGAGTTAGCAGCACTGCTTGAGCGACAAGGCGATTAGGCACCTCGGAGTATAGGCTGGAACTTGAGCGTAGCTATGAAATCCACCCGTAGGTACTGGAGTAGGGGCCTAGCCTGAGCTCAGTCTACGTTTGTCTGTGCTCGTGGTACCTGTGTTTTAAAGGATTGTGTTGTGATCTGTGACCACTTCTTGTGTTTATTTGTGAATAAATTCCATCCGGAAAATCATACACCTGCGCTAGTGAGAAACACATTTGTTGCATTGGTATTCTTTCTCGAAAGCAACCTTGTTTACTTCTGATTTGAATTTTCCAAAATGGCGGCTGCTTCTTTATGCTTGCTTCTCATATTTTTCCTTGATGTTTTGTTATTTTAAATTTTTAATGTACAGTATTGTGCATTATTTTGGGAGATGCTATTCAAGACGAAGTTAGTCTCTAACTTTTCCCCGTCGGATTCCAATAAAATGAAATTAGAAAGAATTTTGAACAATAGGTAAACAATCATGTAGGTATTGTACCCATGTGACTATGCCTACTTACTTCTTATTCCTTAATACTGTTATAAACGTTTACGACGCACGCTTATAATTATTGTAAAAGAGCAGAAGCTTTTGAGTTGGTATTTTTGTTCTTTTGAATTGAATGGGTATGTTCAAGTTTTTATGACACTCTCGCTTATAAACATTATATATTATAAATAATATAATATAATATTAATATTATAAATATTATAAACAGTTTATGCTTTCGCGTATATTTATTTATTTATTTATTTTAAAAAATATGTTAGTATAATGCATAAGTTGTGGCACGATAATTTTTAATTACGACTGTTCGTTCCGGCACATTTTTTTTTTTAATTATTTATAATTGTATTACAAAATATTTATAAAATGGAAATATCCGAAGAGAATAGTTTCCAATAATACCAGTTTTCTACCGTAAATTTTTTTTTTTTGAGATGAGAGAATTTGTAAAACTCTTGAAATGCAATGCCGTCGGCACATTATTTTCACTTTTGACCACCTCATTTTATAAACTGAATTTCCCTTTCTAGGTTTCTATTTGTACACAATTAAGCCCTTAGTCACAATTGGCTAAGTTAACACTGGGCATGTGTATAAGATTATAATATTTGTTTGTCTTATTAACATGGGACCATTCTATGCCGAACCGGACTGTCGTGCGACGAGTAAATACATACTTGGCCATTTAGACGAACGAGCGGCGTACCTTAAATTTTATTAGTGTTTTTTGCCCATTTCCATCTCATCTATCTGTATATTGTGTGAATGTATGTCCCAAGGACGGGTACAGGGGGGGGGGGGTAGGGGGGGTAGCTGCCCCCCCCCCAAATTTGGTAAATCTATTGTAAATTAAGTTATTACGCTCTAATTTAGTAGTAAGTAATCCTACATAAGTTTTTCCTATTTTGACCCTCGGCTACCCCCCCCCCCCCCCAAAAAAAATGGGCTGGATCCGTCCCTGTCCTGGTATGTCCATATATTGTTTTTTTTTTCCTTCCCACGATTACCTCAATTTGTTATTTGATTTTTATTCCTAGCCGGTAACAGCATGATAGAATTTTACCCTATCCTAAAACACTGCGTTGATAGATGGGACATTTGAATGGAATATAGAATGGTCAGGCCATTAATTTAATACTATACAATAATAATGGTATGGTATGTAATGCTGGCTCGGATTATCAGTAATATCCGTAATAATATTTTTTTTTAATTCTTCAAAACTAAAACCATTCATTGGAAAGCATCTTGTTCTGTTTTGTTGCTGTATGTTGGCACATAAACATACCTGCAGCCTGATCGAGGCGATTATAATACCGGTATTTATTTAATCCCCTGGTATTAAAAATGTAAACAAGTTAATTTTATAATGGAAAGTGCTATTCAAAATTTGTTTGTTTACAGTTATAATCCTAGGGTATTTATTTAACCCCGATATTATAAAGGCTGCTGAAGTTAAAGTATCGATAGAATGGTTTCTCAGGAAAAATATTTTTTTTATTCATCTTCCATGAAATCGAGCCTTTTTTTAATTTCTTTGCGCCCTGAACCGAACTTTCAAGGGGGATGCGACCTAGTGGGTTTGGTTTACATTAATAAGTACTACAACATATGGGAATTTAAGAGAAATCGTTGTGAATATGTGAATTAAGAGAAACCGTTGAAAACAATTAATTTAATCGTATTTTGGCGGTTTTTTCAGTATGAAATCCCCGAAAATAAAGTTATAAAAATAATGACGAAAAAACCTTAGACATTATGTTTGAGAACCTACATGCCGAATTTCATCAAATTCTATTGAGCCGTTGGACCCCAAATTGAGTTACAGATAGACTGACATTTCGTTAAACCGATTTTTTGGTTCTTGCTACCTCAGAACTTGTAAACTCGTTGAAATCTCAAAATCGAACATTTCTACCTACACAGATCATTCCTTATACGTATTAATAGAGAAGCAAAAATACCGTAATCTCATTTTGTTGCTGCATGAGCAACGCATTATATATTTATTAATGTTGTAAATTCGGTGAGAAAATGAATAAAACAAAATATGACTAAACCTGTATGTTTTATTTAGATTAAGAGGAAATGTCAAGTTGAGACGGGTTACTCCAAAGTTGACAATTTTTTTTTTTTTAATTATAGAGAAGGAAATTTTCCGATCCGAAGTTGTATTTTATTCATTGAAATATAATGAGCTAATTTTATGGCGAAGTGATGTTTTGCTAAAACTGAAAGTTCTATTTATAGTCTAACTTCAGTTTGATATGAAAATCTCTATATATATATAATCAGAGGCGGACGCAGCGACCGGCACTGCGGGCAATTGCCCCCCCCCCCCTCCCCTTTGGAAGGCAGTTATATTCTTTGCCTCAAAAATCCAAGTGTTAACTGCACTCAAAATGCGTAAAACCCCACTATTTCAGCCCTATTTTTTCAAAAAAAATATCTTCCGGGGGAGACCCCCGGGCCCCCCTTGTGCACAACTTTATTAATTCTCTGTAATATAGAAACCTTGTTGCTCTCTTATGGCCCCCATCATATCCTCCGAGCGCTCTGGCTCATGCGCAAAGGACACTAAGGTCATAAATGTAAAAGCTACGTCCATGAGAACGGCTTTCCCCATTTTATACACTTTTATGAAAATGGGTAGAGGGGCGCCAAATTATACACCGCCCCCTTCGAAAACCTATCGTTACGCTACTGACAAGTGCCTCCCCCTTTTATGAGGTCTGGGGCCGCCTCTGTATTAAATAGTTATTTAGCTGGAACATACAGGTAGGCGCAATAAATTTTTGATAAATTACTAAAAAATTAAAATGTGTTGGATTTTGGAATGTCCCCCTTGACGGCAACCTTTTCTCTTGAATAGGCTTTAACTTTTCCATTTTCTACTTTGTTACGTTGGTATGTTTGAAAAATATACGATTGATTATATGACTTATTAGAGAAATTATTAAACTAACCTGCTTCAGATGCTGCCTTGTTTTATAAAAGACCCATTCATAAACCATATTTTCATCTACAATCCTCCCAAATTATCAACTCTCCCTATTTTAGAAAAAAAAAAAAATAAGGTGACAGAAACGTGACGGAGGAAATGTGATAGGTCAATTACGGAAGTACGGGAGTTGAAAAGGTGCCAGCAAATAGTGGTAGTTAGAATCCATTTGTTGGCCACGGTAACTACCCAAATTCCCAGGGCTGACGAAATGCAAGAACAATACGGCTCTACCTATATAATCATGGCTCATCAAACCCGCCAAATTAGCCCACCAACTACTGTGGCTTGCTACTTACCACTTGCCTACAAATTAATTCGAGTGATTCAGTGAAAAGTGTCGCGTCTCTTGTGAAATTTCACAGGTTCTGTTGTAGTGGGTAACCAGGATGCGCGGGGTGACATACTTGATAGATGGCTGCCATTTTTTAACGTTTCCATAAATCACGTTACACTGTTCTTGCGTGGGCTTATCATTATTACTGCAGCTATTTCATTATAATTTTATGATGCTTCCTCCTACTAGATGATAACTTACCTATACAGCTATTTCTTTTCTCTCATAAATTCCGACGTTAGCTGGTAATTTAGGCTTGCAATATTAATTATCTTCCGTGATTACTTCTTACTTTATGCCTCAGCTGATGGTGTTTTTTCTTCCTGATGCTGTATACAGTAATGTGGTTATATTCTGAAAAGTTGGTGGTCCCAACGCGTCTTTTTGGCACCGGTTTTAGTATAATTTGTTATGTATTTTGATAAATACACGCATTATTATTATTATTATTATTATTATTATATTATTTGTATTATAAGGGTATAATTGTTAATTTATTTATAAATATATTCCTTCGGCGCAGGGGAGTACCGGCCGGAGAAGAAGAAAAAAAAAAATGATGAAGCCATGTTTAGCAGCACTGTATGAGCTTTTTGCCCCAAAATAGCGCTTGCTTGGGGATGCGGGATGTGATTATTATGTAACTTATTGAATTTTGTAATATATGCTCCTTGTCCAGGGAGTACTGGACAAGGAAAAAGGAAAAAAAATATTATTAATGAAATAAACTTAGATCTACCTATATGTGCTGTTTGTTCTTCAATAACATCATACAATAATATTAAGAGTGTACGTCCGGTAGGAAATAGGTACCCCAATATCCGTTGTTTTTACAAACTTCTTATTTTGTATTTAATTAACTAAGCAAGATATTATAAATATGGCTCATTTAAGTAACTTTCAAAACGTCAAAAATCCATGAAAATTAAAAATTGATTTTATCATCGATTTTCCATCTTGAAGCTGAGTTGAATCAGGATTGCTAATCAAAACGACTTAACTTAACTTGAGCATGGTTTCCAATTTATCAACATTAGTAGATAGAGAATATGAGTAATTTCATAATTTCATGGTAAATAATTTTCCATATCTCGGGGGGAGGGGGGGGGGGGTTTGTCCACCTGACGTCACTCGAAGTGAGATAAATTCTAGATAGGTCAGACCAACACATTAATTACCACACAGCAATAATGGTAGGTAGGGCACGCAATGCATTTGAGTTGAGCGCGAATTTTCTATAATTTTTTCAAAAAATAATTTTTTGTGGAAAACCCAATATTTTTTTGGGAAAGCAACCTATCCGGTTTCGTTACTCAATTTAACACCTAAAACATGCCTGAAGGTAGAAATCAGCGATAGATAGGTTTCACAGAAAAATTATTTTTTAGTCATTTTTCATTAAAATTTACTTATTTTCATTTTTTTTACCCCCAGAAGCAAACTATCAATGGGCAAGCGACCCCCCGCATTTTGTCAACATAAATAACGACCACAATATATGATAATTTAAAAGAAATCGTTGGAGCCGTTTTTGAGAAATATATTTTTTAGACGTTTTTTTTGGAGTTTTTTGAGAATAAAACCCCCCCCAAAGTCCCGGTATAATAAAGCTGAAATAATTATGTTTCCTGAACATTTTACGAAAATGGATTAGTGCCGTTTTGAAAGCTTGCTCCTCAGTTGTAGAAGACTACTTCATGTATAATAGAGTATTTTAATTTTTTAGTGCTGTATCTTTTTCATAAAAATGATTGATCTCTAAAACCTACATGGCCAAAAATTAATAATACCCTATTATATGATGCCTAAAGTAGTATTCTACAACTAAAATGAAACAATAGTTTGATAACTTGTTCAGTTAATAAAATAAAAGTTAATAAGTATTACATTTCGGGCTGCCAATTTCCTACGGGACGTAAACTATTTAAGTGTGTTTCGATATCGAACATGCTTTACGAAGCATAACTTCATGATTTATGACGATTTTTTAACAATTTTATTTGTGTGGACCGAAATAGTCCGATTGGTGAAGAACAAGATTAAGAACAATGTGGTTTGACATAAAGAAGGAAACGATCTGCGCGGGCCCTGAATCCCCCCCCCCAACCCCTTGTAGAGGAAAATGGGGCTACATGGCTAAATGGGGAAATGTTGATATCCACAACATCCCAAACTACCCAAATGGGGCCCAAGACTCAAAAGAGAGGATTCATAGGCCCTCTGTAGGGTTTTAATGGCCATTTTAGATTTAAACAATAAATATATATATATATATATATTTCTGTTAAATTATATTGTACATTAAAGTAATCGCCAAGAAAGTATAAAAGTAAAGGCGTCAAAATCAGGTAGTTCTGTCATTCTCATTGCGCTAATGCCTCAGTGCCTCAGTAGAAAGCTTTCTCTAAGAGATGGTCTCTAAGCAATTTAGGGAAGTTAGTATATTATTTCTCGCCGCTCTCAGTTCATTCGGGAGTTTTTCAAGCTGGGTTAATCCTTGTAGTATAGGATCCAGTCGCTCACGCTTCGCTGTGCGTGGTGCTGGCCTTGCCAGGTCTCCCCTTTGTCTCGTGTTGTAGGTTGGGGATCCCCATTTTGTTTAAATTTCCCCCAAGCCTCAGGCCTTAAGATATGTAAAATGCATCATATATGTAAAGACTTTCACGAGTCCAGTTAGGTACGGTCTTTAGTCGCACCTATTATAGGTCTGATAAAAGAACTTAATTAATAAAATAATAAAGAATTTAATTTTAGCTACTGCCGGACTATGTGTAAAGACTTTTAAGTTTTGTGTAAAGTAAATGATGAAGATAAACTACTGTAAAGTATTACTCAGGAATTTATCGCCTCAATAAAGGCAGTTCGCACTGGTCGTGAATTGGTTGTCGGTAGAGGAAAATATCCGAACTTTAGTGTTGAAATTTGTGGACTTGAATTTCAAAATTTCGGAATGTGACGCATATGACTGGGAAAGTGACCTGCCCTTCTGACAGCGCATTATGCTTGCGTTTCTGCCTGGACAAAGATGCTTTTTTACAGGTAGGAGAACTCATATGTCTTTCGCTTTTTATTTTTTACATTTTTCTGGAACTTCACGGTTTATTTCTAGGTTGTTCACTATTGCGTTATATGTATATTAACTTTAACCAGATTGGCAAAGTAAAGTAAAAGCCATATAGCCAAGTTTAATTCGCTTTAACTAACCAAGCTGCTTGGTAAACTTCTAATCCTACACTAGGTACTGTTGTTTTTTCGCAATGAATCCTTGAATTTTTAATTTTGTAATCAATTTTCAGTCATAACTAAGAATAAACTTTCAATTTTATTATTATACGTTCATATCACATAGACCACATAGGCCTTGTAATTTTTTCTTCAAAACTAAAACCTTGCTTGTGAAATATTTTGTTACTCTATTTAGCCCCTAAAACATTCCTGAAGTTGGTTAGGTATGGATAGAAAAAATGGAAAATATCGGGGGAAAAATTGATTTTTGGCATTTTTCATGAAAATAAGAGACATTTCGTTAAAAAAAAAAAAAAAAAAAAAAAAAAAATGGTCCCTTGGACCTGAAAACGTTTAAATCCGTTGAAATCTCGAAATCGAAAATTTTAGCTATCACAAATCTTTATACTAACTTACAAATAGCAATGAATAAGCTACTTTGGACACGAAAAAGTAAAGTAACAAGCTCACATTTTCATATACACTTTCACGGAACCTGTATCTTATAACAAGAAATCCATTTCAAAGTAGAGTTACTGTTAAGGTAGCCGAGTTGGTTAAGAAACTTTACTCTGCCGTTTTATGAACCTGAAGGCTGGGGTGCGTAACTACCCACAAATGAAATGAAAAATGAAATGAAAATGAAATGAAATGAAAATCGTATATTTATATACATAAGCGTACAATTGTGAATAAAAAAAAGGAATAACTTTTCACCGGGCCTGGGTCTAGGTTCATTCAACCGTCGACGGAAGGGGGAAAATGCTGCTGCCGTTCATGTTGCTGACCACTGAATCCCAATCTGAACAGTAGTTAAGAAACTCAAACCCTTGCCAAGTAATGGGCTATCGTGCCGTTTTTTTTTTTTTTCATTTCTACACTGACCAGATAAACTAATTAACTTCATAGAAATTATTATACCTGACAATTTTTCTAAGCAAATCTTGATAAATTTAGTCATTGAAGTCAGCAAGTCCACACGTTCATATTTTGAATGAACCGTTCTCTGCGCATTAAATAATTCCTTTCAAATCAGTAGAATTACACTGAGATATTGAATTTGGCTACCCCTGGTTCGGAAATGATTCCCAGTAGAGTGGCAGCCACGATGAAAAATGAACCTGTCTCGTCTCCATTTATCATTTCTTTCTGAATAATCCTGGAAATTATGTTTACGTCGCTTGCTCCCTGAAGCGTCCATGTTCGCTTTACCCTATGTGCCGCGTCTCCGATAAATCTCCCCTCTTTTGTCCCCCTCGCTTCTTTATCTAGACGTGGTGTTATTGTGTGCGTTCCTTTCCTGACGTACTTAACATTTCTTGCACTAGGAAACGGCTGTTCTTGTTGACGGGGTGCTGAATCTTGACGAAAAGGCAGCAATGCCCAATGTGGGCAGTAGAGCTGAGGGTTGCCATTTTGGCACCGTTGCTCATAGTCCTTTGGACTATTTACAAAGGGCTTGTGGTCCAGCGTTTAAGACGTCAAGATGTCAGTGTATATACCATATAATACGATACGATAATACGATGCAATATAATGCGTAAATATACTTTAAAATAACTTGTAATATGTTGTATGAAATAGTAATTACTGCTTGGTTAGACCAAATCTTTGTAACTTACCCACTAAATTAAATGAGAAATATAAATTAATAGATTTTTTTGTGAACCCGAGGTGTCCATCTGCTGTCCGTTTCCTCTTTAAAGAACCGGTCTGAGTTTACTCGAACATGCTTTCCAATTTATCAAAATTAGTAGATAGAGAAAATGAGTAATTTCATGGTAAATAATTTTCCTATGGTTGAATTTCCGATATCTCGGGAAGGGGGGGGGGGGGGGGGTTGTCCACCTGACGTCACTCGTCACTGGTGGTGAGGTAAATTCTAGATAGGTCAGACCAACCAACACATTACCACACAGCAATTCTGGCAGGGCACGCAATGCATTTGAGCGTGAATTTTCTATCATTTTTTCAAAAAAACATTTTTTTGTACAAAACCACATACTTTTTTGGGACAGCGACCTGTCCGGTTTCGTTACTCAATTTAACACCTAAAACATACCTGAAGGTAGAAATCATCGATAGAAAGGTGTCGCAGAAAAATTATTTTTTAGTCATTTTTCATTAAAATTTACTTATTTTCATTTTTTTACACCCAGAAGCAAACTATCAAGGGGCAAGCGATCCCCCGCATTTTATCAACATTAAGAACAACTACAATATATGGGAATTTAAAAGAAATCGTTGAAGTTTTTTGAAAATAAAAACCCCCCAAATTGAGTTAGCCCAAAATAAAAAAAATTGTCCCGAGGTATGATTTTTGTGAACCTACATGCCGAATTTCATCAAAATTGACCGAGTAGTTTGCCGGGAAATCGACGAACAGACAGACAGACAGACATTTCGTAAAAACCACTTTTTTGGGTTCCTGGGACCTTAAAACGTGTAAATCCGTTGAAATCTCGGAATCGAAAATTTCGACCGTCACAAAGCTTTCCTTATACTACGTATAAATTCGAAAGCAAAATAGAGAGACTGTGCTGTGTTCATTCTCTATGAATATATCGTGTGTCAATTTTGGCACAGTTGTTTTTCTTCTTCCTCTTCCCTCTTAGTGAGAGTGCACAGCGTGACGGGTCGCCCTAGACCTATTTCTTATACTCGACACGCGAACGTCTTGTAATTGTTTTCCCACTTTTTAAAACACTGCGAAAGAAATGTGGAATTCGCCAACGATGATTTTTGCATAACAAAACATAGTTTTGACCCTGAATCATTAGTCCCTCGAAAGAAAGCGGTCGCAAATACTATTGTACCCGTGAGACCTATTAGCTTTGCCGAACCCTTGTATGGGTAAGTATTTGTTCGGAAAAAGCTACAGGTTGTCAAACATACTTCTGTGTCATTAGTTCTGAGCTCCCTAGGCACTATGTTTGCCAAAAACAGGGAGAGACATTTAAAGGATGCCGCTTTTAACCCCTTTATCCCTCCATTGGTCATTTATATTTATCAAGAGGCTGCCGAGCAATTTGCTGTTCGGGGGAGGCTTTTCTTTGACCCTTCATTGTGTCGTGGGAACGACAAACCAAGTTTTTGTTAGGAACCGAGTCAATCACATTCATTCATGCCCTTTGCTTCTTTCATTGTTTCTCTACTTTTTTGACATTATTTTGTGTTCTGAACCTGCCATTACTCTTCTTCTTCTGGCTCTATAGCCCTTGCTCGACAACGCTCCTCCATTCGTTTCTGTTTTGTACAATGCTCCACCATCTACCGACTCCCAACTCGCGAAAGTCAGTTTCCAACTCATCCTTCCAGCGTTTTCGAGTGTGTGCCATAACACTTATTATTAATATCAGCAAAAGAAAGCGCTCGCAAAAACCATTATACACATATACCCGTGTGGCGTTTGACCGACCGATTAACCTTGTCGAACCCTTTTGTGTGTAAGAATTCAGAAAAAGCCACAGGTTGTCGATGATATTTCTGCTATATTTGTTTTTAACTCTCTGGGGACCATGTTTTGCCAAAAACTGAGGAAAGCAACAGACTGGTTTGATCCCAATGAATCCATCGGTGATACATATCCTTAGGCTGCCGAGAAATTTGTTTTTCTGGGGGACATTTTTTTCGACCAAGTTTTTGCAAGTAGCCGAGTAAATCACATTCATTCATGCCCTCAGTGCTTTTTTCTGAGTTCCTTAACTTTTTCTGACATTATTTTGTGTTCTTAACCTGCGGTAGTGTGTTCCGCAACACTAATTATTAGTGTCCTCAAAAAAAAAGCGAGCCTAAGTACAGTTATGCCCGTGTGACAGACTACTTGTCGAGGCCTTTATTTAGTGTTTGTTAAGAAAAAGTCACATGTTGCCTATTCTGTTTCTGCTATATACATTAGTTTTGAACTCCATGGGGACCATGTTTGCATAAAAAGAATACAGCTAACGGAGTCGATTCTGAAGGCCGGCCCCCCATCCCTTAACTGGCCATGGGCCATTTATCTTTATTATCATTGGGCTGTCGGGAAATCTGTTCTTCTGGGCGGAATTTTTTCAACCATGCATTGTGTTGTGACTCGTGGGTGGTGAGTAACAGAGTTAAACTTATTCATTCCTTACTGTTTCTTGGGTAGTTTCTCAAGTTATTTTCAAATTCTTGTGTGTTCTAAACCTGCTATAGAGTGTGCCGTAACACTAATTATCAGTATTTTCAAAAGAATACGTGGGACCGGTACCTATTGCCCTTATCGACCCCTTTTGTGTGCAAGTATTTGTTCAGAAAAAGTCAAAGGATGTCAAGCTTATTTCTGCTTCAATTGGTTTTAGCTCCCTGGAGACCATGTTTCCCCAAATCCAAGAAAAACAACTAATGTTGGTTTGATTCTAAAAGATGCCGCCTATATCATCCCTCTCCATTGGTCATTTATCATTTATTATCATTAGGCCGCCGGGAAATTTTATTTTTTCGGTACCGAATTTTTTCAACCACGTCGTGAGAGCTACCAACCAAGTTTTTTTGTGCAGCCGAATCAAACACATTTATTCACGCCCTTAACAATAATAATAAAGTCTTAATTGAAAAATAAATAAATATAGATACAGCGAGATGGCCCTCTCTTGCACCTAACTGTGCTTATCAGCGATAGTTTAATTGAAATATTTGTATATAATAAACTTGTACATTCATACCGAATATCAGTCAGACTTTCTATTCACGATCACAGTCACACTAATTCAAATTCAATAAAATAGAAGCTTTCTCAAAACTCAGGCCATATAGACCCAACCAAATTACTGTCATTGCATAAAACAATACTAAAAAGTATAAAGCATTTCATCGTGTTTTTTAGGATACTATAATGTCATTTTTGTTTATAAAGTCTGTAGAAATCTCTTAAAAACAGAATTTTTCAATATTTATTAATTAAGTAACAACTACACGATGGTACCAAATTTACTTAGACCAGGTTAGTAAAGAACCCTAAAAGAGTAGCCAAGGGCACAATTTCCTTTCTGCCTTTGGGATTGATTCTGTGAATATCAACTTCAGTCATTTCATGGTTACTCCACTGGGCGGTACCGAAAATAAGGCGTGTTATGTTTTAATACTATTGCAACATTTTCATGTATTCATTTATTTATTAGAACACATGTATAGCGTTATGGGGCCATATCGTAGGGTCGGCGGCATGTGCACGACATTAACGTTTCCACACAGTCCTGTTTTGTGCGTCCTCGGCTGAGAGCCCCAAAGGCCCAAACTTCTCATTCCTCCGGCGATCTTTCTTCTCAGTGTACCTTTTAGGCTCCATAGTGGTCTTATTCCTTGTAACTCCCGCTTCATTACTCTTTTGGCTAGGTGGTTTTCGTCTCTACGTATTGCGTGTCCCCACCAATTCAGCCTCTTTTCCCTTAGTTTCTTGTGTGCGTCACGGGTTCCCATCTCATGCCTTATGTCTTGGTTTCAACGTTAGTCTCTCTGTCGCCATACCAATATAGTGATAGGTGTTTGTATATTGGACAGGTGGATTGATATAGGAAGCGGCTGCTCGGACCAGGGCGTGGGTAAATACGGTTTGAACCCATATTGACGCGGTGTTTGCCTAGATATACAGTCGGTCTCAAGGAGCTCCTCAAATATTTGTCCAGTTTGTAACAATGGACTGTAATTGTGGCTCGAGCATGTACTTTTCTTAGCGAGGGGTTGATCTTCCCTCACGCTTTTTCCAAGTCGTGCTGAGCCGCTGAGGCGCCATTTTTCTTCTGTTTTTTCTTGTTTCAATTCTTATATGTCTGTATTATCTACAAGAGCTCCACTCTGTCTATAGCTTTGCCCACCTAGTGTCGCCACCCTCCAACCCTTCTATCTTTCTACCATCGTTGCCTTCCACTTCTGCAGCGCAGTTTGTCTTGTGCATTCATACATTCATCGCCGGCCTTTTGAGTTTTAGAAATTTATAAATGCTCGTTTTGAGTAATAATTGTAATTTTTTGAAGAACTTTTGTGGCCCATAGAGGTCCCTTCTCCAATTCCGACAACCCCAAGGATTTCGGACATAATTTGTATTGTTTCCGTATGCATTTTTGGCTATTGGCAAACTGTGTCAACCTACACCGGCTACAAGCAATAATGGACAAGCTGAGACAAGCTTACCATTGACATCTGAAACAGGCATGACTTAACCAAGTACAGATACGAGTCTTTGGGTAATCAAGTATACAGTGTTGCCTGTTTAATGAGAATATTCCTTTAAATATTTTCACTACACTTTTTTTTTTAATATCCGTCGTGCACATTTGTTAATTACGCACGATGACTAGGGGTGGTTTCCACCATCACTGGAACAGTCTCGGTACTGAATACTATTCAACGCCGCCATGCATTGATACATGGCAGTACCTTTATAATACTGTAATAATAATAAAGTTTTTATTGGAAAAAAAATGTAGATACAGCGATATTAGGGCCTTTGTCCTTTCCCTTACACCTAATGTATATATATAAAGTTATGAATAACATTGAACATAACGGTTTTTTTTATAAATCGGTTGTATTTTTATGCCTCAACGGTAGTAACTAGATCTAGACCCCTTTTCTATCAACCACCTAGCCGGGTGGACATTACCTTTCATTCCACTGTAACCAGAATTACAACTCTGCTCAACAAACGCTCACACTTAGACCCATTTTTTGATAAATTAACAGTCTATAGAAGAAAGTGTCTTAATGTATTTGCTTAAATTGCTTGAAATTGCCTCTTTATGGGTATTTCTTTTAATACCATTGCCTCAGCATTGAATTTATTGTTTCTATTTGTTAAGTTATAATATATACTATATATTATAATATATATTATAAGAATTTTTTTATGTTATTATTAATTTAGATTATTGTACAATGTATATGGTGAACACTGTTTTTGTACAATTAAAAACTTATTCTATTCTATTCTAACTGTACATATCAACGACAGTTTAATTGAAATATTGTATATAATAAACTGTATTCATGCCGAATATCAGTCACACCTTCTATTCACGAAAACAGTCATACTTATTCAAATTCGATACCATCCACGGCAATTTTCACACACATTCACACGCAGCCTTGCCTTCGGTGTCAGCGGTTTGCTCACTAACGAGAAACTTATAATATTTGTGTTTAAATACGTTGAGAGATGGAGAGGCACGAGTTTCTATTGGTATCGAGTTCAGTATGCCTTAACGACATTTTTCATGTCCTGGTTGGACCGGGCTTAAATATTGCTGAAAATTATGAAATTGGGCAATTTAAATACACTAGTAGACAACATATATCTTCATATATATTTATAATTAGCTGTTAAACAATAAGCTTCAAAATGTCATTTTGCACTGCTGCGTTTGTCAGCTATTACCCTCCATGCCCCATTGTTGGGCAGGGGAGGCTAGACTGGGATTGACATGGGAAGGTACGGTTTAGCAGCGGTGCAGTGAAGAGGCGGAACTAAGCAAACACCTTGAACAGTTCCTCCGAGTCTTGGGTAGTTCACAGAGTCCAAGTCGACATTCGTGATGTCTACTCAGGTATCCAGCTGTCACGACTATGGTCTTGCAGGAAAATACAAAGGAATTCGGGGTTTTATAGTCGCGAGCGCTGCTGCTGTTAACGAAAGGATGCATTTGGAGTACGATAAGTTAAATAAGTCAATTTTTAGTAATAAAATTGTTTATTGACGCACAGCGAGAAGAATGAGTTTATTATTATCATGACTGATGTTGGCGGGCTAAGTAACTGAACTAATTGTAAGCTAATTCGCTAATCCAAGTACAACTTAATAGTATTTTTATTAGTACTTACTTATTAAATGATATTAATTTTTAGGTTAAATACTCTTCTTTATTTATTGATGGTTTTAATTTTTAATTTAAAATCCTTAAACTAGTAATTAATACTTCTATTTTTATTTTTATTATCTATTTTAATTTGACGCATTTTAAGCTTGGCAACATATCGTACGTATTTCTCGCTCTCAATGAATTCTACAATACGCTCTTCTAATAGGCGATTTAATATATTTTGGAGTTCGTTAAAAATTGATGCAATTGTTTCTGAGCGGCTTTCTAAAACAGTGATTAATTTGCTGTTTCGTTGAAAAATCCGTATCTTACCACAAAATAGATCATGATTGCAATTTGTAATATTGCGAATCCGTTCGTAAGACAAGTATAATGAAGTTCATTTCTAATAACCGCGTGAGGTCCTCCCCCCTAGACGTTTTGCAGCCGCGATTACGCAAAATTATTGTCTTTAAAAGATATATTTTCAATGGCTGTACACGCGGAAGCTAGCTATGCGTTCGGGGAAGGAGGGTTCTCACGTTCGAACGGCAGGAGGCATATAACCGTCGCAAACCAAGATGGATCTGTGGTCTCAGCATCGCGGGATTCTAATCAGCCCGAAGAAAACCGCCGAGCTGCGACCTGCTCCACTTCGGTTCCTACTTCTCCTGTAAGATATCTCTCTCAAACTGTAAATTATGCCCCACTGGAAGAAATATTAGTCTTCCGTGGTTTCATAGGTTGTCTACACGTTATTACCGAGGGAACTCCGATGACGGAACGGTCATCATTTACGTGACGAATGGGTACAAGGTGCTTCCCGTGCGGTTGAATCTTGAGAAAGATGACTGTATTACAAGCCTCGCGGTGTAATAGAAAGCATTGCTGCCCGTTGTTTATTAGGTATATTTATTGGTTACTGCAAAACTTATTGCTTTCCAATTTATACGTAGTATAAGGAAAGCTTTTTGACGGTCCAGATTTTCGATTCCGAGATTTCAACGGAATTACACGTTTAGAGGTACCAGGAACCCAAAAAAGTGGTTTCTACGAAATGTCTTTCTGTCTGTCTGTCGCTCTGTCGCTCTGTCTGTCTGTTCATCGATTTCCGGGCAAACTAATCGGCTGACTTTGATGAAATTTTGCATATAGGTTCACAAAAATCATACGTCGGGACCGTTTTTTATATTTGGGGCTAACTCAATTTGGGGGGGTTTTATTCTCAAAAAACTTTTAAATTCACATTTATTGTAGTTGTTTTTAATGTTGACAAAATGCAGGGGGTCGCTTGCCCCTTGATAGTTTGCTTCTGGGGGTAAAAAAATAAAAATAACTAAATTTTAATGAAAAATGACTAAAAAATCATTTTTCTGCGAAACCTTTCTATCGATGATTTCTACCTTCTGGCATGTTTTAGGCGTTAAATTGAGTAACGAAACCGGACAGGTTACTTTCCCCAAAAACTATTTGGTTTTGTGAAAAAAAATGTTATTTTGAGAAAAATATAGAAAATTCACGCTCATATGCATTGCGTGCTCTTCCATTATTGCTGTGTGGTAATGTGTTGGTCAGATCTATCCAGAATTTACCTCACCTCCAGTGACGTTAGATGGACAACCCCCCCCCCCCTCCCCCGAGATTTTGGGAAATTTAACCATAGGAAAATTATTTTCCATAAAATTAAACTATTTTTGGTAAATTGGAAAGCACGTTCGAGTAAACTCGGACCGGTTCTTTTAATATCGTCAAAAAATTAAAAAAAATATATTAGTATAAGATCCATACCTCTAATTCTGTCAAAATATGGAAAAAATAAATAACAACTTCTATTACATACTTCTATTACATACTTCGGAATAAGTTATGGGACACGCTGTTGGAAACAGGGACGGATCCAGCCCATATTTTTGGGTGGGTCCAAATAGAATAAACTCATTAGTATCGATTAAATTACAACGTAGGTAATTAATTTACTTTCAACAGACTTAGTAAATTTTAGGGGGAGGGCAGCTACACCACCTCTGTATCCGATAAAATTAATTTTTTAATGATTATTAGGGTTTTACTAATTCTAGTTGTAGTTATAACTAGTTTTGCTAAATTACTAAGTTTTTTTGGTGTGTATCTGTATCCGTTCATGGCTGGGAGCTTATAGCGTTACAGGACAGTTTGGGGAGTCGGTCACCTGCTATTGTAAATACCTAAAACGTCACAGGGAGCTCATTAGAATCCGTTCGTTTAAAATTAACTTGGCGGTATCTTCACAGTGCTGATTGTCTCCAGTAGTAGTATGGTTGGACACAGTCCCAGGCCCATAGGACAGTGGACCTCCTGATTATAGTGGATTCCGAGCCACTTGGGAAACACAGTGAAGTCACACGATTAGTTCGGAGGTGATCAGGACAAGTCCTACCATGTTTCCCTATCGGCACTGTGCATACGACCAAGTTATCTGCATCTTTGAACCTGCTCTGGTCCGCTGGATTCAACTTGGTAAGGCGGCCGGCCCTGATTGTCTCCAAGTCTCGTTACTTACAGCATCCCAGATTCATCCAATATTTTTTCACTGATTTAGAGTAAACTTATAATATTTTGATAACACATTATTTATCAATGTCATTTCAAAATCTGACTAAACCGAAAATGATGTCGTGAACTATCTCTCTGGAAGACTTCATGTTTTTTATTGTAAATGCCTTCGGTATTGGATCAATTTATTTCTGTTGTTGGCATTTAATAAATATTCTATTCTATTCTATTCTTAATATCCAAAGAATTGCTATCTTTGTGCATGAACTACTGTATGTTGGATCAGGTATACTGTATTTTTTCCCGCTTGGGAATTTAATACCCGAACAACCTTCCACGGATGTCGATGCCTACGCGTTTCGTCGGCCGCTACCAGCATCATCGTGACAGCAGTGCGACAGTCGTCACGTTTAGGTTCAAGACTAGCCTGGCCTTCACGTCACTCCCGAAATCGAGGAACGGCATATGACTTGTTGGGAATGACGGCAAATTAGATTGGTAGAATACCATCCGTGAAGAGTGGGGGTATGGTTCCCCGGATAAAAATATAATGGGAAGATTGAGATTTATGGAAGGTGCATGATGTGACAGACAAATTGCCGCCTTAATTGTCTAATTAACAGGGATAATTCATCACAGTGCAGTGGACGGAGTCCGATTAGGCAAGGCTCATCTACTTCCATATTCTCATATTTCTCTGTATCCTCCGAAGAGTGCAC
The DNA here is from genome assembly GCA_963971405.1 of Psococerastis gibbosa. NCBI lineage: Eukaryota > Metazoa > Arthropoda > Insecta > Psocodea > Psocidae > Psococerastis > Psococerastis gibbosa. Next base: position 9,598,975 of record OZ020484.1, on the reverse strand, counting down.
CCAGTACTCAAGGACGATTTGAACGCCCGGGAATCGCTGAGAAATTTGTCATATGAAGAAATGGGTTGGTGAATTGTTGGTGCAAAACCACAGAGTTTACATAGTACATCAGAAGATTCTCTCGCTGCCGCTTATGTTGGAATTTCCGAACCCCGTCCACGGGTGACAGCTCAGCGTCAAAAATCTTCTGAAGTAGACTCTGTGGTTAAGCACCAACCCATTTGTTCCAATGTAAAATTTCTCAGCGATTCGCCGGCGTTGGAATTGTCCGTGTGTACCTGACCTTTGACTGCATTTGCTTCATTTGAATTTAGGAGGCCCACCGGCGGCAGCTTAGCGTCAGAAATCTTCTGAAGTAGACTCTGTGGTTAAGCACCAACCCATTTGCTCCAATGACAAATTTCTCAGCGATTCGCCGGCGTTGGAATGGTCCGTGTGTACCAGACCTATGACTGCAGTAAGTGCAGTTGCTTCATTTGAATTTAGGAGGCCCACCGGCGGCAGCTCAGCCGCAAAAATCTTCTGAAGTAGACTCTGTGGTTATGCACCAGCCGGTCCAACCCATTTGCTCGAATGAGAAATCAGTCAGCGATTCGCCGGCGTTGGAATCGTCCGTGTGTACCAGACCTATGCCTGCAGACTGCAGTTGCTTTATTTGAGCGTGCTTGCGTTTTTTGTAAAATTATAGAAGTACCCCTTTGTACCACCGCATAGATTCTCCTTTAAATAGCTAAAAATGCTGCATGTACTTGCTTGTCAATGGTGAGCTTATCTGAGCTTGTCCATTATCGCTTGTAGCTGGTGTAGGTTGACATGGAGAACTTGCACTAGTTTTTCCAAAGGCTAATAATTTATACGGAAACAAGTAAATATCCATAATGTCCGAAAATTCATGGGTTCGTTCGTCCTTGGTATTGGGTAAGGGCCTAGGTCCATAAAAAAGCCATTTCAAAAAATATTTTATAATCCCGGCACCAACATAATCTACATCAGTAAACAAATAACGTTAAAAATCGTGGTCTTCACTGCTCGTCATTTTACCTCTCATGGTTGAACTTGAATTATACTAGTAACACTGAAGCTCCCTTCTTCTTGTCTGCATTCAAGGACAAAGGAACGTCTCTTTGATCTGTAATAAAGTAGTCGGTGTGGTAGAACAAAAAATGATGTTGAGATGGCAGCGTATAGGTAGCCTGGAACATCATTAACCATGGACCTTCCATTGTCTTGTCCGCTGTCACTCATCTTAAGGGTTCATCATACTCGCGACGCTTTCTTCCTCACCCCGTGTCAATTTGATGAGCGTATATGGGTTGCAGAGGTGCCGATTGATGGAACCTTTGACACAGGTCGAAGCTGAACGGGGCTTTGGAACACGTCGGAAAACCTCGTTGTCAACTGAGGAACCTACTCTAGGCCCAAAAGGAGTAAAACCGCGTAAGATGCAATTTTTATGTTAACGCCCTTTAATAATAAATATAAATAAATAAATATTGACTTTTTGTTATATTGCTAAGCCAACCTAGCTATAAAGCCCCCCTCTTACACTCAACTAGGAAGACCTGGGACCGCTTGCTTAACATGCCCTCGTGTGGAACTCGTACCAAGTCTGCACCATTACTCTACATGCCCTGACGTTCTATACAGAGAGATTTGCTCAATGTCTCCGCTTTTTTTCAAAAGTAATTAATCCCAAACCTAAAGGCGTATGCTCATAATTATTATGTCAAATGACAGACCATTTCAAGGGCTTTTATTTGATGTATGATGAATTTTTACTTTTTTCTTCTTCCCTCTTAATGCCGCGTTCGCAGCGTGAGGGGGTCATACTTTTACAAACTGAAAAATACGTTGATACCTAGTAAGCGAGTCTTACAAGTCAGGTTTACACAAAATTCATAATTTGCAGTACAGTAAAAACGGGTGAATCGGGAAAACTTTGCTGTTAAATTTGGGGCCATAATTCAGATTGTCTTAGACGCGAAACTAAAACAAATGAATAAAATTACGCTTCTATGGACAGTGTATTTTAGCCTCAAATCTAACTGCTAACTTTTGTCTTCATTCATGCGTGTGTCCCTATTCACCCGTTTTTACGGTTGATTTAGCACAAGTTCATTAAAAATATCCAATAAATTTGTTCAAAAAAAGCGTATTGGGGGTACTCCGATTTGTTCTTAATGAAGCTATCATTTTACCGTAAGTAATGTGTTAGGTACTATACATTTGGCAATAATCAGTGGAATTCATAATAAGGAGTATTACATTTGAGAAGAAAAAGCAGAAGATCATTGTGTGTTGAATTACCTCTTAATTTGTGAAGTAAAATATTGATTAAACTGATTGTGTTTCAATTTTTTAATGCTACATTATTTTTAAGGTAATGAGATTGTCTTTATGACATTGAATAAGCGATTATGTTGTACGTGTTACGCGTAAATGGGAACATATTTTATGATACGGAAAATTTGAGTAGGCTACATCGACCTGCTCTGTTACGTCAACTGCCTGTGCCTCCTTAACTGCTATGTGCATAGAATAGTACCATACTACTTTAGAGATGTATTTTATTGCGTTGCCGAGAAGTGCATGGCCATTCTATGAAATGACCATAAATAGTTACTTGCGATGTGTGTGGCCCATGTTCTCTACAAGTGGAGAACTTAGTGGAAAATGCGCTAACTACTGAATAAAAATGAGTAAACACATGTGAGGTAGGCTTATTACAGACAAAGGGACGCTGGAAAGGGTATGGGCGGCAGACGGCCCGATAATTGTACCAGATTTACGGCCTTTCTGTTTATGAGGTTGGTAATTGCATGAATGCAATAATTAGTACGGCCCTCGCTTAATCTCGCCGTTTACAGCCCCGGTCAACATTCCCGGCCGTATGGATAATCGCTACCTGCGCATCTTCCTTCCCTTCCTTACATTTGTATACCTTTTCAAAGTGCCCCTGGTTGGGCAAATCTTATGGCAGACTTTCTCAAAGAGATTGTAATTGGGGGTCCACGAAAATTCTGGTTTCGGTTGGGGGGGGGGGGGGGGGTCGCCCCGAACCCATTTCCTGAACTAGCTCCGGTCGGACGTTAACACCTTGTGCTCGGCCAGTGTTTTCCCTCTTGCTCCGGCGAGTTGTTCAATCCTTTCCTCGAGGGTTGTCCACGGTCTGCCGATGGGTCTTCTTCCTTGTGGCCTTGCTTCCGCCAACCTCCGGGTGGTCCTGTTCTCGTCCATCTTTTGGTCCCGCCTTGTTCGACCAGCTATCCGTCTTAGGCACTTCATCTGATTCGCGTTTATTTTACTCAGGTCACTTGTAAGTGTCCTGTTTTCGCTCCCATAGACGAGAATCGGCTCGAAGATGGCTTGTTGGACTATAGTCTTTGTCTTCCGTTAGACTTCTCTCTTTTCGAAAAAGGTGTTGCATATAGAGAAGTAGGCTTTACTTATCAGCGTGACTTGTATCTGTACTTGATTATATCATGCTTTCGCCTGTTACATTGCCTCAATGGTAAGCTTTCTCAACTTGTCCATTATCGCTTGTAGTCGGGGTTGTTTGACATCGAGGACGTATACCAGTTTGTCATTGGCCAAAAATGCATGCGGAAACAATAGAAATATCCGAAATCCATGGGGTCGTTGGTATTGGATGGGTCACTTTAAGTAGGCCTAGGTTCATAAAATGGCTATTTGTTATTAAGGATTGATTTGAACCCGCTAGTGCCATTTTGGAAATGTTTAAAATGTTTGGAGTGAATTTTTAGACATCACATCCATTCTATGCTATGGCTCTTGCCAGTCTCTTGTGGCGCCACAGCCTTGTACTAGGATCCCTGCTGGATGGCTAGAAAAATAAGAAATACTGGTGTAAAACTAGCTGAATAGGACTTGGTGTACCGTCCCTAATGTTGTTATTCCTTGCACTCTGAAGAAAGGACTATAGACAGCCATTATTGGGAAATACGGTTCCCCCTATCCCCCAAGGTCGCGTTTTGACCACCGCGCTCGGCGCTCTCATGTTCAGTAATCGTGGTAATCGTCTTTGAAGCGAAGGTGTTTTATTGTGTAATTAATTGTCGTCAGGAAGGCGGGGATGCTTACACTATAATGGAGAGATGTGGAAGCCATGGGCTCTTCGTTTCGAGGTCAAAGTTTCAACTTTTGGTGGTTTTACCGTTTGTGCAATGTGAATTGTGTTTGTTAGCGGTCTAACCCGTCGACTAACTGATGGCCTTGCAGTTAGATATTGCTCTTAAGACATGGTTAAAATCGGGGCCTCCCTTGTAGTGACTGTGAAGGAGTAATCACAGGGTTTCGTCTGAGTAACATCCAGTGGTGAATTTTTTTCAGTGTGGGATAAAATTCCAAATGGCGTTCCTTCCCGAACAGCAGACGTTAACGCTTTTTTCGATAAAAGGGTTTATTTATTTTTGTTGTAGAACTTAGCTCTGGGTAGTATTTTGATCAGACGGAAAATGCTGTCGCATTTTGGCAATAAGTTTTCAACGACATATTCACGCATTGGGCTCCCATAGGCGCAGAGAGTTTGAACGGCCCAGAGTCGCTATACCTTCATAGAGATATCGTAGTGACTGCGGACGCGGTGAACCTAAAGAACTAAATAACTTAATAGTTTATATTGCAATCCATACATTACAATACAAGTAATTAAAGTAAGCTTACTATGCTTAAGTCTTCAATCTATCATAGAACCTACTGACTATAGACTTTCTATCCACTAGTTCCGCCCCCCCCCCCTCCAAAAATTTCTAGATCCGCTAGTGACTTTTATCGTATATTATATTAATAAACCAGTGTAATAATTTGTGTTAATCAGTTACTGTGTACGTCTAATTTGGTGTGCAGTGGCCGGTCGGCACCCCACGCGTGACAGATGCGCGCGTTCCATCACTGACATGCTCACAGTCTGGCCCATCTCTCTTCACACCACCTTCAACCTTCTTCCACGTCTTCATCTTCACCCGATCCCTCGTATCTTTGAACCCATATTAGTCCCCCAAATGTATTCGTCTTGTCATCAAAGACGATTTCTTTCGTGTTTTTGTTGCCCTGAAGGGTGGTTTACACCTTCATTTGTCAAATGGTGATTGCCTTTTCATCTCAATTGGGTAGGACAAGATTGTGAATTACTGAATTTACATGAAATTGATTGAAATCTCAATAAATAGAGGCTGCTGCACTGAGACTCAGTCCGGGTGTGAGTGCCGTTGTTCTGGTGTCTTAATCTGGTGAAGATATTTCTTAATACTTGAAGAGATTTTCTCGTCAAATTAATTTAATTGTTTTATTATTACTATTATTATTATTATTATTATTGTAAACTTGCTTCTTGTAGTTCAAAGTCGCAGGTGAAACTTGAGCAGAGAAAATGAGATCTTACATATCGCACTTTGTACATTATGTAATTTCAGATCTTAAGAAGTTTAAACACTTTCCACCATATATGCCGCCGCGGCATTTCTTAACATTGATGTCTGAACTTGAACTGAACTTCGTCAAACTGAGACAGTCGTTGGTAGATAGTACGAAGATACGAATTCGTAACGAAGCTGGCTTTGCGCACCTAATGGTCCGTCCACGATATCAGACTCAATCATATGAGCTGTCGAGAATATGTTCTTATTAACCACGTCTTCGATAACTCTTGAGATCCCCACTTGACTTGACACCCTCTTTATCCGTCCCCAATTCGGATGAAAATGCTCCTCTTGAACTATTCTATTTAGCTGTCGTCTGTATTGAAGTAGGTTCTTATGTTATCTTGTATTGTTGTTGGTCGTCGTCTTGAGAATGGTTAGGTTGCTAAAACGGGGGTCATGTGTTCCCATGTGTTGGAGAGACATCCTAGAGGTTTTACGAGTGTTTTATTGGCTAAAAGTGTGCCGTTTATGGCAGCACAAGTGATGGTTATGCACTTTCTTTGTGGTATACTTCATATACAGTACAATATGGACTAGATGTAGGAGTCAGAGGCTAGAGTTTTCAAGTGTGAACTTAATTTTATGAAATATTTTATTGCTACTCTTCCTTGGGGTGAAGGAGTCTGCCCTTAGGGTGCCTCAAGTTAAGAAACAGACTCTTTCCCCTCCGCCAGGTAGACAGGATTGCTTAAATCAGAAATATGCTGAAAGCATGCGTTGGAAAACAAACAAACAAATAAAGGTTACTCTTGAGTTTGACATTATTAGTGTTAACATTTATTACCTTTTTCTCAATTATTAGGCTATTTTTGGTTTATGGTTTAACATGGGCTAAATACAAATTGTGTCTATGTCTCGATTAATATTTGCTAGAACTGCATTGTATAGAGAAATGAGAATCTATTTGGGTTTGATAGGCTCTTCAAATAATGGAATTGTTAGCCACATAATAATTTATTCATTATTTCCCGCCTTATTGATTAATTGTTTGTAACCTTGGCGAAATCTGATGCATTTTGAATTTTGAAGCCATGGGCTATATCTCAGACAAACAGCCAAGAGTGACTTTGCCGAAACCAAAGATCATTAGTGAGTTGTCGGATGTGTGGCCCAATATAATTTTGTTGTTAAACGGTGATGTTGTAGGCTTGGCTGTTTTGATATCCAATTAATTGGGTGAAAGGTTTGTGTATGCTATTTAAGGTGTGCAATTTGTAGCTACTGCTTTTGACGCATGAAATATGAGAGAATGCTATTAGGCTAAATGTTGAAAGCTGGATTATAATGGTGATTGGTGATGTAGGCTGCAACTTGACTGAAACGTACGGCAAGAAAAGTTTGTACCTTACTAACATAATGTTTGATAGAGTAGTACTTACTCTGGGTAACTTATTTTATTTTATTTATTTCCGTTTTGAAATCTAGTTTGATTTCCCCTTGTTGTTTTTACATGTGTCGTGTATTCCCACAAGTTTCATCCAATTCAGGACGCGCAGTTTTTCTGAGTCTAATAAATTAATACATGCAACATTAAACAATATATTGGTATACCGAATAATTATCCAACAAGAGATAAATGATGCACTGTCAAATTGTATGAATATATTTCTCATAATATGTGCATTCAGAAGAAGCTATGTACTAAACCGTAGCTATACGTTTTGACCCACTCGCTCATCTTGTGTCATTACGGATGGACCTTGGTCCTGGCCGGGTACCTACAAAAACTCGCAGAGCCATTTGTTAAGCACTAACTACCGGACCATCACTCTTCATTGCCACCATGACCCTGTGAGCACTTGCTGAATACGATATTATAGCCCCCACCCGAGCAATACTCCATTACAATATTCGTATACTTGGTGATGACGTATGGTAACTACGACCACCTAAAATAAATGGTCTGGAAATGTTTGCGAAGGTCATATCGTAATTTAAAGATGCTACAATTACCTTGGCAAGCCCATGTTACCAATGAGGAGGTTCTAACCAGAATAAGCGAAAGCAAAACTCTGGTTGCATCTACAGTATATATATACAATAAGAGCTAACTGGATCGGACATTTGCTACGACACGAGAACTTCGTAAGCTGCATCGTAGAAGGCGTCAACGGACCTGGGCACCCGAGAGAAGAATATTTACAGCAAGTGATGGAGGATGTAGGGGTCAATACATACGTGGAGCTGAAAAGGGCGTCCCAGGATCGAGGGGAGTGGATGCCAAATGTTGCTGCCAATCAGCCAGCCGGCTGTAACTTGAAGAAGAAGAAAGAGAGAATGTTGTAGAAGATGATTTCTTCTCTTTTTGAAATGGGTGGCTTTCAGAAGTGGCTGTAGTTTGTAAGACTTAGTAGAACTTCAATTATCCGAGCATTTTTTAGTGCTGCATTCAATTAGTATAGTTAATAAACCATGTCGCAGATAGATAGACGGCCAGATACATTTAAAATACTTTCAGTCATCATCACTTCTCTTCTGATTCTTTGTAGGATCTTAGCCTTAGGCGGCTATTCCACCGGCCAATTTGCTTCACTTGTGAAGCTGCGAATTTTGTCATTGACGTTTGTTTTGTTTTAAGGAGACTATTATGTAGATACTTAACTTATCTAAGTTATAATATTATCAATGATGTCTGCTCCCATATTATAACTTAATTTATAATAGATAGGTTAAGTATCTACATAATAGTCTCCTTAAAACAAAACAAAGTGAAGGAAATTGGCCGGTGGAATAGCCGCAGTAGTATCCTTCCTGTGCGCTCTTTTAAATGAAAACTGCGTGTAAATAGTGGAGAATTCAAGCCAACTCTTGAAGACCTATCCGCGTGACTGGCCTGAGTGAAGATTCTTTTTCGGCACTGGTGTTGAATATGCACAAATCCTTCACTGTCTTGAGCATGTTTATATGCATAAATTAGGCCAGTACACAGAATTTCGCAGCGAGGTGCGTTCTTGTGTTTTTCTAGTGGATAGTAAACAATGACGTCATTGCTCACAGCATGCCTGCTGTCTCCCTTTGTCATCAACTCATCGTCACCTTTGATTCCTCAATTTCTTCTCACAACCTATTTGATACCTCGATGTAAACATCCTTCGATGAAGAATAGCCTAACGGGGTCCTGTAATTGACATCAACGGTGGCACTACAATGCGCAAGTCATCGACTTATCTTCAAATGTTTTGGGTGTATCGAACATCCACGACTCCTCATAAATCTAGCCATTTACAAAATTAGATTCTAATTTATTTGCTGTCAATGGAGACGATCGTTGAATTGACCAATATAAATAAAAGCACACTGTAGCGTATAAGATAATAATGGCTTGGCGTTGCCAGCAAGCTTTTTAATCTTGGGTCTCGGCGATAATATTCGTGGATTATACGAGTAAGTCTGTTGCGTAAGTTCTAAATTTTTTGCCTTTGAAGACGAGGATGAGGAGTACATCAAAAACTTTGTAACAATAAGCAGTAAACAGTTTTTATGTACATAAAAAAGAGAAGGTTACTGAAACTCTTCGGAAACAGCTTGTCTGCCTAACTACCTACTATAAAGTCCCTGCGCTTACCTTGTGTACAAATTTTACCTGTATGAAACACCAATCTACTGCTGGTGAGTGTAGAGCAGTAGAGGCACGTGAATCTCAATAAGGTATGAACACAAATAAATTGACCAGACTAAAGGAATAAAGGATACAAAATAATCTTTCTTTTCTTTAATAAATTAAAATTCTTTTATTTTTTTTTATTAATAAATGTAAAAGACACTTAACACATTTGTGCCCTTTCTTGCATTCGACCAAAAAACAGTTTTACTATTAAATTGGCTCTAGGCCTCCAGACCTCACACCGTGCCGACTGCCGAGTTAGTTTAAGCTTGTACAGTACTACAAGTAGTATAACCGCTCATCCTCATTGAAACAACCCATTCATCCAAGAAGTAATATTTATCATTGCCCTGTTTGGTATTCTAAATTACCTAAGTTGACTTCTTGCTTCTTAATATTTTAGATTATTATTAAACTATTCGGTCACTGTTGATTCTTCCCGTTTTTTTCACTTTTTTAGTTTTACCCAGCAATACAGCTTAGTTGCCGATAACTATTTCTTTGGTAATTATGTTTTAAAAAAGGATGTGAAGACTCCTATTATCTATTATATATCCTTTACAAACGACTTGGTCTTCTAGTTTTTCGCTGCTGATTTCGAGGTTTTCTTTCACTCTTTTAGTTTTACCCTGTAACACAGCTTATTTGCCGATAACTTTATTTATTTGGCAATTATGTTTTAAGGAAGTAAAGACTCCTGTCCTTGACAAACGACGTGGCCTTCTAGTTTTTCGCTGCTGATTTCGACGTTTTCTTTCACTCTTTTAGTTTTACCCAGCAACACAGCTTAGTTGCCGATAACTTTATTTCTTTGGCAATTATGTTTTAAAGGAAGTGAAGACTCATATCCTTGACAGACGACGTGGTCTCCTAGTTTTTCGCTGCTGATTTCGGCGTTTTCTTTCACTCTTTTAGTTTTACCCAGCAACACAGCTTAGTTGCCGATAACTTTATTTCTTTGGCAATTATGTTTTAAAGGAAGTGAAGACTCCTATCCTTGACAGACGACGTGGTCTCCTAGTTTTTCGCTGCTGATTTCGACGTTTTCTTTCACTCTTTTAGTTTTACCCAGCAACACAGCTTAGTTGCCGATAACTTTATTTCTTTGGCAATTATGTTTTAAAGGAAGTGAAGGCTCCTATCCTTGACAGACGACGTGGCCTTCACGTTTTTCGCTGCTCATTTCGACGTTTTGGGCATACCCTTGGGACGTGCAATGCTTAGCCTTGACATTTGTCGAAGCGCTAAGGACAATTATATCTTGTTCCATGGACAAAAGGACATGAGTCTTCTTTGTAAAAATTATGTACGCAGAGCCTTGTCCTTCGGGAACTCCTACCAGCCTCGGTGGGTCTCTCGAGAGTACTATAATGATGGGATGTGTGCAGAGCTATTCATTTTTGCTATGATGACCTTGGTTGTCCGAACAGAGAGTACTTTACTCGCAAAAAATGAGTACCTCGCTGCTTCCTTGCTCTTGACGGACTCTGGTCAGTGTTCCAGGTTCCTATTGCCCATAATATTTTCCGCAGTTTCTAGTATTAGGATTAGCTACGCTGTGTATTGACTACCATAGATTAAAAACACTAGTATTGAATTTTTAGGACCTTGCCTACAGGTGGGATGTCCATATTATAGGGGCTGTATAAAAGTTGGATTCTTCCTGCAGCCCTATTATGGCGATTTGTGGTTAACATAATACCAGTTTTTTTTTAATACCGCATTTGTAACATGTCACGTGACGGTGTTCAAATATGCGCGGGAAATTCAAAGTTAACAAATGTTTGCATTGTTTTATAATTGAAGGAAATACTAATAAACTTCAAAATGTACAAGTAGAATTTTGAAATATAGTATTAAGAATTTCAATAATTAATGTGTCTACATCTAAGGGAGAAAAAAATTAAAAACTCACCAAAAATACAGCCTTGGATTAATTTATCAAGTAGAATTTCCCGCGCATTTTGTACTAATTTATTTCAAACAATTGAATAAACCCCGGTATTATGTTAATCCCCAATCGCTAATATATGGGACTGCTGACCTTAGTATTAGGTGATAAACGATTGAGAGTCATTTCATCATTTTTCCCTCTTAAAATTCGGGATGCCTACATTTTTTTCATGTTTTCATTGTCTCCTTAAATCATGCCCATATAGCTATTGCAAGGCCGTAACCAGGATTTTTTTTTCGGGGATGGGGGCGGGGGGGGTTTCAGAAATTTCACTGGATATTACATAGTAGTTTCTATTTTTCCTCACAAAATCCGATTCTATCTAGTGTCAAGCCATTTCATTTCGGGAGGGTTAGAACCCCCCCCCCCCCCTTGGCTACGGCCGTGAGCTATTGCACTACTGTATGCATGGCACCTTTTTTGTAGACTACAATACTTACTACTACTACTTGCCAACGGCCTTACCATGTTGATTCCAATAGAACAGAGCATGTTAATTTCAAACTGCGGCAAACTTGGTATTGTGCACAGCGTTTGCAGGGGAACATGGTGGGAGATGATAACGTGCTTATAAGTATAAGTACGTGTCGAGTCCTGGTCACCTCCGATTTAATCGTGTGACTTTACCATGTTCCCCAAGTGGTTCGGAATCCACTATAATCAGGAGGTCCACCCTGTCAGTCAACTCCCCTTTCCCCCGTGGTGAATGAGTCTGCCCTTAGGGTGCCTCAAGTTAACAAACAGACTCACTCCCCCCGCCAGGCTGACAGGGTTGCTTAAAGCAGAAATGCTGAAAGGCGTTGGAAACAACAACAACTACTACTTATAGTAGTGCAGGCTAAATCGATAGTGAATCCGGTACATCCGCTCATTCCATTTTCACACTTCACTCAATTCCACTTCTTTATGAACCAGCTGTGGGCTTCTTTCTGATTTCTTTGTTGTTGCCCTAGTTGAGTGTTGGCGCATTGTTCGGCTCTCCTGCTTTGGTCTGCCCCCCGGTCTTCTGCCGATGTTCCGGCCACTGTGAACGAAGACAATGGGGTCGCGACTTGGCGCTACACACACTACCAATCATGCTTATTCTTTTGAGCCCCGTTCCTTTCTACACGAATCCTTTGGCAGGCTTGATGATCAAACATATTGTGCGGTTGCCGTTACTACCAGTTTCGCTGCTTTTTCGGCGATAATTATGAGCCCATTCTGTTGTGCTGGATTGTGCGGTGTGAGAGTGGGATTGGGTTTTCCTTGTCTTGTGGCGGTGCAGTATTACTAATTTACGTGTATCATGTAGTTATATTAATCTTGCAATTAAATACATTGTTTCGTCGTGCTCCAATAGCTTTTATAGTTTCGGAGCAGCTGCTTGAAATATACTTGATGAGACATTGGCTAGATTATGCCAATCATGAAGGCATGGGAGCCCTAATTGTATTTTGTCTAATTATTGTATTTGTTGGAAATAAAGAATTGTTATTATTATTAATATTATTGTATTATTAGTATTATTTGAAGGGTTTATGATGGACCTAGCGTAGGACTATTTGTAGTGGCCCATATAACCTTGCCCTAACCATAACTCTATTGATTTTTTTTTTTTTGGTTTTTGGTCATTGACAAGCAGGCGTCCGTAATTAAAAATCTTAAAATTTATGTTGCGGGATAACCTCGCATAATAGAAGAAACATTATTATTATTATCCAATGCCCACTCTTGGCATCTCTGCCATTCGGTGTCGCGCAAGCCAGTATAGATCAGCGAGGAGATATTCTCCTGTGTTCACCGACGAGTCTCGAGCGTCTGCAAGCCCCGGGCATCCAAAGAGATGATCGGCCACCATTGAGGGGTGTCCACACAGGGAAACAAAACTTCTCCATAACGGCCAAATTTGGGCCTTTCGACCCACTCCTGCAATTAACACATAACGAATAATACAATGTTATACAATAAGATATGGACATGTAGAGTTGTGGTTCAGACTCGGACTTTCACCCGAAAGGTTGTTGGTTCGAGTCTCACACTTGCTACATTTTCTGGCCATACTTCAAAGGGAAGTAGTCTTGGTGGAGTGTAAGAGAGGGCTTTATAGCCCTAACTCCGCTGGGTGGGCTTAGTAATAGAACAAAAACATTAATACCAGACTTGGTACTGGACGCAACCTAAAAACTTTGAAACCGAATACGGAACACTTTATGCACTCGCATATGTATAAGTCTATTCCGTTGTACAATTCCCTACCGGACAACATAAAAGACACCGTCAGCATAACAAGTTTCAGGACTCTTATTAACTACCTAATTTCTTCCAACCCTAATAACATCACGTCCTTACTTGGCAACTAGAGTTAATGAAAATTGAGATATATACTGTAACGTGCGGATGTTCTCTTAGTGTCGATTGTGAACCAATATTTTCATTTTTTGAACCAATATTTTCATTTTTTATTCTTTTAGCCTACATTAATTCAGTTAATGCACAATTATTCTCTATTAACGTTTAAATTTTTTTATATATTTATTTATTTATTACTTGTACTAATTTTCACTTGTGCTAATTTTTCACTTGTACTTTTAAAGGGGGGCCCAGCACGGGACCTTTCCTTTGGGCCCCTCCTGCATTTCTTTTTTAATATTGTAAATGTTGTTTTGATTTGATTTAATAAATTTGATTTGATTTGATTTGAAAAAGTCAATATTTATTTATTTAAGATATTACAAATTTAATCATAAAAACTTAAAGGCCATTTGCACACCATTTACGCACCATACATACCCGAAATATGGAGCACAAAGGGAAGACATAAAATGTGATTAGTGTCAGGTCGGGATAAGCTGAGTAGTAAATGCAGGTTGGCTGTAGCGGAGGACAGTAGCCTTTGCTCCATGTCCGCATGCCTCCGTAATGAGAAAAAGATTGGTCCTGCCTCCGTAAGATTTATGTTTTTCTAATTATTTAAATTCGCCGCGGTAGTGGGCCCATTGTTTTTCCAGTCGCTGAGTTTGTTTAGTCCATGAGTTCTTGGAAGTCTGCCTAAATTAACAAGTCCCCATTGCTGTCCTATAACCTTCATCGCCTTTGTACTAATATGGCTTTATTTTTTTGTGCAGGTGAGTGATTCAGGCAATTATGCTTGGCCTTCGCTGTCGCTGTTGCGGTGAGTTTTTAGGTTAGGTTAAATAAATGTTGTGTTGTAAATTTTTGCGCCGCGTTACGTAGTTTTACCAAGGTAAAGTAAAGGTTTGTTTACTTCCAAATTAAGTCCATCATTCACTCTCTATTTCTTGTTTTTATTTCTGTCAGTGGGTCCTCTATGGCACAGTCTAAGAATTCAAATATTCTAGTAGTTTTGTGATATGTAATTTTTTTAAGGACTTCTTAAGGACCTATATAGTATAATATATATATAGAATGGACCTTATAGGGGTTCACAGGTCCCTTGTCCAATGCCAACGACATGGATTTCGGGCATTATTTGCATTGCTTCCGTATAAATTTGGTCATTGACAAGCAGGCACCCGTAAGTAAAAAGATTAAAATTTATGTTGCGGGATCGCACTATGGAAGAAAAGAAAAAAGAAATAAAAAAGACTTTATTCTCCATTCAGGCCTTTCGGCCCACTCCTACAATTAACACATAGTGAATAATACAATGCTATACATTAAGATTTGACATGTAGAGTTGTGGTACAGACTCGGACTTTCACCAGAAATGTTGTTGGTTCGAGTCCCACACTTGCTACATTTTCTGGCCATGCTTCGGAGGGCATATAAAGCAGGCGGTCCCGGGTCTTCCTAGTTGCGTGCAAGGGAAGGTTTGATTGCCCTAACTCCGCTAGGTCGGCTTAGTATTAGAACAGAAAAATTAATATTTATTTATTTTATTTATTTATTACAAAATTTGAGTTGTAGGTCAGACATGTTTGATTAATATCGTGTGCTTGTTTCCCCGAGATTTTCCATAGATGCAATACATTATGTAAGAAGTGCAGTAGTAGGTTTGCATGACCCATCACAAACCGTGTCTTGTTGCAATTGATGCGCATCATTTGCCATCTTATTGTGTGAATGGGGCTTTGCTAGCTCACCAATTATCGCCTGGCGGAATGTCGGCTGCGTTTGTCGTCCATCCTCTCCAGAAATCCATGTCCCCCCCCCCCCCATACTTTCTCTTCGACATAGGTTACGTCAAAGACCATCAGTACTTCGCTTTCTCATGCAGACATGTATAATTTCATATATCCATGTCGATGGTATAATACATTTGCTGCCGAATGTGTCATTAACATTTCTCACGGTTACAAAATCTTCCTTCAATATTCAGTATTTGAGAAGAGATGTTATTTATCTTAAATTGCCCCATAACTTTGAAAATATGGTATGCTTAATTTAGGTTAGATTTGATAATAATAAAACGGGGGGGGGGTACATATAAAAATCCTTATAGCTGTACAAAAGATTTCACAGGAAATATCGATAGTAGAGCTATTAACTGAGAAATGTTGTAGCAAGAAGGAGTGTTCCTCTACATTTCGATGCGTAGTAGGTATATAAGAGAAAAGGGATCCATTCCCTTCCCGCCAAAAAAAAATAATTTAATTTCAGGAGTGACCTGCCATGTCTTCTAGTCATTGAATAGACGTGACAGGTGGCCGCAGGTAAGGCGCGGTTTCCACCGACCTGCAAGTGCAAAATACACAAACGTGGTAGCAGATATCATTAATAAAGGCGGGGTTTCCACCGACCTCTCATTGCAGAATGCAAATGACATAGACGGAAATTGTTCTTTTACTCTATGCTATAGTTAAAATTGATCAACGATCATAGAGAAAAATGGCGTCATGGGATATGTTAAGTACAAACATTTTAATATAGATTACTAAAAAAGAAAAATTTAAATTTCCATCAATGTCATTTGCATTCTGCAATGAGAGGTCGGTGGAAACCCCGCCTTTATTAATGATATCTGCTACCACTTCACCGTATGTGTATTTTGCACTTGCAGGTCGGTGGAAACCGCACCTAACAAAAAAATTTTTTAACCGCTTCGAATGTCCCATCTCTCCTATATGTGACCATCTTTAACAAGGATTGGCCACAGCTAACTCGATTGGTATGTAGTAGTAGTATGGTTTGACACAGTCCCAGGCCACGGTGTGGGCCCATAGGACTCCAGTGGGCCTCATGATTATAGTGGATTCCGAACCACTTGGGAAACACAGTGAAGTCACACGATTAGTTCGGAGGTGACCAGGACAAGTCCTACCATGTTTCCCTACCGGCAATGTGCACACGACCAATCTATCTGCAGCTTCGAACCTGCTCTGGTCCGCTGGATTCAACTTGGTATGGCGGCCGGCAACTCGATTGGTATAAAAAACTTCTTTCTTGTGATACCTCAATGATAGTTCAAAATCGTATGTTATAATTATAGCAACAAGCAATCCCAAAAATACAGCTTATAGTAATTCAACTAATACTGTTGCAAAAATTGCTTCTTTTTGGACATTGTTCTTGTTGTTGTTCTTCGCCGGGGCTTTATCGACTTAGGCCGCTTGTGAGGGCCCATAGAGCGACCCCGACTTTCCCCGCTCTCTAGGCTATACCGATTCTGGTGGCAAACTGTACTAGGTCACCCGGCCTTGGGCATCTGAGTGCATGGCCCCCGAGAATGGCGAATTTCAGAGTGTCAAGTCTTTTGGACATATAGTCATAGCTCCGTTTTTGGAAATGCTGTGAAAGGTGAATTATCAAATTTGTCAACCGAGTCCCCATTCCTGGAACTGCACTCGATCTGTAGACATTTGAATAGAAGATTGAAGTTGGTGAATAGAATATTTTACTTCAATGCAAGGAAAGTAATAAGTTATGTTCGGAATTTAAACTTTCTAACCGTTAGCTAATGCGATGAAAATGCTGGATTGCAATCGATTACGAACTTTGAATTTCTTTAATTTACCCCCTACCGAATTTATAATCCCTCGATAGAGTAAGGAGGTGATTGGTTGAAAAATGCCCGTCAAGGGTCATTTATTTTACATTTAGGTATCATTGATCTGGTTGCGGCCATTGTGCCTGAGAAATGAGAAGTTTATTCTCAATAAGGTATTCGACATTTTACAACTGCCTTGGTTTTCTTTTTTAGAAGGAAGTAACGATATTGCAAATAATAGGCCAAACCTTCTCTTTTCGTGCTAGTGAAATGTTTCATTTTACTTCTATCGTATATTCGTATATCATCTTCCTTCATTATGATACAATAATGACGCAATGACCACTCGAGAAATGCATCAAAAATAAAAATAAATAATAATATTAATAATAATAAATAATAAAAATTCCCTGTAAATTTTCATTTTCTCTTCTGAAATGTTATTATTTCAAAACACCCCCATAAAGAGAATTAAATTTATTTTATAGAATAGTATTAAATCCGTTTGGGAAACAGCCTGCTTTTTGAGATAGCTTGCATTTTTTAAGTATTTTTCATCTGACCGCCTTAATATCCTTGCTGTTGTGGAACTCAGAATTAATTAATTTCGTCAAAAGTAAACGAACATTCCTGGTTGACAAAATATTTCAAAATCTCTCCCTTTAACGACACCGCTCGCTTATACATATTTTATTATCGTATGCTATCATACTTTATAAGAACAATGTCTTAAGTCTATGGTGGTACGTTCTAAATTTAACTTTATTGATAGCCTCTACAGGCGGGGAAATTAGAGGCAAATTGACTGGAACGAGATATTTGAAATTTGAAAATTTTATCGTTTTTCCAACATCGGCATCAAATTTGTCAGGTAAACCCTATCAATTACAGAAATTAGAGGCGAATTGACTGGAACAAAATATTTGAAATGTGAAACTTTGTCGTTTTTCCACTATAGGAATCAAATTTGTTAGGTGAACCCTTTTATTCTTCAACATTTATATAATTGATACGACATAACAAAGGATGGACGAGAGAACAGGACCACCCGGAGATCGAGGACAACCCTTGAGGAAAGGATTGAACAACTCGCCGGAGCAAGAGGGAAAACAATGGTCGAACTCAAGGCGTTAACGTCCGACCGAGGCGAGTTCAGGAAATGGGTTCGGGCGACCCCCCCCCCCCACGCTGCGCCGCTGCACTAATAAGGGGGAAGAAGAAGATAGGACATGATAAAGGATGGGCGAGAGAACAGGACCACCCGGAGATCGAGGACAACCCTTGAGGAAAGGATTGAACAACTCGCCGGAGCAAGAGGGAAAACAATGGTCGAACTCAAGGCGTTAACGTCCGACCGAGGCGAGTTCAGGAAATGGGTTTGGGGTGACCCCCCCCCCCCCCGCTACGCACGCTGCACTAATAAGGGGGAAGAAGAAGATAGGACATGAAGCACATCTGCATTATATACGTCGTGATAGGAAATTGGCGTCTGCCCTCCTAATGTAACGGATAGTCGCATAAATATTCGTTGTAACCACAATAGCCTCAGGTACGATTCCTGAGAGGATGAACTTTATGAAGAGATGATCTTTGTGAGTGCGTCGGGGTGAGTTTCTGAATCAACACTAGAGTTTGATCAATGAATAATGCATGTCCGACGAGAAAGCGGGCTGCGAAATTCAGGTTATGTGGTAATGGACTAAGCAAATACTGCCGCTGTTTTTATGCCTTATGTTTTATGGGGAAGCGAGCAATAGCCCTCTCTCCTATCAATCTTCTCCCTCACAGCTGGCACAATGCATACATTGATTGCCTAGACCGAAGGTCTTTGCATCAAACAAAGTCACGGTAGTGCAAATTTATTTAGAGCTGTTAGTACTGCAGTTCTGCTGCTTTGCTATTCCTATATTATATGTTTGTGTAGCGACCTAGTGAGGTGATGTTTTAGAGTCAGGCTTCTCCTATTCACCTACACCTACATTTTTCTGGCTTTTAGAGGCTGATGCCACATCAAAACCTGTAGTAGTTGGCTGAGTAGGAAGTTTAAACCCCTGTCGAATGATTCCTCATATTCAGAGGTCAGGGTGAATGTGAGGTACCATGTAACACCTAAATCTGCTGTACAGAAAGAATGTGAGACTTACCCTAAAGGAGAAGGTTAGACTAATGAATTCTACGTGGATATACTGTATTTTGAAACGGCTGGCGCAGGCCAAAATCATCGCCTTTCGGGTTGCCTTGGCCCCTCCGAGCCTGGTTTTGTCTCTTCGTCTCTGACTCCCGCTATGCAATACTACCAACTATACTCTCATTGTCAGCGGTCGTCAGCACGTCCAACGCAACAAAGTAGGTCTAGTCATCCAGAGGCGGACCACTGCCATTGGCAAGCAACTTCATGCCAACATGTGTTTCAAATCTTCTTTTTATATTTATATTTTTTTCTTTTTTTGGTGTTTTAAAGCGCGGGTCCCTGTTGGTAATTTGCGCTAGGAAATTGGGAATGTTTACCGATTAGTTAGTTACAGAGAGTTATCCGTTCTGTTGTGTAAGTATAGTGGGGAGGGGGGGATGGTTAAATTTTGAAGAAGAGGCCGGTGGCTACTACACCCCTTACAGGTCACATGGATATCTCTGAAGCATGTTTTCTGCAACAAGCGCTACTTCAATTCATTATATTATCATTGTTATGAACAGTACGGTATTATTGTTTTGCATCCAGTGTAAGCGTGACGCCTAATATAATATTTGAGTTCTCAATCTGCAACATTTAGTAATTGGTTCCACACATTGACTTTATTTGTGTGAAGTGACCTTAGAGCATCCGCCAATTTGACTTCCGTTTGAATGGGCATTAACTTGTCAGTCACTATTGTATTGTCGTTTTCTATTGTTCCATTAATTCTATTTCAATCTAGTTTCCCACTGATTTTGATTGAACGCGCTTCAAGGCACTAAGCCAGCCAGTATTCGCTAATTCCCCCAGTACTAAATGGGCCGAAATGTATTTTCATGAAGCCTTTGGCTGTGTGATTTAGTTGTTACTGAGTATAAGCTTTGTATTGAAAATATTTTGATACCAGTAAGCTTGAGAATGTGGGGGACTTTAATTTCCGTTGTAGTTTCGAACACAACAATTCATTTCGGGAATGTCAAAATGCAGTTGGAGGTACCCAAATGATAGTATGGCTTTTAGGTGGCATGGTGGTAGCTACTTGTGCGAATCTCTTAAACTCCATGCAATCGGAGACATGCTGTAATTCGACGAAAGTATCGGGTCACGTAGTGAGGTGACTGAAGAGGTCATTCGGATACATTCATTAAATTGTCTATATGCGATTAATAAGAAAGAAAGAAAATTGTCTTTATTTTCCATATGGGTGATAGCTTAAAGGAAGATATTAGGCATATTATCTATTTGAATAGTTCCCCATTGAGCTGAAATTATATACTGATTGCAGACATACATAATTGCACCACTATAAAGTCTACATGATATATTTTATTAAAAGCAGGTGGAACGTAAATATTGGTCACCCCTGGATAATCGACTGTTATTGCTTTCCAATTTATACGTAGTATAAGGGAAGCTTTGTGATGGTCGAAATTTTCGATTCCGAGATTTCAACGGATTTATACGTTTTCAATCGCACTTGACGATGGCGTGAGCCGAAACCGGTTGTGAATTTTTAATTTAATATTATTCGTAAAACTATACAAAGTTAATTTTAACGATGAGTGACAGCAAGTTTTACAAAGTTACTAAGGAAACTATTATGTTGATTTACCCGTTTTCATGTCCCAGGAACCCAAAAAAGTGTTTTTTACGAAATGTCTGTCTATCTGTAGTTCTGTCTGTTCATCGATTTCCGGGCAAACTACTCGGTCGATTTTGATGAAATGTAGCATGTAGGTTTACAAAAATCATACCTCGGGATCATTTTTTTTTTATTGTGGGCAAACTCTACCCCAATACATTGCGTGCCGTGCTATTATTATTAAATTATATACTCTGAAATAACCATAGCCTGCCAATCGAAATAAGCAGACTGGCATTCCTATGCTTATACATAGGATGCAGTATTTCTGGGCTTTGTGATTTTTTTCATGAAATCACAGGATTGAAGTTACAAAATATTTGCGTCCCACTTTCGGATTTTGGCCACTTGGTAGCGCTTGGGTGTTTCCCGCACAAATTTAAAAATTGAAATGTGGTAGTCAATATCAATTTAATGAGTCATTTCATATTAATAAATCTATAATGACCCAAATTTAATGAAACCAACTAGTTTATTGTATCATTCGCCCACCTAGGCCTATACAGTACAATGGTCAATGAATATTTAAAAAAAAATGCTCGTGTATCCTACGCAGTATGTATTAATGTATGGAAGTATCACATACAATACTTCAAATTATGTTCCAACATGAGTTTAGAAAGAGTACCTACTGTACTTTACGTTACGGCAAGCATTCATTAGGGCCTTTTCGTACAGGCCACTGGGGGTTTGGCATTTTAAACCAAAACCCTGTATGGGGAAAGTGGCAAAAAAAGTCTTTGCGTCGTGTTAGCATACTGTCACAGTAGACCATGTATTGGACATTTTCACAACCCCTTTTATTCAGACAGGTAGTTCCTCACTAACGCAATACGGTGACACCCACCATGTTCCCTTCCTTTTGACTCTGTAAGCCATGGGTGACAAGTGAAAACTCAAGGTGAGGCATTTAAAATACAGCATAATGCAATAACATTAATGTAATAACAAATATACAGTAATTTACAGTGAAGAGGAAGGAACACAACTAATATTTTTGACTTTTTTTCCTTCTGGTAGAAATTGTCTTGCATTAACTTAAAGTTTCCACTCGATTTTCCTTGCTTCAAATTTTCTGTGGCGGGACGAGACGCCTCCTGTGCCCCTGTTCCTCAAAATCAGTTGCCCTAAAAATGTCAATAATATTAGTCTACCGATACATGCCAATTAAAATAAGACAACATATTTTGTTTTAGTTAATGTATGCTGCAGTGGACCCATAGAGGGAAGTCACTGTCACAAATTATTACTTCGCAAGTCCCATGCATGCAAAGGCTTAAAAATGCTTCTCGTAGGTTGTACAGTAACTTGTTGCACTCGGTGTGTTTGGGGAGTGTGCTAAGTGACTTAATTTGGCTACAAGACGGCAGCAATGCAACACTTTAAGAAGAATTAAAGCTATTGTGGGTTTCATATAAATTTCTCACTTACCTTTTAGGTGTATTATTGTAGGCCTACTGTACTTTGCATAATGTGTAGCATAGTTTGCAGTTTTCAATCCAACAACCGAACTTATTCTATTAGTAAAGTAGGTATTGCTGTAGAGATTGAATCAATAAATAATTTTTATCATTTTTGTTTATCAAAAACCCACTCATTTCTGCTGCGTTGTTATTGTTTTGAAAATGAATGTTGACTTCAAAACAGGCAGCCAATAGTAGGCCAAGTTTTATAGAACGTTCGAATACACTCACAATTGTTTCTTAATAAATTAATTTGATTGGTTAAAACTGGGACGCAAATATTTTGTGACTCGGCTCATGTGATTTTCCTATTTGGAATCACAGACGGCCCTATACCGACTAGCATTCTATAGTAAATATTATTCTATGGAAATAACTCATTATCTCTAACTACTCATTGATAAATTGGAAAGCATGTTCGAGTAATTTTTTATTTAATTTACTACTTTTACGCATTGTTAAGTTGAGAAATAGCAGCACCAAAAACTAAAGATACCCTGTGTGATTGTGTATAAAGGAATCCTCTGCAACAGTTCTCTGCTGATTACACTCAACTTAGAGTGTAAAAGGGGGCTTTATAGCCCTAACTCCGCTAGATGGCTTAGTGATTGAACAAAAAGTCATTATTTATTTATTTATATTGTTTTTGTTTTTGTTTTTATAAAAAAAAGTTAATCCCATACAAACAATTCATTGTAGAAACTGAGTGATTTTTGCGTGATCCAGGGGTGACCAATATCTACGTTCCATATTCCATTTCCTCTTCATTGTACAAGTACAACGTTTATTACTTCTGGCTCTATTCGAGCTACCAAAGTGCTCTCGCATTGTGTAGGTTGGCGGAAATAACTTCTCACGAGCATTTTTTAAATAATTGCGACTTTAACATGTAAGGTAGTGGTAGTTAAGACAAGGGGCGTGCCATAAGTATAGCTCCTAGCATTTCTCACTTGTGGCTAATTTTTTTTGGAAGCTGCCACCTACTGACGGTTTGCCATATCTGGCCTAACATGAGTGATGGTGTGGCCGGCCTACACCTTACGTTGCTCTTCTAATGTGTTTTTGTGAGTATTTTCAATTGAACTCTACGTGTTTCCGTCACTAATGCAAGTAAGGTGGGCTTTCTTCTGAATTTGCTGCTAATTGGTCTTTAAACGCCTGACACGTCTCTCTCGCGCGTCTAATGGGTGCAGTTTGAGGCCGGGTTTCTTTGAGGTGGGGATTCCCGTTATAATACTATCATGTACATAATAGTCTCCTTATTAACTTTGTAAAACTTACTATCACTCATTGTGAA
This sequence comes from Psococerastis gibbosa, assembly GCA_963971405.1. Classification (NCBI taxonomy): domain Eukaryota; kingdom Metazoa; phylum Arthropoda; class Insecta; order Psocodea; family Psocidae; genus Psococerastis; species Psococerastis gibbosa. The sequence continues at coordinate 9,575,472 of OZ020484.1, read as the reverse complement.
TAAAATAAATTTGTACAGTTTTACGTCAAACAAAATTAATATAAAAAATACACAACCGGTTTCGGCTCACGCCGTCGGTGTCAAGTGTGAGAAAACAGTCAAAACAAAAAAGTATGCTAGTTATGCACATAGCAATGAGTTTAGGTTTTAACTTGCATATGCCTTTTTGTTTTTACTTAACGATGGCGTGAGCTAAAACCGGTTGCGTGTGTTTTACCTAGGTATATTTGTTTGACGCACAACTGTACAAAGTTATTTTATTCACAATTAATAATACTATCAGTTGCCTCGATGTTCACAGAATTTCTGTGGTCAATATTTGAGAAGCATGTATGCAAAAGGCACTTGAAACTGTAAATGCAGAAGGGGCAAAAAACTTATAAAATCTAAATGCTTGTACATTATGGGATGTGATATTTTAACTAATACTTTTTGGTAATGATATATGAATCACATTTAGACTTTTTATTAAATTTTTTGTAGCAGTCCAGATTCCAGTGATATCAGCAACTCAAAAATTATTTCTTGTGTCAAATCGCCTTTTTCATTCATGCTTCTCATGTATGCTGCATTTTGTTGAACCCTTCATGGAGAACTTGCGATGTGATAAAGTATGGAATTTGGGTTAATGATAGGCCCTTGTTTGTCATATATTGTATTGTATGGTTTGTTTAATGTTCATTAGAAAATTTCTGATAAAGTAATAATTTGTACGGGAAAATAGCTAAATTCCCTAGCTAGGTGATCGAAATTTATAAAGCGATGAACTCAGATGGATAAATCTTGAACGATACAACCAACTTTTGTGAGAAGGTCACCTCTAGTGGAGCTTGCTGTCAATCATCCAGTACCCTCAAGATAACTGTCCTGTACTTTGTCTAGTGCTGTTTGTTTAGTGTTTTTAGTGTTTCTGTAGCCTGAAGAAGGCCAAGAGCCCGAACTGGCTACTTACTATTTTTTTTTTTTTTTTTTAAAAGGTTAATCGCATACAAACAATTCAATTAATGTATCCGATTGACCTCTTCAGTCGCCTCACTATGTTACCTAATAGGTACTTGTGTCGAGTTACGACACGTCTCCGATCGCATGGCGTGTAGAGACTCGCACAAGTACAAGCACGCTACCACCTGGCCATGGAAGTCGAAATTTGTTTTAGTAGTACTTGACATGTTTGTTTAATTTACTAGGAATATTCCCTTTTTTTTCTCAGGTTTCCCAGACAACATTTAATTTCATGTGACTGATTTTCCCTGTAATCAAGCACTGTCCAACATTGTTTATCCTCCTGACAATTATTTGCTATCAGTGGTAGAAGTGTACTGTAAATGTTGGACAACCCTCATAGTCTTCTTCTTCTGACTCTACAGCACTTGATGACAACACTCCTCCAGTCATCTCAGTTTTGTACAAAGCTTCACCATCTACGGACTCCCAACTCTCGAAGGTCAGTTTCGAACTCATCCTTCCAACGTTTTCGAGGATGGTCCACCCTCGTGGTGCAGTTCTTCAAGTCACAGCCGGATGGCTGGTTAGCAGCAACATGTGACTTCGCTGCCTCGAATTGTACAATGGTTGCTGGTTCTTGGGATGGCACTTGGGCCTATAATGCGGTGGTTTCCCCTTGCCTTCCGCATCCTATGCCATTGACCGCCACCTGTTGCCAGGATCCAGTTCTTCCGCCTTTTGGGAGCTTTTCGTCTCCCAAGGACAAGGGGGTGCCCATGCCCTAACTCCACAGAGTTAGGCGGGGGTCTGACCGAACCCCACTCGGTACCTGCCTGTGTTAGCCGTCATTGAATGTTGACGTTGCCCGCCCCTCACCGCGAGGAGGTATAGGTCAGGAGTTAGCTGTGGGGCAAAATGAGATAATGTGCAGATAAAGCAGGCGTTTTCATTATTTTGGTTCACCCGAGTTCCAGACTAAGCTGAATTTCGGTTGTTGTAGTTGTATGGCTCTTCCTGTTCCTGCAGGCAGCTGTGACTGCGACAACTGGCAGATGGCATCTTGAGCCATTCACCCGACTAACTGAGACATGACGGAAACGTGGACAAGGACATGGCGGTACTGGACCGTATCCTCTTTGTCAACCAGAGCACGCCTACGTCGCCAACCTCTCGCCGCAGAAGTAAATGGGGTGTGGTGCTGCCAAGATCTCAGGCACATTGGGACACATATTTTCAATTGAACGAATATTTTGTAGATTTTTGCATGAGGCCTATTTGTGGGGGCAAAATTGAAATTATTTGGTGCAGTGTTGGCGTAGTAGTTTTAAAAGTATTGCTGAAGAAGAATTAACTACAGTTAATTGAGTAAATTGTTTTAGAATTGTTAAGGTGTATTACGTGGACGATCCCGATGTATGGTAGACGGAGTTTTCCGTTATTCCGCGATATGACCTGCAACCCTATTATGGGGATTAACATAATACTGGGGTTTATTTTTTAATGCCGCATTAGTAAGGTGTCACGTGACGGTGTTAAAATTTGTGCGGGAAATTCAAATTAATAAACTATTAGGATACATGAGAATGGTTTGATTGGTATATAATTGAAGGAAATACTAACAAACATAAAAATGTTCTGGTAGAATTTTTTAAATATGATAAGAATTTTAATTGATATGTCTACAGGTAAGGGGGAAAAAATTGAAAACTCACCAAAAGTATAGCTGAGGATTTGAATTTCCCGCGCATTTTGCGCTCATTTGTTATAAAAATTGAATAAATCCCGGAATAATGTTAATCCCAAATCGCCATAATACGGACGCAGGAATACTGCGATACTGTAGGAAATGGGAACCAGTATTAACAAAAAAAAGCTCAGTGTTCTCCCTGCTATGGGAGATGGACTGATGGTGCAACAAGCGAGGGGAAAGTCGACAAAAGTAAAAGACTCGTGAGCATCCCTTGATCGAAGATGAAAATTGGATTGGGAATGAGAGTGACACGAAATTAAACTGCTGATTAATTACTCGGAAATGTTATTTATTTTGTACGTGGCGATTGTTTGAGTGACAGTCGCTGCAATCACCTTTGAGATGATTGCCTTTCCATCACTCGGCCGAGCCCGGACTCATCTCGGCCAGCGTTTATGAGTTTGCCTTGGTGGGGCCGGGGGCTTCCCTAATTTATTCCCAGGTAGTAGTACCACATGGTTGACTTTTATGCCGACTGCTTGGGCTTAATTTGCTGTGAAAGATTATGTTGTCACGTCTGTTTATTGATGTTTAAGAATCTTTTGTCTGGTAAATGTTTCGGTGGTTGTACATACAGTATACATCACTAGGTATGGTGTTAGAAATAAAACGGTCCGTGATCTTCCATTTTGTGGATTTTCAATAAATTTCACGTTGTAGGAGTTTTAGTATTTCATCCCGTTCATTGATAGGATTTTTGAAATTGTATAATACTAGACGTCTTTGTATCATCAGCCTTAGGTGCCCATTCCACATACGTACAACGTCAATGAAAATTATGAAATTGAAGAGCATTTCAATTTTACTCTATGCCATTGTTAAAATTGATCAATGATCAATTGATAATAGAGTAAAATCACAAACAATGAAACAAACAATCTAAAATTAAAAAATGGCGTCATGTGATATGACAAGTACAACTATTTTAATTGATTTCTCTAAAAAGAAAGCATTTCTGTATAAAAATTATAATAAGGATTAAATAATAAGGCGACGAAGAAAACAAATACAATTTCAAGAAACAAATTTCAAAAATTTGGCGCATACGTTTCAATTGAAAATTGTCAATTTTTGAAAAACATATGGAATGGCCCCCATCAATGAGAAATTGAAATGTCCTTCAATTTCATAATTTTCATTGACGTTGTACGTATGTGGAATGGGCGCCTTAGAACTCTTTTACCGCCAGCGCCCCATCAAAAGTGTGAAATGCTGAGACCTGGGCTGATTTCTGGTTAAATTAATGTTTCTTTGCTCATAAAAAGCGATGAATATACTGTGTGCAAATATTGTGATGAAATTCATTTTATAATATTAGATGTGCCAGCAGCCCTACTATGGGGATTTGGGATTAACGTAATACCGGGGTTTATTCATTTGTTTCAAACAAATTAGATATACAGTAGTTTTCAATTCAATTCAAAATGCGCGGGAAATGCTAACTGATAAATTAATCCTCGGCTATATTTTTGGTGAGTTTTCAATTCTTTCTCCCTTAGATGTAGACACATTGATTAAAATTCTAATTATATTTCGAAATGCTACCTGTACATTTGAATTAAATGTTTATTAGTATTTCCTTCAATTATAAAACAATGCAACCATTCTCTTGTATTCCAATAATTTATTAATTTGAATTTCCCGCCCATATTTTAACACCGTCACGTGACACCTTACTAATGCCGTATTAAAAAATAAACCCCGGTGTTACCTTAATCCCAAATCGCCGTAATAGGGCTGATGGAGAATTATATTACTATCTTATGTTGTCCAGTCTGTGTAATGCTAATTCTTAAACAAAATTAATGCAAACCCATTTTGTTTTTGTTACGGGTGAAGCTATAATAACAACTGCATTAATCCTTCTTGAGCGCACATTAATGCGTATGTTGGCATTTTCACCACGCAACAGTATTTAGTATTCGTTTAAGAAAAAGGTGACGCTCAAGTGTGACCCTTGAAGGCTAGACCGCACCTGATTGTTGCAAAGCCAGTCCGAACCTGGCTCGGTATCTCCATAGGTAAATATTGACTAGTGACGGTCAAGTACCAGAAAAGATAACACTCGGGTCCAGGTCCGACTAGGTTCGTGTCACTCGTAGAAGACCGTCCTTCACTTCATGTCGCTATTGCTAAGCACTACATTGCTCACGTTCACGACAGCCGGGCCTGCCTCGTTCCTCTTCAACATACACAGGTCTGCAGTTTGAAGGACCTGTGGAGTGTTGCATGTGCCTATAAAGCCTGAAGGGACTTCAATGTCATTGCTATAGTGGGTCTTAAATAGTCCAAAAGAAATCCTCCGCTATCAAGAACCTTGCTGAAGCATGTTGTTCTTGATTTTCCCAGCTAAAATTTGTCGACACATCTATTTGAATTCAATTCATTCATGGACTTCCCCCTTGCAACAATATAGAATATTGCAGGAAGATGTAAAGTCGTCATAATTACAAAGAGGGTAGAAATCAAAAGCGTCGATTGAGACAAAGTACTCTTGTCGTTAAATAATATTGACGTCCCAGCCCCAGCTACAATTAGGTCATGAATAATGTGTAAATAATTCAGCTGCAAGCATGTATTGGATCTTTCGTCGGCATTTGACGTATCTTTTTCAATTCAACTCGTGTATTTTCCCCCTTGCAACAATATACAATATTGCAGGAAGATGTAAAGTCGTCATAAATACAAAGAGAGTAAAAATCGAAAGCGTCGATAGAGACAAAGTACTCTTGTCGCGAAATAATATTGACGTCCCAATTAGGTCATGAATAATATGTAAACAATTCAACTGCAAGCATGTACTGGATATTTCGTCGATATTTGACATATCTTTTTCAATTCAATTCGTATATTTCCCCCTTGCATCAATATATATATATATATATATATATATATATATATATATACTGTATATACAATATTTCAGGAAGACGTAAAGTCGTCATAAATACAAAGTGGGTAAAAATAAAAGCGTCGATAGAGACAAAGTACTTTTGTCGTCAAATATTGACGTCCGGCTACAATTAAGTCATGAATGTGTACACAATTCAAACGCAAGCATGTACTAGATCTTTCGTCGTAAACGGCCCATATCGGACCTAGAATATTGTAATGCACCACATAGCAATCCAAGAATCCATGCTCCTTGCAACAAAGTACATTATGGATGTGCTAATGTACCGTTCTTTCTTATTGCGGTTCTTTATCACTGTCCACCTACATCCTTCCATCGAAGGACTTCAGAATATAAGAGATCCATTTCTGTAATAACCTCTGACCGTTGATCTGCCTCAACTTGTGTGACAGCACTCTTAGTTGAAATTGAAGCAGCAACGACTCAAAGAATGAGGGGGGTCAGGTTGAAGAAGAAGAGCAGAATGACGATGACGATCCCATGAGAGCTAATCACTCATTGTTCCTTATAGAGAAAGCGGTGCGATATTAAACCTCCACGAGCAATGTCTAGAAAGTACAAGCACATGTGTTATACGGGCTGCAGCCAATTTCCCTTAAAGGCCACAAGGTGACTCAAGTCTTTCTCTCACCAAATCAAGGAGGATGCTTCTATATAATGCAGGCATTTCAACAAAGAAAATATACAATTAAAAATAATATTATTTTCTTGGCCAAGAATGGAAAACTCAAAAGAAAAGTGCTCCTAATAGGGTCATCGACATACTCGCATGACCCCTGGCTCTACAACAATAAATTTTAAAGGCTGCTTACAATATCGCATATCACGACGTTGACTTAAAGCCAAGCTTTAATGCAATATTATTACTTTTTATCAGTTCCGTTGTTTATACTATAGCTCTCCCGTCCAAGTAGGGTATCATGAATATTTCACGAAATATTGTTTACATCTTTGGATTCGTCTTTATGAAATCTATTATAAGAATCATCTTTAATAATTTTTTCCGTGCTGTTATTCATAATTATCTTAGTACAGTAGGTAGTTCACAAATTCAAAGTCGGGTAATTGGACATTCGACACAATTTTCACCCAATATGCTGAACCTAACGCTAAGCACAGTAACTTGCCTAAACACTTAGATTTATTTTTGTTCGAAAAGCAACGTAGGTCATGATTTATGCATCAAGTAATTGATATAAAACTGTGAATTAACAACCCATGAATTCTTCTATACATTAAAACTTAAAAATTTTGTGAAATCATTAGGGCCAAAATGTGAAATCACTGCACGTGTGTAAACACTGCAAACATAACTTCTAATGTTCTTTACTATTGAAAAATATGTTTACCATATGGAACGGTGTATTCTATTGGGTAATTTGAGAATTTCACAAAAGGGCTCAGCCGACTGTAAATATCGTAGAGTCTAGACTAATATGTTTATTTAATGAACTCATCGTTTGTCAAAAATCTGTTTACCTTAGACCACATAATATTATATGTTTACAATATTTTTCAAAATATTATCAAACGCATGTTTGTCGATATCTCGAAACTGACAAAAGTTTATTTGCAGTTGTACAGCAGAGCTGAGAATTTTGATTATGTATTTTTTTGCCAAGTCTGGGTAGCCTATTTCGACCTTGTTTAACCCCTACGTAGAGTAAATCCGCCACAGAGTGAAGAGATGAAAAAAGTTTGTTTCCCTGTACAGTATCATTGAGTATGTAACTTCATATTCATGTTACATTGTATATTCAATGACAGTATTACGATTACCTAGTGTGTATCACAGCATCAGTAGTGTTGTTTTCCCATCGCAGGCCTGGGACCTAGGTGAAACATGGTTGAACTTTGGTTGGAGTCGCCCCAACACTGGACCACAATGTCTGTCCCATGTATGTGTTTGTGGTGGCCCCGGGGGCACACGCCCGGGCCCCTAATGGGCCTCATTTACACGGGCAGTGGTCCATCCATCACTGTCACGGCAATATTGAGGGACACCTCACCACCACCTCTGATTACTCTCTCATGTCCAAATTAAATCTGAATTACTCTGCCGCTGCTTCCATGGTTATTTCAAGGCCTTTCCGGTCCAATCCAAACCGTTCTTCCCTTTTCTAGAGTTCTTTTTCTATTACTTACTTAACGTGTCTGGGCTCAGATCGGTCGTGGATTCAAATCCCGCCAAGCCTAGTTTTTTCCATGTCTTCCAATTTATTATAACGAGGAGGTTACCTCTTCAACCAAAGTTAATTTAATGTCAGTGTTATATATACCAATATAATGTCAAAGAATTGAATTGCACAGCGCGAATTTAGCCTGTGTAGCCTTTGTTTACTTACAAATAATTTAAGCCTAACACTACATGTAATTATTTTTATTATTATTTGTATAAAGTGAACAAAGCGGTCGACGGTCGTGCTAGGACTGCAGTGACTTATAAGCTTGTGGTAACTTCCCTCATATCTCAATGGTCAATGGCTTACCATGTTGAATCCATGAGAGCAGAACATGTTGCCAACTGCGGCAAACTTGGTAGTGTGCACAGCGTTGGCAGGGGAACATCTTGGGGCATGATAACGCGCTGAGCCTAGACTAGTCAGTCTACGGGCGTGTCGAGATCCGGTCACCTCAGAATTAATCGTGTGACTTTAATATGTACCCCAAGTGGTTCGGAATCTACTATAATCAGGAGATCCACCCTGTCAGTCAACTCCCCTTTCCCCGAGGTGAAAGAGTCTGCCTTTAGAGTGCCTCAACAAACAGACTCACTCCCCCCGCCAGGCTGACAGGGTTGCTTAAAGCAGAAATGCTGAAAGCAGGCGTTGGAAACAACAACAACTCATGCCTCATAGCACACTAGCCGTTCGCATCAAGTGTGCAGATTTGAATTAAATCGCGGGAGATGAGTGGCTGAGGTAACGGGTGTTGGGGACGCTTTCTCTGGGACCCCACCGCCACCAACTGTCACACTCATCTTTCTCATGAATTATTGAAGGAACCGAGTACCCTTGAGAGAGGTCCTATACGGTGTAGTGTACCCGTGCCATTTCATACCCAGGTTCGGATTTACCTAGGCCCGAGCCTAGGAAGCACTTTGTTCAGGAGTCTTCATCCTTTGACATTTAATGAATTCAATTTATCAAAAATTAGACCATAGAGAACAGTAGTTGAGCACAACTGACATAAGCAAGCTGAAGCCTATAAGATATTTTTACCATCCTGTGGCTGGAGACCGTTATCAATATGGCTGCTAGTGTAGCCTGCACAAGATAAGTACGCAATTTGGCGGGGAAAACCAGTGATAAGTGTAGCCTGCACAAGCTAAGTACAGAGTTTTTGACCGGGTCCAGGTATCCGTTCTGCTATGCTGCAATGTGCAAGACTTCGATATTTTTTGCGTTGGTACTTATCTCTGATAGTTGGCTTATGGTTAACGGGTGCCTCGTAAGGCATATTATGCCTCCCGCTGCTCCAGTTAATGTATTTCTATGATTTTTATTTATTTAGAAAAAGCTTTCCATTGAGCGGCTGCCGTCCTACTTTGGAGACAGGAGGGTGGATGGATGGCATGCATATGGGGCAGATAGAAGTTGTAGTAAATTTGGTCCGAGGTGAGGTGCTGAGGGCCCACAGGACATACAGAAAGAAGTTAAATCAGGTCCTGTTTATACTAACAAAAGTTGTTCTCCAATTTGTGTGTTAAAGCCTATTTATGCTTAAGCTACAATATTTTTAGAGGCACGAAAACAAAACCGTGCTGACCGTGATGAGTTTTCGGAAGAGATTTTTTTACGTAAAAAGGGGTGAATACTGAATTGGATTAAACGGGGGAATAGAGTTGGAATTTTGAGAAGCAATTTTAAAATTCTTCCGCTTTCAAATATTTTTAAATTTTTAGTGGGAAAATTGGTGACAATCGAATGGTACAATTAATTATTCCACAAAAATTTAAAAAGGACTTAAATCGGAAGAAATTTCTTCCTTGGAATATTTGACCCTAGTTGCCCGTATTAAACTATTAATCCATTCGTAGAGGGAAAATTCATTGCCCTAGGGCTGAACAGCAAACTTAATTTAAATTATTATTATTATTATTTTTTAAATATTTTATATGTTTAATTTTAAATGCTTTGTAGATGCCCCAAATTTTCAATTTTGAGATTTCAATGGAAGTAGACGTTTTCTGGGCCGAGGAGCCCAGGATCTTTTAAAATTTTATTGGCTTCTTTTTTTGGTCTATCTATGCAGCGGAGTTTTTGGTCAGTTTTTAAGTTCTAACTGTTCAGCAGTTTGTCGGATTCGCATGCGCGAAAATCTTCTATTGAGGGAGAGTTTTGACATTGAAAGTTATTTTTTTTTTTTCTTTCATAAGACCTCACACTAGATGTTATTTTACCTAAAAAAAAGAGCAACATTGAAATCAGGAAATCAGATTTTCCAATTACTAAATTATTTTCTAGGAATTTCGGGGGATGGAAAGCTCCCCCCCCCCCCTAAAACCGCGCCTGAGAGAATCAAGGAAATGTAACTTGAGACTTTATACCGCCAAAGCACTGAACCTCAGCAAGCCTGAACTTAAGGTACTTACAGGTGCACTCACAGGACACTGCCACGTGAACTACCATTTAAAGAACATGGGTAAAGTCTTGAATGACACCTGCCGATTCTGCAAAGAAAAGGCTGAGACTGCTGAGCATATCATCTGCTCGTGTCCGGCAGTAAAGAACAGACGGCTGCTAGCAACGTCCTCTTGGTTTCTATCACCAAGGGAGGCTTGCCAGTTGGCCCCTGGGCAGTTGTGCAGGTTTTTACGGGACCTGCTGACTGACCAGGACTAAAAGTACGGGGATTCACAATAGATCTTTAAGGTCAATGTGAGCCAAGCTCAAGTAGCAGCATCGCCCCATTACTAATCTAATCTAATCTAACTTGAGACTTCTTTCTTTCAAGAACAATCGACTGTCCATTCTTAAATACAATAGATGGGTACAGCTTACTATGTACCGTTCTCTGCCTACTTACATTTGAAGCTCAATTCCATCCTGTGGCTTTATACCTGTTCATGGTATGTATGAGGCTGTAAAGATGAGGCCTTGACCTTTCCAAATAGGCCAGATGTCTTGTTAATTGATTATATGCCGCCGTTGATTATGAGGTACTCTTTTGCCATTTAATCAAAGCCCTGCCTGTGTTTCTCCATACGCAAAACTAATAATACCTCATTCTACAGGTCCCCTTTGTCTTCTACTGGCATTAATGACTACTTTTACTATGTACTTTCCTAGTAATTGACTGGAGAAGCGACCATGCTGGATGCTGGATTTAAAAATGTAAAAAGACTAAGTTATTATGTTTTTATACTACCCGCGACCACGATAGAATGACATTTGGAACACCTTGTTTCTTTGAAAAGTTGCATAAGCAGAACACCGAGTATATTTGATTTTTATAAGATTCCATGTGTCATCCTATCGTGGTCGGGTAGCACTTAAGTTTCGTACAGTTCGAGGACTGGGGATATTTTTTCAGTTTATAGGGGATAAAACTTAGCCGGTCTCCATTAGTCTCACTCCATTTAATTATTCATGAGATGAAAATCAATGTTAATTATCAATATATTAAATTGACTTAGGTTGAAGAGGCAACCTCAACGTAAAACGAAATCTGAGAAACAAGAAAAATCTGTACTTGGCGAAAATTTTTTTTTGATTCTCTAATTTCGACCAATATTAGCATTAAAATTAGAAACTATCACCCCGTTTTTCATCCAATGTTGGACGGAAAATCTTCGCCAACTGTACTACTCGTATCTCACTTCTGATGGTACTCTTTTAGGCTGGCCCAAGATTTTTAATTAGGGTTGCTGTTGGGGGCTTTGTAGCATATTACGTACTTACCATTTCTCTGTACTCCAGCAGTATAGCTTTATTAATTTGCTTTGATAACGGGGGCCGTATTGTAATTGAAATAGAAAAAGAAATGTAGGCTACAGTTTTGACAACACTTTTTAAAGACATTATGCAAAAGAAAGTAGCCAGGTAATCAGTTTTATAATCTTGCTTCCGTCTTATTTACTGTATATATAAATAATATGTACCTGTATTGAAACACATTGTGCTATTAATAAATTTAACTTTGTTGCTCTTGCCTCGCATAAAAATGCAGGACATTTTAATGTGCATTTTTATAATGGGTTTTATACCTCATTCGCGGGGTTATGCCTTCCCATCTTCGCATTATTATAAAATATTGATTATTTTTGTCTCTATAGGTATGTTTTGATAACTGTCTTATGACCGCCCGCAACCATTTTTGTTCCCAGCTTGTGATGGATTGTATAAATGAACTGTATTTGTACGGAGTGGGGTCGAATCTGATGAATTGAGAATTAAAAATGTATGTGAACCTATTTTCAACTATAAAGACTAGACTGTTTTGTGTCATTATCATTGCGGCTTACATGGCAGACCTAGATGTCAATAACCACCCACAAATTTTTGCCGCGGTTTGACTTCTGACCTGTCACCAATGAGTATTTGCGTATTCTGACATGTTTGTTTTGCTGACAATCTCAACCCTCGCACTATTAAGAGGGTAAGGTGATCTATTATATCTATTTTGACTCGTATCTGTAGTTGGTTAAGTCATGTTACATTACCTGTCACACTGCCTCAATGGTAAGCTTGTCTCAGATTGTCCATTATCGCCTGTAGCCGGCGTAGGTTGACATCGAGGACGTATATCAGTTTGTCAGTGGCCAAATTGCACACGAAAACAATATAAATAATGTCCGAAATCCAAGGGGTCGTTGGCATTGGACAAGGGACCAATGGGCCACTTTAAGTAGGCCTAGGTTCATAAAAAGTCCTTCAGGACATTATTATCGACTTCGATGGCCAGGAGGTAACGTACTTGCACTTGTGCCAGTCTTTACACGCCATGCGATTGAAGACGTGTCGTAACTCAACACGGGTACTAACGTACAGAGGCAACTGAAGAGCTCAATCGGATACATTCATTAAAAAAAATTTTAAATTATTATTATGATTATTGTATCTATTTGACAAGAAAATAAAAGAGTTGTTTGTTTTGTTGCAGGGCCGTATGCCATATGTGCGGGCTATGAGCATGGAGCAACGCTGGCAAGACCTCGCGAATCTTCTGAGTCTGCCGGGACAGGAGGGTGGCGTGCACCACCCGTTCGCCCATCACCCCCACCACCACGGGGCGTACGGTTACCATGACAACCGTAGCGTCCTCCTGCACAACGCCACCCTCGCCCCCCCTGTCGGTGATCTCAACTCCCCGGGCCCATATGGACCCGCGACCATGGGTAAGCAAACGCCATTATTTGCTATTTTTAGCTAGGGGCTCAGTTTGCATGGAGGAGAAATGGTTCTGAAGTGAATTGGAGGAAACAGAGGAAGCAAGTATTGCATACCCAATTATAAATGTAGTGTTCGTTTTGTGCTGGTGTATTGAAGTTAATAAATCTTCTATTGCAAAGGCGCAACCCGAAGAGAGATGGTTCGGAAGGGAAGTGGAGAGATATGGTGGAGTGTGGGAGAATGGGAACGAGCAAGTATACCTACACCGAGAAATGTAGTGGAGCAACGAGAAATGGAGAAATTTCAAGGAGAACGGGGGGGGGGGGTGAGGATTGTTTACCCAATGTGAAATGTTATAGGTGGCACGCAATTCGCCGGGTCCACTAGTGAAAAACACAAGTTTTCCAAGTAAATTATCATTTTCGCACCTGAAATATAATTACTCTATACAAAAACATGAACAAATTCCTTCTTCAGTTAAACATCAATTAATGTCATCATGAATATTTGTAAAATATATATTGTGTGTGTAGAGAATTAGTTTTCTGGCCATTATACTAATTACATTACCGTATCTTTGAGTTGATGTTTATATTTTCAGGGAGTGCCAATCTGGGTTCTGCTGTAGCCACGTCGATGAACTTAACCAACAGCAGCGAGCCTATAGCTGATGGAGGGACCGTCTTTAAGTTGGAAACTCCTCATGACCTATTATACTACCAGGTAGGTTTCCAGGTACTTAGATAAATGAAGCAGGGTTCGAGCCCGTCTCCGAAAGCAGTAAATACGTGATATACGATATTTATTAGGTATCTATAGTCAGCAACTTCAAGATATAAGATTGTATATATATATTTTCATCGTGGCGCTGCCGGCACTTTCCCTCGTTCACCCATTATTAACTTCTAGTTTGCGGATTAGCTGTATATCGAGTGGGTGTCCCACTGTTCATAAGCGTTTTCCAGAGTTTTACGGGTAAATTGCTTGCATTACATACATTACTCCTTGGCGCTACGGCCCGTGAAGAGCCTTGGCCTGCCCTGTCGCATCGCGCCAGCCTGCGCGGTCCTGCTCTCTCCTTCGCCAGTCATCGACGCCTAGGGTTGCCATCGCATCCGTGGTCTTCGAACTCATCTTCTGCCTTGGGGCACCTTGTGTAGGGCTGCTCTTGTTGCCCTGTTGTCTGGTATTCGTACCACGTGCCCTAACCACTTGTTGCAAGCTCTCTTGATTTTGGCTACTATATAGGAGATTATTAAAATGCGAATTAGCAACAGCCTGCACTAGCTTACTCTAGTGGCGTGGAAACTACATAAAACATGGTGGATATTCTGCTGAAACTGCTAACTTTTCTCATTGATTATTTGCAGAACCAAACGTCAGAGATAAACCAGACGACAGAGGGCCTTCTGTCGTCTATTTTAAATGACGAAGATCTCCAACTCATGGACATGGCGATGACCGAAGGTATGCTGACTTTGATTGCTTTTAATTTATTGGAAGACACCAAGGCACAGACTACCTACTACACACTATCCATTTTTTTTTTTTTTATGAAATGAGAAACGTCTTACTTGCTAATCTAGTTTTTTTTCAAAATCAATGCACATAACTTTAATTTTCCTGCAAAAAACAGCCAAAGAAGAAGAAAAAAATATTAGAGATCATCTCAGGCACTCATTTATTCACTCTCACCACATCACTCCCCAAAAATTGATGGCAGGCTGTCCTAAATCTCCCCAAATTATTATCTGACCTAGTTTCTTCATTTTTTGAACTCCAGCTATTGAGTCATGCAATGTACCTAGATGTCGTATGTGCTGTGACGTGAAAGATCAGAATCTGTTTATTACTATCAATTTTAATGTAATATATCGTTGTTATTACCTAATTCAACTCTCGCAAGATCGGTTATCAATCATTATCAGTTAAGATAATGTCATCCTAACCCCACGTGAATCATATTGTTGTGATAACTTTGTAAAATTGTAGATATTTAAACAAATTCTTTTGAAATTTCAGTTAATCGTTCTATTTTATTGTACGAAATTTATCTTTGGAAAATAAAATAAAGACATTTCATTTAGAATACAAAAAATAAGTCAAAATGTCGTCACTACTCATTGTAAAGGCGGATTTATCTGCAGTGGCAAGCACCCAAGCACTGCTTGTTCAGTGGCCCTCTAAAAATGCAAAAAAAGATATACCATAAACAAGAGAATAATGCAAAATGATTGCTAAAATGTAATGAATGACTTTCCATTCCTAAAAAAATACACACTATAAGCACCGCCGAAAAGTCCATTCATTAATTTGTCAAAACCAGGGCATTTATGGAATTTTTTTGGGGGGTTTTAGATTATAATGTCCAAATTTGGATTTATCCAAATCAACTATTTTTTTTTAGCAAAGTTGTGAACTCTCGTCGACGTAATATTTCATATGCTCTATGACAGTATAACTTGAGGGAATTACAGTGCTATAAGTTGCGCACACTGGGACCACTGAACCCCAGGAAACCCTGCAAGTTGCCCCTTCCATATCGGTTTGCGAGAGTTTCCACGTGCGTCCCATAATCGTGGTTGTGTGTTCTCTATGTGGTAGTGAGTTTTCTTTTTGCCTTGTGAGTGAGTTTGGATCTTAGTTCACGAGCAGAGACAAATGGAATTTCATTAGATGTAAGATAAGACCTTAGTCTATGATATTTCTTTTTTAACGTAAATAAACTTATAGCTTGGGTGGAATTGTAGGCTACGGCTGGATTTGTTCTGCGGTGAGTCTAGTCTTCTTCTTTAGTCGCAAACTATACTAATTTGCAGCAATTATTGCAAATATTATTATTATTATTCTCCTCCACGCTAGTAAGTTTAGTAGGCATGTCAAAATGATGTACCGGTACTGCTCTATATTAGGTATATTTTAAAATTTGCGTTATATTAAACATTCTGCAGTAAAATAATGGTACAGATTGGTGAACGACCTTGCCCCATTGCAAAGTGCTGTCTCACTGGCTTACCGAGCATTCGGAGCCCCTCATGGTGACTCAGCCTTGCTTTCGAAGATTCACATTAGCTATTGAGCCAACTACCGTTCCAATGCAATTAACAACATTTAAACATTAATTAATAAACGCTATGCCTCTATTATTGCTTACTCGAAACAATAGTATTGGTTGATTCTGGTAAACATTTACGGACAGCGTGGTAGTTAGGTATATTCATGACATGTACGATACTTGGTTAAGTCATGCTTTCGCCTGCTTCATTGCTTCAATGGTAAGGTTGTCTGAGCTTGTTCACTCTATCGCTTGTAGCTGGTGTGTAGGTAGACATCGAGGATGTATGTAAACGGCCAGAAATTCTTACGGGAACAATACAAATATAATGTTTTTTTTATTTCTTTTATACATACGCCACTGATTCAATATTGTATATTGAACTGATTTAATTCTACGAATGTAACATTGTCATGAGAATAGATGCATTTTTAATTGAGAGCATCACATTAATGACTTTATCTATATCCGTCAGACCATCACAGCTACAGCCTCCATAAAGTGTTAAGTGCGGAAAGTACCTGAAATTTTTTGATTTTCCACTAGATATAATTGAACATTCCAAACGTGCGACATTTAACTCATACTATAGGATCACAGCCCTCCCCGAAATAAAATCCTGGTTACAGGCCAGATTTGAAGGAACATTATCTTAGTCGCAATTGTGCGAAAACTGCAGTATCTGTTTTTATTTTCGTTGGGGAATTACTAAATTGGGGGACTGTGCCCATGGGTGCTCTCATAAAATTTTCCAGGGGGCCAGAAAAAGGTGCATTGGGGAAGTCTGGTCTTTGTCACCCCCAAATTTTGCATAAAAACTATGTTTTGGAGTATACTGAACCCATCCAGGTCTGGGAAGAAGTTTCGTCAATTATTGACTATATAAAGGAAAATATTTTGCGCACCCCAAACTGGCGCATTTCTTTGAGATTTCGCCACCCTGGGCAACAAGTCTTCTAGCGCCCTTACCCAATTAAAACAAAATGTTGCGAAAGGAAATGGTAAGAAATATGACCAAAGTTTACTTTAATTAACTTGGTTATGCTATGAAGTATTTTTTAAATTTTGACTGGCGTCCCCCCCCCCCCCCCCCGAAGCTTGGCGGCCTGTCTGCAAGGGCGGATTTTGCCTCCAATTTGGGGGGGGGGGTCAGTGGGCAGATTTAGTGGATTATAATATTAAAAAACATTATTATTTTTAATTTGGGACTCCCCCCCCCCCTAAAATCCGCCCTTGCCTGTCTGTCCATTTATAGGGCAGGGCCTAACCCCAAATGAACTGAAATTATCCCACATTGTCGTGGCGGCTTCTAATAAATATCATACAAGCCGCTAGCGGGTTGGCCTGATGATGATACTAAGAAGTACTAAGTACTATGGGATTTACTTTCTCCCAGTTCGAAGCATTGATAACGTTACATACAGTATGTATTTGCGGGAATGCCCGGTACTTGCCTATCTGTAGATTGCGGCGTGGCATCAGGCTAGTTTGCTCTCGGCTGTGATGGTGTCAGGACCTTTGTGGGTGCGTGGTGACACGAGGGTGAACGCTGGGCGGGGTGTCTGTCGACCAATCGCCTGCGTCTCCACCCCGGACGACGGCGACGGTGCGTATACCCCAACTCCATCCCTTGTGTAACCCCTCATCTTGCAGATATCACTTCGCCAACTGTAGCTTAATTTTTATAGCTCATTCATTCATTTATACTTTTCATATTCCCCCCCCCCCCCCCCCCCAATAGTCTCCCACTTGAGTTTCGTTTGTGTATGATAATAATCCATTCATGATTCATTGGATATCATTATGGTCTATTGTAGGTTATGATAATGAGAAATGATAACACGTTAACTGCTTTCTTCCGGTGCAATGACATGTTCGAGTATCTTGCAAGGTGCAGGCAGCACGTTATCATTATCATTTGTCATGATTATATTATTATGATGATTCCGTGTATGATGATCCTCTTTCGACATAAGTTTTCAGACAATTAGACTCTTTAAGATTCTTAGTTGCGATACTGTGGCTACGTCTGTGCTATAAGTCCTACCCAACTCAGCCTGGGAACTTCATTTTAGTTCAAAATCAGTAGTGCTTTCGACTTTCTTCCATTGGCGTAAATAAGGTGGTCCTGGGGGGCCCCCCACAGGATTTCTGGTGACAAAGACGTTATGGATGTCAAGGGCATACTATCCACAACAATGAAAGGGAAATTCTTGGTATGCTTATTTTTCATTACAGACATCATGAAAAAAATCAACAAATTGACCAAATTTAACAAAAAAAAAAAAAAATATTGCTCAAAATGCTTAAAATTCTAATTAGAATTATTAATAATTCATGCCCATTATTTCAAAATAAAATTCCGGGTGAGACCCCCGGGCTCCCCTCAGGCTGGGCTGCTTGCTAGATGCGTAAAACCTCACTAACCCCCCCCCCCCCCAGAAATTTGGGGAATATACGGCAATGCTTTCTTCAATGGCAAAAATAGGTTATTCGTCCAAGTCCCCTTTCTTCATGTACAGGTGTATCCTTGTAATACATTTGGTCATTGCTTGCTGGTTCCTACCGTACCATTAAATTTATTATGAAATATGAAGCTTTTAATATTATATTTTTGTAACTCATTGTTGTGTAACTTGTTAAGGCGGGGTTTCCACCGACCGGCTAGGGCTAAATCCAAATACGGTGACGTGGTAACAGACATTCAAGACTTAGGCGGGGTTTCCACCGACCTCGCATTGCAGAATGCAAATGACATTGACGGAAATGTTTGATTTACTCTATGCCATAGTTAAAATTGATCAATGATGATCACAAACATTTCCGTCAATGTCATTTGCATTCTGCAATGCGAGGTCTATGGAAACCCCGTCTAAGGCGGGCTCTCGAAAGCTGGGATCGCTTTGGCGTGACGCAAGAGCCGTGTAATATGAAATAATAGGAGGTACAAGTACACTGGCCATATACCACGCGATCTAGAACTAATCTTGTTTGATTAGCAGGATAGTATGATCTAGGAGGTACAAGTACATTATTTTGCGTTGTTAAGAATTTATTTGAGATCTATTGTTTTTAAAATGTCATCGTTTTGACCTTGATTCATGTTTATTTATAATAAAGTGTATGATGATCTTGCTAAAGTAATAAGAAAGGAAATGAATAATTAGTTAATTAGCAAGATTAAAGGAAATTTGTGTGGCCACAAACACACACCAATTTTCAATGTTTTGTGTTTAGTAATTACTAATCAGTGTGGTAGTGACTAAAGATAAAAACTAAATGGAACGCTGGCCCATGTGGGCCTATTGTATATTGTAGTTATCATGTATACCTGCAATTTCTTAATTATGCAACCGAGCCCCTTTCTCTAAACAAACCTTTTCGTTGTTTCTGCGGAAGTGCAGAAACTGCCTTACAAACACCTGTTCCGTTAATTGTCTCCCTTTGTCGCTACTTGGATCTTCCTGCAGCCTGATCGAAGCGTTTATAATACCGGTATTTATTTAATCCACTGGTAAACAAGATAATTTTATTATGGAAAGTGCTATTCAAAATTTGTTTGTTTAGTTATAATCCTAGGGTATTTATTTAACTCCGGTATTATAAACGCCTCGATCAGACTGCTGCAAGGTCGCAACTCAGGACAGCATGCAGGTCAGATCTAGTCATTGTTTCTGTCTGGTCTAAGCAAACCCAGGGTTGCCGAAAATGGTAAATTATTAATTGTTCATTCAACTGCTCCTTCTCTCTTAGACGCATATGCAACACATATTAGATACAATACATTTTTTGTTATACATACATTAACATGTAATAAGGGGGGAATACACGTTATTGATTGATTGATTGATTGATATCTGTTCAACCTGACGATAGAACTGTGCCGGAACCGGCTAAAATAATGTAATATTAAATTTTATTTTATTTGTGGACTAAGTAAAGCTATTTCAATTCGTAATTAATTATTTTATTACTGTTTTTATCCAATCATTGAAGAAATATTTTGCGAAAATTGGAGTCTCCATGGCGTCCTGTATAAAAAAGGCTCACATATAAACAAACAAACATGTTTTTTCCACGTGGCTATGATTCCGACGTTTTCATTATTGAATGGATAGCTTCATAATCTCATTAGAATTTGAATTACTACCTTAATCGGGGAGATGTAATCTTTCGGTGGTGAAGGCAAATTTGCAAAGCTTAAAATAATAACATGTGACGGCCAACGGCCAAACCATGTTGAATCTATGAGAGCAGAGCATGTTTCAAAGTGCAGCAAACTTGGTAGGGTGCACAGCGTTGGCAGGGGAACATGGTGGGACATGATAACGCGCTGGGACTGTATCCATTCAGTCAACGTGCGCGTCGAGTCCTGGTCACCTCCGATTAAATCGTGTGACTTTGCCATGTTCCTCAAGTGGTTTGGAATCCATTATAATCAAGAGGTCCACCCTGTCAGTCAACTCCCCTTCTCCCCGAGGTGAAGGAGTCTGCCCTTAAGGTGCCACAAGTTAACAAACAGACTCACTCCCCCGCCAGGCTGACAGGGTTGCTTAAAGCAGCCCTGCTGAAAGAAGATGTTGGAAACAACAACATAACGTGTGACATAATTTAATTTAGACCAAGTACGTAGCCAGGATTTTATTTCGGGAGGGGCTTACTACCAAGGGGTATAGAATACCCCCAGTAAAACGGCGGGTTAAGTCCTCCATAATCTGCGGAAGTATCTTGCACTATTGAATATACTGTATATACACTGGATCGAGCGAGAACAAATATAAATAAACTAAAAAAAATAATTTCCCCCCCTTTTTTTACATTTCGGGAGGGGCTTCAGCCCCCAAAGCCCCCTCCCTGGCTACGTGCCTAATTTAGACATGCTTTTAGTTGCGTTACCCTGCTTCCTAAACTTCTTTACTTACTTTACTTTAACGGCGCCTTTTTTTTTCCTCTCACGGGGTCGGGGGCACGGATCTTCATCTTCCAGGTGGTTCGGTATTGGGTATTATCCGGCGAGAGACCGAGGGTCCTGAGGTCCTGCCTCACTTTCGTTTCAAGGGACATCCTCGGTCGTCCTATAGGTCTTGAGCCCTCCACCGTGTAGTCCCTCACACGTTGCAGCGGGTGTCCATCTTCTCTTCTTATCGTATGGCCCCACCACGCCTCCATCCTAAACTTCATTACATTTCACATTATACTAGCTGTGTTTAGGGTGATACGATACATGATTAAACTACCCATATGCTTTTCCTTATGAACTGTCTTGTTGTAGGCATGTACCCAATGAGGTTACTGGAAAGTAACAGTTCGAACAACGCGAGTGGGCCGCCCCCTACAACGCAGCACCCCGAGGAACGGCTGGACGCAAGCAGTGACAGCGCGGTCAGCTCGATGGGCTCCGAACGGGTGCCGAGCCTATCGGACGGCGAGTGGATGGAGACCGGCTCCGACTCCGGGCATAACGGCGACCACTATAACCACATAGACTACCATTCTAGGTGAGCGCTACTACCAATCAATTAAATTAATTGGAAGATTCCGAACGTTTTCCAATCCAATGTTTGAAAGTTCTGTCCGAATTAAACAATGGAGTTGGGGAGCACGAAGAAAATGTTTTGTTTTCATTTTTAACCCCAAGAATAAGGTAATACCAAAAGGAATAGTAGGCCTGGTGAGTTACTTTACTATTAATAATTAATATAATATTAATTATTATTATAAACTATGGAAATTGGAAACTCTTCGGAGACTTCCTAAGAAATTTTTTTTATACGGGTACGAATAAGCTAATTTTGTTTTACCATATAATTTTTTGTTAGCCACTACACGCTTTAATTTTTTTATTTGATTTACGTTTATTATTATTATTATTTTTTCAGTAAATTCAGGCCGTTCGACTACAGCTACACGGGAAGGCAGCTGCTGGGGGCGGCAGGTCCTTCGGCCGCCGCAGACCCCCACATGCCACCTGTTGCTCAGAAAAAGCACCACATGTTTGGAAAACGGTACTTTCAAGAGCAAAGCTCCAGCTCAAGTGAGTATAGCTCAATCTCTCTCAACCGATGTTAATGATGATTATGGACCAATAGGGCTTAGTTGCGTCTAATTTATAAATACTAGTCGAGGTATCAATTATAAATGAAGTCACTTTCAAAATGTGCCCCTGGCCGAAAGGCTTTTCGACTGCATACAAAACAAAATTTAAGAAAAAAATCATATTGTCGGACTGCACGGCTCTCACCTACCCGAACGACGACTTGGTGAACCGCTACTGGGAAGCTCGGCGACGAATGGTTGAACTACCACGTTCGGGCGTTGGATAAAGTAAAGCAAAAGTAATATTGTCGGAAATGAAATATGGCGGAAAAAGTATGCTTACTTACTGTATGCTCGTAGTATATGCGCAACAATTTCTAGAGGATATGAGTTGCCTATTTCCAAATGGGTCTATCTCCGTTTGACCTTACTTTTCAATTCTCTCTCAATTCCTTATCCCCCTTAACTCGCAATTAATATGTGGGAGCCATGTTTATTCAATTTTGGCACGTGATCACAATGACGGACGCTGATTGGCTGAGGTGGAGCAAGCACGTTTTGATCTAAGGAAAGGATGGAGATGCTATGCATATCTAATAACGGAGATAGACCCATTTGAAAATAGGCAAATCATGATCGTCGTTGTACAACTTACTAGGACTTACATGACTGAACTATACTGATTTTGGCGGTGTTACTTTATACTTGCTTGCCGATTACTTGTTGATTACTTGATTGTATAATTTATCAGAAATATAATTATTATTATTTATTTACGCTTGTTATTGTTGCAGATTCCTCTCTAGTGAACACTCGAGGCCTCGGCCCTCCAGCCCCCTCTGCCATTAAATACGAATATAGTGGAGAAGCAGGCGCAGAAGCTGTTGTTCCTCCGTCGTTTATTGGACCAATGGATGCATCCCCTGCCAAAATGTCCGAAGCCAAATACAGCTGCAGCATAGACTTCATTCGGCAGCAGCCTGGTAATGAGTTTTCCTTGTTTAGCCAGTTTATAGTCGTTCTTTTGAAGCTGTGACGTGTATGCACGGAAATTTAAATTATTTTATGGGCTTTATTTGAATGTACGGGACCTAGAAAGATGCAACATCATTCTAAAAGTTGTTTTAGGTAGATTTCATCTAAGGCACCTATTGAAACGGTAACCAATGTTCGACTCTCGGAAAATTTCGTCATAACTTTTCATTTCATGACCCCCTCAGCCTAAAACTACTCCCTCTTCAAAATGCTATATTATATACTATATATAATATATGTACAGTATGTATGAATGTGTGTACAGTATACAAGTATACAGTAGATTTTAGGAAACACTGTAACTTTCGTAGATATTATCCGATTTTAATGAAACTTCGCACCAAAATTAATCAAGCTCGTTATCTAGCTAGATAGGATTCTGTTGCAAGTTTCAAAAACTTAAAATATTATTTCATAGTTATATTGGTTGTAGAGGGATGGAATAAAATTTGACCGAAAGCCTGTATTTTTATTCACGATAATGGCAACTACCATAATTTACGACAAATGAACGATTTCCAGATTTTTTTTAAAACCAAAGTTCATAGTCATTAAAAGGGGGAAGCGGGGTCACGGGTTGTGCGAAAAGTGTTCTAGTGTGCTTCAATAGTGCAATATGTTATCATTTATGACGGAAGGAGAAACCGTGGCCCCGCGAAGGGTCAGTGTTTTTATGAAATCCCCCTACATCGGATTACCTGGAGCCGAATGGGATTTTTTTATCAACACAATTGTAGCATGGTGCTGAAAAAGGGCTGAATGAAATAATGTTCATGTGTAAGGTAGCACATTATTATTGTAACTTTGAATTTCAATCGTTAGGTGTAAATGGCTTAAGGCGCGGTTTCCACCGACCTGCTAGTGCTAAATACAAATACGGTGACGTGGTAACAGACATTCAAGACTTAGGCAGGGTTTCCACCGACCTTGCATTGCAGAATGCAAATGACATTGACGGAAATGTTTGTTTTACTCTATGCCATAGTTAAAATTGATCAATGATCATAGAGTAAAATCACAAACAAACTATAATTAAAAAATGGCTTCATGGGATATGTTAAGTACAAACATTTTAATAGATTTCTATAAAAAGAAAATCCAAATTTCCGTCAATGTCATTTGCATTCTGCAATGCGAGGTCGGTGGACACCTCGCCTAAGTCTTGAATGTCTGTTACCACGTCGCCGTATTTGTATGTAGCACAAGCAGGTCGGTGGAAACTGCGCCTTGACCAATCTGATGCATTAATGCCACACCGGAATAATTTTCTGTTACTACAGTTTTCTATCTCATTTTAACTTGAAACACTAGATTCATTCTTGCGCAAACACTAATGTACTTACTGTTAATTAGAACTTGCAAATAATTATCTCAATATACACAAGGACATATTCCTGTTGCCAATTACTGATTACATTTTTTATCATCTTAGTTGATTGCCTCATTGTATTGTTTGTTTATGCTTCTATTTTCACTATAGAATTAAAACTATTAATTTCAGACAATTACTCAGCTTATCTTGCATTTTATCGGTCTTTTAGTTAACAGACCTATCTATTTTATCGTAAAAGCTGATCGCTTACCTACTTGACACCTAATACCTTTTCTAAGAGCAATAAATTAAAACTTTAATGGGTAGTGGTTTCTTTTTCTGTTATTAACAATTTGGGAAAATCTTTTTTAATGCTTATTGAATCATCCCAACAAATGGGGTTTTGGTTTTATATTTTAGATAAATTTTAAATGAAGATGGATGTCCGCGTAGGCTATTGTTCAATAAAACTTCAGGAATAGATTTCCAAATATTTTGTAAACAATGCAGACCGGAATATTTTTGAGCAAAGTTAATTTCCATATTTTCCTCGTTGCAGGTATGAAAATGGTCCTATGAAAAATGCATAAAAAATACAATCTTTCGTAGTAAATTGTCGCAACTGAAATATTAATATCTATAAATATCTAGACAAACGCGATAGAGTGCATTGAACTGATTGTGGTTGTGAAACAAGGAATTAATTTAGTTAGAGCAAAATACTCAGAACTGCTTTGTTTTATAAAATATTTGGAAATCTATGTCATAAGCATTGAAAACTTCTATTCTTGTACTCAAGTAAGAAAACATGTATATAAAACTTTTTGTTAATGTTTGTTTTAGGAGGACGAACCCTTGATCAAATCAATCACAATCACTCGTACGCGTTGCCCTCGGATAGTTTAGCGATGGTCCGACCGGCACACCGAGACAAATCGAGGTCGAGAAAGGCGGAGGAAGAGCACCTGTCGAGGGACGAGAAGCGCGCGGCCTCGATGAGCATTCCTCTCACTGTCGACGACATCGTCAATCTTCCCATGGACGAGTTCAACGAAAGACTCTCCAAGTTTGACCTTAGTGAAGCCCAGTTGTCACTCATTAGGGACATTCGACGGCGTGGCAAAAACAAGGTACGTCTCTATATTACTATTACGGTACCGTACTAGAGTTTCGAACAAAAACATTTTTATTGTTGAATTGGATTCTAATTATGAAAAGAGGAAACTTTCACATTTACACTAATTTCCATAGATCTTTAGTTTATTTATATAAAAAAAATACACCGATTTTTGATCCTGCCAAAAAACCTGCATTTAAAATTTGACATCATGCTTGCCTAACTAAATTCCTTGAGAAGGTCGCCTTCCGCCGACGCAACGGAAGAATGGGCGCAAATTGGGGTAAGCATAGGGGCTTGAAGAATTTATGCAAACGTGACATCATATTTAAAAAGGCGGTTTTTTTGGCAGGCTAAAAAATCGTTGTCTGTTATATATTTTTATAAATGAACTATAAATCTTTGGATATTAGTGTAAATTTAAAAGTTTTCTCTGTTTTTATTTAGAATCGTTTAACCTTAGCCAATAAACCGGAATTTTTTCCAAAAGTAAGAACTATCTTATATTGTTCTATCCTATCGTTTCCTATGTTGTTCAATATCTCATGTCAAATTAGTCGCACCACCTGTTTTAAATTAAATGTAAATGTAAATTAATTGGCCTGCAAGGCTACAATATACAACATGCTGGAGCCGATATTGGTACATCACTATGATTGACTCTAGGCTGAAGCCGTAACATTTGTTTGTTTCCCACATTGTTTTAATGAGTAAGCATAACCTTAACAATCATGTCGTGTTAAATATAATTATTGCTGTATTGCAGGTAGCAGCTCAAAATTGTCGAAAACGGAAACTAGACCAAATTATTTCCCTGGCAGACGAAGTAAAGCAAATGCGGGACAGAAAACACCGCTTGCTGAGAGAAAGAGACTTCATGTTGTCCGAGAGAATGAGAGTCAAGGAGAAGTTCAGCCAGCTTTATCGACATGTCTTTCAGGTCAGTGTAAATGTCAGCCTAACCAACGAATAACTAAATTCTTTTATCTTGGCAGGGAAGATATGAATAAGTTTGGTACTGAGAAAAATACATTTTATGTATAGAGTAACGAAACTTCGAAAATGTGTACAATTTTTTTAAGGGGCTGCCCACAGGCCGCTAACACTAAATCGGGCCTGGCACCAGAGTCAACCGATTCGAAAACAGCAAGGTTGAATTAGTCTAAAAACAGTCTATCATGCTTTAGTAGAGTTCCATTTAAACTATGGCATTGATACATATACACCGACCTCAACATCTGCTTGCACCTCTCAAAAGCCTACAGGATGCTATTGTTAAAGTTCTTGTACCTAAGAAACCTAGATGCAGAGACATTAAAGATCATTATATGTATCTAGATATCTTGCCTTTGTCACTATAAAGCAAATTTCGTGCGACGCAATTATACTATTTTGATGGTAGGTTTAAAGATGTGAAAAAGCGCTTTGACAGAAATCTTTTATTCCCGTGCTTTGATTTACTAAGATTGAAAAACAAACGTGGCAGTAGAGTCTTAAGGTACGTTGTTCCTGAATTATTTAACAGTATTCCAGAAAAATTTCTCACTCACAAGAAAGTTTCAGAGTATAAAAAAGACTTAAAGAATTTTTTCTCTTCTAAAATCAGTACCGGTATGATTGATTCTTTTTTTTCTTTGAAGCATTTTTTCTTGAAGCATTTTCTTGTGACCCAAGAGGTCCAATTGAATTGTATAATTGTTTTTTGTTCTCTTAAATATATGCACCCTGCCAACCGGGTAGGCGGTAGGGGAAAAACCCTCCGTGGCCAAATGTCTCACGATGTGCCGTTGAACCCGATTTGTAGTTGTATAACTTTTCGGGCATTTTCGTCTGGACAGTGACATACTGATATTGGAAATATATTTGTTGTGATACATCTCAGCCACAACATGTATTGCATGGGGAGGTGGATTCCTTTTTCGCTATTTATGGCTGGATGAATAGTGAACTTTCCCAAGGAAAAAAAAGCTGCAAAATGCCCTCCTCTGACTGAGGGGGGGGGGGGGCAATACCCCAAAATAGCGCCCATGCTTAACTGAGTGATACGATTCGCTTCTCTAATAAGTTAGGCATGGCCCGTGGGTGCCATTTTTGGGATTCGACCCGCCTATTACAGCGAATAACTCTGTATGAAAGTTGTCCGTTCAATAATCACATAATTTTAAGCTATTGTGTTTGGTTGCAGGCGTTGAGGGATCCCGATGGTAACCAATACTCCCCATACGAGTACAGTCTGCAACAGTCCGCTGACGGCACCGTCGTTCTGGTCCCGAGGTCTTCGAGTAACTTGCTAGACGACACAAGGAAACACAAAGACCCAGACAGCAAGGAATAAGGGATGTGCGTCAGGATACCGGCATAATAATTACAAATTGACTTGAATTGTTCATTTGTAAGATGTGATCGCCGCAGAAGGCTCATTGGCAGCTTCTTCTGATTGTTTTGTCCTAGTTGTCGTTGTTGTTGGCGTGTTTCGTGACAGCTCAAACTCTGTGGTGAGGCTAGTGACCAAGAGACTGTGGCTTATGGTTAGTGCAATGCCTGACTGCAATATTGCTTAAGCCTACTCGCTGGTATGGCTAATAAATGGTGCTCAGTTCAGGCAAAAACGTTATATTCTACTTTTCACGTTTGTCTGTATATTCATCACATTTTAGAGCGAAATTTAATGCAACTAACTTATGACTCTGGAAAAAAAGTACAATAGCTAGGCTACTCAAATGGCATTGCTAAAATACTAGTACAACTAATTCTTGCCAACTTCTTGATAGTTGATATGGTACATGTGCTTAATATTTTTTACAAGTACTTAATCGTTGTCACATTGACCAACACTGACTATTCCGAAGCCATTCTTGCTTCTTCTATGTTTTCAATTGTTATTTCTATCATGGCCATGGGTGTCTTGCTCAGTGTTCTCACCGTTATAAAGAATAGTGGCGTGTTATTTGAAACATGCAATCTTGAATTCGCCTGAATTCGCTCCTTAACACCTTTATTTATCATTTTTGTTGTGTTCTCGGATTTTTTATCATCTACGATATCTAGCTAGGCTACAGGTATTTCGTCCTTTTCATTATCTGTCACTTTCTGCGGGCCTACTATGGCGATTATTTTCAATCTTTACCCGGGATTAAAAATGTAAACAAGATAATTTTCGAATGGAAAGCGCTATTCAAAATTGTTTTGTTCACATTTTCAAATCCCGAATAAGTAAATACTAAACGGAATACTAGGTCCGCTGGCAGTTAAATATGTTTACATTTCTTTTTGCAGTTTGCTATCGAAACCGAAAGTGGCCTTGGGCTTGCCAAATTATATCTTCACTATTGCAGATTATTGTGGGATCACGATTTTTTTCCTTAATTAAAAATAGCCTCTATTCCAAGGTTTTGCCAGCACCTTTTTATTTTGAGTTGAAAATTTTCCAGTGTTAATCAGTTACTTTAAAACTTTTTAAATTTCGCCATATATTAGGACACAATAAATACAGTTTCCACTTTCCTTGTTACGGCTCTACAAACAGATTTTGTCGGAGGCATATGAAAAGCTCTGCTAACATTGTTTTTAAATAAATAAATAATCATTTATTAAATATCATTATTTTTTTGGAAATAGTTCAAGACCATTTTGGGTGACTATGACCCTTTTACCGCCAGATTTAACCTGCCGCATTATTTTCAACTTGAAGCTTGGCTTGATTTGTTAAATTTTTCGAACTCTACAAATAAGTTGCAACTCTGATAATTTGAAAGTTCGGAAACCTTGGAATGTGTTACAAATCTAGCTTTTTCGTCTAGATACCAATTCTACCTAGGTATATTTAATAATTTTATACATATTGTATATGACTCTAATAAACATTTAGAATTCGCCTAAATAATATAAAACTGCATAATTTCCGCAACGTACAAATTGGAGTGCTATTATTATTTTTGTTCAAAAAATTGCAAAATTGTTGGAACTGACCCACACTATGAAAATTCACCATTACCTATATTATAACATGGAATTTGGAAAATTTTATACCGATTGCCATGTTTTGTTGTACATTGCCATCATTTGAACAGTGCCTTTGCGGCATGTACCGATGCCTTTTTTGAAGATTTTTAATGTACGGCCTCCTCATCATCCTGCAATAATTTATGTTTTTAAAGTAACTTAACTCTTAGTCTATTATTATGCCCACCAAAATATGCTAGGCCTATATCTTACTTTTCCTTCAATCAGTTTCCCTTCAAGGATTAACATGTTTTTGGTCCTAGAGAGATTTCATAATTTGAATCATGTCTAGCTAGTACTTTTGTATAACTACGAAAGTAACCTACATAAACTACACATTTTAAGTGGGGTAGTAGGATCCTAAAAATATCAGTGCAGTCGCTTAATTCTGCATTTTGTTTGCACTATGAGCAATGAAGAATCACAATGTAGGTATGGAGACTTACTTTGCCTACGCAAATTGTCCGTCACTTTCTTGAATAAACGTTTGTACAATTCGATCGTTGGATGCAATATTTTTACAGTGATTTATTTTTAATATAATACACATACAGAGATAGATAGGTAACTAATTAAATACTTTAAGTGAAGATTGTTAGGCTTTGATACGGAGGGATCCGCAATATTTTTACGTTTTGTTGATATTTTGTAGTTTAATTTGTCTATTGCCAGACATAATTATATGTTGCTGCCGCAGTATCCACATTATTGATGCTGAGGTCTTTACGTGCGAATAAGGTCACTTGTTTCTTTCTGGAATAAGCAAATATCTCCGATGTAGCTTATTCTCGGTTTCATATATATATTTTATAGCCTATGCATTTTTTATTATGCCTAATGGGCCATGCCCAGTTTGAGCCAAAAATTTCCATTTGACCTGGAAATTACTGTTATGAAAAAATTAAAATTATATTGATTCATTGAATTATCAGACATGACTATTGACAAAAATTGGCCAAATGTCTTTTCTTATAGATACTGCTTACTAGCTCCCTCCGTGTCAGTAGCTTATACTGGATTATAGACTATGAGTGAATGGATGATTGTAAAAATTACATTAATTTCTTTGTTGGCTGGTTGTGCGGATCTCGTGTTCTGATGGTACATTATTATTTACATTGAACTATAAATAATTATTACCGTATGTTTTTCTTCATAATTCGTTATTTTATTACCCTTGACATTAGTATGAAGGCCTCCATTCAGACTACAGTGATTGAGAGGCGAGTATGACGTTGAAAGAGGAGGAAATAAGAATGAGGGCCTGTAGTAGCGACAGGATCGAGAACAGGGATTTCGTGCCGTCCAAACTACAAAACACCGACTTTTCTTTAACTGAAACCGGTTTTCGTAATATGTTTACGTTCACACTATCCTGAGTTTTACGACTTCGCATTGAATTGCCTACTATGCCTAGTATTAACTTATTCTTGGGGCTGAAGATACAAACGAAACAATTTGGAACATCACCTTCCAAAAGAAATGGGTTGATTGTAAGAGTATAAGAGTATAAATACCAAGTTATAGAAAATAATAAGACAATTTTCTTTCTTTCCATTCTAAAATTAGCTTGTTTATTACATTTTTCAATCCCAGGTGTAGATAAAAAATAATCGCCATAACAGGCCCACTGGACGATTATTTTATTTGCAAATAGACTATGTATGTACCTACTTTTGAAGTTATACTTCTTTACGATCGAGAGTGAATTTTGAGGATGCGCGCGCATCTGTAACACCCAAAAGTTCACAGAATGAAGCTGCCAACAAAATAGAAATAGAACCTCGATATTAGTCTGGCATATTGGTACAATCGTCACCTCTAATTTTTAAAAAAAATAATAACTTATAGGCTATCTAATGACCCTTTTTTTTAAGAAAAGACAATGCAATGATCTTATCCGAACACCTTTGTACCTGTGTTGAGTTACGACAGGTCTCCGATCTATTAGGAAAATGTTAATATTAACCCTTTGTTAAGACAAGCCTCCGATCGCATACTGTATTGAGACTTAACATAATATGTAGGTACGAGAAAGCTATGAACTGTGCCACCTAAGATCCTGGAATTAGAATTTATGAATTACCCTAGAAAGCAGAAAGGCTCTATTTTCCAAATGCTAAATGGCAGGTGTCCACAGTTTAGTTCCGCCTGGACACGTTAAGTTAGTAAGTTTAGGGTGTCTAATATTAACTTCTCAGTTCTCAGGTACTCCGCATAGGTAACAAAAACACTAAGCTGTACGGAACAAGTGTAATAAGATTGGCTAGGAAGCAGTTTATTGAAAAAAAACGAAACGTATTTTATTCTTTTCGTATTTGCCAAACTCGCACTAATTATTTGAAAAATAGCGCGAAAATGTCAGGGAAGTGGGGAACGAAGACTGGCGTGGTGGGGCCATAATGATGTCTGCTACCATATTTTAACTTAATTTATAATAGATAAGTTAAGTATCTACATAATAGTCTCCTTAAAACAAATCAAACCAGGGCTGCCACATTCCGTGGTTTACCTCGGAATTCCGTGGGAAATAATTTTATTCCGAAAAATTTCCGGGGTCAACAATTTTTGAGGTTTTTCTGTGGGATTTTAGGGAAATTTGTTTTTATTTTATTTTTTAAGATTTTTGTCGAATGACCATTGATTCTCTCGCGGTTTCATAAAATTCGCAAAAATTCAAAAAATATAAACACTATTTCCACCCTACACCTCCATATGATTTGCATGCTGAAGCAGGGGACCAATCGAAAGTCCACCATATTTCGGCCTAAAATTTTCGCGCCAAATGAAACTCAATAGTTATCTTATGGCAGTTATGACAGTTAATTGTCAGCTTTATTTATTACGACTTAGCTGTCGTGTATTTCCCGCCGCTAGCGCACTAAAAATTATTTTAGATTTCTGCATGTTTTTAAAAAGTTACTAGCTTGAGTAGCTTCAGCTTTGTATAATGAATAAAACTTAGATGAACCTGAAATAAGATGCCGGGAATTTCATATCAGCCTATAAAAGTGTGAGGGTGAGAAAAAGTCAAATCAAATGATTAAATCATGGGAGCGTATTGCATTATTTCCATCACAAACCTATTTCAAGAAAGGTTTGTAAGTTTATACATACATGCATTGGCGTAAATAGGGCGGTCCTGGGGGGGGGGGAGGCTAAGCCCGCAGGCCCCCCCCCCAGGATTTCTGGTGACAAAGACGTTATGGAGGCGAAAGGCATAGTATCCACAATAACGAAAGGGAAATTAATTCCTGATACTGGTATGCTTATTTTACATGAAAGACATCATGAAAAAATCAACACATTGACTTATTTTCACAAAAATATATTACTCAAAATGCTTAAGATCCCAATAGGCCTATTTCAGACCTATTTTTTCAAGCTTTTTCTTCGGGGTAGACCCCCGGGCCCCCTCAGTGGTAGGTTTATTTGTCGGTACAATCTCAACTGTACTGCTTGCAAAATTCGTAAAACCTCACTAATTTGGACCTATATACACCAATTTTCCTTCTCCGGGGGAAACCCCCGGCCCCCCATTCTCCAGGGTTTAATATGCGTAAAACCTCACTAATTTGGGCCTATTTATCAATTTTTTTCTACGGGGGAGACCCCCGGGCCCACCTATCACCAGGGTATAAAATGCGAAAAACCTCATTAATTTGGGCCCATTTATCATTGTTTTTCTGCAGGGGAGACTGTGCCCCCTTCTCCAGGGGATAAAATGTGTAAAACCTCACTAATTCAGGTTTACCACAACATTAATGGCTTGGATTCACGGAGAACAGCTTAGATCTGATAATGACAACCCAAACAACCTAGCCCCCCCCCCCTCCAGTCTCCAGAAGGTTACGCAGCCCCCTATAATGCTTTTCACAGCACTCCAAGTATTTTTAATTGTCAACTGCCAATTTTGAATTTGCCACAATTAAAGGTACCTACTTATGGTATACGTGGGTGTAGCTTAGGAGCCACAGAATACTATAATATATATGTTAATATGTTAATATATGTTAGGAGCCTTAGACTATACTGCTCTAGCTTCTGAAAATTAGCAAGATTAAAAGATGAAAACTGGTGAAGTAGGCATGGTGACGTACAGCAGTCGATACTCTCAAAAATAATAAAAATCCGCCTATGCTTAGCATACTACATGAAAACAAACTTTATATCCAGTTTAATTTGTAACATCCTTGGTGTTCAAAAATGAAAAAAATCATATATAAGGCGCCTATTCGATCAACGTCAATAGTGATAGTAAATGTGGTATTGACGTGGTAGCAGACATTAAGACAGTCTAAAAATGTCTGCTACCACGTCAATACTACATTTACTATCACTATTGACGTTGGTGGAATATCCATCTAAAGGGGACCAACATTTAAAAAAAAATTCCGGGGTATTCTGAGGAACTATTTAACAATTTCCGAGGAATACGGCAGGAGTCATTTGGCAGTCCTGAATCAAACACAAAATCTCAAAACAAGTGAATTAGTGAAGCAAATTAGCCGGTGGAATAGCCGCCCATGAAGAAAAGATGGACAGCTGCTACAGCGTGTGGGGGACTACACGGTGGAGGGCCCAAGACCTATAGGACGACCGAGGATGTCCCTTGAAACGAAAGTGAGGGAGGACCTCAGGACCCTCGGTCTCTCGCCGGATGAAACGCAGAACTGAAACACCTGGAAGATGAAGATCCGTGCCTCCGACCCCGTGGGAGGGATAAGGCGCCCATTCCATTGACCGGCTAGGGCTATTTCCAACAACGATGACGTGGTAGCAGACATTCAAGACTTAGGTAGCATTTCCACCGACCTCGCATTGCAGATTGAAAATGACATTGACGGAATTGTTTGTGTTTTTTTTAAATAGAAATCTATTAAAATGTTTGTAATTAACATATCCCATGAAGCCATTTTTTAATTTTAGTTTGTTTGTGATTTTACTGTATGATCATTGATCAATTTTAACTATGGCATAGAGGAAAATAAACATTTCCGTCAATTCTGCAATGCGAGGTCAGTGGAAACGCCACCTAAGTCTTGAATGTCTGCTACCACGTCACCGTTGTTGGAAATAGCCCTAGCCGGTCAATGGAATGGGCACCTAAGACGCCGATAAAGTAAAGTAGCGCGAAAATGTCTATTGCCACGATGTTGTGCTCGTAACGCCACACTACCACTTTCTTGTTTTGTTATCATTAAAGTTCCATATAGAAGAGACAGAACATTCGTACCGGCCAAAAATATTTTTTGAATTCTGGAGCCACCTAGTACGTTTTCTCAATGGCTAGTCAATGGGTTAGACATTGGGCTAGACTTAAGCGGGGTGGCGACTGGCTCCGGAAATTCAAATATATTTTTTGGCGGGAACTGAAAATCCATTCCAGAACACGTGACCTAGAAGAAGCTGCCACTGTGCCTGGACCGTAATTAGCCACCATTACGCCATTAAATTAGATGGGGTTTTCATGCAAAATTTTATAAAATGAATGTAAAGACAATTTTTGTAAGTTATTACGGCTTTAACCTGCATAATTTGGGTGTCGATATAAAGGACCGTTGCTTTGCAAATTAAAAAAAAAAAAAAAAAATGGGTTTGATCCCTTTCGTCTGCAAGGACAAGGCAAAGCCCAAGGAACATCTTCCACATGGCCTCATGACGAGAGCCTTGTCTCAGTTCATACATAAAACTATAGCATTCTAACTGCAAGAGAGCTGGAAGCTTATAAAAGCCTAGAGGTTTTTAAACGTTATGAAGGAGGCTGACTCCAAGATATTAGATGTTTTCAAGCCCTAGATGGATTGGTTGAAGTTGTTGACACAGTATGTAATAAGTCTGTAATTACTTTTTGAGACAATTATTTGCCATTAAATTATTAGTTTCGTAAGGGTGCAGTGTTGTTCTAAATCAGCATTTGCCTCAGGGGCGTAGCCAAGGGCCGGGGGATTTATAGAACATCTTAACATAGAAATAACCCTATTCATAAGCGGGATACGGTCTTATGGATACCGTTATTCTCTGTTCGGTGTGCTACTATAGCTATAGTATGTATGTCTGTATGCATATCAATTACTTATTCGTGTAAGTATTTTGTTACTTTTCAAGGCAAACCTAGTGCATTAGAGGATTATACTAATCCAGATTGGAAGCCATATAAAGAAAATGGGATATGAGACGATACCGGTAGAATCTTTACAAGCAAAACAGCTTAAAGGCCTCTAAACCTTTCCTGGCTTGAAATCCCTTCGCTGTGTAGAAGCTGTAGCCGTGAATTATATATGTATAGATATCAAGGGCCTCTCCCGACCGAGAGCAGCTTGCGGAGATTTAAGGCAGCCTGCCATCAATTTCTGGGGAATGTTGTGTGCGAGTAAATGAGTGATTGCATGAATTTTTCTTTTCTTATGTTGTTTAGGCTATCTTTTTTTTACAGGAAAACTATCTTTGTTCAAAAAATTTAATGTAAACAAAAAATTGTGCAGGTTAGCTGGAAGAGTAGCCCTTCGGGGCTAAAGCTCGCCTGAAAATAAAGACGATATTTCATTTCATTTCTCCCGGTTTTCCATCCCATTTCATGGCATCAAAGCCGATAATCTCAATTTTTTTATCTACCTTGCCTTCATGTCTACCGCTTATTCACTTTCGTACGAACTTAAGTCCATATTCGTCTCAAAATTTAATTAAAAGCAAGAAAATGAAGATAAATCAACCAAACCCTATGGAAACACATGGAGTAATGGCGCCTTTAGCGGTCCAACCAATCAGAGTGACCTGGATGTGACGTCATTCTGTAATGGTTGTTTTGTTTTGTTTACGTTTACACTTTTTATAAAAGAGTTAAGAGTAGGGCACTCAATGCACGTGTATATAGTGCCTTTGTTAAGAGGCAGGCGACAGCTGACAGTTTCACCACAGTAACACAGTTTTACTGTTAGTAGTACTCAAGTAGTAGTGTTATTACACTTATTTGCCAAAATTGTCAGTTGGGCTTGTTAGGTTTCATACATAAGATTATTCAGCTAATTCTACTGCTACAAAAGTACTAAAATGAACTTCAGGCCGGCTGGTATGTCCGATGACGATGATGATGAGGATGATGATTACTACGGTGGTGGAGGTGGAAGACCCCGGCGTGCTTATAATTTACAACCTTCAAATGGTTCTCCTAAAACAATTGATGAAGCTATAGATAGAAAAGATTTGGAAGCGGTCAAAAAGTTCCTTGGTATTTCAATTTCAAAAGGTAAGTAGTCGTTATGGTAAAGGTTCAGTTTAGCTACCCCTAACTAAATCGTAAAATTTTATAAATTACCTGTCGATTCCTTAGTTCAAAAGAAGTCCTTTTGTGAATAAAGGTCGGCCAAGAATAGTTTTTTAGTTACATCAAATCAAAAGTTTTCAAATTTATCTTTAAAATGTTTTCTGGCCCATTGTTACTGCTCTTTTTATGTGTATGTGTGCCTAGTTTGGAAGCACACTTTCAGAACGACCATGACCCATCATCCCGGGATTCTACTGCTTCGTCAAGTTCTTATTATTTTTTTTTACGGATGCATGGCATATAACCAGAACCGCGTTGCTACACAAACCAACTCCTTCTCAAGGTACTGTGGGATTGAAATTTAATTTGCATTTTAGTAGATGAAGATGGGCCAATTCCACACTTCCCTGGTATGAACCTGAGCCGCGTCGTAGCAGAGAGGGGAGGGGGGTTAATAAGCAGCGTGCGGAGGAAAGTACACACTTCTGCAGAAACTAACACACACAGGAACTCAGTGTTACTTTAAAGTACTGTATTTGCTTACTGATTTCAGGCCAGTCAATAGATGGGTGTCTTCCATCTGGTATGCCTGCTCTTGTCAAAATGTGTGGTGTGGGCTTTGTAGAAGGTGTAGAATTGTTACTCGAGAAAGGTGCAAATCCTAATGTACAAAATGGTAAGTTCTAAGATAAAATGTAAAAAAAATCTGATATTTACTTATAGGTATATATACTAGGAGCAAACTTTCAAAACGTCACAAATCCATGAAAATTAAAAATTGATTTTATCATCGATTTTCCATCTTGAAGATGAGTTGAATCAGGATTGCTAATCAAAACAAAAACAAAAAAATTTTAACCCAGTCTTCTGAAGGGTTAAAATCTTATATTCCCGTTATAATAAAGCCGAAATAAATATGTTTTTCGTGTTTCCTGAACATTTTACGAAAATGGATTAGTGCCGGTTTGAAAGTTTGCTCCTCACTTGTAGTATTAGTGATTAAGTTCAGAAGCTTAATTTCCTTTTCTCCCCTGAAATTTCCCACATAAATATAAAGGAACCGGTACGAGTGAACCCGTACATTCTTTCCTATTTATCTATTAACTAACAAATTAATTAATTGAAACACTGCACCGGCCCTAGCACGTGGAAACACAGTTGTGCTGCTTAATTCCTCGTAAATTTTTAATTTAATTTATCAAATTTAAATTGGAATAAATATATTGGAATGAATTGAATTGGTGCCATGGTACCTATATTATTGTCCTAAGGATCAATCCCGGCTGTTTTTCCATGTTCTGAAGCATTGTAGTAATCGATGGGACGAACGTATAGTCTGAACTGGACTGCCCAATAATAATGCCAACTTTTTTTTTCTTCAAAACAAAACACCTTGCTTGGGATAGCAACCTGTTTGGTTTTCTTACTCTAATAGAAATTAGCGTCGAAAACCACACCTGCGGGCCTAGTATGGCGATTATTTTTAGTCGTTGCCTGGGAATAAAATTGTAAAAAAGATAATTTTATAATGATAACTGCTATTTAAAATTGTTTTGTTTACATTTTTAACCCGATGAATAAGTTAATACTAATACTAAACATCAATAGAAAGGTTCCACAGAAAAATTATTTTTGTAATTTTTTTATGAAAGCTATATTTTTTTTTGGGTGGTTAAACCACCATAATCGAGGTAGCCCAACGTAGCAAAATATGATCCTACGATATGATTTTTGTGAACCTACATGCCAAATTTCACCAAAATCCATTGAGCAGTTTGCCCACAAATCGGCGGACCAACAGACAGACATTTCGTAAAAAGCAATTTTCTTTTGTTCCTGGGATATCAAAACGTGTAAATCCGTTTGAAATTGAAATACATACTAACATATAATTAGCATAAACCCTAACAAATAGGAAAGCAATAATACTGTCCTGTAGCCTGATCATGGCGATTATAATACCGGTATTTATTTTAATCCCCTGGTATTAAAAATGTAAACAAACAAATTTGAAATAGCACTTTCCAAGTTTCCGTTAAAAAATTATCTTGTTTACATTTTTAATACCAGGGGATTGAAAATGTAAACAAACAAATTTTGAATAGCACTTTCCATTATAAAATTATCTGTTTACATTTTTAATACCAGGAGATTATATAAATACCGGTATTATAATCGCCATGATCAGACTGCTGGCGCAATTACGAAAAGCATTGAACACAGAATGATTCATGGACAGTCAGGACATGTAGAGTAGTGGTACAGACTCCAACTTTCACCCGAAAGGTTGTTGGTTCGTCTCCCACACTTGCTACATTTTCTGGCAATGCAGGCTTCCTAGTTGAGTGTAAGAGGGGGCTTTATTCATAATAAATTATTTTATAGTACAAATACAATTTTCTATTGATGTTTGTGACAACTTGCCATTTCTGGAAAAACATGCAATGAGCCAAGCTTTTGGTGCCAAACTTGGCTCCTAGCTTTACATTGTACATATAGTGCTGACTGTGCGGTACTTCATATTTTTTTATTTTTATATAAGGAAAGTGATTGTGATGATGTCCTGCCAAACTGTGCGGTGGATTTTGGGGAAATTGGGAGTCACTCATAATCATCTATACATAAATAGGAAAGAAGAAGTTTCATAACAATAATGTACAATAATTGCTCTTGCAGAATTGATAACTCCCCTGTCCATGTGCTGCGCTATTGGGCAACAATCGAACCGGGAAGAGTGTGTCGACTTACTGCTTAAAGCTGGTGCGGACCCCAACACTATTGACAGTCGTGGCAGAACTCCTCTCATGCTTGCAGCTTCTTACGGCCTTAAACCAGTGGTTTCTACTTTACTTACTTCCCCAAGAACTTCGTTAACCATGACAGATCCTCGAGGTTGGACGGTAAGTCATTGACCCCCGTTACATATTATATTGCAGTATTATATACTTACTTACTTAATTCGCGTGTCCAGGGAGACATGCATTTAATGGGTTGTCCAAAATCAAATCAGGACACGCAGTATTATATGGTATATGTGTAAATTATAAATTATTATCATATTTATAATTATTCATTATACTTAGTTTATTCTATTATTCCATTATTATTATTTTGATTTACAAAATAGTGTTATGCCTAAAGAGGTGTTGAAAATGACTGTTATTCAATTTGTAATAAATCAGTACGACGTTATACGATTCAATCTATAAAAGATATATTATATTGTTACATAATCATAATTACAATACATTACAGACAAATAAACGATAAAAGAAGAAAGATGTTTTACATACCTATAAAAGAATTGAATTATAGAATAAACTAAGTATAATGAATAATTATAAATATGATAATAATTTATAATTTACATATGTACAGTATACACTGTATATAATATATTATATGAGTTGCCTATTTTGAAATGGGGCTACATATCCATTTTTTTTCGAATATGTGTTTTTGATGGGATTCATTGGATTCCTTGTTTAAAGGCCTATCTATAGCTCTACATGTTGGCGTCAAAAAAATGTTTCTCCCTTGTTAAATGCTCCTCTATAAAGTTGGACCAATTTTTAAGAAAATCTATATCCATCCTTTCCTTAGATCAAAAATAAATAAATAAAAGTAAAATAAGCCACGCAAGGCAAGCAGCAACACGCCCCAGATCCTCCATTCCGTCCTGTCGTCTGTCAGCCTCTTCAAGTATGTCGTGCAGTTAAAGTCTGCGCAGCTGGTCCAAATACTCTGTGTCCTTCCAAGATCGTATGAAGCAGACCATCATGACTTAACGTGTGACCGATCCAATTTTCTCTGCGCTTGGCAATAGATGACCCCAATTTTCTCACTTCCCCTATAAATTGCCGTACTTCGGCCACTTCCTCATTGGGAAAGTGAAAACGAAATAGGATGGCACATACTAGCAGACTGTCCAGCAATCTGGCGTTCACGTTTGGAACACTTGGAGTTTGCGGGGGCCGATGCAGAGTGTCAAATGACCCTCAGGCCACGGGAGCTTCTGAAATTCAGCAATATGATCAAATTGCAGTAGAAGAGCAGGGCGGACTTATGGGCCCAAATAGCTCTTAACAACAATTACTACTACTACTACTACCCCTTCATAAAATTGTTAAACAGCTTAAATATGACACCAGCCATTGCCATACTTCAATTTAATTACTGTGGGCCTACTATTACGATTATTTTTAATCTGGGATTAAATATGTAAACATGATAATTTTACACTGGAAAGTGTTTTTCATAATTGTTTTGTTTGCATTTTTAACCCAAGGAATAAGTTGATACTAAATGGCATAGTAGGTATGCGGGTATGTATAAAATTTTATGTACGTTAGACCTTGTAACTTACTATATCATCTTATGTTTTATCTAACAGGCACTTTTCTTTGCATTGGAAAAAGGATTCGAGGATATAGCCCAATTACTTAAAGATTCTGGTCTTAACCCTGATATTAGAGACAAAGATGGGTATGCTGCTGAAGAACTGTTCTACGCCGACAAGCCTGTAACAGCTGCGTATCCCTTGGCTGAGTTGTTTGTAGATCCTTCTGCTGTAGATGAGGTTGCATTGATTGTAAGTATGACATTGTTTTGCAATTAAGTTATGTACAAATCTTATTAATAAAACATAGAGCGACGTAAACCAGTCCAATCGGAATCAATATAATATACTGAGGTTGAGGACATCAAATTGCTTAGATCCAATGCCATCTTATTACCTATATTAAATTAAATTTTACCTGCTGTAGTATCCAAAAGCCCTAAGCGAATCTTAAAAAAAAACTGTAAAGAACCGGTCCGAGTTTACTCGAACATGCTTTCCAATTTATCAACATTATTAGATAGAGGAAATGAGTAGTTTCATGGTAAATAATTTTCCTATGGCTAAATTTCGGATATCTCAGGGGGGGAGGGTTGTCCACCTAACGTCACTGGAGGGGAGATAAATTCTAGACAGGTCAGACCAACATATTACCACACAGCAATAATGGCAGGACACGCAATGCAATTGAGCGCAAATTATCTAGGCTATCATTTTTCAAAAAATAATTTTTTGCACAAAACCAAATAGTTTTTTGGGAAGGCAACCTGTCCGGTTTCGTTACTCAATTTAACACCTAAAACATGCCAGAAGGTGGAAATCATCGATAGAAAGGTTTCGCAGAAAAATTATTTTTTAGTCATTTTTCATTAAAATTTAGTTATTTTTATTTTTTTACCCCCAGAAGCAAACTATCAAGGGGCAAGCGACCCCCCGCATTTTGTTAACATTAGTAGCGACTACAATATATGTGAATTTAAAGGAAATCGTTGGAGCCGTTTTTGGGAAATAATTTTTTTAGACGTTTTTTCGAAGTTTTTTGAAAATAAAAACCCCCCAAATTGAGTTAGCCCCAAAAAAAAAAATGGTCCCGAGGTATGATTTTTGTGAACCTACGTGCTAAATTTTTTCATTTCAAATTCACCAAAATCGACCGAGTAGTTTGCCCGCAAATCGATGAACAGACAGAGCGACAGACAGACAGACAGAGCTACAGACAGACATTTCGTAAATCCACTTTTTTGGATTCCTGGGACCTCAAAACGTGTAAATCCGTTGAAATCTCGGAATCGAAAATTTCGACCGTCACAAAGCTTTCTTTATACTACGTATAAATTGGAAAGCAATAAATTTAGCTTAATACCACAGGCCATAGGCCCAAAATTTAGATAGCTGCGCAGACAAAAAGCAGTAGAAGTTGCAATATTACTATTTAATTTAATTTGATTAAGTTTACTTTTTATTTGAAACAGGAAAAATTAGTAGATACGACTGACCTATGCTTAAACGACTTCCTTGCCGAGCTGCCGAATTCAGATGGTGATGGCGGCTTCAGTGGAGTTACCAGAGACATATTGGATGGGGCCGGATGTCTGAGTCTTACTTTACCTAGCCTTGATTTGTATAGTGTTCTATCTGGATGTGACGACGAGCTGAAACGGTTAGGGGTGAAGCTCCAACCGCTACGTAGGAACATCTTGCGAAGTGTACATCGTTATCACCTCCGCCCTTGGTCGCAAATGTCTCTGTGGCAACTTCCCAGAGATCGAAAATTGGGGTATGTAATGTAGGGTAATAAAACTTAAAATATCGATGATGAAGCAGGCAATTAAATAAAAAATATTAAGTATCAGATTTTTGAGTGCCGATATTCTACGCCCTGTATCCTCATAAATTGTGTTTGTTGCCAAACCCTTTCTGAGTGGGATATTTGGTTGGTCTAGACTAGAAAGATGGGAACTCCTAGAGGCTACAAGATTATCAGTACCTAATTGCAGTACCATCGCGCACGTACGAGCTTGTGTGTTCTTTTAATTTTTTTAGGATGGACGACCTTGTGAACGCTATTGCAACCATTCTCAGGCACCTCGTGATCATCAGGTCCAGTCTGTCGTATTTACAAGGGCGACTGTCTCGTAGTTCTGGGGCCCATGTTGACATCAGTGCACGGCAAGAACAGCTCAAAACATTGGTAGAAACTCACAGAATACACAAACAACTTCAGAGGCGCTTTCATATTCTCTTAGCTCACTTTGGCAAGGTAAGAATCTTCGAAAGTTAGTTCTTTGTCTGGGAGCGAAACTATTAACCCGAATGATATTATGGCATAATCATAAGTGGATTTGGAACGTAGCAATTGGTCACCCCTGGATTAATCGGTTGATTAATTTTATTAAATTACTATGTAAGTTATGAAGATTTCATCTATGGAAGTTGTAGAGGACTACTTCATACACAATATCCTATGGTATTTTTAATTTTTGGTGTTGTAATTATTTAATTAAAAGAAAGGGACTACAATTCCGCTCCCATAACGATCATAGAGAAATGGCTGCACCAAAAAATTAAAATATCTTATGATATTGTGTATGAAGTAGTCTTCTTCAACTTGGATATGCCAAATATTTTTAGCTTGCTTAGTAAATTAAATAAAAATAGGAACGAACTGATTTTTGCGTGATCTAGGGGTGGCCAATATCTACGTTCCATATCGTCTTAAAGATGTAGGCGCTGATCTAGAATGAGACCAAGGAGGGGCTAAGATTTAATTCGAATTTTTGTTTGAAAAATAGGGCTGAAATATTGGGGTTTTACGCATTTTCAGAGCAATAAGGGTTCTATATTATAGGTAATTAATACAAGCGAGCACAAGGGGGGCCCGGGGGCCCCCCGGGAGATAACTTGTGAAAAATAGGACTGAAATGGTGGGGTTTTATGCATTTTGAGGAACCTAGTAGATCCGCGCCTGAGGCGCTGCTAAGAGGAAGTTGACCATAAATATTGGCCACTCCT
The DNA here is from genome assembly GCA_963971405.1 of Psococerastis gibbosa. Taxonomy (NCBI): domain Eukaryota; kingdom Metazoa; phylum Arthropoda; class Insecta; order Psocodea; family Psocidae; genus Psococerastis; species Psococerastis gibbosa. Next base: position 9,531,357 of record OZ020484.1, on the reverse strand, counting down.
ATATCTGTGGACCTACTATGACGATTAAAACATGTAAAAAGATAATTTTATAATGGAAAATGCTATTCAAAATTGTTTAGTTTACATTTTTAACCCCATGAATAAGTTAATTATACGAAATAGCATAGTAGGCCCACTGTTGGTTTTTCTTTATATGAATGATACTTCTGTAATAATCACTTCACTTTTTTCCTTGTTATATTTACCCACATCCAAGAAACAATTCAATTTCCAAAATACCTATTTTTTGGAAATTTGAGGCGTGATGCTAGGACTCGATAAGCACTACCCGACCACGATAGGATGACATTTGGATCAGTTTTTTCATTCGAAAACTTCCATTAGCGGAACACCGAGTTTATTCTATTTCTATAGGTATTCCATGTCTCATCCTATCGTGGATGGGTCGCAACTCACTCCCTTGCATGGGCGTAGCTTGGATTGGATCCAAGAGGGGGGCGGGGGGTCAGATGCAAAGGTTGGATTTGAAATATTAACATTAAAATCTTATTCATTGTACGATCTAGTTCTTTTAAATTCCCCGCACTTTTTTAAATTGTGTAAATTCACCAAAAAAAACCCAATTATATCTATGCTTCCTAGCCTAAATTCTAACTTCATAAAGGATTGTGTTTTGTTTAACCTAATTACCTAATTTGAAAGTTTACAACATTATCACTTTGCTTGCATTTTTCCTCGTTAACTATGCAAGAAATGTTAAGAACTTTGTAGTTTTGAAATAAAACACCCTGTGGTAAGGAGCGCTTTAAATAAATGTTCTGCATTCGTTTCCAGATGAAAGGGATTGGGGAATACCGGCCTGGGTACATATCTCCAGGATCATCACGCAGCAGGAGCTACATCCCCAGTTGTGCCGTCGTCTTTGCTTCATTTGTGGTGGCCGCATTTGTGTTTTTGCATTCCAAGTGACTGAATAGTTCGGATCCTCATAAGACTTCTGTAATTTGTTTAATTGTTTATACATTGCCACTGCTCATATACAATACTTATAACTTACTTTTACTGCGCCATATCATCATGGACGGTCGGGTCATGGACAGCAGCGTTTTTTCAGACAGTCCTGTTTTGTGCATTCTCTGTTGAGAGTTCCTAACTTCTCATATCTCCGGCAATCTTTCTTCTCAGTGAAACTTTCGACCTCCCTGATGGTCTTCTTCCTTGTATCCCCGGTTCATTCCTGTTTTGACTGGTGGTTTTCGTCTCTACGTAGTACGTGTCCCCACCAGTTCAGCCTCTTTCGTTTATATACAGTATTTCCAACGGATTGGTTAATTTCAAGAGCCGGTGTATGAAAAGAAAATTCTCCAAATAAAGGAGGACAAAAGGAAAGACCACATTTATGACGATCTCAGGATGGATTTGAAGGAGTGGAGTTAAAAATTTCAGTATAATTGACGGGCTCATATAATGGATATCTTTGGTATAGAAATACATCAGGGTGGGAGGGCGTCCATCTTGTGATGACCGTACTTGACAGTCCTCAGTGTTGCCAGTAATATATTTCTTGAAACCGCCAGTAGGAGCGTGCCAACCCGCCCAATTCCGCCCAAATTTAAAATCTATTCTATCTAGTCTAAAACCCATAATGGTCGCATTTTTTAAGTTATAAAATACATTAGGAGTTGTCAATCTTGATATGTAGATAAAAATACAGTAGCGTCACGCATATATTACCCCTCAAACATGCTTTGTGACGTCATATGAATAGGTCTATATAATTTATATACTTTGCTATTATTCCCACATTTTTTGTATGACCTTGACAAAAATTTACCGACCCCACTAATTACATATATAGTTGAAGTCACCCTTAGAACTTGCCAAATGTCACATTTACTATTTTATATATCATAGAAAATAATTAGACTATGTATGGGGCCAACTATGCCCAATCCCCCACTTAGGACATATCAGAATAGGTACACAAATAAGTAACAAAAAATCATTGAATTAGGTCCTGACAATTTTTATTCAATACCCCGTCAATGGACTCATATTTTAAAATTAGCATACACACAATATACATTTACACTAACTTAAAAAAAATACAGTGAAATTTATCAACACCACAAATTCATTACTTATTCGACATATTACAGGGCCTACATGAAGTTAAAAACACCTTGTTCATGGACTCCTAAGAACATTTTTCTGAGTCAGAGTTTTGATTGCTGTGTTAATGCACCATAAGAATTGCTCTAGTAACTGTAAGCAATAATTATTCTAGTTCGTTGTGCAGAATTGAATGAATTGGCTGAGTTGGCATATAAAAGAAACATAACTTATGTACACACGATAATTAAGAGTTAAAAAAGGACATTGAAATATTTATCAAATTTACTATTACACTTACACATACCCGGAAAAAGACAGAGGCATTCGGCCAGGTTGCGCCATAAAGCAATGAATTGACCATTACGTATTACAGAAACATAACATATGTACACAAGGAAATTAAGAGTTAAAAAAGGACATTGAAATATTTATCAAATTTACTATTACACTTACACATACTTGGAAAATGACAGAGGCATTCGGCTCGATTGTGCCATTAAACAATGAATTGCAATTACATTTTAAAGAAGCATAACTTATGTAGGCTACACAAGAAAAAGACAGAGGCATTCGACCAGGTTGCGCCATAAAACAATGAATTGACCATTACATATTACAGAAACATAACTTATGTACACAAGAAAATTATGAGTTAAAAAAGGATATTGAAATATTTATCCAATTTACTATTACACTTACACATACCCGGAAAAAGACGGAGGCATTCGGCCAGGTTGCGCCATAAAACAATAAATTGACCATTACATATTACAGAAACATAACTTATGTACACAAGAAAATTAAAGGTTAAAAAGGGTATTGAAATATTTATCCTACTTACTATTCTAACCAACTTATAATTTCATCCATCGATTCTCCAGAAACATCTTGTTCATTTATTGTATCGCTGTACATTTTTGAAGTAAATAATTCAAACATTTTTTGGGTGGGGGAAAACTCTTTGCAACAGTCTCCCCGCACCTGCTGGTATAGCCGAATACGTAGAATTGCAATCAACATGGACAGTTGCATTCTGTTCCGCAATTTGCATTTAACTACGCCCATTACAGAAAATACTCTCTCCACCACTGCATTGCTAGTCGGCAATGAAAGTGCCCTCAAAGCGAAGTCAGATAAATCTTTAAAAATGAGCTGCCCTCCAGCATTTTTCATTTGCGCGACACTAGCCCAAAATTTTCCCATAGTGACTCCCGGAGCAGGCACACCAGGAACGATGTCTGCCAAAGTCATCGTTCCAAGCAATCGCCACTGGTTCTCTATGGCGTCCATGTCGCGATTTTTGCCAGCCAAACTTAAGGGTAAGTCTACAAATGGTGCCCTGCTGAGAGATAAGGCCGCGGATGGTGTTAAATGCCGTAACCCCTGGATAATTGCAACATTTCCAGGCATGCGTTGTACTAATTCTCTGCACAACACAAGCATGAACCTGCAACATCTTTCCATTACAGTATTCAACTCAGCGCGTCCAATTTTGGATGATTTCGCGTGCTCACTAAATGTTGTGCCGAAATCAACGTCAGTGAGCTCCAATAAACTGTTGTCAAAACAGTTTCCTGCTTTCTCAACTGCGAAGCCCACTGCGTTGATGTCGGCCTCTTCCAACATTCCCTTTGCCTTGCTGGCGTCAAGTCTATGTTGTAAATACGCGGGCTTAAAAATGCGTCGCGCAAATGAAAGTAGCAACCCCCTTAAATCCCGGTATACGTTGCTAGGGTCAGAGTTGCTGGCTTGAAAAACAATATTACAATCGGTGATATCTTTCAAAGCCTGCCTTAAAAAAAGTAAATACAAGTAATGTGCCTCATTGGCATACATTTGTGAAAGCGTTTTGGCCGTGTAACATTTTTCTGTATTGGCCACCATTTGAAAAAATGTTTTTAACTCCAGCCATTGCTCGCTAGTTCTTTTAACCGCAGAATGGTGGGCCAGCCATCTTGTGGCCGATAAAGCCGTAAGTTTAGGCGGTGTTTTGCTGTCATTTATCAAGGCATATACATCTTTATATGCCTTGCATCTCAGCGAGCTGTGCGAGAACCAGCTCCTTGATTCTCGTAATAAAAACTCAAGGGCTGTTGGCAGCTCCTCGCAAGCCCTCTGAGAGCAGCGGTTTAATGAGTGGCAAACGCACCTTATAAGTTGTAAATCAGGCAATTTCTCCCTTAGTCGGGTGTATAAAGAGTTGTTTACCCCGCACAGATTGCTGGCCCCATCTGTGCCAATGGCAATAAGGTTGGCCAGGTCAATTTTCATTGCGGTAAAAAAATTAACAAAATTTGTGAACAAGTCCTCAGCTGTGGCCCGCTCCACTTCTTGGAACCCCAAGAAGTGGCTGATAATTCTGTTTTCAGCCACACTGAAATAAACAACTACGTACGCCATATATTTTTCGCAGCCAATATCCGTTGATTCGTCGATAACTATCGAAAACGGCCTGTTGCCGAGGTCGTGCAGGACTTCTTCTAACAGTGCCGGTGCAATGACGTTCTCTATAAGCTTGGCGCATTTAGTCCGGTGCAGGCGCAAATTTGATAAGCTGCTGCCCGATCCCATGTCTTTTATCATCTCCCCAAGGTGGTCAATGGCCCTTGTAGATGAATGGTTGGCTATAAAAACAGCCAATCGAAGATCATTGGTTTTCTCTGCCTTCGTTGAAGTCACTAAAAAAAATAATAATATAATTAGGCCCACTAAAACTGTTTCTTTTACACTTATCCAAATTGATTAATTTTAGAACATTATTAAAAATAAAAAATGATTATTTTAGAGTATGGCATATATGTATATAAAAAATACACTCGGCACTCAGAAGAGTATAAATTTTGCCCTGGATCACTTTTATTAGTTTAGTAATAGCATTGTTTTAAATAAAAACAATTAAAACAATTGTTGTTACAAAGCAAACTTAAATTATTACATATAGCATTTTATAAAAATAAAACCGTGTACTGTGAAACTATGAGTCTAGATAATATTGTACTGTTTGCTTTGTAAAACGAAACTGTGATTATTTTGGACTTGCAGCGACATTCCTAAATTTGAGCGTTTAATCAATTTAGTGAAAATAGTACTTGGTATAATATTTTAAATTTCATTCAATCATTATGCAGTAATCAATTATTATTATTATCAATTTATTATCAGGCGTATAGTATGGAATTTTGTGATCTTATACATGTATAGCCTACAAAAGAGATAAAATGATGAAATTTGACCAATTTTGTGATGAATAAATTCCTGAGCTTCAATTCATCATATTTGGCAAATGTTTAAAATAATATTAGTTAATTGTCTATACCTAGGTGTAAGTATTTCTTCACAGGAGATTGATTCTCAAACAAATTATTGTACTATTGCCTTTCCTCATAAATGTGTTTTCTCAAATTTTGAAAGGAATTTAAATCAAAATTAAGAATTATTTAGAGCAGCTAAATAGGCTTATCACCAGCTTAAAGTTAATTCGTTAAATATTACGAATAACTTACCGAATGAAGACAACGTGCTTTGTTTCGTCTTATTTAATGATTCTAACTTTAACTTGTGTCCTTTTGAATCCGCATGGGTTTTAATATCATTTTTTTGTGCACGAATCGTTGATTTGCACAATGTGCAGAAGGCTTCTCCGCGTCCCGCTGCAATTAAATCATCAGGTGCCCGTGAGAGCCAACCTAAAAAAACACGACCAATAAACATTAATGACAGGTTATCAGATCAATATGGGTAAACATTACCTTTGTCTACATTATAAATCGATTTGATTTCAGTATTTAAGAAATGTTTCTTAGAATCCGCCAAACCTAATTTTCTCTGCATAATTCCTCGATTTTACTTAATAGGTGTTTGGGGTATTTATTAATTATTGACACAGTCTATCCCACCATGGTGGGTCAAAGACCATTTGATGATTTTGACTGGCAATTTTTACCAAATTTAATTGAACCATACCCTTTTGCCTTTTTTCAGCATAATTCACCGATTTCACGGAGAATTGGCCATTTACATATATACGCGGTTGGGGTCGTTGTTGGTACGTTTTACTATCTACTACGGTTTAATACTATTCCTTCCACAACTAAAGTTAAGTTCACCCGTGTCATCCTTAATTTTCAATGTTTCCTTTTCTATTACTTAACGTCATATTTTTCATTTACACCACCATTCGCGTACACATGAGACTACGAGATACTAAAGCATTTTTAATGTTTTACCGAGTCATGTAAGAAAGTCATCATATGAAGAAATATTGCGATATTGCGAAAATACTTAATAGATAATGCTTTCTACTCACTTGATGAATTTTATGCAACCAATTTAATATAAGAATGACCATCACACCTAGCCTATCTAATGCTATATAATTTATATTTAGGTCTATTACATTAATTACTTTAATTTCCTGTTGTACGAAGAGCTTTGCTCAGAATTTTATAATATAATGCTCATTAATTATTATCATTATGTATTGTATAACTTTTGTTTTTATGCACTAACATGTACTATTGACGAATCCGACACATTGCTAATTGTTAACTGGATAATATATTGATTTACTAGCCCTAGGTAAAGTAGGTATGTAGGTATTATGTAAAAGGTACATACTACATACAGCAAATGAATAAGGAAAGTTTTGTCAAATATCAAATCGGTCTTACCTTTAAATTGAGCTTCATTTTCCCAGTTGGTGTTATAATGTTTCGCATACTTCGCCCAGGAACCCTTTGATTTAGGCATCTTTAATCTTTATAAAATTGCAATTTGCAAATGCAAAATTAAGTAAAAATAAAAGAGAAATTAATAAAAAAAAGCACAAGCCACGAGGTCCATGTACAGATTTACAGAAAAATCAAAATCAACAAAGTGACAAACAAGAACAACAAACAAAATATCATGTGATGCGGGCGATTTGCGAATGTCGTATCGATTATCGAATATCGATTGTCCAACATGACACCACTTTTGTCCTTCAACGTCTCCAATGGTGGTACCTTTGAAAACTTGGCGGAAAATTTAATTTTTTTTTTTAGTTGAGCAGGTTTTGAATTTTTTTACAGATTTTTAGAATCGGAAAAAATCCGCCGATACCCGCCAGTTGAAGGGCGCGAACCCGCCCAATTGGCGGGTGCCCGCCGTTTTAAAATTTTGCCCGCCACATGACCGTCTCAACCCGCCCAATTGGCGGAATTCCGCCCAATCTGGTAACACTGACAGTCCTCTCTGCTGTTCAATTTTGAGTTTTCGCAAGTGGCAACCCTGTTGTGGGAGAACAAAAATAAAACCTGGCGGCCTCAGCCTTATGGCTATGGAGTGGTGCGTCGTTTCAGTTTCGTGTAGGATCCAAAGCTCTGATTGGTGGGGACCAGTTGCTATTGACAACAAGTATGGGGAAGCATTTTGTTTGATTTAAGTTAATAGGGTTTCCACTTGTGCGTCTATTCTACCGACCTCGTTTTTAATAATGCAAGTGCATGACGTGGTAGCAGACATCATTAATAAGTCTCTGCCATATTTTAAGGAGACTATAATGTAGATACTTAACTTATCTATTATAAGTTATAATATGGTAGAGACTTATTAATGATGTCTGCTCCCACGTCATGCACTTGCATTATGAAAAACGAGGTCGGTGGAATAGCCGCCTTACGACAAATACAATTTGAACTAACACCTATCTGCATAAGTTATGCTCGGTGATGCGCCACCCCATTCAGAGGAGGGCATTATTTTATTCATTTGTTTAGGTAAGGTCTACATTAATTTAAATGTATACTTCAACTTTATATTGACCAATACTATGATGCCGTCCTTACCGATTTAGGTTAGGTTATGTTAGGTATGTATTATATGTACATCAAAATTTAGAACATTTCTTCTTGGATAGCAACAAGCCATTTTCGAAGCCCTGAAAACGATAATTATTTCTGTGTAATAGGATTTTTTTATTTTAAAAATGTCCAGTTCTATTTATGAATTTCCGGTGACAGTAATAATGGTTCTAGAAAAAAATAGTTAGGCCTAGATACATAGCTAGTTTTCATCCAAACTCCAAACTAATCTTTTAAGCAGCCTCCTCCGTATATTTATGTCGATGTTATTAGCTTCAAATATTTTCGACTTTTTCTTAAACGCTAATCGGGCTAGGAGGAGTCTGCTAGAGATTTCTTGGCATGATCTTGTGTTACAAGCCTACAATAGTACATTGATAAATAATGAGAAGTGTCAGATTTTAGATGTAAAATTTTTTACGTTCCATATTCTCGTAACAAAATAGCAAGAATAAGCTTTCCTAACAGAAAAATTCACGCATCTACTGTAAGATATGATATATTTATGTAAAGTTGTAGCTGTGAAAAAATTGCCAAGTGTTCGGTAGATGTTCGGAAGAATTTCCGATACTCTTTTTAAATCAATAAATGGGGTGTACAGGAAACTATGTTTTTTTTATTAGCAATTGTACAAATGCAATGGCTATGGCACAAAATGTGATTGCGTAATGTGTACGAGTATAGTGCTTTAAAATAAAATACGCTGCGTCACTTATTTGATAACCTTATAATTGTTCAGAAAGTTGTGTTCAGCAGTACTTCCTTTTACAAATACCAGGAATGCAGGCCTCCAATCGCGTGCAACGAACCTAAAAAAATTACAAAGTTAATACTGAGTGTAAAATTACATAACCAAAACAACAGCTTTTTTTTAACATCTTTGGAACAACCAAACTATAAATGAAAGTTTCATTTAGGCCATTAGTGCGACTTACCCTTTTCGAGATATAACATTTTTCAACGTTGATTTTACGTTGACAGCATACATCTCAGAACGTTCTGCTCCTTCATAGTAAACAGAAAGATCATCGACCTTGTATTTTCCTGCTTTGTCCCAATCAGGCGTTTCAGTAAACATTTCTTGAAGCATGCTTATAATCCTAGAAAAGTTTGTTAATGTTAGACCAGCAGCGGGCCTATTGTGCCGTTTAGAATTAACTTACTCTTGAGGTTAAAAATGTAAATTTTTTTTAATAGAACATTCCATTCGAAAATTATCTTGTTTACATTTTTAATCCCAGGTTAAGAGTGTACAGCCCAGCCACTTGGAAATTGGCAGCCCGAAATTTAATATTTTTTATTTAATTAACTGAGCAAGTTATTAAAGATTTGGCTAATTTAAGTTGTAGACGACTAGGCTACTTCATACAACATATAATAAGGTATTTTTAATTTTCGAAATTGTAGTTTTTTCATAAACACGATAATAATTTATAAACAATAACTTTTCGCGTATAATCGTGTATATGAAAAAACTAAAATTTCGAAAATAAAAAATACCTTATTATATTGTATGATGCATGAAGTAGTCTTCTACAACTTAAATGAGCCAAATCTTTAATAACTTGCTTAGTTAATTAAATAAAAAATAAAAAGTATTAAATTTCGGGCTGCCAATTTCCTATTGGCTGTACACTATTAAGAGAATATGTCACGTAATAAATTGGCACCCCACCAAAATTAAATACTTCTCATTTTTTATTTAATTAACTCAGCAAGTTATTAAAAATTTGGCTCATGTAAGTTGAAGAAGACTACTTCGTGCATCATATAATCGGGTATTTTTACTTTTCGGTTTTGCAGTTCTTCCAAAAATCCCAGAATACGCGAAATTTTACTCCTGTCTTGTCTGTTCTGGTATTTATGGAAGAACTAAGGTACACCAATAATTTAATATTTCCTATTATGTGATGCATGAAGTTTTGTTTTGTTAATTAAATAAAAAATAAAAAGTCAATAAAAACAACAAATTTTGGGGTGTCTTTTTCTACGTAGCATGTCCTTTTAAGATTAGAAATAATCGCCCCCAGGCACGATGTATACTGTATTTGCATGCTTGAGGTTAGCAACAAAGCTGTGGCTTCCAATACCGCTCACCTTTCTCCACCTGGCTTCCTTTTTCCCTAACCTAGCGTATATAGCGAAGATATATATGCAGCCATTCAGCGGAAAACTGATGAGAATGGCGTTTTGGTAGTTTCTCAATGCTATCAATCAGTTTTCCATGGACTCGTTCGTAATGCTAGGCCTGTTGTCTATACATAGTGTAATCTTCAGTCCTCCTACTGACTAAAAATTATGAAAAGATTTAACACAATCATCCTCTGGATAATTTATCACCGTGCAAATGATATTAAATTAGTCAGACACTGCCTTATTCAATATCTTTCAGCAGACAGAAGGTACAAAAATTAGCTTAACAACTATCAACATTACAATATACATATATATAAATATTATAATATATACTGTATGTATATATATTAACAATATAATATAAGAGCTGCTTTTGTCGCCCGTTTTCGCTGCACTACTGGCCACGACTACCTCTCACCAGTTTCGTCTAGGCCTGGCTGCTTCAGACCAATGCCCACTCTGCCTCAGCGAATGCATGGATGCTGCTCACCTTCTAACGTGTCAATCGATTCAGAGCCCAAACAATGACATTACGTCACTATACGCAGGTGCGTAGATGGCGGTAAAGCCAAGAGTGGGCGCTGGACAAAGACAATATAATAAAAAATATTATAAGACGTATAATTAGTGTAGCAGGTAATGAGTTGGTAACTTACCTATCGTTTTCGTTAAACTCTTGAATGAAATCTGAAGTGGAGTATTCAGGATAAAGAAAAAAGACCGGCCAGACAATAGATCCATCTAGCAAGAGTTGTGGTTTCTCGTGCATTCCCTGGAGAACCTCATAAGGGTCTCCATTCACCTCCACTTCCACACCCCTTGCCACTAACGCAGACTGCAACTTTTCCATAGCTTCCTCATCCTTCTTCTCTCGTCGCTCATCCTTTCGTCGGTCGCGTTCTATCATTTTCTAAAAAGATGACAAGAGTAACCTAAATTACTAGATGCACTGTAAAGCTGAAGGGACAGATAGTTCTAAAATATTAGCAAACTAGTCTGGACATCTATGACAAGAGGAAAAATACAATTTTAGAGTAAAAACTTTTTTCACCGTAAATAAATAAATATTGACTTTTAGGTAGATTCATCTATCTATTGAGATGGCGACCAATGTTCGACTTTCGGAAAATTTCTTCACAACTTTTCATTTCATGACCTCCTGAGCCTAAAACCACCCTCCGATCAAAATGTTATATATTATATATATATCGATTTTAAGAAACTCTAACTTCCGTAAATATTATCTGATTTTGATGAAACTTGGCACAAAATGACAAAAATTTATCATACAAATGTCTTGATCCAGTTCGTTAACCAGCTAGATCCACTATTTAGTTAAAAGATGGCGGCCGATTGAAACCTTATATAATTCATATCTCAGTTAATATTGGTCGCAGGACGCAGAGGAATGAATGAAAATTTGACTGAAAGCCCGTATTATTAACACTTTTTACGACAAATCAATGATTTCAAGATGACGTCCAGTCAAAGTAAAAATAATTTAATAAGTAAAAGTTCATGGTCGTCATTGTTTGGAACACAAGAGTGTTTTGTGTGTTGATGTTGTGGTCGGGAAAATACTGAAGTATTTTTTATTTATTTAAAAGCAGGGTCTGCGGAATCTCCCTACACCTTATCGCCCAGAGCCGAAAGGGATTTTTTTGTTCTACTACTAAGCCATCCTAGCGGAGTAAGGGCTATAAAGCCCACTCTTACTCTCAATCAGGAAGGCCCGGGACCACCTACTTTACATGCCCTTTACATTTCGGGGGTGGGGTATGACTTTATGGGACATGGACGTAAGCACTCTTAATGTAGATACCTGCATTGATCTAGCTTCAGCTACAATTTTCTTAATTTCAACGTTATCTGGGTGTCTTTTCAGATATGAATCGGCGTAAGCGATTGCTTCCCTGCACTTTTTAAGGTTAAGACAGCATTGTGCAGCCCGAGCTTCCGCTTTGTCGTGTAATGGCTTCAAACTGAGACAAGTTTTGCAATCCAATAGGCTTGACCTGCAAAATTACAAGAAAGAGGGTCAGGTTCATGTTGAAAATATTCGCAATAAGGATATTAGTATAGTTATATTGCAGTATATCCTCCGTATAACAGAAATTAGAGGATATAGAAAAACTGGACTTGGTGGGATTCGAACCCACGATTTTTCTTATATTGGAGCCCTATAAACTCAGTGACATTTGTTATGGACACATTTGACCGCTCTCGGCCTTACTTAGCTTATGGGTGGGCACCATTTATTCTATCTTATATATATTTGGGAGGCACTGATTGGCTCCATGAGACTTCCTAACGTGACTAATAATTATCTTCTGTACATTCCAACTGATTCCTCATAGATAGGCTACTATTAGTAAAACCTATGTGAGTAAATTGTGAAGAGCTGAGCCTAGTTCATTAAATACTACGGCCCGGTACACAAGGACGATTTGATACGCTCGAGTTATGCGTCTTTTTTTCATATTAGCAAATGGTCTTGGTAAATGGTTGGTGCAAAAGCAAACCCAGATTCAACTTGAGAAGATTTCTACGGTCTGGCATGTCTTGGGGAGCACATGCACCTGCGTGCTGTCGGCTGTGTCAGTGTTGACAATTTCCAGGCTCAATGTTGATTAAGTTGAGTTCATTGTGGAATAAACTGAAGAATGGAACAAGTAAGTCCGATTCAAGCCGATGGATTCAATCCACTGCCGATGGGTTTACATCCAGACTTACGTCCACAAACTGTGCGGAGTTACACATCACTATTCTAACGTGGCAGATAACCTTATGTATATTCGAACTGATTCCTTATAGTTGGCTACTATTAGTAAAGCATAAGAGAGTGAATTGTGAACAGCTGAGCCTAGCTCCTTAAATACTACGGCTCGGGTCACACGGACGATTCGACACCCGCGAGTCGCCGACGTTTTTTTTTATATTAGCAAATGAGCCAGACAAACTTGAGAAGACGGCCAGTCTTGGAGAGCACGTGCACCTGCGTGCCGTCGGCTTCCCACCAGCTTCCGAAATCGTCAAGAAGTTGACTCTGGGGGTTTCCAACTACCCGTTGGTTACAATGGAAGAAAACTCGCGAGTGCGGAATCGTCCGTGTGAACCGGGCCTAACAGTAGCCACAAGGTCCACTGTCTGCATGACCCTTAAACGTTTAGCCAATGCTACCTATAGTTCCCAAGAAAGAATTGAGCAGCGGCGCGGTTATTATATAGAGTAGCGTCCATCTCGGATTCTCCACATTTTCGCCTTAAACCTTCAGTATAACTTATGACAGCCATTCTGTATTTTTTGTGTTTAAAGTTGAAATTGCCATCTTCTTTATAAGATTGAGCTAGTTCTAAAACAAAAAAAAATCCCTAATAAATTAACACATGAAATTCTGCATTTTAATACTTATGCTACAAAAAGTAGACAATGGAACCTTCATAACCGGGAACACACAGGGCGCGTTAAGGAGAAAATACGTTATTATTTGGATTTGATTTTTCACTGTCTAATAAAGTGCGGTTAGTTGAGTGACTGGTCAACAACAGCGTTACCATATCCATATGCAGAGAACTGAGAAGATCAATGCTCCATGAGCTCCTTACGATCGAGTTTCATTGCCGGCGACTTTTGCAATTTGGTAACTCGTCGGCTTTAGGCGCATATTCCACCGACCGGCTAGGGCTAAATACAAAAACGGTGACGTGGTAGCAGGCATTCACGACTTAGGCGGGGTTTCCACCGACCTCGCATTGCAGAATGCAAATGACATTGCCGGAAATTTGAATTTTTCTTTTAAATAAATAAATAAATAAGGACTTTTTATTGTTTCTATTACTAAGCCAACCTAGCGGAGTTAGGGCTATAAAGCCCTCTCTTACACTCAACTAGGAAAGCCCGGGACCGCCTGCTTTACATGCCCTCCGAAGCATGGCCAGAAAATGTAGCCAGTGTGGGACTCGAACCAACAACCTTTCGGGTGAAAGTCAGAGTCCGTACCACTACGCGACATGTCCTATATAGAAATCTATTAAAATGTTTGTACTTAACATATCCCATGAAGCCATTTTTTAATTTTAGTTTGTTTGTTTGTGATTTTACTCAATGATCATTGATCAATTTTAACTATGGCATGGAGTAAAACAAAAATTTCCGTCAATGTCATTTGCATTCTGCAATGCGAGGTCGGAGGAAACCCCGCCTAAGTCTTGAATGTTGGCTGCCACGTCGCCGTTTTTGTATTTAGCCCTAGCCGGTCGGTGGAATCCGCGCCTCAGGCCAGTCTCAGAAATCTTTCCATCCACCCATTTGCACCGACAAATTTCTCAGTGTCTGACGCCGACGTGGAATGCTCGTGTGTAAGGGTGTTGGAATAGGTGTTGGGTTTGAAATTCGAAAGATAATCAGAATGATCGATTGACTCACAATGAACGATTATCTTTTAATTCCTATGATATGGCATCACTTTCATATCGGCGATTGGTTAGGCTTACTATACTTAAATTGAGATAATTTATAAATTCTCACCTAAAGGAGTGTTTTCATTTTCATCGTACTTTAACATTTGTATTCCCCGAATAAGAGGTGAATCGTCGGTGTTTTCTGGGAATTCCTTCATAAAGAACGGATGCTTTGTCATCTCCTATATTAAACAAGACTAGTAATACAGTAGGTTCATAGCCCAATTTATGTAACGACATCCTGCACCAAGGCTGCATCCTGACGATGTCTGTATCTCGCATCGACTAGTCATTGGTTAGCGAGCAACGAATTGTATAATGGCCGATTTACATTGATACAATAGCTTAATAGGATGGGCAGTGATGAGTTTTCTAGATCTCACTCTAAATTAAGAAAAATTTAGATACAATTATTGTGTTGTGAAAAAACTAAAAAAAAACCGAATGGGTTGCTTTCATTTTTGGATGTTTTAGATACTCTGAGCCATAATACATTATTATTTTGCATTATTCATTTGTCCATTCAAGATTACGGAATCAACATCAAACAATCCAGCGCTTTAGGATTAGAAGCGGGGGAGAGTCTGTTTATAACATAGAATAAATATTTACTGGTTTATAACCTTGTTGAGAAAAGGAGTTGACAGACAGCGTAGACCTCCTAATTATATTGGACTTCGACCCACTTAGGAAACATAGGAAAGTCACACGATTAATTTGGATGTGAGCACGATTCGACACGCACTTAGACTGACTGGTCTAGTCTCAGAACGTTAACTCATCCCCTCCTGCCAAGGCTGTGGACACAACCAAGTGGGTCATGGACAAAGATTGATTGGTACAGACTCTGTTTGGACGCCGTCAATCCCACCTTGGTGGGTCACTGCACTGACAAAGATTGATTGATTGATTGGTTCTCGTGGATTCTGCTTAATAGGCGGTTAACCTTGGGAATATGTGAATTTAGTATCCCGTCCTATACCTGAACTGCAGAGATAGTTGATTACTGAACTTAAATGCTCGTATTTACCACAGAATTAATATTTACCTCTTCCCATTTGTCTTCAGGCCAACCATCCTTGTATGCCTTCTTCTCAAGACCATTTAGCCATTCCTCTAAGTCATTATCAAGTTTATCAGCCAGTTTCAACCTTTCCTCATCACTCATAGGCATTTTTTTGTTATCCTGGCCACCACTTTCGCATTCTTCCGAATTTATCATTTTTGTTCCACACGTGTTCTCCATGTCTCCCTCCATACTTTTAATTTGTATTTTTATTGGGATTTCTGATTCTGACGGGGGCTGTCAACGCTGTATAAAATGGAATTTTGCCCTTCTTCCACTAAGAACCGTCTTCTGCTAAGTGGACGGAGATTATTTTTTCCGCACCGCGGCGCTTGCAGCGTTCCCGCTTAAATTCAAATTTTGGTCTGTAACATTTTAGTTGCCATATTCCAATTCTTCCAATTTCTTTTATATTCCATTATAATGACAGTTGACTGTATTTCAACGCTTATATTATGTAATGTGGCATTGGCAGTGTAAAGTCTAATAAGCTTACGTATGATAAGTATCGGTAATACAGTAGGCAGCGTTAGTCAATTGCAGTTCAAACGTTAAATTTCCACATTTCAATTTTATTCATATACTTTTATACTGTACTGAACATTCCCATTAATACGGTAGTTTATTTTTACTCTTTGGCGCTACAGTCTAGAGCCCGTAATGTCCTAAAAAACTTTTTCATATCCCGTACGTAGCACATTGTTTATTACTCTAGATTATTATTAGTAGGTAACTCATTCGTCCTATGTCGAATGCCTCATACCAACGACCAAAATTGATTTTTTTTTCCATTAGCAATCCGTTAAATGTCTTCGATGTCAACTTATGCTATCTACTATACGAGGGATAATGGACACGATGAGAGAATGAGCCATGGACAAAATGTACATAGTCGTATGAATGACTTTACCAAGTCAAAACTGAAACCCATGAACGACCTTGGTCTACTAGGCAAGCCACAGCTACCCCGAATGACCCTAACCCCGATGCCTTGTAGCCATTGCATCCGTGGTCGTCCCACTACTACCTATTCCTTCTCCCTAGGATTTATCACCCTTTTGACTGGCATATTAATTGAATTGAAACAGCCCACAACCGAGCAATATCGGACTCTTCTTTTGCTAGCTTTCGGCATTTTTCTACTAAAACTCAAATCTAAAATATAATAGTGCCCAGTTGAAAATGTAAACAAAACAATGTCAGTAATGGCTGGTAGGCTGGGGGCTGGATGGAGTGCGTCCTTCAGTCCTTGATTTTGGACTATCTTTTTGAAAAAATGTTTCAAATTGAGATTTTAGTGATAGTTTCAGAATTTGTAAAAAAATCATTACAATTTTTAAAATACATTTTATTCCCATGAATATTTAATTTGACATTTAAATATTTACAAAAGAATTTAACTTGAGCTCTGTTGTTCAAGGAAAGTGGACGGAGAAAAAATTTCCGCTGCGCGGCGTGGCGCTGCTATCGCGAACTGAATCCCTATCCCGGTGACGAGTCTAGTTATCTGTTGTCTATGATTCTGACAACAGTCAACACTGATAATAACAGTAGCAGAAGAGATGTACACTCATCATTTTGAAATGTATTTAAAAAAAAAAAAACATTATGTAGGCCTAATACATATTTATATTTATAAAAAATATTTCTTATTATTTTTAAATTGTCAAACTGCATACAAAAATTAATGATATTCCGTAAAATTAGTTTTTATTCTTTGATGATTTATTTGGCTACTGTCTTCTGCTGCTGTCAGCTGTCTGCTGTACGCCTGTCGCCTGTACACAACTATCAATCAACAACAAATGAACAAAATTGAATTTTTTTATTTGAAAAATATCGTTTATGAATGTTCAATGTCGTAAAGTAGTGTATTCAAACCGAAATGCACATCTTAATGTCTTCAATTACCTTAGCAGTAACGGGCCTGTCAATATTATTGCCGCAAATGTTTGGTGTTATCCTATTTGTTATAATAATGGGGTTGGCTGTCGCTGTAGGCGTATCCGGCACAATAACTACTCACCTGGGACTTTCAAGTAAACATGTTACTCGTAGGCTTATTCCTACATCAGTTTTTGCAGATTTTCATAAATACTTGATCGACGGCCTCAACTGTGAGCAGCGGAAAACTCCTGATCGACTGTTTCCGATATTTGGACGATCAGTTGATATTGCTTTACAAGACCTCCTAGAGTTGATTGTTCGAGATTTGATTTCTCCTTGGCTGGAAGACCTCGCCTTTCATTCGAAGATTTTGCAACAATCTATCAAGTATGTTTTTACCTTTTTGTGACAGGCTAACCTACTGCTTCAATTGAATGTCAATGTCATATTATGTGCTTTATTTTACCTATCCTACAGATATCTTAGTTAAATGCGATTTCTCTTGCCGTGCAAGCGAAAAAATATCTTAAGCAGTCCTATGTAGATATAATGGGATGATACATCTGTGGTATAACTTGGTCCCAAATAGAAATAGGCCTACTACATTCTCCCTTGTTTTTGTATATAGAAGGGCTATAAAGTTATCTTTAGTTTACTGTTGTTTTGGCTGACACTGTGAGATTGGAGGACGAATTGGTTGGGCTTCACCATGTAGCAGAGTGTATTGCTTCCACAGCTACAAGTGCGCAAATAGGCATCCCTGGGTAATAGAGTGATCCCTAAAAAATATGTTTAATCAATACACATTTTCTATACTTTAGTAAGATCTACGACGAACACGTACCATACATACCGGATTTCATTGTTTTCCTTTTCAGGGCGGACATATGGTATGCATTGGGCAAACTGCGAGAAAAACTGGCCAATATTGATGAAACGAAATTAATAGCCGTTGACGTTGTGTCCAGGATAACTAGCCACTTTGAGATGATCCGAATCGCACAATCACAAGCCATGTATGTATTGTACGATGCATTAAATAATAATTTCTTGTTGCAGATGTGGGACTGGATCCCTGTTTAGATAGTAAATATTGTATGTCTTATGGCATTATCGTTTTCAGTGGCGACGATCCAGGCCAATTTTACCTATCGCACCATCTGGGCAGTTCCGATAAGGAGTTGGGTTTTTTGAGAAAAGTATCAGAGTTGTTGCTTGTAACTCTGTTCCCCCGATCTACTGTCTCCCCATCGGTGAACAGAAGTCTTTTGATTGAAGTGCTGGCTTGCAAAGGTATATATAATTGGCAACCCAATATTGTAGTCTTGTCATGTTTATCAGAACTTAAAAAAAGTTAATAGGCTACTCTATATTACTATTGAATTCACCTGTTCTTGTAAACAAACAAAACCTTAGTGTCTTATCAAAACTTGGTGTAACAACTGTAACTAGAATTAGCCTAGTAAATCCAAAATAATGGTTTACAAGGGTTTTGTACTAAGACCAGCGGGAGTTAATTTTATAACGATTATTTGGGTTTTACTAATTCTACTTATAGTTGTACTTACTTACTTACTTACTTACGTGTCCGGGCCAAAGCATTGCGGCCTGGATGACCTGGTCATTGGCGTCTGAAAGATCTATCTGGGACACAAGTCATGAGTAATTTAATTTTTTCTATTCTTGCAGTGCTGCTCCCGTGTGTTAACCTTTTGACGGACCCAGACTATATTAACCAGAAAGTAGTTGAGTACGTTGAGCAAGCTCAAAAGAACCAAGATTTCCATCGCCTAAGTTATGCTCACGCTCAGAGCTACGTAGACTTCATTCAATTGATTCGCGCTAGTGACAATGTAGAACATTTGAAACACATCAGGTAATTTATTTTTTGGCGTTGAAAGGGCAACGCAAATTCGTTAAGATATTGTAAGTTATAATGAATAAAAAGTTAATATTGCAAAATATCGCTCCATGATTTCCCAACTGTTCTAGATGCAAAACGATAACTTTTCAGGAGAGCGTGTCAAAGTTTTTTCCGGTTGGTCTAATCTATGTGTCTCCTACACTTTAGCCAAGAAATTTTCATTTTTTTACAGGCTTGTAGATACGACGATTGGACGTAAAAAAAGAGGGAGAAAAAATGAAATTATTGATGTAATAAAACAAAAATGAATTTTTGCAGTTGTTAAGACAGTTAGAATGATAATTTAAACACTGTACTTTACCATAGAATACTACAATATAACATATACTATACTATGCGCTACGTTTGTTTAGGTTAGTTGGTTGTAATTACTACAGTTGAAATATGGGACCTAGCCCACCTACTCGTCCATTCGATGATTTTGGCGGGATCGTAAGATGAATCTTTGAAAGTGTACGTAATTAATACTTTACAATGCAATTGAGTGCGTTCCTAATTTATTCTCAGGTATACGATAATGACTGAAATCATGCAGGCCACAACTATACAGAACTTGAAGAAAGTTAAAGGTTTGGAGCATGACCGAGATCAAGAAGAGATTAAGAAATTGCGAAAGTATCTCGGTCAGTTGAGCTATGCCAAAGCCCAGTGTGAAGCAAGGCTTAAAACTGTCGACTGCGCAGGTTTCGCAGACCAGGAGTCTGGACATGGTCAGAGAGTGGTTCGTATTCAACATTGTTATCATTATTTCACCTTGTGCAATTGGCCCATTAAAAGCTTTCAGCAACAGCAGCCTGATCGAGGCGATTATAATACCGGGGTTAAATAAATACCCTAGGATTATAACTGTAAACAAACAAATTTTGAATAGCACTTTCCATTATAAAATTATTTTGTTTACATTTTTAAACCCAGGGGATTAAATAAATACCGGTATTATAATCGGGACTAATAAGGGACTAGAGTGACTTAAGTCGACTTTGGTCTCATGTATTTGCTATTCTATAACTGCCATTATGTGTGTCCCTGAGAATATGCTATACGCCGATGTGCATATGCGCATTTACGAACCGTCATTCACAATTCTTCATCGTACTAAAGATGAAAGCCCTACAAGGGCAATGCAGATGAACAATAGTCAATACTCTGATATTTTTTAGGAGATGCCACTACAGACAATTTTGGAAAGCGTTCAAGGAAGAAAAAGACTTGGCCAGTTTTTGGAGCTAAGTGGTGAAGAAGCTCTCCTCTCATTTTGGGCTGCAGTAGAAGAATTGCGAAATACAGAGAAAAAAAATTGGCATCAAATTGGCGCAGAAGTATATTACACCTTTCTCCATTCTCCACTTTCTGTTATAAAGGTAGCCTATGGTTGGGGAGTTTTTGACCCTCCCAATATCTCTAATTAGTTGACAAAGTTACCTCTCAGATTGTACATGTTAAATTGTATTCAAGTATGTTATGTTAGTTTTCTCTACGAAGAATACTATGTAAGGTTTTGTTTGCACTTCTAAAATCCAGTTGATGGTCATGTGTCGTATTTGATTGGAACTTACTTTTACAGGTTGAGCGGCCCGTGAAGCGACGAATTGAGGGTTTTTTGCTGGGAGACACTGGGCCAGAAGTTTTCTATGATGTCCAAGAAACCGTAGTGGAGAAACTAAACAAGAGCATTTACCCGGCATTTCTGAACACGGATCTTTATGCTCAGTATCTCCGTGATGTTGATGCAGCAACTCTTCAAGGTGGGCGTCTCCTTTTTCCTAATATCCAAATCGAATTAAATTAAATTAGATTATTCTCCTGAAGGATAGGGGAATGCCGAAGCAACTCAAACGCCGCATATACAAGCAAGTTGTGAGTGAGACCGTGAATGGCCTACGGAGCGGAAGAACGAAGAGCAACTGCTGCATGTGGCTGAGATTCGAATGTTACTGTCTGGGTTACAAATTGACGGACAGGAGGAGAAACGAGGACATCCAGACGGAGATGCATGTAGCACCTATCACTGACAAAGTCAGGGAATGAAGACTGGCGTGGTGGGGTCATACGAAAAGAAGAGATGGACACCTGCTACGACGTGTGAGGGATAAGATAGTGTTATTGGTATAAATCTAAATGAAAAAAAAAACATCTAGCCTCATAGTATCACAATTTCATGAGCATTTAATACTGTAACCTATACGTTCAATATCTTTAGTCGACGATGGAAAGTACCATAGTTTTTTTTAGTTTCAAGAGTTCTAGTTATATCTATGAGAAGCATTATATTGATAGAAAGCTGGCTGTACTCATTGGCCACCCCTGGATCACCCCAAATGAAAGAAAGAAAATTGTCTTTATTTTCCATATGGGCGAATTTTGGGCTTTTCGGCCCACGTTTACAATTTACACATCCAAAATAGATTAGTTTATACTGTATTTAATGTTTAAGTTATGAAAATTTTGTCCACTAAATTGGTATACGAATATACGACTATACGACTTATAAGGTGTTTTTCATTTTTGTATAATTTTTGTAATGAATTCGAAAATCCGGTAAATTTCTGTCGCGTTTCGCGGCAATACCCCTGCACCAAAACTAAAAAAAATCGTTACCTATACTACCATGCATGAAATAGTCCTCTTCCAATTGAGTGTACCAAATCTTTATAGCCTACCTTAAATAATAAATTTAAACCAACTAATTTGGGTTGATCCAGGGGTGGCCAATGTGTGCGGCCAGTTTCCTTTTAAATAACGTTTCTGGACAGCTGACTAGGAGGAAAAGGTGTTGTACGTTGTTATCACATTAATATCTGTTTCCCTGTTACTGTAATTCACAGTTCGGATTCATCGTCCAAACTGGTTTTACAAAAGACGTACGCAAAATTTCATTGTTTCAAGATGCCCAGGCTGTGGGATTGGTTAAGTGACAGTAAACTTCTATAAATTAGATCAGAACGTTAAACATTTGTTCTCTTGTGTTACAGATCTAAATGAAGATAGTAATCTTTATGGGGAAGATGAAAAAGATCACAGCGTTTTAGAACAAACTGGTTATGCACGCACTAAACTCAGTCAGTTGGATGAAAAACTCAGCAACAAGGCGCAGGCCTTGCAGGTGAGTGGACAGATTGTCGTCTATTTTAAGAGCTCAGCTCAAGAGCTATGTTTCACATTTGACATGTTTAAGAGGAAAACGTAGAAAATTGGCACCACAAAATTAAATCCATTTATTATTTCATTAACTCAGCAAGTTATTAAACATTTGGCTCCTTTAAGTTGCAGAAGACTACATCGTGCATTATGAAATTGGGTATTTTTTCTTTTCGGTTCTGTAGTTTTTCCAGAAATCCTAGATTTTTTTTTTTTTATAAACGATTAATCGCATACAAACAATTTAATGAATGCATCCGATTGACCTTTCCAGTCGCCTCTGTAGGTTATTACCCGTGATGAGTACGACACGTCTCCGATTGCATGGCGTGTAAAGACTCGCACAAGTGCAAGCACGTTACCAGCTGGCCATCGAAGTCGATATTAGATTACTCGAAATTTTAGTCAGTGAAAGAACTAAGGTACCAAAAATTTAATTTTCTCTCAGTTTATAGTACTGTTTCTTTTCTTTTCTATAAAAAAGGTTAATCGCGTACAAACAATTTCATGAATGTATCCCATAAACCTCGTCAATCGCCTTACTAAGTAACCTAATAGGTACTTGTGTCGGGTTACAACACGTCTCCGACCACAAGGTGTGTAGAGACTCGCCCAAGTACAAGCACGCTACCACCTTGCCACCGAAGTCGATTGTATTATGTCGTGCAAACCGTTTGCTATATAGCGTCCTTTGTTGCATATTGGGAATATAGTCCGATAAACTGCCAAAAAGATTAATTGAAAGCATCCGTGTAAGACGGGGATTCCACCGACCGGCTAGGGATAAATACAAAAACGGTGACGTGGTAGCAGACATTCAAGACTTAGGCGGGGTTTCCACCGACCTCGCATTGCAGAATGCAAATGACATTGACGGAAATGTTTGTTTTCCTCTATGCCATAGTTAAAATTGATCAATGATCGTACAGTAAAATCACAAACAAACTAAAATCAAAAAATGGCGTCATGGGATATGTTAATTACAAACATTTTAATAGATTTCTATAAAAAGAAAAACAAATATTTCCGTCAATGTCATTTGCATTCTGCAATGCGAGGTCGGTGGAAACCCCGCCTAAGTCTTGAATGTCTGCTACCACGTCACTGTTTTTGTATTTAGCCCTAGCCGGTCGGTGGAATCCTCGCCTAAGGCCCATGAGCCCCTCAGGGTACCTGAGATAAGTATATTTTTCAGGGTATTCCTTAATATGCTCAGTGCGGTTGTACGAGGCGAAGAGGTGGCCGCCTCCGACCCTAGAACTCCATTACGCAGAAAATTACCCTGGGATATGGATTATTTTCTAATGTGTTGTATCTGTAACTACAAATATCCAAAATTCGCCTCTTGTATCTTCCTCCTTATTAATGCCGTCTAAAATTCTCAACAAATGCAATTATTAGTACTTTTTTTTTCCTAACGCCTGCTTTCAGCATTTTTACTTTAAGCAACCCTGTCAGCCTGGCGGGGGGAGTGAGTCTGTTTATTAACTTGAGACACCTTCACTTCGGGGAGAATGGGAGTTGACTGAAGGGGAGTAGACCTGACTATAATGGATTCCGAACCACTTGGGGAACATAGTAAAGTCACGCGATTAATTCGGAGGTGACCAGGACACGCACCCAGACTGACTGGTATAGTCTCAGCGCGTTATCATGTCCCTCCATGTTCCCCTGCCAACGTTGTGCCCACTACCAAGTTTGCCGCAGTTTGAAATACCCTCTGCTCTCGTGCGGATTCAACTTGGTAAGGCCGTTAGTGCCTAGACGGTTCCCTTGAGTGAAACGAATTCTGTCCTGAATTTTTCCTACGAGGTTAGGCGGCTATTCGGTATATTTGGCATATTTTTAGGAGACTCTTCTGTAGATACTTAACTTATATATTATAAATTAAGTTATAATATGGCAGAGACTTATTAATGATGTCTGCTACCACGTCATGACACATTCACATTGAAAATCCACGTCGGT
This sequence comes from Psococerastis gibbosa, assembly GCA_963971405.1. Taxonomy (NCBI): domain Eukaryota; kingdom Metazoa; phylum Arthropoda; class Insecta; order Psocodea; family Psocidae; genus Psococerastis; species Psococerastis gibbosa. The sequence goes on along the minus strand of OZ020484.1, from coordinate 9,506,862 downwards.
GGAATAGGCCCCTAAGCTACGACAGAAGTCTGCCGTGAAGTCAAAATGCCGTCAAAAAATCATATTAAGACATAAGAACCGTTGGTATACTACTTTGAATTAATAGTCTAATAAATTTTGTATTCTAAAAAGCAATATCTCTCCTTTAAAAAATTCATCGTTAGGTACGGACTTGATTTTGCAACGTACAGTAGAAGTATATTTATAATTTACTTTACGTACCTTCCCTTATAGTCCAGGGGCCAGGGCCGTGCATTGGTTTTTTCCAGTATGAGGCAAGATTTGATAAAAATATAATAATAATAACAGCTTGTATTTTTTCAAGTATACAAATTACAATATAATTACATTTGGAAGGGGAGCCCAAAGGACAAGCCCCGTGCCGGTGCCCCTTTCTGAACAAGGCAAAATTACACAAAGTAAATTAAACAAATACGTCTATTGTACGTTAGGCGGGGATCCCACCAACGTCAATAGTGATATTAAATGTAGTTTTGACGTGGTAGCAGACATTTTTAATATGTCTTTAATGTCTGGTACCACGTCAAAACTACATTTACCATCACTATTGACGCTGGTGGAATCCCCGCCTAAATCAAGGCCATACACAGATTTTTTTAAGGGAAAATATGGTTCCTATGGTTATTTGAATATTTTATATTATTGAATATGAATTGAATATATATGAATAATTGAATATTCATTGGATACGCTAGCTAATGACAATTTTAGCTTTTTATACATTTGGCAACTCAGGTATGCCCTCTCACTCCATTTAGTGTCATATTCTACCAGAAAAGAAAGAAACTAGTTTCAATTGATTTAAACCGTAGGATTTAATATCACAATTGAATATAAAGTGGGTCACAATATTGGCATCAACAACTCATTTGGTTATTTAATAGTGGTTCTTGGTCACAATCTCGTCACGTGGTGCTCAACACTTTTTTGCAGCACACCTGCTTTTCTTTCTCGGACATGAGCATTTTTTTGGGCGGGGGCATGAGGGGCATTTGCTCGGACATTGCTTCAGGATGTAACGGTTCTTGCAGAAATCAATCTTTCCGCACCTTATGTCCCTAACCAACAATCTGATGACACACGGCATTTGAATGTGTTTGTCTTGCGTTCTCAGTGCTCGGAATATTGCCAGTAAACTCAGCCCATCCGGACAATTTTGTTCTAACAAGCAGACTATGAATGATTTTGGTTCCTCGCACATTGCTTTGTACCTTTAGACGAAAAATTTAGAATTGAAGAATTGCGTTATTCCAAAAATAGACTGTCCAAAAGTGTAATGGCTTCCTGTTTGTTATTAATATTGTGTGAAAGTAAATAAATAGCTTACTTTGTACAGTGGTTAGTATATAAAGTTGTTAACTTACTAGTAGAGGCGTGGGGCGTAAAAAACATGAAAACCTCGGATTTTGTTGAGATAGAATGAAATGTAAAAATTCCAAATGGAATGTTTAGCTAATAGTATGAACTAAAAAGTCTACCGATTAAAAAATTGTGCTAATTTTTGTAACTAATAATAATAATTACTATAATTCATATAGTGAAATTCATATAAAAATTGTATCTGCATTAAAATGAAGTGAACATACATATATTAATATAAATTAATTAATTGAAAAAATAGGGGTTTATTCATAGAAAAGTAAATAATTAATATAGGGCCTACAATCATTAATAATATATTTATTTATTTAAATAACTAACATATTGGTACATGTCAAATATTTTTTTCAACTTCATTCATTTCAATAATAGGTGGAGCATTGAAACAAATACTACTATTGTACACATGCTACACTACAATATATAAACCACTCTTTCGGGATCCACAAGCAGCTACACATCCCTTTTTGCAGTTACAGTATTACAGTTACAGTTATTCCAGTAGCAATATCGATATTATAGCATCTGTATCAGGAAAAGGGCTGTATTGTCTGAAGAAGAATATTTTCTGAAGAATATTTTTACATCCATGCCATCTCATTCTATTCTAGCATCTGTTGAATCACCATGTTGATGACTTTTATTAAAACATACATAGGCTACCTACAATACAAAAATTCTCTATGCCTCCAATAATAACTTGGTTTTAAATAACTGCTCTTAATTCATTGGCGTAAATTCCCAAAATTTCTGGTGGGGGCTTTAGGACCCCAAGACTTTGATCCCCCGGAGAAAAAAGTCGATAAATGGGCCCAAATTAGTGAGGGTTTACGCATAATATACCCTGGAGAAAGGGGAGCCTGGGGGTCCCACCCGGAGAAAAAAATTGATAAATGGGCCCAAATTAGCGAGGTTTTACGAATATCGGACCCTGGAGAAAGGGGGCCCCTGGAGACAAAAAATTGATGAATAGGCTCAAATTAGGGTGGTTTTAAGCATTTTGCAAGCAGTACAGTTGAGAATTTACAGACGAATTAACGTACCACTGAGGGGGCCCCGGGGGTCTCCCCCGAAGAAAAATCGTGAAAAAATATATCTGGAATATTGGGGTTTTAAGCATTTTGAATAATATATTTTTGAAAGTACTTGGACAATATGTTGATTTTTTTTCATGTGAAATAAGCATACCAAGAATAAATTTCCCTTTCGTTACTGTGGATTGTATTGGCTTTTCGCCTACATAACGTCTTTGTCACCAGAAATCCTGGGGAGGGGGCTACGAGTGCTTCTGGGCCCAGGACCCCCCTAGTTACGCCAATGTTTGCAAGCAGTACAATTGAGATATAACGACGAAAAAACGTAGCATTGAGGGGGGCCCGGGGGTCTCCCCCGGAGGAAAGTTTGGAAAAAATAGCTCTGAAGTGTTGGGGTTTTAAGCAATTTGAGTAATACATTTTTTTTGAAAGTAGGTACTTGGTCAATATGTTGATTTTTTTCATGTAAAGCATGTAAAATAAGCATACTACAACTCAACCACATTGAAGTTCGTCCACCCATGATTTTTAGGCTAAGTCCAACTTTGGTTTTATTTATTATCTAAACTAATGGAGCTATCGAAATAATGATAACTAAAATGTAATAGTGATAGATCGAATATAATTAGTCATTCATCAAATCATTTAAAACGAAACGCAGAAAAAAGTTACAGGCCAAATTGTGGACTCCTGCACCCACATTGAAGTTCGTCCGATTCATTAGGAGGTGCTATCCATATTTTGTAACGCGTTCCCGGGCTTTAATAACAGCATTTATTCTGCTAGGCATCGTATTGACAAGGGCTGCTCATTCATGTGGTGTTATGGTGTCCCCGACCGGCCGCCATACCATGTTGAAGCCAGCGGACCAGAGCAGGTTCAAAGCTGCAGATAACTTGGTCGTGTGCACAGTGCCGGTAGGAAAACATGGTAGGACTTGTCCTGGTCACATCCGAACTAATCATGTGACTTCACTGTGTTTCCCAAGTGGTTCGGAATCCACCATAATCAGGAGGTCCACTGTCCTATGGGCTGGCATAGGACAGTCAAGTCGGGGTCGCTCTATGGGCCCAAATGAGGCCTAAGTCGTTATTAACCCGACGAACACTGCTACTACTACTATGGTGTCCCAGACTGCTTTAATGACCCTCTTCAATTCTTCTTCCGTGTCCGGCCTTTTCCTCTGTACCCTCTTCTTCATTGCACCCCAAATATTTTCAAAGGGTGAAACATCAGGACTGCTTGCTGTCCAAGTTAAAACGGGAATGCCTTCCTCGCCGAACAGTGCTCTAGCGGCCTTGGTAGTGTGACATGTCGCCCCGTCCTGTTGAAATATCTAGACCCCATTTGGGAACAAAGGACGCAAAGATGGAATTAGGTGGTTTTTCAAGATGTCAATGTACTTTGGGCTATTCACAGTTCCATCTACAAAATGTAGAGATCCAACCCCGGCTGCACTCATGCACCTCCACAACATGACGTTGGTAGGAAACTTATCCAATTGCTTCACACACTCTTGTAAATACGCTTCATCCATTTTTCTGGTGACTTCCCTCTTTGCTCGCCAATCCAAATCTCAAATTGGGACTCATCAGACCATTCCACATTATTCCATCGCTGTTCAGTCCATTTACTGTGGGTTTTGGCCCATCGAAGGCGCTTTGCAGCCTACACCTGCGACAACGCTGGTTTTTTCTTCGCAGAATAAACGCTGTAACTCATTTGTTTCAATGCTCTTGTGCATGATTTCACACATAGGGGTTTCCCTGTAACTTTGTTCCATCTAGCGCAGAAATTTCTTTAGTTGTTTTCCTTCTATTCTTCGAAATTAAGCGTCTTAAAGCGGTTAAGTCACGATCAGCGATTTTCTTTTGAGGGCCTGGACGTTTCTTTGGCAAGGGGGACGCACTTGTTTTGAAACGGTTTATTACTGACTGGATGGTAGATCGACTCAGCAACAACTGGGAACCTATTTTTCGCCAAAACACACCTTCACAATGAAGAAGAATTATTGTTTCGGACAAATCTTCGTTCAGTGGTCTTCCTCGTCCTTTTTTCACAATATGACAATGAAAGATAGCGAATAAGACAGATATTCTTTGGGGCTACATAATCATTCGTTTTAAAATAGAATGCGAGTCTTTTTAATTACTGTGCGTGAATTTATTCAGTGATGAGAGAATGGACGAACTTCAATGTGGGCGCAAGAGTCCGCGATTCTGTCCATAACTTTCTCGTCTGTTTTCTTTTAAATCTTTTTGCTCCAGTTAAATGACAGTCCTTCTATCACAATTAAGTTTCAGTTATCATTATTTCGATAGATTCATCAGTGTAGATAAAAAATAAATCCAAAGTTGGACTTAGCTTAAAAATCATAGGTGGACGAACTTCAATGTGGTTGGGTTGTAAGAATTAATTTCCCTTTCATTATTATGGATACCATGCCTTTAGCCTCCACAACGTCTTTGTCACCAGAAATTCTGGGGGGGGGGGCTTGGGGTAGATCTGGGCGGGGGGGCTTGGCCCCCCACAGGACCCCCTTATCTCTTATCCCTTGTTACTGGCGTCCCGTTAAAAAACACCTCCTTCAACACTCATTATCCGCCAAACAAGCGCACTTTCATTTGTAATTAATTTAGGGCTGCGGGCGCGAATACTATACGGCCTATGTTGTGGACCTGGCTGGGATTTACTACTTTTCCAAGGTCTCAAGAGCCCTTATAATCCACATAATCCACTAATGTATCTTTGAAAAAGGCTCTTTCGTACTTATTTAGGTAAAATGAAGCGTAGGCTATATAAAATAAAATATTATTTAAAGCAAAAAATATATGTTTATTTATTTTTTAATATTTTTTTTAAATAAAATATAATTTTAATAATTTAAAAATCAAATGCACAAATAATTTTTTGGTAGACTTTATAATTGAGAGTATAAAAACAAGATTTCTCTATTGTTTTACAAAAATCCATTCTATCCCAAAAAAAAGTCTGCATGAGGTCAAAACCCCCAGGCACTCCACTATACTGTACGTGTATAATAAATAATTCCTCTAATCCGCACCAATGGCCAAAAAAAAAACCACTAAAAGGACGCTTTTGTTTACTTTATTATTATACCTATTGTCACCTGGCGGGCGTTGTAAAAAATTAAATTTACCATTGGCACTTCACAGGCGCTTAGAGCATCCCTAAAGCCGGAGTCAAAAGTTTTATCAGGATTAGAAAAGGAAGTGGAATATCTGGAGGGAGAAAAAAGGCAGCTTGAAGCTCATCTTACAAGAACGGAAGCGTGGAGTGAACATTTGGGAAAATGGAGAGCCGTGGTACAAAGTGTTGAAATACCGGATGACAAGGTACATTTTTAACTATGCAACTTTTTTTTTCTGTTAGTTTCGTCAATTGACGCCTAACCGATATTAGAGGATATAGAAAAACTGGGCTTGGCGGGGTTCGAACCCACGATCTATACCTAACCGGGGGTCCTCTGAACCGCTAGACCACAAGCCCCGACAAGAACAGTTTATGTATATCATCTACTTACTGTATATGCTCATATTGGCATGATTCGCATTGCTAGACAGGTTAGCACAGCTACACAACTATCTAACCGTACAAGTCTGTGAGCTTACTTACATAGGTCGTGGGTTCAAATCCCGCCAAGTCCAGTTCTCTTACTTCGGTTATGCTGTTGTTGTTGTTGTTTCCAACGCCTGCTTTCAGCATTTCTGCTTTAAGCAACCCTGTCAGCCTGGCGGGGGGAGTGAGTCTGATTGTTAACTTGAGGCACCCAAACGGCAGAAATTGACTGACAGGTTGGACCTCCTGATTATAGCAGATTCCGAAGAACCACTTGGGGAACATGGTAAAGTCACACGATTCTGTGCTTACTACCAAGTTGCCGCAGTTTGAAACATGTTCTGCTCTCATGGAATCAACATGGTAAGGCCGTTGGCGTGCACCATGCTGCTCTTTATCCTAGAAACCGACAGGAACATCTGTCATTTTGACATTACTACAAATAATGGAAAATGAAAACCTGTGCATTTTCAATTGAGTTACATACTTTGGCCTCAATTATCTCGAATGGTTATTTTTGTGACTTGCACCCATTGGCCTTAAGGCACTTCAATGAATTGAAATGTAATTTAGTTGGCAAGTCAGTAACTTTTGCAAGGGTTAACTTGAAAAGAGACGATAGAGGGATTAGAACCCGTTGTTAAAATAATGATTTAAAATTATAATTATAATAAAAAAATAAAAAAATAGTAATTAATGAAGTAAAGTTTCCTTTAAAGAAGCTTAAAGAAGAAATAATTTAACTATATTTTTATTTATATAATATTGTTGAATCCTGTATTGTAAGAACTAAAATGGAGAATACAGCCTTTAAGTTTATAATATGAGTTTTTTATTTATCTCTTGAATAATAAACGATCCTAGGCCTAACTCAACACCCGTGTGTTTGCCTCCGCCTGGCGGCTAGCATGTGCAGCAGGTAGTGAAATTATGACTTATTGATTCCAACGTATGCATAGCTGGTATGCATGGGTTACGTACATTTATTAATTGAGTTGATAATGTCTATGAAACGTATTCTTTTTTCAATTCTTTAGTTGCACTTACAGCCGCATTGGTTCGCAACGATCTTCAAATGAATCAAGTTGCTGACACGAAGTTCTAAATACGAAATGTCATCGGCATAATAACACTAGTGCTCAAAATTAGTTTAACTTGAATGTCACTTTTGTTGATAGATTAAATACACATTACGAAATGCGTGATAATGTGCATAATAAACCGCGCACCGGGCCGGATATTGGCTTCAGGAACTTCCCCCTTCCGTTTTTTTTAATTTATTTGGGCTGAGTGACATCCTCCGTTTTCGTTATATGGTGAATTCGGGCACTTATTAAGCATCTCAATAAGTTTAAAGTGACATACAATATTGTACGTGGAAGTTACAGAAAACAATGAAAAGTCGCGCGGAATATAATTGATTAAGAAATTCTTAAATTGTTTCAGGAGCAACCGCAGTTTGTACTAGTTGTTCAATCAGTGGAGAACGAGCACGACGAGGATTCGGGGGCTATTTCGACGGGTTAGTTAATTTTTAACATTTATGTTGTAAATGGATTATGGAAGTTTACAAATGTTTTGCAAGAGGAATTAATGTTATATGTTTATAAGCAGGGTTTTATGGTTTAAACCTCCAATTTGAGCATGAAAAATATGTGGTTTGCAGGCTGGGTGGTGCTGCGAAAATTATCGGAATTTCACGAGCTACACCGAAAGATATCTCAATTATGGTCGGCAGCTAAGCAACTAGAACTTCCATCGCAGACCCCGAAGTTTATCTTTGGTAAGCAGATGGACAAGAATAGTATGGAGAAGGCCAAAGCACAGATTCAGAAGTATTTAGAGGTTTGTATGCAAATTTGTTTTTATAAATTGAACTTCATTTAAAGTGAAAATTGTGCAAAGTAGAATAGACTACTCTACATTACCTATCCAGAAAGTATATCAGTATCTCTTTTCTACCTTTCACTTTGTTTCAATTGCAGACGGTTTTGACGAATGAATCTGTGAATGCATGTGAAGCTCTATATACATTCCTATGCCCAAGTTCTGAGCATCTGAAAGGAACTGTCGGAAGCAGTAGCGGGCTGGCCTCGCCAAAGAAGACAAGGTTTTCTCTGGCGACCCTATTCAAGAGTTCAAACGCTACAGGTATGCAATTAGATCGTTATTTAATTGCTACGGAGTAAGGGGAAGCTGCCGAAAAGGACGAGGGGTAGAGGCATGGCTGTCGGCAGAGTGGGTCTCAAGTGACCCACCCTGTGGTGATCCTATATTGTGTGAAATAGTTTTTGGGAACTCAATTCAACTCAATGGGTTATTTGAAAGAGTGGGCCGAAAGGCCAAAAATTAGCCCATATCGAAAATAAAGACAATTTTCTTTCATTCTTTCAACTGTATCTGGTGTAGTTTTTGTTTTTGAAGTTACAGTTTTATATGAGTGGTTAGGTACATCAAAGGTCAATCATAGCCAGTTTATTTATGTACAGTCGTGGCGAAATGTACAAAATATCACCTTTCACATTACCTATTTTAAGTAACATGTTTGGTGTTTTTGTAAAATTACGGGTTCAGTGCCGGTGCTAGATTTATTCCAATCTTAATTTTCATATCAGGGGGGGGGGGGAGGGCAGTAGGGTTCCCTTCACTTTCCCATGGATATGGTCTTGTAACAGCCACTTCAAGTGCAGTTCCTTCCAAATTATGATGAGTTGATAAGTAGAACGGTTTAACTTAAGTCGGGTTTTAACATTGCTGTAAGGCATAAGCTGTTTATTTATTTAATATTTATTATTTCTATAATTTCGAGCTTGAAATTTTCAGCCTGAAAATCTCTACGATTTTATGAGATATTTATGTTCACACTTTTCCCCTCCAATTGTCTCTTAACAAATGCCATTTCGCTCTGCTCCTTTTTATATGCAGTAGCAGCTGTCCCTCTTCTTCAAACTCTTTCTTTCGTGACGTTCATCACGTGGTCCCTCCAACTGATTGGAAGAATCCTTCTGTAACACCACATTTCAAACGCTTCTTCATTTCCTTAAATCTGCTATAGTCCAGGTTTCACGTCCTTATAATAAAACACTTTTTGTGCCAGGCTACAGTAGTGTGATATTTTTGCAGTGGGGGGTGATGGCAGCAGGGAAAGTGATGATGAGGACAGCTCCCTGCTGGACGACGGTGTCTGCGGTGTGGAAGGGAAGGACGGTGTTGCGGAGCCGCTTTACGCCCTCTTGGGCGAGATTTTCGACCTCCGTGGCGTCTTCAGGTGGCTGAGAAAGACCCTCATCACCTTCGTTCAGATAACTTACGGGAGAACAATTAGTCGACAAGTAGGAGAGACTGTCGCATGGCTTATATCCGAGTCTATGGTTCACTATTATATACAAATTTTCACGCAGGCGTGGTGGCCAAACGGCTGTCTTGCACGGTCTCCTGCGTGTAGAACTCCTGAGGAAAAATTAGCCACAAGGTAATGTTCCTTACAGTCTAAACTAAACTTACAGTCTAAAAGCGCCAGCTTTTTGGCTGTTTATAATGACAAAGGCTTTCACGGCCGGAGTTACATGAAGAATCAGTAGAATCCGGGATGTTAGGCCGTAGTCGTCCTGAAAGTGTATTTCCAAACGTTTCGTCAACATCTGCGGTCGACATCTTCAGTGGAACTGCGTAGGCTTCTAAGATACGTATCTTGGAGGCTCAGGAGCAACTGTGTGGGCAGGCCGGGCAGGGGGATGTGCTCTGATATTTATACTAAATTGCGGGGTGGTGGGGGGTGGAGGCGGAGTCTTCCTCATACCTGACTGGATCCCTACTACCTCAACCTGATTTCCGGATGATGACACCAGTTTCTTTGTTGTGGTCTTGTTTAAGGCTGGATACCAAATTCTGTTGACTCCAAGATACAATCTTAGAAGTCTACGCAGTTCCACTGAAGATGTCAACCGCAGATGTTGACGAAACGTTTGGAAGTACACTTTCTGGACGAGCACGGCCTAACATCCCGGATTCTACTGATTCTTCATTTTGCCTTTTTATTAGGGCTATACTTTGAATTCTAACATTCTGATCATAAATTATTGAAACGATCACTGACAAATAACAATAACTACAGTAATTATTTTGATTTTAGGCAAGCTGCAAAGGTTCTTGTGAAAAACAACACCCCTGAAGTTTTGAATAATTTGGTTGGCTTGCAAAACGCTCGTCGTGGAATGATGAAAGTTTTGGAAACGTTGCAAGACGTAAGACTCAACAAGCAGCTGTTTTACGTAAGTTGATTTCATTTACTTCGTTGTAGGTTATGTTGAGGCTATTTTAAATAGATCATTATAATATTGGGTCATAGGTGTGAAGCATTCGAAGACATCATTCATTTATTTTCATTTTCATTAAAAAATTAATCTACAATTTACACTTTGATCGCAGCCATAGCCGAGAAGCGAGAATCTATTTAACTTCTTTTTTGTTAGGGTACCGGTACGCCTGTGCCTCATAGGTAGCTCTGACATTTAATTCTTTCAACAGCACCGATTGAGCTGAGGTTGTGTACAAGAAAACTGTTTAAAAAAAAAAAGTTTACAGGAGAGCGTTTTATACATTTTTCACTAACCTTACGCTCAATATTCATAATTAATATATCATTTGCTCTCTAGTGAACACTATTGCAACAACGTAGATAATTCTTTGTTACACAGAAAGTGTGATTATTTTCTATAAAATGATAGGCTGCAAATAACTCATTTTCAATTTTTTTGAGTTCCTACAGTTATCTTAAAAGGCGGTGACAGCGACATAGACTGTACAGGCTGTACATTTTATGACAATGAACCGTCTACGCCAGTCACCTCTACCGCTTATTCAGTCATATTTTGCGTTTCAGCGCATCTATCTTAGTAATTCTAGTAGTTTCTAACAAGCATTATTTTGGTTGCTTTTAGGATCTTTTGGAGATTGTCATCTATGAATTATTCCCGGAAATTCAGCAGAAACGTGCTGCTCTATCGCCAGCTAGACGTGGAAAGGCGAGAAGTACATCATAAGGTAGATTATTTTAATTTGTCTAATTTTGATCTCATTCTTTACATATCTGTGGTTATTATTACAATGGTATTATTAACAGAGGATTTTATTACTTTGTCTTTACTATTAATGATTTACTCTATGCAATGCAATAGCTGCTTAGTACAACTATAACTGTCGGCAGTACAAGTGGTTGCCGTCGACCCGAATTACTTACTAACTTACTCCTTGGTGCTACGGCCCGTGAAGGGCCTTCGCGCCAGCCTGCGCGGTCCAGCGCTCTCCATCGACGCCAAGGCTCACCCAAATCCACCTCGACGTCGTCCAGCCATCGCATCTGTGGTCGTCCCACTCGTCTTCTCCCTTGGGGCACCTTGTGTAAGACTGCTCTTGTAGCCCTATCTTCTGGCATTCGTTCCACGTGCCCTAGCGACCTGATGCGGGCTCTCTTGATATCGATTACTAAGGTAGGTTCTGTCAACGGCCTTACCACGTTGAATCCACTAGAGCAGAGCGTGTTTCAAACTGCGGCTAACTTGTTAGTGTGTACAGCGTTGGCAGGGGAACATGGAGGGACATGATAACGCGCTGAGATTATACCAGTCAGTCTGACTGCGTGTCGGGTCCTGGTCACCTCCGATTTAATCGTGTGACTTTACTATGTCCCCCAAGTGGTTCGGAATCCACGGAGGTCCACCCTGTCAGTCAACTCCTCTTTCCCCGAGGTGAAAGAGTCTGCCCTTAAGGTGCTTCAATCAGACTCAATTATAATAATAATAATAATGCGTGTATTTATCAAAAAAACAAATTTTACTGAACCGGTGCCACAAAGCCAAAAAGTTGGGATCACCACACAATTTACTGTAGTAGGTTATTTACTAGTTCGTCACACTAACAATATTTTTTTAATCTGTACCTGTGAGTAGACTTACAATATAGTTCTTAATGATAGACAAGGTAATATTTTCATTGTATCCGGCCCTGATCATTTCATTGTAGTAACTGAAACCTCAAAAGTTGACAGAATTTCTGCTGTGTGTTAATTTATAATTAGGAACCGTGAGGAATCCACGTCCTGTTTGCCTAGTGCTTATGTTATTAGCAGAAATTCTGTCAACTTGGAAGTTACTCAAGTTACTTGCAACCATTGTCAGTAAAATTTTCTTGTATAATAGCTCAAATGACAAAATTACTAACTCCTTAAATATTATCCTCGTACTAACATTATAACCTGTTTTACTCACTGAAGTAGGACTATTTACAGGAATAAAAATATTTGTGACTTGTAACTTCAAATAAATGGTGGCTTGTGAGATACGGTACAAACTCCAATGGTTTTGAAATCCAATTAGGGTGAAAAAATAAACCGTATGTTTCGTAATTATTTTATTAAAAAGTCTTTTAAAGTTAAACAGACAAGACCACAGACTAACAATTTTCCCCTTATTTTAAGGTTTCACTTGTGACAAAAGACTAGTTTAGATCAGGCCAGCCTTTGCTGCTTTCAGCAGTGGATATCTCTCCCCAGCGCAGATGCCGCGGAAGTCATCCATGCCCAGATCATAGATTGAAACGCCAGCCAGTCGCTGCTTCTTGGCATACTCAGCCTTGTAACGTACAGTCTCAGGCTCTTCGAAACCCACCCAGAGACCTTCCCGGTCACCTTCTTCTGGACGCCAAGCGTAGGTACCTGTCAAAGATAAAAACCATTTGCATTTCCTCTAATTTCGGTTATAACGAGGAGGTTACCCCTTTAACCAAAGTAAATTTAATGTCAGTGTTATAAATACCATATAATACTGCAATATAATGAATAAAGCATTGCCTTTATGGAATGAAGTAAGCTTACAGACCTGTTCGGTTAAATAGTCGTGTAGTTGTGCTAACCTGTCTAGCACTACGAATCATGTCAATACGAGCATATAAGTCGAGGATATACATCAACTGTTCTTGTCGATGCTTGTGGTTCAGGGCTTAAGTCGGTGCCCCAGTCAGGCGTAGATCCTGGGTTCGAATCCCGCCATGTCCAGTTTTTTCTATATCTTCTAATTTCGGTTAGTTGTAAACAGTCAGTTGTTTGTCTAAATGAGGACCTGTGGCTGTGGCACGTTTCCAAGATATTCGTTCAGGACGAGAAACTTTTAGAAGATGTTATGTACGTATACGTTAATTCGAATTATTCATGAACGTTTATTCATATTCTACTGTAGCTAGAACGGTGGCTTGGATATCCACACAATCAGGCGCGGATCTACGGGGGGGGGGGAGACTATGGGGGCTATAGCCCCCCCCCCCATTAGGTTCCTTAAAATGCGTAAAACCCCACTATTTCAGTCCTATTTTTCACAAATTTTCTCCCGGAGGAGACCCCCGGGCCCCCCTTGTGCTCGATTGTATGAATTACCTATAATATAGAACCCTTATTGCTCTGAAAATGTGTAAAACCCCAATATTTCAGCCCTATTAAAAAAAAAATCGTATTTAATGTTAGCCCCCTCCTTGGTCTCATTCTAGATCCGCGTCTGCACACAATGTAAAATTGTAAGACTTGGCAATTAGCTACTATTCTACAAATTTTAGGAGATGATTGGACTGAAATCTGTCTGTAAGGTGTTTTTGGCAACGATGTTTAGCTGCACTACTTACCGAACTTCTTGGTGCTATCAACAACCCTACGTAGTAAGCCTTTGGTTCCGTGGTTGTTGGGATTCTGGTACATGGAGCAGACCTCAGCGTAAGAAAACACCCCTCGCTTCTTGGTTAAGTGACCTTCAGCACCGTCTTCATTCGCTTCTAAGGGAGGTACTCCTGTTGCTTTGTTATCAACTCCGATTTTCCATGAGCGGCCGTAGGTAGGTATTCCAAGTGTGAGTTTTCCAGCTGAAAGTTACGAAAAAATCCAAGTAAATAAGATTTCGCTTATGGTGCCGGTAGTGTTCTAGTGTACAGCAAAGGCCAGCATCTAACTGTTTTACGGAGATTTTGGGCATTGTCTTGCAGTTTCCATTAATATGGCTTCGATTGTGAATTGTGGGCAATTTTGCCTCGCACCATGACTTTCAAGCATCAGTCAAAGTGATCGCTCAATTGACCGGTTCATTCAAACATATGAGTCGTCTGAAATCAAAAGCCGTTCATCATGAGTAATTTTTCATGAACCGCGAAAAATTGCTGCTCTCACACGTGGATGTCAAGCGTTATGGTTTGATTCTTAAACATTCATTTTGATGTGTTTTATTAACCTAAAATAGTTCTAATTATGCATAGTTTTCCCAATTTTGAAAAAAAAGAATGAAGAGAACTGCGTTTGATTCAAAGAGGTGGAGAGAACTGGTTTTGTTCCTAAAATGACAAAACTTTGATTATGGCGGGAACATAGTCCGACAATGTACAATTTTACTTACCTGGGGCACCATTGTCGAGGAAATATCTTATTTGTGTGTCAGCATTGAAGGTAGGGTTCCTGTTGGGGGCCGCATACAGGGGTGATGGGTAGTCAGCAGAGGTCGGAGAGATCTTGTCCTTGGGCGTCAAATAGTCGAATGCTTGCACGTTAATGAAGTCCACGTAGGGGCTAATTTCGCGAAGATCCCAGTATACTATAATGCGAAATGATCAAATGTGGCGTGAGAAATGAATCAACAAGACAATATATCTGTCCTATTGCTTTTTAAATTGTTTACTACGCAAATATAGCCTTTATTTTACCCATAATCTTTTGTTTATCATCTGTCTCATATGAGACTCAGGGGAGCGGGAGTTCATTAGTTTCAGTTTCAGATCAAAAGCTTTTTTACTTTATACTATACGTGACATTGTTATTTTTATGAAAACTAGTTCAGTTATACAGTAAGGGTACATTGACATAGCAATAGCTTGGTGGCAGTTTATCTGCATTTTGGACGTTATCATAATTATATTAAGTTAAGGCAAAAATAACAGTCTTGTTGACCCGACCTTATCGCTGAGATTAAAGTCTATAACCTCTGATGTTCGGAATATCACTAAGCTGTGCTGGGTCTTTCCTTCTTATGATAAGTTTTCCATTTCCTGACTGTTATTGTATGATGAATATTGTGCAATTTAGTTATTTTCTAATATGGTAATCTTCAACCTATACAATGAATATTTACTTTATTTTACCGTATGAAAAATAAAATATAATTTTTACGAGTTTTTCCAACTCCACTTTGGGTTGTTCCAAAATGTCAGGAATAACAGGTTCAAGAGGGAAAGAAAATGCGTTACAAGTAAAAAATTATTTTTCTTACGTGAGTAATTGGTGTGAGGAATAACTGAGGCGGATACTTGAAGATTGTCGGGGCGGAAGGCGAGCTTCATCTGCTTGATGAGGGCGGTGAAACCGGCCCTATGCTCGTCCGCGTTCTCATCTTTGCTACCCTTGGCTGCGCCGACCGTCTTCTTGATCTTGTGCCAGATGGAGCCTCCAGTGGTACGTGGCTGGACTCGCAGTTTGGGGAACTGCCACCCAAGGTCTATGCCGTCAAAACCGTATTTGTTGACAAAGGCCCGCGCCGATGAAATGAATGTCCCACGACTGTTGGGGTCTCTTAGCTAAAAAGTACATTTGGGAATGTATAGTATATAGGCTAATGGGGCGAAATTGTCTTCTTCTGGAGTTTCAATTTATCGATGGGTTTGCAGCGAATGTGTCAATTTCCTTCTCCACTCTTGTTAGCTTGTGCGGTTTTTTTTAGTGCAAGGCAGGTGTCGCATCCTAGGTTCTTCTTGATGACATCAAGGCGAATAAATGAATGAATGAATGAACTATGTATTTCCAATCTCGACAAAACCATATGTAGGTACAAAAAGGTACTCCTTCCTCAGTCGTCCTATGGGATTGTGCCTTCGACTACACCCTCAATGATGTCCTTCATGTCTTATGCGAAATAATACGGGTCAGAAATAATAAGCTTTATAAATTTTGGAGGGCAAAGGAAGGAAGGAAATTATGAAGTTATGGCGAAACAGTCAAAGCTGCTTCAGCTAGGCTAGGGTACTATGGGGGGCTTGGCTATAATGGGAGTATGTGGGATATTTGTATGTAATAGGCTTGTCGTACATTGTATCGTACATTGGGTATTCATAAATAAAATGATTCGGTAGACGTATTAAGAGGATATGCTACGTAGAAAATTGGCACCCCAAAATTAAATACTTTTCCTTTTTTATTTAATTAAGTCAGCGAGCTATTAAAAATTTGGCTCATCTAAGTTGTAGAAGACGACTTCGTGCATTGTATAATCGGGTATTTTTACTTTTCGCTTTTGTAGTTCTTCCAAAAATCCCAGAATACGCGACATTTTAGGTCTGTCTGGTATTTATGAAAGAACTAAAGTACCAAAAATTTAATATTTTTTATTATATGATGCATGAAGTAGTCTTCTACAACTTCCATGAGCCAAATCTTTAATGACTTGCTTTGTTAATGAAATAAAAAAATAAAAAGTCAATAAAACAAAAAAATTTGGGGTGCTCATTTTCTACGTAGCATGTCCTCTTAACGTGTTTAAAGAGACATATTATTACTGCATTTTCCAACTTGCCAATCCAGGGTAATTATTGTTTGGTAGGCATTCATTAAAAAAAATAGTTGCGTATACATATTAAAACTTTTAGAGATGCATAATTTTGCAGCTTCCAACTTACCAGTGCACTATGCAGGGTAATTTGTTCTGTAGGTAGCCAATTCATTTCAAAATGGTTGCGTAGACGAATTAACGCTTTTAGAGAGACAATTCCTTCACCTTCAAACTTACCAATGCAGGGTAATTTTATTGTTCGGTAGGTTTTCATTGAAAAATGGTTGTGTGCGTCTTAACGCTTTTAGAGAGACAAATTTTTGAATCTTCCAACTTACCAGTGCAAGGTACTTATCGCTTGGGTCTTCATCTTCCTCACCCTTGTCGTCCCAGTTGCCCACTGACAGAAGGATCGACAGAGCTGGATATCTTTTCTTGAGCCCTGTTATGGCTTTGTAGTTGCCCTTGCCTGAATCGGTGTCCAGGTCGGTGTCAATGGCCTTGACTTTGAACTCCCCTGGAGTTATCTTGGCGGATTTGTAAAGGATATGTGTGCACTGTCCCAAAGCATGCTCTATGTCAGCCGTTAGGAATTTTCCAGAATCTACGAAGGAAATTTATAACTTATGTAGGAGTGGCTTATAAGAGCAGGTTTCTGTGCACATTGTCTTGTGGCTATCAATATTTATTAATTTTTTAAGTAAAGGAACTCAGGGAAAATTTAACCGGGCAGTGTGCTGACCTCTACACCAAGCTCGTATTGTCCAATCACTCCTTCTCAATCTTCCCAAAATGTGGCCTAGAGACCGAACTGCACTTTTTTTTCTTTTATTTTTTTTTAAATTTTAGGCGCGGGACTCTCGAATTTTTTGCGCCGGTCGGTGTGTGTGCGGAGTTGTTAGCTTATTTGGGTATTGTTGGTAGTTTCCGTTTGGAACGGTTCTTTTGTATTTGTCCATAGGTGTTTCATGACTCCAGTCCTGATGAGAAAGTTGAATGCTGCTATGACCGGCTCATGTTTGTCCCCAATTTAGCTTGGCAGGATGTGTGGTTTTGGTAAGGAAAGTCTGACTATTGCGTCAATAGTCAAACTTTCCTTTCCAAATCCACAAACCCTGCCAAGCTAAATTGCACATGTTAGTCTATAGTCTGCATTACTCGCATGTTCTTGATGTCTTTGTACGAGGTAATTGCTTCCGGTGTTTTCACTATGTCTGAAGTAAGCCTGATTTTATTTTCATGCTATCAATATTATTACCTTCTCTGTAGTACGATTTGTGATCATAGGCGCAAACGATTTTGTAAGGAGAGCTTTGCGCGCCTGCAAGGGCAACCGCCCCGAGAGCAAGAACAGCTAATTGTATTATCATTTCTGAAAGAGAATGAAAATGAAATTATCTACAAACATATATTCTAGAAAAGAGACATGCATAAGGGGATCTGGAATTTTTTTCTTTCGGGGTGGGGGGGGGGGGGACTTTAACAAGTTTAAACTTACCTCCTAAATGAGGAGCATGTATGCAAAAGGCGATTTGTCACTTGAAACTGTAAATGAAGGAGAGGCACAAAACTTCATTATGGGATGTAATATTTTAATTAATATTCTTTGATAATATAGGAATTGCATTGGACTTGTTAAATATTACATTTTTTTTTTGTAGCAGTCAATGCGACTATTACAGTGATGCCACTAAGTCACAAATTATTTTTTTTGTGACAGATCGCCTTTTGTGTTCATGCTCCTCAATTATACAGGTGCATCCTTATTTTATGGTACAAAATGTTTATGGTCAAAAAGCCCATTCTATCTAGTCTGAGTGCCTCGTCAAGAAATTTGGGAGTTGGGGATCCCTAAATCTGCCAATCGAGGCATGCATACCTACTCAAATATTTTATCAATCAAATATATTTATTCCAATTTTTTCCAACAAGAGAAGTATACATAAAATGACAAAATAAAGATTAACTTAAAATACGCTAAAAGACTTGATGGTATGAGTGTATGACGCACGTAAAATCGTAATTACTCATGGCATAAGGTAGTCTGTTTATTGTTGGATTTCACAGTTTATTGGACACACACAATACGATTTAATGCGACTTTGTAATACCTAACATTTATATTGTATAACCAAGTAAAAAGTGAAACCTGGACTATAGCAGATAAGGAACTAAAGAAACTCGAAGCTTTCGAAATGTGGTGTTACAGAAGGATGCTACGGATCAGCTGGAGGGACCATGTGACAAATGAAATAGTGCTAGACGCTATCGGGGAAGAAAGACAGTTAGTAGCCCAGATACGAATCAGGAGAGCGAAATGGATGGGGCATTTGCTAAGGCACGAAAATCTGGTACACACTATTATCGAGGGCACAGTAGAGGGAAATAACCGAAGAGGACGGCCGAAGAAGGAATTCATGGATCAAGTAAAAGAAGACGCAGGAGCAATATCATATCAAGAACTGAAGAGGAAGATCGAGGACCGAGTAAACTGGAGGACGATATGCAGGGAGTTGCTGCCAACCAATCGCTAAGATTGTAACCTTAAGAAGAAGAACCAAGTACCTTCTGTACCAATGTTACCTACTTCTGATGGAACAGGAAAATACAGGCCAAACGTTTCGCCAACAGCTCCATTTGACATCTTCATTGTAACTGTGCCTCTGAGATGCCATCTTTTGGATCGACCAGTGCCCATTAGCTCGGATTTCCCTGTCCCATCACCTGGCGGCTGGCTCTAGCCTCGAGAGCCTATTGCATTTATGTTGTTACCTACTGTACTCTCCATCTTTGCAGTAGTTATAGCCGCAGCTTTAATTAATAGTAGTGGCTGTGAGTGGACTAATATCTTTTATGACAGCCGTTATGGTACCGTTGACCTTGCGTTATTTAGCAAGTAAAGAGGAAATTGCCCAATTTTACAAATTGGAGGCATAAGTCAGACATCACTATCTTCGCTGGATTACCCTCTATCCGCCTTTTGTGCAAAGTTAAATTTGAATTAATAAATGATTTTTTTTTGTAAGCTGTGGTACTTCTACGTAAACTTAGCGGTGTTTTCCAATGACCGCGGTTACATTAATTTTTATCTTTCTTATTTAAGTATTTGACTTTAGTCTCTAATTAACATTTTTGAGCCTTTGCTTCGTTTTCAATTGTATGACGTATATTCAGGTTCACCGCACTTGATGTAGGTTATCCTGTATTTCAAGGCTAAGTATTGTAACGGCAATTCCTTTATATTATGATGATGATACATACTGGTATGTTAGTAAAGGTACATTGGTTGAAAAGAAGCAACTGTTGCACCTAGCTGCACTGCGTGACAGACTGCACATTGAATGTGCCAGGTCTTTACGCGTCATTGTTATTCCTCAGGTGCTAAAGATTGCTCCATTGGTTTTCAAGGCCAAAATTAGGCTGAGGCTAGACTGTAAATAGCACACTTAATGTTCACAAGACTAATTTTTGTACTGAATTATAGTCTTTCTCTAAAATGTTATGTTCGATTGTAATATGTTACCGCATTTTCTTTCTTTTTAATTCTTTTTATTCTTTAATTCTTTATTCTTGAATTCTTTTTAATTATATTTTTTACACGATTCCATATATAATTTTTCACTCATCTTCGTGCATGTGCAAGAACATAGTTAAATATACGTTGCTGTAGAGCCATGAATACCTCTTGGTATTCCGCTCGAAATGGTGTATTTTGTTGTGAGATTCCACTGAAGTTGTGTAAATGGATTATACATTTAAACAAAATGTACGATTTATTTTATTATTATGTATTTATGTCCCAAGGTTCGGAACTGTTTTAAATTTAACATTATCTTAAATTTAAAAATACACTTATTTCTAAGCTAATTAAGTTGACTTCTTTAACTCTATCCGATAATGCGCATTATCTTAATTAGTTCTTTAATATAAGAAAGAAAGAAAATTGTCTTTATTTTCCATTTGGGCGAATTTTGAGCCTTTCGGCCCATTCTTACAACTAACCGGTATACGGCCAAATGCCAATATGGCTATTAAATTTAAGAAAAGTCTTAACTAAATATGAACTGATCATATTCAATATATTGTAGTATTATATGGTAAATAACAGGGTTTGTAGTCCAGCGCTTAAGAGGAGCCCCGGATAGGCGTAGATCGTGGGTTCGAATCCTGCCAAATCCGTTTTTTCCCAAATCCTCTAATTTCGGTTATGAACTGATCACATACAATATGTCCAATGGCTTGGTGTAGTAAACTTGATCTAGGTTAATAGACTGAATCGTTTCATTAAAGAAACTAGCGTAACCGATTTACCTACCCATTGTTGATAAATCCTACATTTTGTCATTAGTACCTAGTCTGCGACAAAAGTAATTCAAGTATTCAATGTGGGAAAATTTCCGAGGAGAAGCCTATTATCGTAAAATTCGTCTAAATCGTAACAAAGTTAATTTTTAGGTTTATAGAATTACAGTAAATAAACTAGAGTAACCGATTCATAGTTGATAAATCTTAAATTTTCTCATTAATACCTAGTCTGCGACACTAGTAATTCAAGTATTCAATGTGGGGAAATGTCCGTGGAGAAGCCTACTACGTAAAATTGGTCTAAATCGTAACAAAGTTAATTTTTAGGTTTATAGAATTAGAGTAAATAAACTAGAGTAACCGATTCATAGTTGATAAATCTTAAATTTTCTCATTAATACCTAGTCTGCGACACTAGTAATTCAAGTATTCAATGTGGAGAAATGTCCGTGGAGAAGCCTACTACGTAAAATTGGTCTAAATCGTAACCAATAATTATTTTCCTTGTCATTTTTCCTTCTATCGTGAAAAATGAGTACATACCTCCGAGTTGTGTGTCTCAGCCGAAAACTCCGACTGAGCTACTCGTTCGCTCGGCTCTCGGACTTGCAAGCTGTAGACAAACCAGCAAGGTCATCTACTTAATAGCTACCCATAAGGCAATTTTATTGTAGGAAAATAATTACGATTATTTTATGCGCATTTTGGCCCCTTCGGAGGCGGAGCAATGCCATTAAGGTTGTAGTTCTCGAAATCAGTCTTACCAAAATGAATTAAAAACGTAAATTAGAGGACTTAAAAAAAATAGACTTCGTGATTCGAACCCAGGATCTTCACTTATAAATAATGACTTTTTGTTTTATTACTAAGCCAACCTAGCGGAGTTAGGGCTCTAAAACCCTCTCTTACACTCAACTAGGAAGGCCTGCTTTACATGCTCTCCGAAGCATGGCCAGAAAATGTAGCATGTGTGAGACTCGAGCCAACAACCTTGCGGGTGAAAATCAAAGTCCTTACCACTAATCTACATGTCCTGAGGCGTCGTATGAATTTAAAACCTTAAAATAAATTTAATACGTACTATACTAGTTTACAGGCTTCGTTTCGTTTTATATTTAATTTTTAATTTTGCTTCGACCAAACATACAACTAACACCTAGTTTTTAATTAAAATTAAGTATATTCTCCTAATTAAATACAGTCCACGCCACATATGCACCAGTTACTGTCTGTTTGAACAAGTAACTTGTGAGAATACGTTGCCAGAAGCCATTAGTTAACTATTATGCATTTCGCAGGTCGCATCCTAACCTTATACACCTTCATGTGTTATTTGTATTATCAATACATGTCTGATCTCGCAATCCCTATTTGTATGAAAATATATGCTGCTATGCATGGTAATGGGCGTAAGGTACATTGATATTCAAACTGTGAACTATACATTGAGAGGCCCGTCATGGGAATATTCCTAAAGGCTCCCATCAGTGCTAAAAATGTATTCAAAACATATAATAAAGATTTACTTAACTTGCTTTATTTGCCAAATGCCTTACCAAGTTGAGAGCAGAGCGTTTTTCAAACTGTGGCAAACTTGGTAGTGTGCACAGCGTTGGCAGGGGAACATGATAACGCGCTGAGACAATACCAGTCAATCTACGTGCGTGTCGAGTCCTGGTCACCTCTGAATTAATCGCGTGACTTTACCATGTTCCCCAAGTGGTTCGGAATCCACTAAAATCAGGAGGTCCACCCTGTCAGTCAACTCCCCTTCTCCCCGAGGGGAAGGAGTCTGCCTTTAGGGTGCCTCAAGTTAATAAACAGACTCACTCCCCCACCAGACTAACAGGGTTGCTTAAAGCAGAAATGCTGAAAGCAGGCGTTAGAAAAAAAAACGTAACTCGCTTTACTTTACATTAATCACTAACTAGGTGCGTCTGTTTGTCCCCGGAAACCATGGCACGAAGTTCGCTAGCACCTTAATGTAATACTTATACTGTATACTGTGTACTGCATACTGAATATAGTCAAGGCATGTAGCGTAGTGGTACGTACTCTAACTTTCACCCGAAAGGTTGTTGGTTCGAGTCCCACACTGGCTACATTTTCTGGCCATGCTTCGGAGGACATGTAAAGCAGGCGGTCCCGGGCCTTCCTAGTTGAGTGTAAGAGAGGGCTTTATAGCCCTAACTCGGCTAGGTTGGCTTAGTTATGGAAACAACAAAAAGTCCTTATTTATTTATTTATTTATTTATATAATATATTTAATATATACTTAATATGCACTGAACGGCACCGCCATCTCTCAATATACTATATAGTGGTGTCGCGCAGTATTCCTTACCGAGACTTTTCAACCGATGTTGAGAACGGCCCTTAACAAATTTGACTGTACCTACATTAATATTTAGGTGTCGTCAGCTTATTATTAGTCAATTTGCGTAGGATGTAACATGAAGTTGTTTGAATGGCCCTTTAAGATGCAAATTGGTTTTGAGCAACACAGTGACAGCAGTCAATATTAATTAGTTTGTAGAACATTATGCATAAAACCTGTTTGAAGGAAGGTTAAGTACCTCAAAGGTCGAGAAGGTCATCCTCACCATGACATCTTCGACCACACTTAAGTCAACTTTATTATTAGTCTTGTGGTCACGTCATACCTACTATCCGAAACCTTAAATTTGTGTTGTACAATTTAACTACATTTAACTTGAACGCCACTGATCAGATTTTTTGCTTTCCAATTTATACGTAGTATAAGGAAAGCTTTGTGAAGGTCGAAATTTTCGATTCCGAGATTTCAACGGATTTACACGTTTTGAGGTCCCAGGAACCCAAAAAAGTGGTTTTTACAAAATCTCTGTCTGTCGGTCGGTCTGTCGGTCGGTCTGTCTGTTCGTCGATTTCCGGGCAAACTACTCAGTGGATTTGAGTGAAATTTGGCATGTAGGTTCACAAAAATCATACCTCGGGACCATTTTTTTTTTTGGCTAACTCAATTTGGGGGGGTTTTATTTTCAAAAAACTCCAAAAAAACGTCTAAAAAAATTATTTCTCAAAAACGGCTCCAACGATTTCTTTCAAATTCTCGTAGATTGTAGTCGTTATTAATGTTGACAAAATGCGGGGGGTCGCTTGCCCCTTGATAGTTTGCTTCTGGGGGTAAAAAAATAAAAATAACTAAATTTTAATGAAAAAATGACTAAAAAATGCGAAACCTTTCTATCGATGATTTCTACCTTCAAGCATGTTTTAGGTGTTAAATTGAGTAACGAAACCGGATAGGTTGCTTTCCCAAAAAAATATTTGATTTTGCCCAAAAAATTATTTTTTGAAAAAAATGATGAGAATTCGCGCTGATATGCATTGCATGCCCTGCCATTATTGCTGTGTGGTAATTAATGTGTTTGTTTGACCTATCGGGAATTTACCTCACTTCCAGTGACGTCAGGTGGACAACCCCCCCCCCCTCGAGATATCTGAAATTTAACTATAGGAAAAATATTTACCATAAAATTACTAATTTTCTCTATCTAATAATTTTGATAAATTGGAAAACATGTTCGAGTGAACTCGGACCGGTTCTTATATTATGTAACCGATCTCATCTTATTAATAATGTAGCTTATAACTGGCTGTATTTTTTGTCTGCCAAATTTAGCGCACGAATCCATAGTATACCTAAGTCGCTGGCAGGCTGCGAACTGTTCGCGTCCACCTGGCAAAGGCACAGCGGATGTTTCCCCATATCGCTAGAGATCATGGCCGTGCCCAGGGGGGTGGTCCATAGGGTCCGGACCCCCCCCCCCCCCCCGAAATAAATTTTTGTATGTAAACCTGTGTGGTTTGAAGAATTTATCCATTAATAAATAACATAAAACATTTTTTTGGACCCCCCCCCCCCGAAATCACAACCTGATGTGATATATACAACAAGCTACCGGAGGACCTGCAGCCTGATCGAGGCGATTATAATACCGGGGTTAAATAAATACCCTAGGATTATAACTGTAAACAAACAAATATTGAATAGCACTTTCCATTACAAAATTATCTTGTTTACATTTTTATTACCAGGGGATTAAATAAATACCGGCATTATAATTGCCTCGATCAAGCTGCTGGAGTCCATAGCTGGCACTAAGCCATTTGCAAATTCTTTAAAGAAGTTTCTGATCGAAGTGAACTACTACTCCCTCGCAGAGTTTCTAAGTAGCCTACTACTGACTATTTAGCATATTTTCACTATGTGACTTTTTATTCTTATTGTATTTACAGTAAATTGAGGGTACTAGAAGCAAAAGGTTCCAGTTCCACTTAACTAAATTTTTCAGGAGAGACCAAAAGCTGTAGGTTAGCTGATAACGTACTTAGGAATCTGATTCTTTCGCGCTACATTTTAACAGTCCCATTTTGCTCCTAACAACACTGTCACTTTGTAGCCCTTTACTAGGCGACTCCGACGATACCAATAACTCAATATCGCCAAAAATTGGAACTGTAACCTTTTGCTTCAATTGTTGTATTGGACTGCAAGGAAGCTGACGGCGGAAGCCTAAAGCAATGACGTAATTAAATAAAATAAAAAAAATGTTGTGTAGGTACCAGTAGTTGTAAGTATTGTACTTCTTAGGTTAGTAGTAGTTGTTAGTATATTATAACGAAACCGAGATTCCCACAACTTATACATCTATATTCATATATTTATTTATTTATTTATTACCGCGTAATGACGGTGCATTTGAAAAGTTGAAGTAACTTCTGTTGCGCTTTGGCTCTTATTGACATTTAAAAATTGCTCCTGAGAAATATTTGGTAAGTAGGTGTTATGGGTGGGCACTATATGGTACTTTAAGAGTGTACAGCCCGTAGGAAATTGGTAGCCCGAAATTTAGTACTTTTTATTTTTTATTTAATTAACTAAGCAAGTTATTAAAGATTTGGCTCATTTAAGTTTTAGAAGACTACGTCATGCATCATATAATAAGGTATTTCTAATTTTGGAATTTATAGTTTTTTCATCAACACGATTTTACGCGAAAAGTTATTGCTTATAAATTATTATCGTTTTTATAAAAAATAAACTACAATTTCGAAAATTAAAAATACCTTATTATATGATGCATGAAGTAGTCTTCTACAACTTAAATGAGCCAAATCTTTAATAACTTGCACAATTAATTAAATAAAAAATAAAAAGTATTAAATTTCGGGTTGCCAATTTCCTACGGGCTGTACATTCTTAACCACATCCACAGTATACCTAAGTCCCACGTAGGGACGGTGAATTTCAAAGAGCGAAATCTCTTTCGGCACTGTAACATTACTGACCTTGTACCGGTCTATAACGGGCCAGTTTTAATAAGCCTAATTTCAGATAAACTGTCAATTAGACCGAGTGCGGTGCCCAGTCATATAGCCAACAATACGTATCGCTTACACGGTACCTGGTAGCTTACTCAAAGAACTTTATTCGAAGGGACTCGTACTAGAAAGAACAAAAACTAGCTGATATCACTTAGTAATTAAATTACCCCGTTTCTGCCAATTGTAGCCTAGTTATGTTCAGGGTCGTGCCAACTTACTGCAGCTTACTGCAGCTTACCCAGCGAACTTTATTCGAAGGGACTGACTTGTACCGTACTAGAAAGAACAAAAACTACCTGATACTTCTTGGCAATTAAACTACCCCCCTTCTGCCTATTGTAGCCAACTTATGTTCAGGGTCGTGCTGCCCCCCCCCCCCAAAGGTAAATCTATTGTAAATTAATTTATTACGCTCTGATTTAATCGATCCTACATTTGTTTTTCCTATTTTGACCCACAGCGACCTCCCCCAAAAAATGGGCTGGATCTGACCTTGGTGCTGGGTACCAAGGGGGTCGCGGGAGAGCATCGAAGGGGCGCCACTTTGGTCCTCTACTGCTAGTTTTATCTTAGCAAAATATAATGTGTTTTTTACGTTTTCCCCCAAGTTATAGAACTTTTATAAGGCCCGCTCCCACCAACTTTAACTAAGGTTTTCTGTTCTCCCGATATTTTTTTCCCCCAAAACGTCTGTCCTGTGAGGGGCGCCATTATGGTTTTTGAGCAAGGGAGCAGTGGGAGGAGTCCCTCTTGCCCTTATTGCCAGCACAACCCTGGTTATGTTCTGACTCGAACTTGGCTATTCACGCTTTTATTGTGTCAATGATAACCTTGTCTCAGTATGTCCATTGTCGCTTGTAGCCGGTGTAGGTTGACATCG
The DNA here is from genome assembly GCA_963971405.1 of Psococerastis gibbosa. Classification (NCBI taxonomy): domain Eukaryota; kingdom Metazoa; phylum Arthropoda; class Insecta; order Psocodea; family Psocidae; genus Psococerastis; species Psococerastis gibbosa. Next base: position 9,479,728 of record OZ020484.1, on the reverse strand, counting down.
AGGACGTATAATAATTTGCCAATAGCAATAATAATAGGTACTTGTGTCGAGTTAAGACAAGTCTCCGATCGCAAGGTTTGTAGAAACTCTCACAAGTACAAGCACGCTACCAACTTGCCACCGTAGTGTTTTTAGCTGTGGATTGTAAGAGCCAAAACGCCAACAGACATGGGTAACATGAAAATGACGTCACGATCCAATGTGTCGTCATGAGGTGAGGAGCACTGGTCAACTCCACGGCATCGCAAATGACGTTACACTCCAATCACACATGACCCGTTTTTCAACCATCAAACTTAAAAACTGAATACATTTTTTAAGAAAACATAATAATTTTAAGAGGTTAAAATTAAACTAACCAATGCATTAACATAGGTTTTCAAAAATAATCAAGCTAGCATATTGCTTGTCCCTGGCAAAACATATTATTCGCAGTTAACTTTTTATTATTATATTTATTTTTGTGAACTTACAAATAATATACAAAATCCTTGTATTTGACATCAATGTCGCGACGAGAACATCATGTCAAACACAGTTTGAACTATCTGGCTGATTCCCGAATATGGAGATAGCCATTTCTATTGTAGGCCTGCCCTAGCGGCTTTAAGGAGTGGGTAGCGGTTGTTGTAGCATACGCCTCGGAAATCGTCCATGCTCAAATCGTAAATGCCCACTCCTCCCAACCGAAGTTTACTGGCGAATTCCGCTTTTTGCCTTGCTGTGTCAGTGTCTTCGTAACCGACCCAGATCCCCTCGTATTCCTTGGTCTCTGGACGCCACCCGTAGGTACCTGTTGGTAAAAGAGGGGTTACGGGTTAGTTTTATAATTTTGCAGTGCTGCGAATTACACACGATGGTGGTGCATTTACATGTAGGGCGACATTCAATGGCGGATCCATATATAAGTAAATTCATAAGAAACATTGCAAAACATCGTGTTTCATAAATACTAGCGTTCATAAATTTAAATTTTCTGTAACGATATACTTAATATGCTAAAAATACTAAAAAAACGAGTATTTTACACACTTGACGATGGCGTGAGCGGTGAGCCGAAACCGGTTGTGTATTTTATGATTATAATGAAAAACTTTACGAAGTTATTTTGTTCACAATTTTCAACTTTCAAATTTTCTGAAAGACCCCGCCCCACTTCCTCCGTCACAACGACAGTGAAAAAACTAAAAACCTGTTCCTGTTCACAAAGTCCCCAAAGCGTGTTAGGGGGGGGGGGGCAAATTGCTCGCACCGTTTCTCCCAACTGCCCTGTGTACATGCAAAAGATTTGTTTGGTGATTAACACTTGCACTAATTATAGCCTAAAAACTCACTGACTAAACGTTTCATCTTAAATCATGACATAACAGCAAGTCAACGCTTTCTACAACTAGTAAGTACCTATTTAACACTGTTAGTTCCCAGTACTTCTTTAACACCTATAGGCTACGGGTTACTGAGCGCATTGCAATACACGCTGCCTGATTGGAACTTACCTAGTCTTTTGCTAGGGTCTGTCACTCGTCTTAAAGAATTTCCCATTGTAATGTTGACGCCTTGGGAGAGCATGCAAATTTCAGAATGTGAAAGCAGCCCTCGTTGATTAGTATAATATCCTTCAGCTCCCTCACCATTCGCCTCAATGGGCGGTACTCCCGATGCTGCAGAATTGGAGTCTAATCTCCAGCTTCGACCATAGCTGGTGATCCCAAGAATTAACTTTTGCGCTGAAAACAAAGAAGAGAAGCGAGAAATTGCATTAAAGTTGTATCGCAATACATCCCGATACTAAAAACATAGTCCTAATGTACGATATCTGTTGTCTCCAAATTTAGTTAGCAATTTTGTAAAGTTATTTCACGAGATAATGCTGTTTGTCTACGTCGATTGGGAGAATTCTCGTTTCATAAAAGAAAATAAAATGCCACTTTTGCATTTCAAATCCTTCCTTGGAGTCTCCCTCCCGCAGGTCACGCCACTACACCGTAGTAGTTGTAGAATGATCCTAATGGGTAGTTATGAGCTTTAGACACTGGAGTACTTTAGAATTCTGAGCCCGCGCTGAGCTAACGCTAGTGCACGGTTTCCCGAGGTTGAAATCGTCTTTGCACCAAGCAGAGCTTTGAAAAAACACACCCATGACGCTTTGATTGGATTTACATGATTAGTAAGCAAGGAAACATACGAGGTGCTCGATTGTCAAGACACCTACTACTACTACTCCTTGGAGCTACGGCCCGTGAAGGGCCTTGGCCGGCTCTGTCACATCGCTCTGTCACATCGCGGCCTTGAGCTCTCCTTTGCTAGACATCGACGCCAAGGGTCACCAGATCCACCTCGACGTCGTCCAGCCAACGTATCCGTGGTCGTTCCACTCGTCTTCTCCCTTGGGGCACCTTATTTAAGGCTGTTCTTGTAGCCCTATTTTCTGGAATTCGTTCCACGTGCCCTAGCCACCTCATGCGGGCTCTCTTGATTTCGGCTACTATCAGAGGTTCTCGGTATATCTACTCAGAGCTCGTAATTTCTACGGATACGCCGATTGTCAAGGAACCACATGATCATTAAAAAAGGGTCCCAAAAGTTATTCGATTTGTCGAGGCAGCAGGCACTTGCCGATAACTTTTCACCACAGTCAGCTGAAGTGACATGTATTGGGGTAGTCTTAGTGACATCGGGGGCAAATATCACTGCCTAGAGGCGGCCGATACATAAATACGTCTCTGGCAATTGGCATACTTACGAGGGGCTCCGTTATCAAGGAACCACTTGATTTGTGTATCAACGTTAAAATTTGGATTCCTGTCGTATGTCGCATATAGAGGCGCAGGGTAGTCGGCCACTTCTGGAGTTATTTTCTTCTCGGCAGTCAAATAATCAAAGGCTTGTACGTGAATGCCATCTAGGTATGGTACTGTCTGATGCAGGTCCCAATACACTGAAAGCAAACATTATTTACTTGGTGCAGCGATAAGAACATTTCCATTTGCGAACATTGATTATTTGCAGGCTGTAGAATCCGTTAAAATAAGGAATGTAAACATGAAACAAAGCCCAACATCAATATTCGTGAGCTTTCAACGAATCATGGTATTGTATTACTTGTAAAAAGAACATTTCAATCCCAATTAAAATATATAACACTAATTAATATCCTTTTGAGAATGAATCCTGCTGGCAATATTACATCACCTCAATATTCCATCAAACTTTGTCTCTACCAATTCGTCAACGTGACGATAAGGAACTAATTAGTTGATCGAACAATTTATTGCATGTCATTGCCATTAACCACTGAAGTGTAACAAAATTGGCAATTACGATTCATCCAAGTAATCAATGAATCATTAATTTCGCTGAGTTTTTTCTTGTCCCTGTTCATTAGCCATAGGGCCAGGTTATTTTATGCAATATAAAATATCTCTTTTTTTCCCATCACAATCTCTTCATGAAACCATCGCCGATAATTGAAAGGTCGCTGATGATTATTCACACATACCTGTCGTAACTCGACACACGTATTACCCACAGAGGCGACTGAAGAGGTTATCCGGATACATTCATTGCATTGTTTGTATGTGAATAATTAAAAAGAACCGGTCCGAGTTCACTCGAACATGCTTTCCAATTTATCAAAATTATTAGATAGAGAAAATTAGTAATTTTATGGCAAATATTTTTCCTATGGTTAAATTTCCGATATCTCGGGGGGGGGGGGGGGGGCGGTTGTCCACCTGACGTCACTGGAAGTGAGGTAAATTCTCGATAGGTCAAACAAACACATTAATTACCACACAGCAATAATGGCAGGGCATGCAATGCATTTGAGCGCGAATTTTCTATCATTTTTTTCAAAAAATAATTTTTTGGGCAAAACCAAATATTTTTTTGGGAAAGCAACCTATCCGGTTTCGTTACTCAATTTAACACCTAAAACATGCTTGAAGGTAGAAATCATCGATAGAAAGGTTTCGCATTTTTTAGTCATTTTTTCATTAAAATTTAGTTATTTTTATTTTTTTACCCCCAGAAGCAAACTATCAAGGGGCAAGCGACCCCCCGCATTTTGTCAACATTAATAACGACTACAATCTACGAGAATTTAAAAGAAATCGTTGGAGCCGTTTTTGAGAAATAATTTTTTTAGACGTTTTTTTGGAGTTTTTTGAAAATAAAACCCCCCCAAATTGAGTTAGCCCAAAAAAAAAAAATGGTCCCGAGGTATGATTTTTGTGAACCCACATGCCAAATTTCACTCAAATCCACTGAGTAGTTTGCCCGGAAATCGACGAACAGACAGACAGACCGACAGACAGACATTTTGTAAAAACCACTTTTTTGGGTTCCTGGGACCTCAAAACGTGTAAATCCGTTGAAATCTCGGAATCGAAAATTTCGACCATCACAATGCTTTCCTTATACTACGTATAAATTGGAAAGCAAAAAAGGTATAAAACCCGAATCTTATGTTCGAAAATACTGGAGTAGCCTCCTAACAATGAAGGAGTAAGCAAGTACGTCATTGTGTAGCGCCCTAAATAACTAAGTTGGCATCCCCCCCCCCCCCCAAGCCATTGTATTGTCCCCTAAGCTGTTAAGTTGTCCCCAAGTTATTATGTTGTTCCTGTAGTTACCAATGTTCGTTGTAAGTTATCTGTACCATCTTACATGCCTCACAGAAATCCACTAGAATATGCAGTGAGTCTAATCCATAGAAGGTCCCAGTTAGTGGTATTTGGAACAACATAACCTCTAATGGTTATACTTACGAGTGTAGTTCGTATGAGGAATTACAGAGGCTGTAACCAAGTAGCCGTCAGGGCGGAGGACTGACTTCATCTCTTTGATGAGCGCTGTAAACCCGTCCCGATGTTCATTTGCCATCAAATCCTTACTGCCCTTTGCGTACCCAAAGGTCTTCTTGATTTTGTGCCAGATAGAGCCCAGTTGGGACCTTTGTTTGACGCGTATTAGGGGAAATTGCCAGGCCAAGTCAATGCCATCGAATCCGTACTTTTTTAGTATAGCAGCCGTGGAAGACACAAAGCTATCACGAGATGTGGAGTCTCGTAGCTGAAAAAACGAGCGTAATATAGGGTTTTACGCGGTCCGTAGGCCTTGAAATTTAGGGTTCAAATTTTATTTATTATTATACATTTCTGTTAAAAAAATCCTCTCGGCTCTGGCCGATTCCATGCAAGCGCAGACCCCGCTTTTCCTCTATTCTACCTACGCTATGTACATTTGTGTACAATTAAAAACAAAAAATACTTTATTATTTTCCAAACCGCAACATCAACACACAAAACACTTTTGAGTTCCAAATTTCGAACCACAATGACGACTATGCTTTTACTTAAGTATCCCATTATTTTCACTTTGACTGGACGCCATCTTGAAATCGTTGATTTGTCGTAAAAAGTGTTTATAACCATTGTCGTAGATAATAGTACGGGGCTTTCAGTTAGATTTTATTTCATTCCTCTGCGACCAATAATTATATAAGGTTTTAATCGGCCGCCATCTTGGAAAAAATGGCGGATCCAGCTGGTTAACGAACTCGATCAAGAGATTTGTATGATCAATTTTTGTGCCAAGTTTCATCAAAATCGGTTTATGTTTACGGAAGTTAGAGTGTTTCCTAAAATCTACATATATATACAGTATATAACATTTTGAACGGGGGGTGGATTTTGGCTCAGGAAGTCATGAAATGATAAGTTGTGAAGAAATTTTCTGGAAGCCGAACATTGGTCGCCGTCTGAATAGGTAAATGAATCTACCTAAGGCGCAAATTCCACCGACCTCGTTTTGTAACGTGAGCGTGACATTACTACTGGTAGCAGACATTCTTAGACTGTCTTTAATGTCTGCTACCACGTTAATGTCACGCTCACGGTACAAAACGAGGTCGGTGGAATTGAGCCTGAAATATTGGCGAAAAATTCACTTACCAGTGCGACATATTTTTCACTCTCTTCTTTGTCAGCCCAACCACCAACGGAAAGCAAAACATGGAGACCAGGGAATCTCTTCTTAAAAGAAGTTACCGCCTTGTAGTTTTCTTTGCCGTTTTCAGTGTCAAGGTCAGGGTCCAGGGACGTGATTTTAAAATTTGACCCGTCCAACCCAGCATACCCGTAAAGAAGGTGTGTGCATTGCCCGATAGCATGCTCTAGATCTGCCGGTAAGAATTTTCCCGATTCTGAAATGATGAAAATTGTGTTAAAAGCTAGACATCAATTAGGCGCCCATTCCACCGACCGGATAGGGCTATTTCCAAAAACAGTGACGTGGTAGCAGACATTCAAGACTTAGGTGGCGTTTCCACCGATCTCGCATTGCAGAATGCAAATGACATTGACGGAAATTAGAATTTTTCTTTTTATAGAAATCTATTAAAATGTTTGTACTTAACATATCCCATGACGCCATTTTTTAATTTTAGTTTGTTTGTGATTTAACTGTATGATCATTGATCAATTTTAACTATGGCATAGAGGAAAATAAACATTTTCGTCAATTCTGTAATGCGAGGTCGATGGAAACCCCGCCTAAGTCTTCAATGTCTGCTACCACGTCACTGTTTTTGTAAATAGCCCTAGCCGGTCGGTGGAATGGGCGCCTACGCCTGGGTTATAGACTACCAATTCTAGCAGATACAGGCACTTACCTAATCTATGGAAGGACTTGCTGTCGTAGTTGCAGACTACTTTAGGGGCATTTTGTGTTGTTATCAGAGGCAATAACGCCCCCAGCAGTAGTAAAGTATACTCCTTGAATATCATGGTGCCTGTAAACAAATATTCAAGCACAAATATAATATATATAGTACAAGCGCATAATATGTAGGGAATTTAGTAAACTCAGTACTTGCTGACTTGTAGTTTAGCGGTTAAGACGATGCCCCGGCATGGCATGATTCATGGGTTCGAATCCCGGCAAGTCCAGAATTTTCTAGATCATTTACTTTCGGTTGGCAGACCTTGGGTCCGGATGTGCCAAGCGGTCAAGTCGGTTTAGGTGGGCCTTGATGTAGTCGTGCTGTGTCGTGCATCCAAAGTTGTTGTCATATGCACTGGTCTTGTCAGATATCTGCCAGGCTTTACCTATAGCTAACCGTTCCTTTGTTGACATTTGAGCAACTCAGACTACATTACCCTGGTAATATTACTTCTAAATTCACATCTAGACTCTTACGTCATGCAAAGATGTGGGGACTGCCCGTCGTTAGCCTAGTTTAGATGTTTTTCTTCAAGATAAGTGTTTGATGATAGGGACTAAATTGGTAAACAAGAATTTGACCTCTCATCTTGTACTGCAGGTTATAATGGACTGTGTATTCAGATATATTATATTTCCAAATGTGTCTTCCCCTTCTGTATACAATGACGAATCCACGGGGGGGGGGGGGTATGAACCCCCTAAATAAGTAAATTCATAAGATATTAGAAAAAGTAATTGAATAAAACTCAACTTTTCAACGGACAAATTACCTTTTAAACTAAAAGTAAAGTAAATTCGTGTCGGGGTGGTACTACCCGTGGTACAGGAGTTTTCAGGTTGCATCAACAGCCTCCTGTTTAACCTATCGACAGTCAGGGAAGACTGCCGGGACCACCGGCTTTACATGCCCTCCGAAGCATGGTAGTCAGAAGATAAATAATTGTACCACTAGAAAATTTTGGCATTCGGGTGGGACTCGAACCAGTCACCTTCTGGATGATAGTCCGAGTCGTTACCTCTACGCCATTCTGACTACATTTTAAACTTACATACAACTTGTGACCTCCCCCCCGTCTAAATTTACCGCGCTGGATGCGCCCTTGTCTGTATATCAATAGGTATCATGCCAGCAATGGGTAGTAAGGGGCAGCTACCACCCTCAGTCGTGCAAAAACGGTTTTAAAAAGGTAGGTTCCATTTCAGACTTTGTTCTCCATCCTTATGAAATGAAATGAAATGAAATGAAATGAAAATACGACTTTATTGTAAACAAAACAAAAGGCGAACAATAATAATAATAATCCTTAACAAGATTTCCCTATTTTTTTTTTAATTTATTACAAATACCCTATATTACATAACATATTTAAGAGCGCATGCCTAAACCCGGCCAGTATTACATAAATATATGGCTAAAACGATTATGACCTCGGTCTATACATCTGCCCCTAGAGCTGGCAACGCCCTTGATAATATCATCTGTCTAGCTATGTAAATTTTAAATGTAAATTAACATGTCCTGGGTTTGAAACAAACAAATATAATGTTTAATTGTAATCACATCTCTTACCTCTGGTGTGCGCAGTCTTATCCAATCAAGTATCAGCGGCACACTGGCCAATTGTCCAATCACGTGGAACGAAGCATGAGACGGCTCTGCACTAAGTCCCAGCTTGTCTTCAATGACCTCAATTAATTTGCATACTCGATAGGAAAATGATCGACAGTGCCGAATCAAGGTTTGCTATTTATTTATGACAGGAAAGTGACGTTTAGGCTAAATGCGGTACCTACCAAGGTTTTAAGTCCAAAGCGTATAAAATGCGGATGTTGACTTTCGCCAGCGACGTTTAAAATAGCCAAGAGATGCGAAACTCCTATTCATGTTTCACCCTTTTTTGCATGTGTAAACTTGCTTACTTTCCTTTTCCGTGTCGGAGACAGAGACTCTTAGTTTCTGGGTTCTGTATTCTGCCAACCTGACGCCATGGACGATCGGTGCACACCCAGAAGTCGGCGGTGAAATGATTAGCCACTTAGGTACCCATTCCATTGACCGGCTAGGGCTATTTCCAAAAACGGTGACGTGGTAGCAGACATTCAAGACTTAGGTGGCGTTTCCACCGACCTCGCATTGCAGAATTGACGGAAATGTTTATTTTCCTCTATGCCATAGTTAAAATTGCTCAATGATCATACAGTAAAATCACAAACAAACAAACTAAAATTAAAAAATGGCGTCATGGGATATGTTAAGTACAAACATTTTAATAGATTTCTATAAAAAGAAAAATTCTAATTCCGTCAATGCCATTTGCATTCTGCAATGCGAGATCGGTGGAAACGCAACCTAAGTCTTGAATGTCTGCTACCACGTCACTGTTTTTGGAAATAGCCCTAGCCGGTCAATGGAATGGGCGCCTTAGCGTTGCACGGGGTACGCCCGTTCTGTACACTTTTTAATTGGATTGATTGAACTGCATTACTGGATGAGTCAGACTGCTAGTACCAGACATTTTTCTAAGATATTATGCATAGAGAATGTCCTGTATATCAATAAAGAAAAATAAATATTCTATTGTAATACAAGCTCTTCAATTTATTGTATTATCCAGAACATGATAAAAAATAATTAAAATTGAAGTTATTAACACAAGAGAGCACATTCATTAACCCAAGACAATTGTAATTGGGTTACAACGAATCAAACAGAAACTTCATTGGATTATCCATAGTCGCCGAAAAGTGTGCTTTACTGTAATCCAGCCTTGGCAGCTTGTAGTAGCGGGAAAGGGTTGCGGATTTTTTTGCAAACACCTCGGAAATCGTCCATGCTCAAATCGTAAATGCCCACTCCTCCCAGCCTAAGTTTCTTGGCATATTCGGCTTTCTCTCTTGCTGTGTCTTCATCGTCGTAACCTATCCACATACCTTCGGTTACTTTTGTATCTGGTCGCCACGCATATGTACCTGAAAACGAGATTGTAGCTTTAAAAAGTTTCCTTCATTCATTAGGATGATCATGCAGGATAACTGAGGGGACCACACGTACTACCCGACCAAGATAGGATTGCACTTGAAACACGTATAAAAATCGAATAAACTCGGTGTTCAGCTTATAAACATAGTGTTCCAAGTGCTATCTTATCGTGGTCGGGTATTATACTATTTTATTTTTATTTATTATTATTTTTATTTAAAAGATTATTCGCTTTCAAACAATTCAATGAATGTATTGTATATATGTATATATATATATATATATATATATGTATATATATATATATGTATATATGTATAATAACCTCTTCAGTCGCCTCTGTAGGAAATACCTGTGTTGACTTACGACAGTCACCGATTGCATCATGTGTAGAGGTAGCTTGTGTGATGTCTATAGTGGTACCTAGCTTGTTCGTGCGAGTGCACTAGTACGAACAAGCTACCACTATGCCATCGAAGAGTATGTAGCATACTTTTTCGGGTTGTAGGGAGTGTACTCTCTTTTTCTTTTGGGGGGAAATGTACGTTTGTTTTTGTTCAAAATGTACTCATTTTTTTAAAAATAAATTCATTATTTTACACTTAAAATTATACATTTAAGCCTGAGTGTTCAAAATGTTTTGTAAACAAGAAATTTTGCTGAATTTTTGACGAAACTAATTTATTGCTCGTTCCACAGATACAAAGATAACAAAGTGACCAGATAAAAAACTCAATAAAAATGCAAGTTACCGTTGGAAGTTTACATTTTCTGAATTGAAATACTATTACCTTAAAAAAATGGGACAAAGAGCCTTAAACCCATTTTGTAGCACAGTTGTAAATCTGTAGGGGAAATAGACAGCTTTCACAGAAAGCTCGTATTTTTTAAGATTTTTTCTTCTGTTCCCTTTTATATCTTTGTGGCTGTCAAACGAGCAATTAATTAATTTCGTCCAAAAATTACGACAATTTCTTGTTTACAAAACATTTTGAACACTCAGCCTTAAGCAGATTCACAAATCTGGTCATCCTATAACTGCTGCAGATATACTGTATTCTGCTAATCATATCTACCTAGCCTTTTGTTGGGATCAGTGACACTTGTCATCATGTTATTGCCAAGTAACAGTGAGCAAATTTCTTCTTGTGAGAAGAGTCCTTTCTCATTGGTGTATTGTCCCTCAGTTCCTTCTCCATTGGCCTCAATGGGGGGTATTCCCGATGCTGCCGAGTTGGAGTCTAACCTCCAGCTACGACCGTGTGTAGGTATGCCAAGTACTAACTTTTGTGCTGAAAATAAAAAAAGACAAGGAGGCTCAAGTAGGACGCAGTTACTAGTGCTACTACAGTATTTTTCTGGCCTTACAGAACAAACTGAAGGCTGAACTTAACTTAAAGTACCGTAGCAAGCAACTGAAACGAAGTACGTAATAGACTAAGAAAAAGAAATTGCTATGAAAGCAGACTATATCTATGTATGGTAGTACTGCAGTCCTGTTGAAACGTATGTGTACAGTAGAGGAAGATCCCAATACAATACTGCATATGCATGTTCTAGGCTGCTAAAAGTTGTCGTTTTTGTCATCAAAATGTCATTTCAACATTTTTTAATTATCTCTATTGTCTCTACCATAATTATTAAAACTTAATTTATAATAGATAAGTTCTACATCTACATAATAGTCTATATCTATATATCTATAAATAGTATAAATAGTATAAAAAGTGGTGTTTTTGACTGACTCCTTGAGCTTAGTGGAGAAATTTAGAAACATCTCTCCGAGATCCGATTTTATAAAGCCAGAGATTGACATACTGACCCTTCTCGAACAGCTAGCCTGTAAAGGATGGGAACACCAATTTATTTGGATTAAGGCACATGTCGGGATCGTAGGAAACGAGATGGCAGACGCTTTGGCCAAGGAAGCTACCCGTCATGGGTGCATTGACATGCAGGACCCGGTATGTCCCCCGTCCGACTTGGGTTTTCACATAAGACAGTCACTGTTGGCGAAGTGGCAGGGACTATTCTCCACTTACCCAGCTGGGGTTCAGTATAAGGAGATCTTCCCAAAAATATCATTTTCTCCGTGGTTTAAAGTTTACCAGTCACCACTCACTATAAATTTTTACACGACCATTACAAGACTGAGAAGTGGCCATGGGGTCACAAAGAGGTACTTGTGGAAGATAGGTAGGGACCCCAGTGGCATGTGCGACACTTGTCCGGGGTCAACTGAAACCCTACAGCATATTATATTAGAATGCCCATCACACTCAGCACAACGTACAGTCCTCCTTAATTGCCTCCCAAATTCCATAGTCAGACCTTTCAATCTACTACCTACTTTCAATTTTAGAAACATCCAGCCCTACAATATATTTTGCCCTTCATAATTTTTTAAAAAACAGTAAAAAATCTATTTAAGACTGCCGCACATTAGTGGCTGAATGGCTCCCCATCGCCGACGCCAAAAAAAAAAATCTATATAGTCTATAATACATCTACATAATAGTCTCCTTAAAACAAACATCTCATCAATTTTTGATGCACAAATGACGGAATATTGACAAGCGGAATAGCCGCCATAGATCAAATCAGAAGTCAGAATCACGTTTTACTTGAATACGCTGCCTAGAGGCGGCAGATACATTTCATACTTCCCTGGCATAGTATACTTACGAGGGGCTCCGTTATCAAGAAACCACTTAATTTGTGTGGCAACGTTAAAATTTGGATTCCTGTCGTTACTGGCATGGAGAGGTGCAGGGTAGTCTGCCACTTCCGGAGTTATTTTCTTCTCGGCAGTCAAATAATCAAAGGCTTGTATGTGAATGCCATCTAGGTATGGTACTGTCTCATGCAGGTCCCAATACACTAAAAATAGAAACAACCGTGCCGTATAGTTGCAGTCTTATCTTTTCTACCAAAATATACCTTTACATTTACAGTACATACAGTATATACAATACCTTGCCTTTACATTGGCAGTAGCTTAGTCTGCGGAACTCTCTGATTTGCCTAAGGCTATGTATTGTAATCGTATATATATATAAAAGACATTATGCCTGCCGATATTCTGTAATACCGTAATTTTTTACTTCAGGTTACAAATGTACAATATACTGTAGTGTGCGGGCCATTGTAAACATAATGTCTTTGTTAACGTATTGAAAAAAATTGGTGTCGGTGGTGTTTCTTCTTCAAATGCCTCTTCTATAAAATATTGGCGATCATCATGGCAATTTGGACCTTGGAGACTGCTGTTCTGAAAAGGGAAGAATGCTCTTGTCATACCACTGCCTCAGGTTGTTCAACCACAATGTTCTTCTTCGGCCCTTGGTTTATTACTTTTCGTTGCACATCACATGACCGAAGCTTGGTAGTTTCTATTTCTTAACCGTTAGCCGGAACTCGGCTTTTTTATCCATTCACCTCAGGACCTCGGCACTAGGGACAGGATCTCTCCAAGATATGCGCAGCATTCGTCTGTATAACCCCATTTCAAATGCACTGATTTGGTGCTTAGGAAATTAGGAAGTAACTGAGCATCTGAGTTATGCCTTATGAATTCATAGGTGAAGGCGCGAAAATCTAGAGGTGGGGCGTTACTTCTGTCACTGTGATTTATCACCGTGACTACGATGATCACTGCAACCACCCGTTCCTACCCAAAAAATACTGGTGATTTGAGTCACTGTCTCACTGTCACCGATTTAGGCTATATTTTAAAGAGCTTTGTTTCTAATACTCTGATAAACTCTGATAGTCGCATGCAAGAGCAAGTAAATCGCTCAAGTTTAGCCTATGCACTAGGCAGTCTTAAGCGAAATTCCCCGAAATGCTTTCCGATTGTCTCACGTAAGCTAAACATAAGGTATGCTGTCACCGTGACTGCTCCATAACTGGCTCGCTTTTAGTTTATATATATTACTACTTCTTAAATTTCTTAGCATAACTAAACAAAAGAATAACCGACTTTAATTGTTAAGCGAAACGAATAAGTCTATATATGTAACTTGTATAAATCACTGTCAAGTAAGAGACAGTGACTTTTGTTTACTCATACCAAGATGTACCAAAATTACTTAGATAGCAGGAACAAAAGCAGTCACTCCAGTGGCAGAAATCACCAGTATTTGTATCAGTGACTGTCGAGTCACTGTCACTGGTCACTGTTGCTCCTGAAATATCTGTCACGCCCCACCTCTACGTAAATCCCAAACCTGAACCTGCTCGTGGAGAAGAAGGAAGCGTGTAATGGCGACTGAACAAATAGGCGACCGAGTTTGAACCTGGATAAGCAAAAAACACTGTCTTTTCTGTACAGGGCACTCTTTTGCCGTGGATTGGTGAAACTAACCCTGAAAACGGAGGAACTCATCGAAGAGTCAACGGCATAAGGATGCAAAAAGCAACAGGAAACCACTGAATTACAATTCCCATATATAATGATCATGACTACAATTGTCATGATGATCGCCAATCTTCGATAGATGAGGCATATGAAGAAGAAGAAGTAGAAAATTATGTTATTATATATAATGAACTCCTAATCGTTTCCAACCACTTCAAAAAGGCCCGTCAACTTGTAAGGGGCTGAACATTGCGAATCATGTAGTTAGACGTTCCGGCTGAAATTTAGAGAATGTTGAACGTAGCCGGGGATATTGACCACACCAGGAGCATCAATCATTTATTCTTTAGTTTTTGTTTGATTAACAATTATTTAGTCCATTCAAATTGTACTTAGATTTTTCATCGGTCCATATCCTCTTAACTCTTAATGGAAAACACTTACGGGTGTAGTTCGTATGAGGAATTACAGAAGCTGTGACTGTGTAGCCATCTGGGCGGAGGACTGACTTCATCTCCTTGATGAGCGTTGTAAACCCGGCCCGATGTTCATTAGCCATCAAATCCCTGCTGCTCTTCGCGTACCCAAAAGTCTTCTTGATTTTGTGCCAGATGGAGCCCAGTTGGGACCTCTGTTTGACGCGCACTAGGGGGAATTGCCAGGCCAAGTCAATGCCATCGAATCCGTACTTTTTGAGTGTTGCAGCAATTGATGAGATGAAGCCATTGTGGCCTGCTGGATCTCGTAACTAAAAACCGTTCAGAATATTCTACCTAAGTCGCTTGGAAAGTAGGGGTTAGGAATACTGTGCGGCACAGCCAAGTTTCAATGCATGGAAGTACTGTGCAGTATTCCTTTGTCCTTCCTTTGCTACTTTTATGATAATTTTGTATTCGTTATGATGGGTTGTTACATTTCCATTATTACTTTAAAACTATCTGTGATGTTAAATAGCAGCATATCTAAAGTCAGTAGCGCGATTTCCATTTCTATCTCTGTGGGTGTAGGCTACTAGTCTTAATTGATATTTCAAGGAACGTTTCAGCTTAATATACTTCCCACTTCTTAATTTGTGAAAAACTGTACTTTAACTTACCCTAACTTTATACTAATGAAATTCACAAAGTGTACTTTGCTTTTCCAAACACTTTCAATACACAAGAAAATAACAAACAAATTGTTTGGGTCGGATTTGACCCTACCATCTCATTTACCCTTTTCAAGGCGCGAGGCCACGCTGGTGGCACATGCGCCAAGACTAAATTAAGGTAATTAATGCGATGGCTCTGAAATATTAGAGTTTAGTGTGCTGGAGAAAGGCTGAAAGAGAGATGACATTGCTAGTGTCGTCTCCCAGGATTAAAGGGGTTATGGATTTTCTATTGTACATTGTACCATAAATTTTAAACCTATACAGAAGCCCCCTCATGGCGATTTGGGATTATTATAATACCGGGGTTTATTCAATTATTTCAAAGAAATTAGTGCAAAATGCGAGGGAAATAAATTGACAAATTTATATTTTTTAGTGAGATTTCAATTTTTTCTCCCTTGGATGTAGACCCTTTAATTAAAATTCTTATTATATTTAAAAATTCTGGCTGTACATTTGAATGTTTATTAGTAGTTCCTTCAATTATTAAACAATGCAACCATTCTCTTGTATTCTAATAATTTATTAATTTGAATTTCCCGCTCATATTTTAACACGGTCACGTGACGTTTTACAACTGCGGTGTTAGAAAATGAACCCCGGTATTATATAAACCCCGGTATTATAATAATCTCAAATCGCCATGATCGGGCTGCAGCAGTGGTATAATCTATACAGATTCAACATTGCATTGGACAACAGTAGACTTACGAGGGCAAGATATTTTTCACTCTCTTCTTTATCAGCCCAACCGCCAATCGAAAGTATGACATTGAGACCAGGAAATCTTTTCTTAAACGAAGTTACGGCCTTATAATTTTCCTTGCCGATTTCAGTGTCAAGATCAGGGTCTAGGGACTTAATTTTAAATTCTGAACCGTCCAAACCGGCATACCCGTAAAGAAGGTGCGTGCATTGCCCTAGGACATTCTCAAGATCTGCTGGTAAAAATTTTCCGTAATCTGAAAGGAAATAGTGTCGTTCTTAAATTATTCTTAGGAATTAATTGTCATAATAATTAGAATATGACACACTTAGGTACAATATATTGGGTTCTTAATTCAGCGGATGGAAAGTGTTTCGGTCAGCTTTTTATAAATTTAATTTATGGGCAAACTATATCATAGATTGAAAAAAATTAATTCATGCGCGTGAGCGACTGGATCTTGCACTATAAGGTTTCGCCTACCTTAGAAAACTTCCGATTGAACTGAGAGCGGCGAGAAATATTTCTAACTTCCCTAAATTGCCATTTCTTAGAGAAAGCTTTCTACACTGTCACTGAGGCGCTAGCACAATGACAGAACTACCTGATTTTGACGATATTTTGACGATTTTATATACAACTTTCTCGTCAATTACTTAATTACTTGTTGATTACTTGTATTGTATAATTTAACAGAAATATATATGTATATTTATTTTTTTAATTCATTTGTAGCATCGTGCGAAGGACAGTTTTCAGAGACTGCTCCCGGTGTTAAGAGTGTCCTACGTCCCATAGGAAATAGGTGCCACAAAATCCGTTTTTTCTTGACTCCTTATTTTTTTATTTAATTAACAAAGTAAGATATTAAAAATTTGGCTCATTCATTTCAGTTGTAGAAGACTACTTCATGCATCATATAATAGGGTATTTTTAATTTTGGTACCGTAACTTTTTCATAAAATAGATAGTATGAAAAAAGATTATTAAAACCCTATTATATGATGCATAAAGTAAGTTTTATATTACAACTTCCCCTAATTGTTCGATGACTATGAGGCTCATGCCTCTAATGACTATTAACCCAACAGACAATGTAAGTCCAACTAACCCTTTGTTAAATTCTAAAATTCTAAAACCCATCTTTAAATAAACTGCATGCTTAGTTAATTAAATATAAAATAATAAGCATTAAATTTTGGGCTGCCAATTTCCTACGTGACGTACACTCTCAAGTATTTCTAGCAAATTAACCTCCGGAAATCTTTATTTCGTCCATACCTGACTACTTACAGTATACACAAGGCCTATGAGTGATTTAAATGATTGCATAATTTTGTACAAGATTGTATAATCATTTCGATACCGGTAGGCGTTTTCTTGCATTTACTCTACAGCATGTCATGCATGCATCTGCATCTCTAACAATGAGGTTCTTTAGGGACAGTTTTGGTCACTAGGTTCGCTGACGACAAACCGATATCCATTATATTCAAAATGGCCGCCGTTTGCACGTGAAAACTAAGCTCTTAGCATCTAATTAATTC
Organism: Psococerastis gibbosa; assembly: GCA_963971405.1. NCBI lineage: Eukaryota > Metazoa > Arthropoda > Insecta > Psocodea > Psocidae > Psococerastis > Psococerastis gibbosa. The sequence goes on along the minus strand of OZ020484.1, from coordinate 9,462,256 downwards.
TTATAATATTTTTTATAATATTTTACTATGCCTGGACCTTATTTCGCTTCATATAATTTAATATATGTATTCTCCATGATTTATAGAAAAATATCAATTTAAAATAATACGTAATTAAAAATAATTTTAAAATAGTATTGAGGCTTATGGAAAAATCAACGCTTTGATATCATTGCAACTGGTGCTGCCATCTACAAAATGACTTCACAAATGAACCTCATACCGTAATTTGGTTTACTTAAATGGTGGACTTACAGTACCTTAGTCACTTACTTAATCTATGGAAAGACCTGCTATCGTAGTTGCAGACTACTTTATAAGAAGTATTTTGTGCTAGTACGATAGGCAATAATGCCATCAGCATTATTACAGCGCAGTCCTTGAATGTCATTGTGCCTACAACTAAAAAATACATACAGATAGATTTAAATGAAAAATGTCCGGTATCATAATGACGAGAAATTCTTCTTCTAATAGCTGTGATCTTTTTCTATCTCTATTAGGAATATTTACTGGGAAATTAGACGTTGGCGTTGGTGCCTCGGGGGAGGAGGGGTCCAATTGTGCCTTAATTGTTGTAGCCGTTGAATTAAATGAGCAATTCGACACTTACCCCTTGTGCGCAATCACCGAAGTGGATGTGTAGCAAGACCAATAAATCTGCTCTATGGCATAAGCACACTAGACAAGAGTGCTGTACTAAAACCGACTGTACTTTACTCTGTGGTCACAACCAATTTGCATACTGGTTAGGAAAATGATGGGCAGTTCCGAAGGATAAGATAGCAATATGGCAATGTTGATGACCTCCGACACTAAATTGCAATGAATTGTTTGAGTATTGTTGTTGTTGTTTCCAACTCCATGCAGCTTTCAGCATTTCTGCTTTAAACAACCTTGGCGGGGGGAGTGAGCCTGTTTGTTAACTTGAGGCACCCTAAGGGCAGACCCTTTTACCTCGGGGGAAAGGGGAGTAGAGGAAATAACGTAATATTACACGATTAAATCGGAGTTGACCAGGACTCGACACGCACGTAGACTGACTGGTATAGTCTCAGCGCGTTATTATGTCCCACCAGGTTCCCTGCCAACGCCGTGCACACTACAAAGTTAGCCGCAGTTTGAAACATGCTCTGCTCTCATGGATTCAACATGGTAGAGGGAGTATCGTGACTGGTGGAGAATTGGGTCATGGTGGTGAATGTGGTCAAAACTGCGGCGTGCGAGGGTAGCACTCAACAACCAAAACTAACTAAAATTAATTTCAACTGAACCCCCCCCCCCCCTCCTCTCAGAATTCCTGGGTACGGCCTTGGGGCTTAGAACCGACCATGCAAAATGTAAGTTTTGACCCGATTCACCACCAGGACCCTATTCAGGGTATTTTTTTTACATCCTTAGCAACGATTTCCAGCAGCGGGCAATAGTTTTATAGCGGCAAATCCTCCAGTATTAGAGTTTTATTCATGAACTACAATATTACATAGCATATTTATGTTAGGTTAGGTCTGACTTCACCCGAAAGGTTGTTGGCTCGAGTCTTACACTTCCTACATTTTCTGGTCGTGCTTCGGGGGGCATGTAAAGCAGGTGGTTCCGGGCCTTCCTAGTTGAGTGTAAGAGAGGGCTTTATAGCCCTAACTCCACTAGGTTGGCTTAGGAATAGAACAAAAAAGTACTTATTTGTTTATTTTATATTCTGCCAAAAAATTAATGTAAATTCGCCACGTCTACATTCAATATTAAACCCGGAAAGTAACTCAGATTCCCTTTCAGCAATTTCAAAAGTAGTTCGCAGCGCCGGATTATCTCCTGCGTGGGCACAAGATGTGAGGGGGGGGAGTCTACCAACATTGCAACAAAAAAACACGTTTAATTTCCCGCTAATTTCAAAACTTTGAAAATTGTTCTCAAATTTATTTTTATTTTTATAATTAAAAAAAAAAAAAATCTCGTTTGTGGGGAGCCGGAATTTTAGGCATATCTGTGGGGGCCATGGGCCTATACACCAACTGCCCATGGGTTAATCCGGCACTGGGTGTTCGATTAGTTTCTGCCGTTAAATTGCGGCTCTTTAACAGGCTGGCTGACTTGAATTAAAAAAGCAAGTAAATTACAACTCTATATATTTATATTCAATGCAAGATCACTTATTCAAGTGACTAAAAATCAGCAATAGGTATTTAAAAATGAATACATAAAATAATATGCAATACAATAAAATATATATGTAAATTAACAACATATCTGAAAAAGTAACGATCCATGGTCTTTATACAAATTGTACAAAACTGGGCTAGATGTATAAAAATGATCGATTTGTAAACATTTTGTAATTATGTAAGTTATGGAAAGTAACATGTAACCCTAATGAGATCAAAATTAACGTCCCCAAAATTTGGCCACTTACTTGCATTAATTAATGGCATTATATTTTATTGAATGCCTAGTTTAAACTGCGGACGTATTTTTAATGTTGTTTTTCATTACACTATACAGTATACGGTAGTAGGTACTTCCTATTGAACTAGAAAACTGAAATTACTCATTCTGATGTGAGGTTTATTGCTTAGTGTACACATATTTTGCAAATCGACCATGAAAACAGCTGATGCAGTGTTTGCCTTATGTACAACGACCATTGCTAATAAATTTGGGACATTACGACATTTTAAAAAAATAATACTTTTGACAAATAGTGTAGCCTATATAAATATTTCTACAAATACAATGGTTAGCCATCGATATGCCTGAACTTGTGCCCTAGCAGCATTTGACTGTCCGCTTTGGAGCCCTTGTTAGAAAGTGATATAAAGATAACTTTTCATTCTGTTTTCAAGTGACGTTTGTTCGTATTAGCCGGCTATTCCACTTGTCAATGTTCCCTCAATAATTGATGAGATTTTTGTTTTACTCTATGTAATCGCATCAATTATTGATGCACAAATGACGGCATTTTGACAAGTGGTGTTTGTCCGTATTAGACTACAAGGTATGTGGGCGCTATACCTAATTAACTCAAAATTATTTATCTTGTCCCTGAAAATTTCGCTGCAAATAAGCACAAGCTGGCACAATTTCTGAAGTCATAAAATAACGTACAATAGCAACATATTACATGTACGATAAATTGCATGGCAGGCTTAAACCGTTACCAAATTTAGGTAATCACTCAGCACGAGAATGGATCCTGACTTCAGGAAGCACTCTAGTAATTCAAATTCATTGATTATCATAATTTCGTAAAAGACAGTAATGATTGGTGTAATGGTATAGAAGCAAAACGGGCACACTCCACTGCAGTTAAGTTTTCAGGAGAGCCAAGAAACTGTAGCTACGAGTAATTGCTCTGTAAATGCTTCTATGCCCAATTTTTCAACTAGTTTTACTCTGGACTGGACAGAATTAGCATCTGGTAATAAATTCATTGGATAAATTTCATATGCAAAAAACTCAATTTCTGAAATTTGTGGACTCTGTTTGCTTCTATACCTGCCACTCAGTAAGTCTACTATGCTTTGAACACACGCGTTGTTTATTTGAATAGCGTGGCTGATAAATTTAAATTTATCTTAGACCATATAATATTATTATATATTGTGTTTATTACATGGTCTAAGAGTTTTATGGTCCTTCCAAACTGTTCATATTTTCGTAAATGTTTACTCACAGACGCCTTAACGTTCAAAATACAGCAAAAGAATATTTATAAATCATGTTGGCTAGATAACTCTTTGGCAGAAACGTACCTACCAACTGAAAATATGGGTCTACTTGTTTGAATGTACCACGAACCCGTTTTATATTTGAATTAGTCAGCGATTTCCAGTCAAATTAACCTTTTTGGCTCTCCAAACACGGACCTGCTTTCGACAGTCTTTAAAATTTAACTCATTAATGGGGGAAGTAAAGCATTGGTTAGCTGCCTAGGGGGCATATATTGTATGATTAATGCGGGGAAAATTTATTACATTATATATTATGGTATTTTGAATAAGGAATGATGAGGAATTAGTTTCATTGCGACACTTCTGGAAACATAATAACCTATTTAATGTATCCTTTCGTAGTTGACCACCCACCCCTGTATCACACCAAAATCGATTGGTTTCTATTTTTTTAATCTAATTTAATATTAACTTATACCGTATAGATTTGGTCTCGTTAACTGGTATTATGCTCACTACGAGAGTGAAGAACCAGTAGAATCCGGGCTGATGGGCCGTGGTCGAATTGAAAGTGAACTTCAATTCGACCACGGCCCATCAGCCCGGATTCTACTGGTTCTTCATTTGACTCCGGCCGTGAAAGCCTTTGCAGTTACTTACTACGAGAGTTTTTTTTAGTTTTCGTGCAGCCCGTTAGGCTACAGAAATTTGCCGCATTATCAAATTCATGGGAACATTATAATAACAAAAATGAAAAACATCTTATAGTATGGTTATAAATAGTAGGCTATTCTACCAATAGGCGAGGCCAAATATTTAAATAACAGAAGCATTAAATTTAAAAAATAAACGAACCTATTTTGGTGGGATCCAGAGGTAACCAGAGCTTCCTCTTAATCAAACAGGTTGGTTCCCACTTTTCAGCTTTCACTTTACTAGAACACAATTTTATGTTTCACCCTTTTAGGTTTCTTGAAACATTACGAAATACGATACATTAATATGCTGTTGGCTAAATGTTCAACAGTATGGCTCAAGTACGATGTGGTTAAGTTTGATTGAATTAAAAATTTTAGTTAGGAACTGTTGGACCGGCAATTAGACGAAATGTACTTTGTTGTGCTTATTCCATTAAAAGACAAAAATGTACTGTATGCACAACATTTATTGCTGGTCAGTAGTTTCATTTGTAATTTCAGTACAATGCTTATTTGAAAAAATATTTCATTGTACAATTCCAATATGAAAATTATTTATAGTAGCAAAAGTATTGAGAGTAAGCTTCTTACAGTAAAACAATCGAAACAGGGGTACCGGTAATTTTGTACGTTTTAGCTTGTGATTTCGACTAGGAAGAATCGTTCTCAAAGCTAATCTTCGATTTTTTTTTTATTAATTTGTACCTATTTAGTACTTTTGCCGTGCCTTGCTCTTCTTAGAAGTAGGAGCCACTAGTATTCATGTTACGAGATGAATCTCATAGTACAAACCCGTTTTTATAAGAACATTGCCAAAACTTGCGTCTCATTAACAAATAACTATGTTGCTGCGTAATATGTTAAATAATAATAAACTGCTCATTATTCAGCGTCATTGTCCTAGCCAAGTCCATGGAATAGACGTGTTCTGTCTCAGTATAAAAAAAAAAAACGTGGCACGACACCCAATAAGGGTTCCGGCCTGAGGACTGCTAGAGGATTCCCTCTCTTGACCACGCCCCTTGAGATGTTGTGGTCAGCAACATGCCCAGCAGCCACATTTTCCCCTACCGACGAAGATAAGGTACCCATTATGGTTGGGTGGACCCAGAGCCGGTGAAAATGTTTTCCTTTTACGTAGAGTTACATGTTACAGTTCTCTACCTACTGGACTGTTCCCAGTTATTTAATTAGTTAATTTATTTATATCTGACCGAAGAAGCATATGACTCAAGGCCGTAGCCTGGATTTTTTTCGGGGGGGTTCAGAAATTCAGAAATTTCATTGGATATTACATAGTAGTTTTTATTTTTCCTCTCAAAATCCGATTCTATCTAGTGTCAAGACATTTCACTTCGGGGGGGGGGCACGGCCTTGATATGACTGATGTGAAGTTTCCTGCTTTCGGGGCTGAATGTGTACCGTTCCTTAGTAAAAGCTCTCATGTTGTTGGGTATAACAGATGTATCGTACTAAGAGATATCCTCACACTGTACTAGTGGTATCTAAATCATGAAAAAGTATAAAGAAATTAATATTTTTGTAATTACGCCTGATGGAAAACAATTCTTTGGTTGTTTGGAGGTCACGTATAATTTTCAGTAGCAGGTGTTTATAATTGCATAGTCCATTTTTATTAATAATTTCCATCTACGAAGGAAAATACGGAATCTACTAAATTTGAAACGAAATTAACGCAGGTTTGTACCTATACAATACTACAACACTACTGGAATTGATTTTTAATGTAAAATCTTAACAAAAGTGCAAGAAGACAGAAGAGATAGAATCTCTTAGAGCCATGATTTTTAAGTGATAATAATGTTGCAAAGTACTGTATATATACAGTAAACACCTTTACTTTTGTTCAATTTCAAGTTATAGTAGCATTGAGGTAATTTGCAAAGATAATTCTCGCTTTAAAATGGCTCATTATCTCCAGTATTAGTCATGGTTTGCAAGAAAACTAATGTTTCGGCTACAAGAGACAGGAAGACTGAAGAAAAAAGGAGATTACCCTGTTTGTCTTTACAATTATAGCTAACGGTATTTTTTCAACATAATGTCATCCTTTATGGTTTTTAAATTTTAAATTTAAGTTGTTGTAATTAAAATTTATTTTGAATACTTATAATGTAGGACCCTACGGTAACTATTCGTAAGTTCGTTTTGGTTAAACTGTCGAAGATACCACTGACAGTAATGGAAATTAGAGCGACGGCAAATTTGCTTCAGCTAGTAGTAGGCATACTGTGCAGTAAATAAACGTAATATATTATGATATTGAGGTTTAACGTAGGTTTACAGTATATTTATTCCGGATGTGTAATATTGGAAAGTACTGTACGCAAGTTATGGCAATGCTCTAAGACTGCTTGTTTACATTTTGCTTTTCTCCGCATGGGCTTTCTTGACAATGGCCAGCTTAGAGTGCGGGTCCGAGACAGGTAGCCCGTTGTACGGTTCATCTTTGGTTCCATGTAGCATCAGAGTCCATTCTTTAAGGTAGCCGATTTCCTGGGTGTCATCTGCGTTACTGTTGAAGCTTACCTGGAATTTTTAAAATATTATTTGTAATCTTTGTGCTGTATCTTATATCGGTTTTCTGATCCAGCATAGCTATTTTTCTCTTAAAATGGCTGAGCCACCAGATGGGGAGATGTACTATACGTGAATTTTTATGGCCCATCGCGGCAAACTAAATAACATGTAAACCGTGTCCAGTGCACGTATGACGTAGCCATACATACATCATACTTGTTTCTCACAACGATAATAAAATAGAATAGATATCATAGGAAACGTTTCCAAGTTGAAGGGTTCCAACATAAAAAATATGGCGGCAAATGAACCATACAGCGGGCAGCAATGCCAACAGGAAACAAGCGCAGTAAATTCTGCGCACTTGACTTTGGGTCTCTCGCAATCTAAATAGCTTCATTTTGACTATATTGGGCTTATGGTGAGAACCAAACGCGTATACTATGAACCGACTTTTTGCCGCTTTACGCCATCCAGCTGGCCTGATTTCTTGTTAGAACCAAGGGCGGAGACAGGGAGGGGGGGGGGGGGCAGGGGGTAGCGCTCCCTCGTGAATGGCCAGCTTAATTTAATTAGTGAATTGATTACGGCATAATTTAATCGTGACTAAATAAGTTTATTATTTATATTTTGACCACTACCGGGCCCCCCTTGAATTCGGGCTGGATCCGTCCCTGATCTAACTGCATGTACCTCAAGAAGCCAGGTGCCCTGCGGGTACTCCCCCCAAGTGTGTGTCGTCATAAATGGCCATTTGGTGAAGCCGTCCCGGCTGTCGTCGTCTTTGGGTCGCTTGCTGAGGATCATGGACCGCGTGCCCATGGGTGACGTGAGGAACAGTTCGACGTCACCCCGCCGCGAGGCGTTCAAGCTGATGACCGACTGGACGTGCTCCAGGTACGCGACCTGCGTGTCTGTGCCCATGCACGCCTGCGTCTTGATCTTAAGCAGTAGAGGTCGCTTGGACGTCACTTCACTGGAAAATAACAAAAAAAAAAAAATATGTTTCGGAAAGAAAATTAATGCATTCTGAAAAATTGAAATATCTCTCTTCTTCAGTCTAGATATTGAATTATAAGTAGTAGTAAATTCGTCAAAACTACAAAAAAATTATATTTAAGTTTTATAAGGTCGCAGTTTCCCGAACGACACTATTGCACACCAAACCAACCCCATTCAAGACCACAATATTGCACACAGATTAAACATACAACGCGTAAGCCCTAAAGAGCGTAGCGGTATGATTAAATAAATATATATACTATATATTCTATATACTGTATATATAAGTACCTAGGTACCAAATCGGAGAACAAATTAAATTTTCAAGAAAAAAAAGATAATGGTGAAATTAAAATTGATAAGTTACGTAACCCAGTATACAACAAATCTTATCGTTCCGGTTCAGGGTAACCATATACAAATAAATGTTCATAGTATAGCTGCCGTTCTGCGCTTGAATGTGGAGGAGTTTACTGTCATATATTTTGAATCAAAATAAATCATCATTGAAATGGCTTGGAAGTTTATTACTTCTGTAAGCAATATACTATATTTTTCTTAAGAGGATATGCTACGTAGAAAATTGGTACCCCAAAATTAAATAATTTTCATTTTTTATTTCATCAACTCAGCAAGTTATTAAAAATTTGGCTCATCTAAGTTTCAGAAGACTACTCGGCGCATCATATAATTGAGTACTTTTACTTTTCGGTTTTGTAGTTCTTCCAAAAATTCCAGAATTCGCGAAATTTTAGCCCTGTCTGGTATTTATGAAAGAACTAACGAACCAAAAAATTAATATTTCCTGTTATATGATTCATTAGTATTCTACAATTTTCATGAGCCAAATCTTTAATGACTTGCTTTGTTAATTAAATAAAAAAATGAAAAGTCAATAAAAACAACAAATTTTGAGTGCTCATTTTCTAAGTTGCATGTCCTCCTAAAAATATTGCAGTCATCTTCACTGTGCACATTATTGTCCATATATTATTGAAACACTTTGCACGTTATAATCGGCCAATTTAAATTTGAATGTTTTATCTAATGAGAAATTGGAGAATTCTCGAGCGATAGATGAGGGTCAGAAACAGCTCTCAGAGAGGATTAATATTTGTTGTTTACATAACGTTCGGAAAAGGAAACCGCACGTAAATACGCATAGAGGGTTGGCCATGGTCAGCATATCCACAAAGCCGCTTAGTCCAGCTTCCATTTAACGGTGCTCGCTCAGCGCTCGTCCTATTAATTATTTTCCTCTGAAGCAGAGTTGGGACCATATTGATCGCCCCCTTTCCCCAAGGCCTAAGCGTAGATATTATCAACGCTGGGGTTGTCCCGTTGGGACATTTCGATTTTGAAGTCACAATTATGGTGTTTACGATTATTGATTTGCTTTCGCAACTCGGCCATACCATTGCGCAAATCAATTAAACTGGAATCGTTAAACAGTTTAATGGAGTCGCTGCAACCAATATTATAGGGGTACAGTCAGACTTGATTTGATGAACCTTCGCCTCCAAAAAATGACCTAGGGGTATCAAGTATTGTAAATAAATAAATAATGTCTTTTATTTATTTTACTAAGCCCATCTAGCGGAGGGCTCTTACACTGAACCATAAAGGCCCGAAAAAAGGCCGTGCCCAGGTTTTGATTTCCGGGGGGGGGGGAGGCGTCCAATTTTTTTTTAACGTAATTTATTAATGAATTAATGGTTAAATTCTTCAAACCACACAGGTTTACATACAAAAAATTTTTTTTCTTGGGGGGGGGGGGGGCTCCAGACCCCATGGACCACCCCCCTGGGCACGGCCATGGCCCGGGACCTTTACATGACCCCCGAAGCATGACCCAGAAATGTAGTAAGTGTGGGACTCGAACCAAGAACCTTTCGAGTGGAAGTTAGAGTAAATTATAATGCTTTGTTTTTTATTTTTATGCTTTTATGTACTGTATTACCACAACACTTTTATAACACCTTAACTCTACTAAATTTGCCGTATTTGGCTACCCATAAGTTTTCACCATATTATAAGTCTGGCTAATCGACTTCGATGGCGAGGTGGTAGTGTACTTGTACTTGTGCGAGCCTCTACATGCTATGCAATCGGAGACGCGTCGTAACTCAACACGGGTACAAACCTACAGAGGCGAGTGAAGAGGTCAATCGGATACATTCATTAAATTGTTTGTATGCGATTAATCTAAAAAAAGGACTAGTATGTACTCTGTATTCGTAAAAAGGACTAGTAAGTACTCTGTATTCGTCCCCACACCTCATACTTGCGTAAGTTAAGTAACACTTGTTACAATGTCAATGGTAAGCACGTCCGAGCATGCCCATTGGTCCTTGTCGTCGGTGTGGGATGACATCGAGGAGTGAACCATTTTGCCAATGTCCAGAAATTCTTTCAGAAAAAAAACCCATTAACAACTGGCAATTAGGCAGGCAAGGTTCAACACTACACTAGCCCATATATAACAATTAGGCAATTATTTCTGGTAAAGCGGGAAGAGGCATGGCATATATAAATAGAAGAAAAATATAACTTATAGCTGCAGTCTGCAGCCTGATCGGGGCGTTTATAATACCGGTATTTATTTAATCCACTGGTAAACAAGATAATTTTATAATGGAAAGTGCTATTCAAAATTTGTTTGTTTACAGTTATTATTTATTTAACCCCGGTATTATAAACGCCTCGATCAGACTGCTGATCGAGGCGATTATAATACTGGTATTTATTTAATACCCTGGTAATAAAAATGTAAACAAGATAATTTTATAATGGAACGTGCTATTCAAAATTTGTTTGTTTACAGTTATAATCCTAGGGTATTTATTTAACCCCGGTATTATAATCGCCTCGATCAGGCTTCTGGTAGAGCAGCCCTTTGGGGCTAAAGCTCGCCTAATATAATTCCATTTCGCTTCACTTAAAAAATAAACATAAAAATAATGGATTTTTTGATTTAGGTACCGTATGTTAGTCAAATCAAATCAAATATATACTGTATGTATTCCAATTTTGCAACAATACAAGTATAGGCTACATAAAATGATAAATTGTACCACTAACGACTGAAGTACAAAATTAAAATTAAATTTAAAGAACCGGTCCGAGTTTACACGTACATGCTTTCAAATTTTTTTTTGCACAAAACCAAATAGTATTTTGGGAAAGCAACTTGTCCGGTTTCGTTACTCAATTTAACACCTAAAACATCCCTGAAGGTAGAAATCATCGATAGAAAGGTTTCGCAAAAAAATGATTTTTTAATAATTTTCCATGAAAATTTAGTTATTTTTATTTTCCTACCCCCAGAAGTAAACTATCAAGGGGCAAGCGACCCCACGCATTTTGTTAACATTAATGGCGACTACAATATATGTGAATTAAAAAGAAATCGTTGGAGCCGTTTTTGAGAAATAATTTTTTTAGACGTTTTTTCGGAGTTTTTTGAGAATAAAACCCCCCCAAATTGAATTAGCACAAAATAAAAAAAAAATTGCCTCGAGATATGATTTTTGTGAATCTACATGCAAAAGATCTTCGAAATCGACTGAGTGGTTTGCCCGGAAATCGATGAACAGACAGACAGACAGACAGACAGAGCTACAGACTGACATTTCGTAAAAACCACTTTTTTGGGTTCCTGGGACCTCAAAACGTGTAAATCCGTTGAAATGTCGGAATCGAAAATTTCGACCATCACAAAGCATTCCTTATACTACGTATAAATTGGAAAACAATAAGTTAAATTAAATTAAATTTAAAATTTTACGAGGAATTAACCAGCCCAGCTGTCAGTAGCTCTATTGTGTAGGTAGTTGATGCTCCAGGGGGTGTCTGGAAATGAATTATTAATGTATAGTATCGCATGCCTACGGCTCCAACTGAAATATTTGGATCTTTGGTGTAACACACAATGTAGTATAGTAAGCCTTAACCTGAATGTGGTGAGTGCGAAAGAATGAGGTCATTGTTAATAACAACATCTCCTGCTGGAGGGATATAAAAACAGAGAATTTAATAAGTTTCTAGATGAATGAGAGAACGGGCTTGCTCATTTTCCAGATGTGCCGTAAATGAAACAGATGAAAAATGAAATCTCGCAATTTTCCCATAGGCGGGGTTTCCACCGACCGGCTAGGGCTAAATACAAAAACGGTGACGTGGTAGCAGACATTCAAGACTTAGGCGGGGTTTCCACCGACCTCGCATTGCAGAATGCAAATGACATTGACGGAGATTTTAGTTTTCCTCTATTCCATAGTTAAAATTGATCAATGATCATACAGTAAAATCACAAACAAACTAAAATTAAAAAATGGCGTCATGGGATATGTTAAGTACAAACATTTTAATAGATTTCTATAAAAAGAAAAATTCTAATTTCCGTCAATGTCATTTGCATTCTGCAATGCGAGGTCGGTGGAAACCCCGCCTAAGTCTTGAATGTCTGCTACCACGTCACCGTTTTTGTATTTAGCCCTTGCCGGTCGGTGGAATCGGCGCCATAAGCTGCTGCTACATCACAATTTTGCTTTCCTATTTACACATTAGTATATGGAAAGCTTTGTGATGGTAGAAACCCTAGATTCCGAGATATCAACGGCCTTACCATATTTAATCCATGAGAGGAGAACATGTCTCAAACTGCGGCAAACTTGGCAGCGTTGGCAGGGGAATATGGCGGGACATGATAACGCTCTGAGACTATACCAGTCAGTCTACGTGCGTGTCGAGTCCTGGTCACCTCCGATCTAATCGTGCGACTTTACCATGTTCTCCAAGTGGTTCGGAATCCACTATAATCAGGAGGTCCACCCTGTCAGTCAACTCCCCACCCCCCGAGTTGAAAGAATCTGCCCTTAGGATGCCTCAAGTTAGCAAACAGACTCACTCCCCCCGCCAGACTGACAGGGTTGCTTAAAGCAGAAATGCTGAAAGTAGGCGTTGGAAACATAACAAAATGTTGAGATTATGAAATTATGATAATGACATTCAGGTGAACTTTCAGCTAGCGCCAGCCCTACACCAAAAGTGGATTATTTATCCCCAAAATTTTACCCCCTATTTGGAAGCACATCACTATGGTGGTGTAGAGTCCTGTAGACTTGTATTAATTGTGTATGTATTAATTTAAACAAAGGATTGAGTTACTATTGTGGTAGTATAGGCCCAGTTTACAGTAATATAGCCTATGTTGTATTTGGAATAATCTGTTGGAAAATTACTTCTGACGAGCATTTATGGCCTACATATGTTTAATGAATTTGCTTCCTACCTCACAATCGCCAACAAGAATTAATGTTGGACAGGTACTTGGTCTTCCCAAAATTTGGAGGACATTATCGATTGGATAAAAAAATAATAGGTGCAGAATTTAAAGATAATCTTCCTCGAGGCATTGGTCTGGAAGATATTGTTCCAGATGGTGACATTATGAAAAGACAACGGGAGGAAATAAAAGTAGGTACATTAGCTGGGGAGAAAGCTGAGTTTTATTTGGAGTTGGTGGAGTGAAATTAGAGGCGATTTGCATATTTCCAGTTGATTCTATCTTGTGATGGAGCTGGAACACCGCGGCAACCATTCCCATTGAGTCAATTGCAAACATGGACATACTGTATACATGGACTCGTAACAGCCTACCAGTCGGCAGTCGCGGCCATTTGCAATGTTTCCAACATTCAAATTTTCAAATTACTTCTTATGTATTTTATTGCATTTTTCTCTTCTAATTCAAATGACAACTTTAAGTATTAAACTGGTTAGGGTGACCAGACGTCCGGGTTTCGCCCGTTTGGGAGCCTCTGTCCGGGCGTCCGGGTTAGCTGCCCGTTTGTCCGGGTTTAAAAGAAATCACAATAAAATTAAAAATGGGAAAAACATTAAATAAGTTACCACAAAAATCTAAAAAATTGAAACTATTGCTATCCAAATTGCTAAAACTGATAGAGTAAATATTAATTTACACTAGATAAAATACATACCCCTTGCAAATTAGAGGATATGGAAAAAACTGGGCTTGGCGGGATTCGAACCCACGATCTACGCCTAACGTCCAGTGGTTAAGACGACGCCCCGGTTAGGAGTAGATCGTGGGTTCGAATCCCGCCAAGCCCAGTTTTTTCCATATCCTCTAATTTCGGTTAGAACGAGGAGGTTACCTCTTCAACCAAAGTTAATTTAATGTCAGTGTTATATATATCGTACCATATAATACTACAGTGTATATCCCAATTTGCAACTTAGTTGTAAAAAAATTCTCTGGGGGTGTAACCCCCCCCCCCCAACCCTCCATCCACGTGGGGGGCATCGGAAACCCGACCTATATCACCTGTCCGGGTTTGGGTCCCGACGGAAATGGTCACCCTAAAACTGGTAAATCTTGCTTAAATTGCAAAACAGAATTGCCCTATATTAACAAGTTTGGAGCAATACAATGCCTCACTTTAATAACACTCGATCTTGCTAAAGAGTGATAGCATCGCCGTTTCAGTTTTGAATCAGTTTTTGCAATTTATGTATAATACATAATCCTGCATAGCTTTAGAAATTATTTCTTTAAAAATGAGATCTACAACGGCAAAAGCTATGTAAGCATGCAATGAAGATATCAGTGCATATGACTGCCTGAATCCTGAAGCTGAAAAAAGTCTGTCGCCTATGTTTAGCTTATAATAATAGTGCCAAGTTACGCATCCAGTTTACAAAAAAAAACATCCTTGATTGCAAAGTTTGTATACAAATATTTCGGCACGCGGATACAAAAATTGAAAACGAGAGCTTCGGTTTACGATGCACTAGTGATCCAGTTGATTTCGAGAAGATCCCCAGTGTATATCAGCAGAAGACGTGAATTGCCAAACCAATATGTCTCGATTCCATTATCCCCTCCCTGCCCCCCCCCCCCCCCCCCCAAGCCTGCAGTGTAGAATTTCCATTCAACTCATGCCATGCGTTGATATTTTTGCTTCCCTATTTATACGTACCGGTACTAGAATACAAGCAAAGCTTTGTAATGATCAAAATTTTCGATTTCGGTATTTCAGTGGACACGTTTTGAGGTCCCAGGAACAAAACATAATTGGTTTTTACGAAATGTGTCTGTTTGTCTATCTGTTCGTCGATTTGTGGGCAAGCAACTCGGTGGATTTTCATGAAATTTGCATGTAGGTTCACCAAAATCATATCTCAGGTCATCTTTATATTATTCTGGCTAACTCAATTCTGGGGGATTTTGCCCGACAAAAACGACAAAAATATTTCCAAAAAACGACTCCAATGATTTTTTTTAAATTCACATACATACATGTTACATACAGTGCATACATGTACGTGAACAAAACCCAATAGTTCGCTTGCTCCTTGATAGTTAGGTTCTGAGGTCAAAAAAATAAAAAAAATACTTAATTTTCATGAAAAATGACGAAAAATAGTTTTCTGCGGAAATTTTATATGCTTGCTTTCAATGCTTGTAAATGTAGTAATTACAGTAACAAAACCGAGCAGGTTACTTTCCCAATAAAAATTTTGGTTTGGTTACAAATTAATTTTTGAAGAAATTAAATAATTCATTTGCCATTGCACGATTCAAATATGTCTTGTTCAGGCTTGGACAGATAACAAGAAGAAAATAAACTATACCAATTGTAAAAAAAAAATGTAGCTTTAGCTTTTTTTTCGCAAGATGCATTCACTTCCGGTCATTATGATCCAATCATATTGCTAAAGCTATTATAGGCCGCAGTTTGAGGGCAGTCATGGCCGTGCCAGGGGGGTGGTCCATGTAGTCCGGACCCCCCCCCCCTCGAAATAAATTTTTGTATGTAAACCTGTATGGTTTGAAGAATTTATCCATTAATAAATTACGTTAAAAAAAAATTTGAACCCCCTTCCCCCGAAATCAAAATCTGGGCACGGCCTTGAGGGCAGTACTAAATCACATTTAGAAAAAGATTATCATCAGCAGAGTAAATCCGTACTGCATCAGCTCGAAAATTTAGGCTTTGAAAACAGGCATTGTCCGCTCGTGCCCTTATTGCATTAAATTAGAAATGGAAACACCCGTAATTTTGAGTATACAAACACATGCAAAGTAGTTCTAACTGACGTGGGAATTCAGAATAGGGAATTAGCATTGGCAGGTGTGGCTCCGTGGGGGATACTGGACGGCACTTTGAACATTACCTTATAGTAACAGTCATTACGACATTGATTATATAAATATAATACTATGTATATATACAGTATATATATAATATTCAGTAAATATAATAAAACAACTTATTACTACTTAGTAATACTTGACAAAGTTATTACCTATATTTTATAAATAAATAAAAATATTTTTTTACTTTTTTGTACTATTACTAAGCCAACCTAGTGGAGTTAGTGCCATGACCGTGCCCAAGGGGGTGGTCCATAGGGTCCGGACCCCCCCCCCTCCCCCGAAATAAATTTTTGTATGGGAACCTGTATGTTTTGAAGAATTTATCCATTAATTTATTAATAAATTATGTTTAAAAAAGTGTTTGTATCCCCCCCCCCCCCCGAAAGCACGGCCTTGGTTAGTGTTATAAAGCCCTCTCTTACACTCAACTAGGAAAGCCCGGGACCGCCTGTTTTACATGCCCTCCGAAGCATGGCCAAAAAATGAAGCAAGAGTGGGACTCGAACCAACAACCTTTCGGTCGAAAGTCTGTACCACTACTCTACATGTCCTGATATTTAATCTACTATGTTGAAGTATTAAAAAGTGATTGTGGAAAATATTACTGCAATATTACATTCAGTGGTTACAGAGTCAATGTCCTAACTAGACAAACCCAAGACCGTAGCCAGGATTTTTTTCGGGAGGGGGGGGGGGGTTAGACATTTTATAGGATATTACATAGTGGTTTTTATTTTTGATTCTATTGTAGTATTTTTTTTTCTTTGCGGTATTTTTGCGTCGACCTAATAGATCTATTGCGACCGCTTTTTCACCTTATTCCCCGTCTAAAATACCCGGTCCCTTTAAAAAGTACGGGCTAGCTTTACGGGGTCTCGACGCATGTTCTCTAACTCCGACCCAGGTAATCCTATGGTCCTCAGGCCATGTCGGGCTAGAGCTTCACGTTCTAATAATATAACATGTTCTGTTGTCTCGTCCTCCATATCACACCACCTGCATAGACGGCTACCATTGTAGACTTTGATTCTGTGCAGGTGATGTCTCAAGTTGCAGGGACCAGTCAGTGGTCCAACTATTTTCCTTATCTCTAACCTACTAAATAGCAGTAGGTTTTGAGTGAGTTTCTTGGCTGGTAGGATTCCGAGTTTTTTAAGTCCTCGTTGTTCTGACATACTGTGCCTGTTTTTAATTTTATTTCTTTGTATCCATCTGCCATCTATTGTAGTATAAAACCATTTCATTTCGGGGGGGGGGGGGTTGAACCTCCATGAACCCCCCCCCCCTTGGCTGCGGCCTTTCAAGAACCTATTAGGTTACTTAGTGAGGCGACTGAAGATATCAATCGGATGCATTCATTAAATTCTTTGTGTTAGTAAAATATATATTTTTATAATAAAAATAAAAAAATTCTGGCGTGTCCAAGGTCCAAGTAGATACCGTGCCCGATTCGATACTTTTTTGTTGCTAAACTCAAACTTAATTTAGAAATCTACCTTTATCCTTTTTATATAAAATCTTTTTACTATATGAGCGTATTCTGTTATGCTTCAGGTAGTTTTCTGTCATGCAAGAATATGTTATTTTCAGCATATACCTATCTTATTTCACTGAGCACCAATTGGTTAGGTAGTGAGAGATGCAGCGGCAGGTGCTTTGAAAACATGAAGATGTCACTATTCTATAAAGAAACCTTTAGGTACCCTATATTACACGGTTGACATGCTACCAGTTTTATATACCGGTATATTTCATTAACTTTTATAGGAATATGCCTACTATGCCTTATATGCCGTTCAGTATTAACTTATTCTTGGGGTTAAAATAGTAAACAAAACTATTTTTAATACCACTTTCCATCCTAAAATTATCATGTTTACATTTTTAATCCCAGGTTAAGATTAAAAATAATCGCTATTGTATGGCCATTGTAACTCATTCATCCTAGGCCTATGTCATAAATGGGCTCTCGACCGTAAATTCACAAGCATATAAAATCAATACCTGCATACCGAATAAGCTGTGCATATGGGTAAGATACAGAAGAACTCATCGTCGAGATAAGCGGATAAAATAGACCAAAGAACCAATTCCATTGCTGGCCTAAAGCGTTTATATCACTCCTCGAATTTCGCAAGTTGGTGACATTTCATATCCGCTTGCAAGCTCGAGATTTTCAATGTTGCGGATGGCATTTGTATTTTGACCTTTTCCATTTACGACAGTGCCATCATAGAGGGAAACATTAAGCTCGTAGTTTTACTAACATTCTTAATATTCTAAAATCTAAATTGATTCTTAATATTCGTTTCACTAAGGCGGCTATTCCAATTGCCAATATTCCGTCATTAGTGCATCAATAATTGATGAGATTTTAGTTTTACTCTATGTCATTGTCCATTTTAACTTCCGCATGTTAAAATTGATGAATGATCATAGAGTAAAATCACGCTTGGCAAACAATAACAAACTAAAATTAAACAATGGTGTTGTCTGGCGATGACAAATAATTGTAATTAATTTCTTGAGAACGAATGAATTATTTCGTAATTTAAATCATAAAACTTCTTGTAGATTATAAAATTAAAAGAAAGACGGCGGGCAAACTTACAAAGTTGTAAAAAAATTGAAAACATAAATGGTCAAAATGATGACAAGTGGAATGAGGTGTAAAAATATAAATGGAACATTTTTGATATTTCCGACAATGACTTTATCAAAATTGAAGAAAAACTGACAAGTGGAATAGCCGCCTTAGTACAATGTTTATATCAGTGGAGTTTGCTCCCTCGGGTTGAAAGGTCTAAAGGAGTTTGTTCACTGTATTATGAGGATATCGCAGAGAAACCTTAAAAATACTGTTTTTCGTTTTATGTGATGTGATGCTCTCAGTGCAAAATAAAAGTGATTTTGAGTTTAATGTCCTGTTTTCATCCATTACTTTCTTTACTGTTCGCTACAATTTTTCTTATTTTTATTTCGCACGTGGGTAATTAGGTTTGTCCAGCAGCATAATTTCATTTAAGATAGAAGCGAAAACTTATGAATTAGGACGTGGTGTGGTGACACCAATCTCATATCTGAGGGCCTACTAGGCTGTCTAGTATTAATTTTTTTTAGGAGTTAGAAATACACATATAATGGTAATCAACACTTTTTACGACAAATCAATTTCAAGATGACGTCCAGTCAAAGAGAAAATAATTTGATAAGAAAAAGTTCATAGTCGTCATTGTTTGGAACACAAGGGTGTTTTGTGTGTTGATGCTGTAAAATGTGTGAAAATAGATAAGTATTTTTTTATTACATATGTATGTACAGTATATAGCACACAGGGGCGTAAAGTTGGGGGGGGGGCACGGTCCAACTTGTCCCCCAGCTCCTTTTGTGGGGAAGCTTTGCCCCCCCCCCAGCCTCGAGCGTTGTAAGACGTGGTTCATACTTCATGGTTCCCTTTGCAGCAATATTAATAAAAGCATTCCTTTTTTTAGCTTTGTAAAATCTACAGCTATACTTTACAACTATTAAAAAGCGTATAACCCTACTAGTTTGCTCTTATATTTTCAATTTTTCCTTAAATCCTACCTGATGACGTCATAAGGTCTACTTAGTTTTGCCCCCGCCATCATTCTAAAACTTTACGCCTCTGATAGCACAGAACAACATAATATATATGGTATGGTATATATGGTAGGTAGCGTAGAGGAAAAGCAGGGTCGAATCTCCCTACACCTGCAGCCGGCTGATCATGGCGATTGGTATTACCTTACTCCTGGGATTAAAACTGTAAACAAACAAATTTTGAATAGCACTTTCCATTATAAAATTATCTTGTTTACATTTTTAATACCAGGGGATTAAATAAATACCGGTATTTATTTAATTCCCTGGTATTAAAAATGTAAACAAGATAATTTTATAATGGGAAGTGCTATTCAAAATTTGTTTGTTTACAATTTTAATCCCAGGATTAAATAACTACCAATCGCCATGATCAGCGTGCTGATCGGCCAGAGCCGAAAGGGGATTTTTAATTCCAGATTAAGATTAAAAATTATCGCCATATAGTAGGCCCGCTGGTGACTTTGGGTACACTTCTAAATAATTTTAAAAAACTCACACACACACGTATACGTTATGGAAGTTAGAGAGGAGATGCAAGACGCTGTTAGGCCAAGTGCATATTTGAGGAGCTTGGTTACAAACGTGGCCAACTCCATTTTTTCACAAAATGGGGTTTTGATCCGACCTTGCAGAAAATTTTAATGTCCACCTGTACGGTGTAAAATAAAGTGACAACAGCAGCCAGATTGCGCACAGAAACGCTGAGAAGTCTAGGGTTAGCTATCAACTTAATGCAATTTTCATCAGAAAATCCGCTCTCCTGAAAAATTCTACGGCTTGGAGTTGGCCATGTTTGTAAACAGCCTCTTCACTTATAGTGTATTATAATGTATGTGTATTAGTCATAATTAAGTTCATTATTAACATGGGAATGGCAAGGGTTACCGTAAACAAGTCTGCGTAGCTGGTGGCAATGAATGGGGGTTTTCTCAGATAGGGAGGGGGCAACAGAGTAATTAGCCAGGGAAATTACTCATTAACTAAGATGGAGAGACATTTCTGCCGCCAATTTCAGCTTCAGCTCAATCTCCCCCGTTATGCTTTAACCAGTCGCGGTAAGAAGCGATGCAGCGATCAGCATAACTCTTAATAATACCCCCCCTTTTCTTCGACAACCAGCTGGAATTCTTTATACCTGTATATTATAAATACGAAAGTATTCTATGTTGCACAATATTTTAAAAGCCATATTTTAAACTGTGAAACACCGACGATGCGATGACTCGAACTTGAAGTAGGTACCCAAGTAATAAATAATCAACCCAGACGAGAGATTGCTCCTCTGCCGATCGAACTATGTGACAAGGAAAATATTGCGACTGTAAGAACTGATAAGAGTTCTCACCCCTATTTGGACCATGTAAATAAAGTAAATTTTCTATAATAGTAAGCCTACACGATTTCGTGAGCTAGCATAATTTCCAACAATTTATTGTTATTATTCCTCAAGATAAATAAATCCAAAACCAAAGTGATGGTAGTAAGCACTGAGGAGACAAAGAGCACAAACATACAACTGAATGGCACTCCACTCAGCAATATTAAAGCCTTCACATACCTAGGTAGCAAAATTACCTCTGACGGCAGGTCAATCCAAGAAATTGAGTATAGATTGCACCAGGCAAGAGTCGCTTTCAATAAAAAGTCGAAATTTTTTCAGTCTAACAATATAAATATCAGACTCAGGACAAGAATGCTTAAGTCTCTTGTGTGGAGCATTCTTCTATACGGATGTGAAACATGGTGCATAAGCGAAAAATATGTCAAGAAAATAGAAGCATTCGAAATGTGGTGCTATCGCCGCATTTTGAGAATACCTTGGCAAGACCATGTAACTAATGAGGAAGTCCTAACCGATATAAATGAAAAAAGGACCCTTATTGCATCGATATTCACTAGGAGGGCACGCTGGATCGGACACCTGCTTCGGCATGATAACATAGTCAGCTGCATCATTGAGGGGACCATGGAAGGCGTAAATCGACGGGGACGAGACGAATATCTCCAACAAGTTAAACATGATTTGGGGATAACGTCTTATGTGGAGCTGAAGAGGGCATGTCAAAATCGCGGAGATTGGAGACATCGCTGCAATATGTTGCTGCCAACCAGCCATCATCCGGCTGTAACTTGAAGAAGAAGATTCCTCATTCTGTCATTCACTCAGGCCCTTTTCGACGAACGGACCTTATATTCTGCTTGCCACTAAGTGTATGGGGACGTTATCTCAGAAGCTTACAGAGAGATAAGCTCCCCTAAGCTCCATAAGTTTCGATGGT
Source organism: Psococerastis gibbosa (assembly GCA_963971405.1). Taxonomy (NCBI): domain Eukaryota; kingdom Metazoa; phylum Arthropoda; class Insecta; order Psocodea; family Psocidae; genus Psococerastis; species Psococerastis gibbosa. The sequence continues at coordinate 9,440,259 of OZ020484.1, read as the reverse complement.
CAGAAATGGCCGAAGTATATGTACACTATTTGGAATTGACACCAATCAGCATGGTTTATTGCTGTGCAGCTGACGCAGGAGATTCTCTGGTTCGCACCCCGAGAAGATGTGGATGAACTGTATGAATTCGTACCCCCTGCAATTGTTGTGTTGAACTACTACTTCTACTACTAGTACAATTTTAGGGGAGTTGAGCGCCATCTATTAAGGGAGTTATCAAAACTCGGTGGTTGGATTTCAAACACAATTTTTTTTTTTCAAACAATATTAAATTTGTTAACACATTCAGGGACTGCATCATATACGTTTTACACATTCAATTATCTCAGTAATCTAAACATCTTGCAATTTAAAGATCACGACTGATATTGCTGTTGCTTCCAGTTGCAACTCGTGGGACACGGCAGCAATAGCAGTCAAATTTCTAGACCCCATTATAGGACAGAACTATCATAGCAGTTGCTCTAGCTATAAGAACATCATAAGTGGTAGATTTACCCCACCCAGTAAGTGACATATTTTGAATTTTCGACCATTTTGAAGTGGCAGGAGACCCACTGCTGACAGGGTCTTACCACGACTGCAATGGCAGGCAATGCTTTAGCTATAAGAACATCATATAAGTGCTAGATTTACCTGACCCAGTAAGTGACATATTTTGAATTTTCGACCATTTTGAAGTGGCAGGAGACCCAATGACAGGGCCTTACCACGACTGCAATGGCAGGCAATGCTTTAGCTATAAGAACATCATATAAGTGCTAGATTTACCTGACCCAGTAAGTGACATATTTTGAATTTTCGACCATTTTGAAGTGGCAGGAGACCCAATGACAGGGCCTTACCACGACTGCAATAACAGGCAATCCTTTAGCTATAAGAACATCATAAGTGGTAGATTTACCTGACCCAGTAAGTGACATATTTTGAATTTTCGACCATTTTGAAGTGGCAGGAGACCCAATGACAGGGCCTTACCACGACTGCAATAGAATTCGTGCACTATAAGGTCGACTGCAATAGCAGTCCTGTGCGTGAACGTGTTAAGTAAAGTAACTTACTAAGCTCCGTGCAGGCTTCCTGCCTCACAATGGTACCGCGCCGGCACGGTGTGCCACTGCGAGGCCAGCGCCACCATGGCCCCGGCGTCGAGCACCCCGAACCCGAACAGGTGGTTGAACTCGAGCCCCACACCGTTCATGGTCCAGTGAAACCTCTGCTTCGCGTCGAACAGCGAGTTCCGCTTTGATGTCAAAACAGTCAAGTGCTGAATATCTCTCCATGACAAGTCTGGCCTGGAAAATAAAACACCATGAACTGAAATGGCTAGTTTTATGATTGAACGTTAATAATTGATACAGCCATAATAAAGGTTCTATTGGCATGCCAACCTAGCGGGGTTAAAGTTATAATGTTGTCTCTTAGACGCAACTAGCAAGACCTAGGACCTCCTGCATTACATTTTACCTAACTTGGTAGATAAACCACCCTACCTGAGGAGATAAGCGCTACAGGGGCGGGAACAGCGATATTTTTTAGGGGGGGGGGGTCATCATCAGGGCTGCCAGAACCAACTTTTTTCAAAACCGGACATGGGCCCGAAAGGCGTTTTATCTAGTCAATTTGGGGGGGGGGGGGGGGTTATGACACCTATGACCCCCCCCCCCCTTGTGCCCGCCCCTGCAGCGCTATTATGATCATCCTCAATTCCTCATCTCTGCCTCCCTATTTGGTGGTTAAGGCTATTTTTCGGCAAATGCGGATTCTGCGTAAGTAAGCGTGAGGAGGAAACTTTTTTTTTCTAAGTCGAAACTACAACTTGTAGCATTGTAGGTTATGGCTTATTGTAACCCGGTTTGCCTCCTTTTTGTAACCTTAGGTTTCTCATTGCAACCTACTGGTTGCATCTCTCTTTAGCTCAGGCATGTAGGTGTGTCAGCTTTTAGACTAAGTCCTGTTTTTACTTCGCTTTAGTCCTGGTATCATTCGCCCCTATAGCGCAGCCTCTTAATAATTGCCTCACAAACCTGCCAACTCTTGCCATATCACATTCAAGCACATTCTTACGTTCTTTGAACTCTTAATAATATATTGTACAATATACACGGTTATTGAGCCCATAGAACGTAGCAGTAGCAGTAAGCACAGTATTCAGATTATTTACTTTGACAAGTTTCTGCAAGTCAGACAGATAGACCGACAGACAGACATTTCGTAAAAAACACTTTTTTGTTCCTGGGACCTCAGAGATTCCAAGAAGAAACACTGTGTTCCTAGTATTGTCTTAATTAGTGGGGCGAAATGACCACTCACTTTGCCTCCAGGGCTAATGCAAAGACTCCAGCAGCCTCTGGAGCAGCCGCGGACGTTCCAGAATGTGTTGTAGTACATTTTCCATAAAGATCAGTAGTAGCCACCCCGGTGTTAGGGTCTTTTGCGCCATTGCTGAACGTGGAAGCAAGGGTAGACGAACAGCTTTCATCGTAATGAGCGTTCTGACCGTCATTAATAGCGCTATTAATGCTTATCGTCCACATGCTAGCGGCATATCTGTAAGAGATGGGATCCGGGTTAATGGATTACAAAATCATTGCTGTGGAAGAAGCCTATTAAATTTGCACATCAAATCGCCCCATTACCCAAACATCCGGCAATGTGACAGGCACAGGGTTCCTCATTAACCTTAATGTATTAAAGGTTTTCAAGAAGTTTGTAAAATAAATTAATGTTGCAGCGAGCCCATCTCTAAATGTCGTTTGCGATAAACTTTTTAATGAGATACTGGAGTGCACTGTACACTCGGGTGGATATAAATTGTCAGAAGCTCTGATTTAATACGCTTTCATGTAAGATATATAGTTAATGGTGGTTTTAAATTGGGAAAATTTATTGCCCTGAAGTGCGTCATTTCTTAGCCATAAAATATAAATCGATATTCGATATCTTCTCTGCGTCTCTTATCAGATGCTATAAACGAAACCTCATTTACTTGTGCATGCTGATCTTCTGAAATCTTGACAATTTCAGCTAGGGGAGGTCATGGTCTAAAACGGAACTCATATATCTCATTATATCTTCTTCTTTGAATGCCTCTCCTTACACTGCTGATCTGAAAAGGTAAGTCGTGCGCTTTTGCCAAACCACTGTCTCACGTTTTTCAACTAATACGTTCTTCTTCTGCAGGGAGCCCTTTGTCCTTCTATCTTACTTTGGATTATTTTATGCCGAAGTCCACACTTTTTGTTCCTCATCACATGGCCGAAGTAGCTGTTACCGTTTCTTAACAATCAGCAGCAACTCAGCTTCTCTATCCATTCGCCTCAGGACCTCTGCATTATAGGGACGCGATCGCTCCAGGATATGCGCATCATAGATTTTTTTTAATATTAATTCCTTAGGTGGGGTTTCCACCGACCTGCTCGTGTTAAATACAAATACGGTGACGTGGTAACAGACATTCAAGACTTAGGCGGGGTTTCCACCGACCTCGCATTGCAGAATGCAAATGACATTGACGGAAATGTTTGTTTTACTCTATGCCATAGTTAAAATTGATCAATGATCATAGAGTAAAATCATAAACAAACAAACTAAAATTAAAAAATGGCTTCATGGGATATGTTAAGTACAAACATTTTAATAGATTTCTATAAAAAGAAAAAAATCAAATTTCCGTCAATGTCATTTGCATTCTGCAATGCGAGGTCGGTGGAAACCCCGCCTAAGTCTTGAATGTCTGTTACCACGTCACCGTATTTGTATTTAGCACTAGCAGGTCGGTGGAAACCCCGCCTAATAATTACCCATCGCAGTTGCAGTCGTCATCTTCGCCGCCGTCTCCACTCGCCCACACATAAATATTGCCCAGCCCTCGACGCCCCTCGTTCACCCCTCGAACTATTGCCCTCATTGTGGCGTTGCGTGGGCCATCGACAGTCTTCCCATCATCAGTAGGTCCCCAGGAAGCGCTGTAGATGTCGATCAGGTCTGGCTCATGTCCCATAGAGTTGGCTTCTATCAAATCTGTCATGTACGGCTGGTCCAACATTCGGATTCCTGAAATAAAAAAAAAAATTAAAAATCTTGTATTAGAATCACCATTCTTGAACGCATTAGATCCGCCAAATCTACGTCATGTTGTACTGTGACTTGTGAGGCGGTGATGGAACTTCCTCAGGCGCCAATGCCCCGTTAGAGTAGTTTTAAAGGTTTATAGGCTATATCAGGGGAACCCAATCTGTGGTCTACGGGTCAAAGTAAGAAATAAGAAAATAAAACAGCTGAGTTCTTGGAACTTTGAAATAATAAACCGTAAGTCTTGGTACTGGACTATAGAATCCTACCGATACCAGTCTTAGCCATTTAATCAAATATTAGCATGTAATTGTAGGTACAAACTACTTGATCTTGGTCCTAGAATTTAACGATTGTCCTGTCACAATCATGGTGGTCCTCCGAAAATCATAAGTAATCTAGTGGTTCACGGACAAAAAAGGTTGGGAATCTCTAGGATAACGTGATTGTTTTTGGTATTAAAAACGAGAAATACCCGAATTTTTCCGTGGTTTCACAGTCATCCTCATTTCCTTCATGGATGCGTCTGAAATTTCTCAACAAATGAAACTATTATAATACGGTACAGGATTCCCAACAGTCAATTAACATTTCTACTCTGCATTTGTCGAAAAGATCTAAGAACGACAGCCCTCAAAACAAACACCGCTCGCGTTATGGAAGTTTATGCTTTCTGTTGGGAATAAGGTGCTTTTGCCTAATGCATGTGCTTAACATTTCGCATTCTAAAGAACAAAAATTTCAACCCCCCCCCCTTCTTGAAGAAATCATGAGTACGACCTTGATTTACAGCTATAATAGGTTGGTCGCAAAGGGGTGCCTTTTCAAAGTCTTGCCTGAAAATTCAGGCACACTATGCTCTCTACGTATTTTAAAAGTAGGCCCTATCTTTCATTGCTGACTCGTTCTGACTTTCGTCACTGTACTATTAGTTGTGCTGTTAAAGTAAGGATCTAAAATACCTATATAATGGACTGACTGAAACTTGTAATTTCCGTTAAATACTCTACTACTTGTGCTGCTTGGCACGAAATCCACTTTATATTATTACATTGCAAAAGTACAATGTTACTTTAGCAACATTACAAAACATTAAATTATATTTCATTCTGAAAATACGTACCGTACCCTATATATAGGTACATCCTGTAACGACATCCTTTTTAACGAGGAAGAAAAACCCAGTCAAGTCACGTCCGTATTTCTTTTTGGCATTGCGAATACTTCACAGCGATCGGTGGTTCGGCACATTGAAAATATCTCAGAATAATGAACACTGGGTTGTCTTAAAATATAGTGGAAACTTGACACGGTTGCTAACCAATCATAATGGTCCTGTTATCTAGAGGAAATTTTGAATTCATCTATTGTAGTTGCAAGTCCCTTTGTTGATGGGACATGCTTTTGAAGTACTTCGAGGTACTAAATTGCTCTCGCCCAAGAGACTGAATCTCGAATGAGTAAATCGCTCGCTGAAACAATTCTAAATCCCTGTTTCAGTTGCTGGAAAGTGCAGATAATAATGGCTTCTAATTAACGATGAGCTTTCATTACACGGGATACTCGAGCACCATTATTTACGAACTTGATTATAAACTAAATACTGTCTCAGCTTCAGCTATACTATCCAGCGCAATCACATGCTGTACCGTATTACCATTCATCTCCCCCTCCCCCTCCCTCCCACCTTCCCCTCTAATCCGGCAATATAATCCATATTTATTGGCTGCAAGCGCACAGAGGGCTTTATAGCCTTGGTTGGCTTATTAATACAACAACAAAAAGTCAAGATTTATAGTATATAGATCTTCTGTCCTCTAAAGTCTAAAGTCTATGCGTAGATATGTAATTAGAGTTCTAACTTGCAATGTAATGCTACAAGGACTTTGATGGCATACGTGCTGGCAATAGAATGGACTATAACCGAAATTAGTGGGTTCGAATCCCGCCAAGCCCAGTTTTTCTAAATCCGCTAGTTTACGGTTATGACGAGGAGGTTTCCTCTTCAACATATCATTTAATGCCAGTATTATATACCAACGAAGTATTACTGCACCTATACTAATTTACAAAGAGGAAAGTATGTTCAGCATGTTGGTAGGCTACTGAAAAGTAGCCTAATTATGTTTGATCGTGATTTTGGTCAGAAACTCGTTCACTGGCATGAAATACGGTTCAGTTACCATAATTTGGTTAGTGGTCTACTACTAAACTTATTAAAATATTCATGAGCTCCATTATTAACTTGTGACAACTTGGTCATCATGGGAGTTTCACTCCATTACTAATTATTCAACGCAGGGAGGAAATTGGTAACATATCCTATATCCATTTCAAATTCCCTGGATATGTTCCCCTGACAAATCGCAGACTAAAATACTACCGTACCTAATTGTTAACATTTTATATTTTTATCTTCAGTTTCCACATGTACGAGTATAGTAGTGCTACAGACTCCGACTTTCACCCAATAGGTTGTTGGTTCGAGTCTCGCACTTGCTACCGTACATTTTCTGTATGTAAAGCAGGTGGTCTCACTGCCCTATGTTTAACCATACGTCACAGCAGGAAAATCACGGTATGTTGACTGAGACATACTGGCCAAGTACAATATAATGTTGATATGTTAATGTTGATAGTTAATAATATTGAGAATTATTATTATTGTTATTATTATTATTATTATTATTATTATTATAAGTGCTGTTACGCGGACAACAGTTATGTTACAAATGATATACGAAAGCTCTAACCATATATACCATATATATATACCATATATATATAACCATATTATATAATTTGTAAGGACTGTTGCTCAAATAACATGCCTCAATATATTGCAGCATTATGTGGTACCACGACTTTTAACTGACGAAAATATTTCATAAAAATACGCGCGAAATTCAAATCTTTTAAAAATAATGTCAATGTATCAGAGTCACCTCTGAAAATCGAAGACACCCCCTTTAACGGCATATAATAAGTGGCATTAAACGAACTTTTATTGAAGAGACAACCTCCTCGTTATAATCGAAATTAGAGGATTTAGAAAAACTATACTTGGTGAATGACAAGTCTGCTAAATCCTCAACTTAAATGCTCTTTTGAAACGATTCGAATTGCTAGACAGAATAGCACAGATATACAACTTTAGGCGGCAATTCCACCGACCTCGTTTTGCATAATGTACGTGACATTGGCGTGGTAGCAGACATTAAAGACTTATTAATGATGTCTGCTACCACGTCAATGTCACCTGCATTATGCAAAACGAGGTCGGTGGAATTGCCGCCTTAAGACGATGCCCCTGATAGGCATAGATAGTCGGCTCGAATCCCGCCAAGTTCAGATTTTTCAATTTCCTCTAATTTCGGTTAACATGCCTGATGAGTCAACTTATATATTTTTTATATTTATTTATTTATATTATTTATATTTTTTATATTATATATTTATATTATTTATATTAGCGCGATTTTCTGCTGTGATGTATTGTTAAAGTGTAGTTTACCAATATACCATTATATTGTAGATATGGTTCATTCTTTACACATTATATTGCAGTATCATATGGTATCTATAACACTCAGAGGCGGTCCCAGACCTCATAAAAGGGGGAGGCACTTTTTAAATTTTTTTTATGAAAATAGGGCTGAAACATTGGGGTTTTACGCATCTTCAGAGCAACAAGGGTTCTATATTACAGGGAATTAATAAAATAGTGCACAAAGGGGGTTCAGGGTCTCCCCCGGGAGAAATGTTTTGAAAAATAGGGCTGAAATATTGGGGTTTTACGCATTTTAAGAGCAATAAGGTTTCTATATTACAGGGAATTAATGAAATTGTGGACAAGGGGGCTTGGGGGTCTCCCCCGGGAGAAAATGTCAGGAAAACAGGGCTAAAATATTTGGGTTTTACGCATTTTCAGAGCAATAAGGGTCCCATATTACCGGGAATGAATAAAATTGTACAGAAGGGGGGCCCGGGGGTCTCCCCCGGGAGATTTTTTTTTAAAAATAGGGCAGAAATAGTGGGGTTTTACTCATTTTTAGTGCAGTTAACACTTGTATTTTAGAGGCAAAGAATAACTGCCTTCCAAAAGGGGGGGGGGGGCAATTGCCCGCAGTGCCGGTCGCTGCGTCCGCCTCTGATAACACTGACGTTTAGTTAACTTTGGTTGAAGAGGTAACCTCCCCATTATAACCGAAATTAGAGGATAGAGAAAAACTGGGCTTGGCGGTATTCGAACCCACTAATTTCGGTTATGGTCCATTCTATTACCAGCACGCCAAACTCATGAGCAATCTCATCCGCGCTGGCTGCACCATGGTACTACAATGGATCTCTGGACATGCTGATGTCCATGGAAATGAGGAAGCGGATAGACTCGCCAGAGAGGGAGCTGGTATGGAACAACCTGACAAACCCTTGACTCTAAGTGACTGCAAGAGGCATACCAAAGAATTCTTTCAGGGTAAGTGCGGGACAGCTCACAAGACCGACGCCGCTGGAAAAGCGTTTGAAAAACTATAGTGCAGAAGAAAGACAGGCCACCAAAGAACCTGCCCAGATACCAATCAGTGGTGAAATTTACGTTAACTACGGGTCATGACAATCTACAAAAACATCTTCACCGTATAGGTGTAGCAGCGGAGCCTTTCTGCTCTATATGCGACACCCGGGAAGAGATGGACGGAAAACACATTAAGACGTGCCCGGCTCTCGTCAGTAGCATAGGTTCACCAGATTATGTGTTGTATTGGGGTGCAAGAATGCTGATGGCGAAAGCCTAATGCTATGGTGTAATTTTAAAAAAAATACCAGCACGTAAACAAACATTCTGGTAGTCTGGTACTATGAGGTGTTATTGACACACGTCACACAGAATAGCTATTTTACAATGAGAGAGATAAATATGTCCTAATGCAATGGAAAAGTGCTCGGGAAAGTTTAAATAGGGGCAGTGCAATTGGAAATGCTGTCAGCAACAGAAGCGAATACACATAGGGCTGTAGGGGCCTCACTGTGGGATGTCCTCCAACTACTGTCAGCCCCGTATTTCCATTACGGTCACATTATTGCGTATAGAGGTCTGTAATAATTCAATTGGCTTTGCAGAAGCGCTTCCTGCCAATTTTTTCAACCGTCCCAATTTAGGATTAAGGCAGAGATTTCATTTTTAAGTAGATTCATCCATACCTATTGAGACGGCGACCAATGTTCGACTTCCGGAAAATTTCTTCACAACTTCTCATTTTATGACCCCCTGAGCTTAAATCCACCCCCCGTTCAAAATGTTGCATGTAAATAATTGTAAATTGCAGAACTTATGTATGTGTATATATATCGGATGAGGGGGCACTTCAGCTTTTATCCACTTATGTAAAAAAAAAAAAAACACGGATTATTATTATTATTGTTTTTTTCTTTCAATATATGCACCTTGTCCGGGGTTACTGGTCAAGGAAAAAAGTGAAGTGAAGTGATATATACAGTATATATATATATTTATTTTGCATTAATATAATTCCCTATAGCTGGTGGAGTAACCAGTTAGGGAAAAAAAAGAAAAAAAAATTATATATCTGTATAGCCTATATATGTACGTATACGTATACGCGTATGTACATACTGTATGTATGTCGATTTTAGGAAACACTGTGACTTCCGTAGATATTGTCCGATTTTGATGAAACGTGGCACAAATATTTATCATACAAATGTCTTGATCGAGTTTGTTAACCAGCGTGATCCGCCGTTTTGTTTCAAGATGGTGGCAGAGTATAAACTTATATATTTCATTTCTCAGTTAATATTGGTCGCAGATGAATGAAATAAAATATAAATTAAAGTTAATTCAATGTACTAATTTAATTTAATGGTAAATATGTACCATATCATACTGCAATGTATTATTATTGACATTGAAAATTTAGTAAACACTTCAAAAAAAGGAAACACACCAAAAATTTTGCACCGTGGAAAAATAAGATTAATTTGTTTATGGACCGGCGAAAGAAGGACCCTCCGAATCACCCTCCGCTCCTACGAAAATTCAAATCGCTTTGCTGGGTGGGAAACCGTTCCGGAAATGTTACTTCCCTCCCATACAGGAGTCTAATTGAGTCCTTTTTCCATCTGGTCCCAGGGATACTGGAAAACCGCCATTTCACAATTTTCAGCCATGCTGCCACATTAACTTGATTTCTCCTTGTCAAGGGTCCTATTTCAGTCAGTTATTATTTTTCACTTCACAATTTTACAGAAGGTAGAATTGCAATGACTTTATTCATTTCTTAATTACGTCCGATGATGAAATCAGTTCAATGAATGAATACTTGTCAACTTGTGTAATTCACAAATTGGCCTTGATTACACAATTTAATATTTCTTTGATTGATAATTTTCAGCCATTCTGCCACATTAACGTGATTGCTCCTTGTCAAGGGTCCTATTTCAGTCAGTTATTATTTTTCACTTCACAATTTTACAGAAGGTAGAATTGCAATGACTTTATTAATTTTTTTATTACGTCCGATGATGAAATCAGTGCAATGAATGAATACTTGTCTTGTCAACTTGTGTAATTCACAAATTGGCCTTGATTACTCAATTTAATATTTATTTGATTGATAATTTTCCCATGCAAACCCATATTTATTGGATTTTATGGGATTGGGATTTTTCTTTAAGTATGGGAAAATAAAATTTACGTTTTGGCACTTCCAAGAGCGGATCCAGTGGAAAATTTAGGGGGGGGGGGCACAAGTTGTATATGTAGGTGTGCAGCATATACCCCCAACCTCCCGAGAAATCGTTTTTATAATAGAGGAGGGAGGAAGCATCCCTCCTAAAACGTATACAGAACATGACACTCCCTGGACCCCGCCCCCGGGGAAGACTGAAAATGACACTCCCCAGAAAAATCGAAGAAGACATAAGGACTCTCGCCCTGAACAAAGAAGACGCTCTAAACAGAGTTGTTTGGAAACGCCGCTGCCATGCCGCCGACCATCCTTGAGGACAAAGGCGATATGTAAAAGTAAAAAGTAAGTAAAAAACATTTTTACTATTTTATGAATTTACTCATTGAGGGGGGGGGGGGTCACGACCCCCGTGGATCCGCCATTGGGCACATTGTGTAGCAAGGCCGTGCCCAGGTTTTGATTTGGGGGGGGGGGTCCAAATTTTTTTTTAACGTAATTTATTAATGGATGAATTCTTCAAACAATACAGGTTTATATTTTTAAAAAAAAATATTTCGGGGGAGGGGTCCGGACCCCTTGGACCACCCCCCTGGGCTCGGCCACATCGTGTAGTATTTGTTCTGACAATATGAGCTTCCAGCGTAATAGTAGTCATCTATTTTTGTCCTGTATCGTACGTCCATATGCATGGGATGATTGCTTGATTGCTTGATTTTGTATAAAATTGCTTAACATTATCTCAAATAATAAATTGAAGTCCGGAAAAAAATCAAGTTGCCCCATACTATGGGGTGGGGCCGTTGAGAGAATCAGTGGGTCTTTGGCCAGAGAGCAATTTATTTGCGACTGCTTACAATAAGGGTGACTTACTGGATAAACAGGTTTTCCGTTTTCTTCGCGACCCTCCGTGAGAAACTTTTGAAAGCATAAAGATCTAAAATTCACGTTTTCTCACCATTTTTATCTTAAGAGGACACGTAGAAAATTAGCAACCCAAATTTTTTTGTTTTTATTGACTTTTTATTTTTTAATTAATTAACAAAGCAAGTTATTAAAGATTTGGCTCATGTAAGTAAATTTAATGTTCTGTATTTTGATACATGATATGTACGGTACCTCTTTCTAACACAGATTGAACACAATTATTGAATTTGATTTTTACAAAAAACGTTTGGATAATCACGAGGACAGTTCAAGAACTGTGGCCAATTGGTGTAAGTGAAGGACTTATATCGAAATGTAGAGGAGCATTTCGGCTAATTTAACGGGTATTTTTGACAGCTCCACGTTAGATATTTCCTGTGAAAATCGACTTTGTACAAAAACACGTAGTGGGGGTCGTCTTAACCGCTGGACCACATGCCCGACAATAAGAGTAATGTTGATGTTATATGCTTATATGCTCGTATTGACATGATTCGTATTGCTAGACAGGTTAGCACAGCTCCACAACTATCTAACCGAACACGTCGGTGAGCTTTATGCCATAAAGGCAATGCTTTATCCATTATATTGCATAGATAGTATAGATACATTGAAAGGGAGTATATATTGCAGTACTTTTTAAGTACTTTGAATTTGACTTTGGAAATTTGACCCAAAAGATTGTCGGTTCTAGTGGTCTGACGTGTGGCATTTCCTGAGAATTTAAATTTTATGATAACTAATATATTTATGATTATTTCATTTTCTTTATAATCTCCCCAATACAATAATTAATAATATTAATGTAATTAAAAAATATTTATAAAATCTCTAATACAATAGTATTTTCTTAGTGGGCCCCAACCTCACTCCTGGGCCTCAGGCTATTGACCCGAATGGCCCTCACTGCGGCCCTGATTGCAGGTGAATGATTGGAGCCGCCTTAAATATGTAGTATATACAAAGTATATTAAGAGAAAAAATAAAAAAAACTAGAAATTGTTTGGGGCATTATTGCATAGAAAACGCCGCTTGAGTCTCAGCAGTAAATGTAGGAGAATGCGATAGGCGCACACCCCCTGCTGATGTTTTCTCACCCCCATCTAAGCAGTACAAGCCGCCTCCTACAGCTGTTCTTCATGACCTACTAACCCTCTCGTCAACTCTTTTCCATCGTCACTGCTGAATAATTGCTCGAACACACCCTTAAACTGGAAAATTGATGGAGAAAGGAGAGAGGCGCTGTGTACAGAATCAATATAAAAATCAACAGAAAATTTCCTCACTTTCTAGCTAATGAACAGCTACAGTATCTCATTCACTCATTGAATAAGGATTTTCAGAATTCTAAGGTATGTGTTAATTAATGCTTGAAATTCTATTTTTGCTTTCCAATTTATAAGGAGTATAAGGAAAGCTTTGTGACGGTCTAAATTTTCGATTCCGAGATTTCAACGGAATTACACGTTTTGAGGTCCCAGGAACCAAAAAATTTACGAAATGTCTGTCTGTCAGTCTGTGTGTCTGTCTGTCTGTTCATCGATTTCCGGGCAAACTACTCGGTCAATTATGATGAAATTCGGCATGTAGGTTCACAAAAATCATACCTCAGGACCATTTTATTTTGGGCTAACTCAATTTGGGGGGGGGGGGGGTTTATTCTCAAAAAACTCGAAAAAAAGTCTAAAAATATTATTTCTCAAAAACGGCTCCAATGATTTCTTTTAAATTCACAAATATTGTAGTCGTCTTTAATGTTTACAAAATGCGGGGGGTCACTTGCCCCCTGATAGTTTGCTTCTGGGGGTAAAAAAATAAAAATAAATTTTAATAAAAAATGACTAAAAAATAATTTTTCGGCGAAACCTTTCTATCGATGATTTCTACCTTCAGGTATGTTTTAGGTGTTAAATTGAGTAACGAAACCGGACAGATTACTTTCCCAAAAAACTATTTGGTTTTTCCAAAAAAATGTTTTTTTGAAAAAAAAATTATAGAAAATTCACGCTCAAATGCATTGCGTGCTCTGCCATTATTGCTGTGGGGTAATGTGTTGGTATGACCTATCTAGAATATACCTCACCTCCAGTGACGTTAGATGGACAACCCCCCCCCCCCCCCCCGAGATTTCGGAAATTTAACAATAGGAAAATTATTTACCATGAAATTACTCATTTTTTCTATCTACTAATTTTGATAAATTTGAAAGCATGTTCGAGTAAACTCGGACCGGTTCTTTTTGACGTGACAACGTCTAATAAATCGATGAGCGCTGGTTGGAATACTAGGTGCATGTACGAAAAGTGTGATGTTAATGGGTGACACGGGTCAGTAACGCGGGTTTAAAGCAACTTTTTGGGCAGATGTAGAAATTATAGCCATGTCTTCGTCTAGTCTTCCTCTTTTAGGCCATGCTATATTTGTTGTGATAGTGCAAAGGGTTCGACTTTGGGGGGAGGAAACGTGAGGGGGTGCGCCCAAATGTGCCGATTTTCAGCGAAAATAGGCCTTTTTCGGCCGCGTTTTGGGGGTGTTAGACTGTTAGTATCAATTTGAAAACTTCAATTTACTTTAGTTCGTTTCCACCTTTCTTACTCTTTCCAGACATATATTCAGTTTTACTATCCGTCTCTTCCTTCAGGCTCAGTTGAGTGGGTAATCCAACCGTGTTTTGGTGGAAAACAGGTTCAAAGGGTACTTTTCAATTTACATGCATAGAGTAAAAACATTCCACAGCCTGCAATTTTCAACCGAAATTAATTTTTAATATCTCATAAGAAGTAGTATGAAATAAGGTTTCAAATAAGTATAAATACGTATTTTCAAATTTACCCCTTCACCCTTTAAATACGAGTGGAACACAAAATTAGTAAACTGAGACGCATTTCCAGCAATCCCATTTGAATTGCATGGGCGGGCTTAAAGAAATATTTTGGGCAGATGTAGAAGACCTATCTTAATTTACATGATTTCCATGTCTTCATCTATTCTTCCTCTTTCAGGCCATGCTATATTTGTGGTGATCAAGCAAGGGGTTTGGCTTTGGGGGTGTGAAACGTTAGGGGGTGCGCACGATTTTCGACAAAAATCGGCCTCTTTCGGCCGCGTTATTATCCATTTAAAAAATGCAAACTACTTAAGGGCTTTTCCACATTTCTTTCTCATTTCTTTCTCTTTCCAGCCATATATTATTTATGAAAGATTTTGAAATTTAGGCGTTGTCATCACGTTAGACTATCGTCCGTAAACTGACTTACAGACAACCATTTTTTTAATTAAGGCGCGTGACCCTTCCAAAATTTATGGTATAGGCAATAATATCAGGTTTGCTAGTTCAGTAGCCCTTCGGGACTTAAGCTTGTTAAGACGTTTTTAATTTTCTTCAAAGAAAAATAACAGGTGCAAAGGATGGACGAGAATAGGACCTCCTCGAGGTGAAAAGGTAGAAGACCCATTGGCAGACCGAGGACAACCCTCGAGGAATGGATTGAACAACTCGCTGGAGCAAGAGGGAAAACAATGGCCGAGTTCAAGGCGTTAGCGTCCGACCGGGGCGGGTTCAAGAAATGGGAACGGGGCGACCCCCTCACGCTGTACTAAGAGGGAAGAGGAATAAGAAAAAAAAAGAAATCGAAATTTAATTTCTTGTTAAACAGCCTTTGAGAGTACATTTGGGTAACTTAGGCGGAATGCTTTTTCCATCCAGTATGAAGGCGGCGAGTTAGAATTCTTATGATGACCGAAGCGAAAAAGACACTTAGCTGAACTAAAGATGAAAGGCTCAGTGAAATTCAAGGGGGCGGGAATAGGATAATCCCATTGTGTGATGGCTTTCAAAAGGTCACATTTTGTGATGGATGCTTTCACGACTAACTTGTACAGGAATAAGCTACCACCTCTAGGTCCTACGCGTACCAGGCTAACTTATTACCCGGGTTAAAAATGTAAACAAAGGATTTTAAGTTATTGAATGCAAAATATTATATTTTAAAATAAATTATATCTTAATAAATATTACATAAACACTAAAAAAACACAACCGGTTTCGACCTTATGTCATTGTCAAGTTGAAATCGGTCGTGTCTTCTAGTGTTTTATGTAATATTTACTAAGATATCGTAATTTATTTAAAAATATACATTCAAAATATTATAGAGTTAAAAAGGAAACGATTTTACGGGTATTTATGCAAAATGTTATTCTGAAATTTGTTTGTTTACATTTTTTACCCCAGGGATGAGTTAAAATATAGTAAGACTACGCTGAGTTGAGTCAAACGTCACAGCAAAAAAATCACGGTAAGTTGACTAAGGCATATGGGTGTAATAATATTTCCAATAAATAAATAAATAAAAACATCTCAACCTTGCGTGTATATGCCATTCAACAACGGAGTCATTTGTGAGGCTATTAACTATTGATGTGTTTCCGTTTATTATAATATTTAATTATTTATTAATCCGGTTATTCGATATTGTTTCGAAATTATGGAAATAAAGATAAATATAAAAATATTAAGCTCTCCGGAAACCCTTCTCCGTAGTTCCGTGTCTTTCAAGTTGAGCTTCCTCCAGCATATGCTACACAACATTTTGGAATAAAGAAAGCAAAATATGAATGTGTGGCTGGGGCTCCCCACATCGTTACGGACATGGTACCTCACTTCCGCCCCCCGTTCGTTTTCCATTCCATAAACTTTCGGTCGCCTGCAAAATACAGGAATTGGTTTATCACATTTCATGACATCCGTAAAATGGATCATATATCCATTTTTCTTGTTTTTTAGCTGCACTGTAGTAACAATATTTTATCAGTATTTTCTGAAAAGCAACCCCCTTAAAATGGTATTGTAGCTACTATGTTTTTTTCTTTAGATTACCGTACCTTTTCTTGCATAATATTACCCCCTCTTGCATATAATCTTTGTAGTTAAATACAACAGTTCTTGCTCTGCAGTGTTTCTTCTTACATTAATATACGGTAATATACTAGGTAAATAGGTAATATAATTCCAAAATTTAGTAGTACAGTGTGTTTCAACAATTTTCTTTACCGCAAGGAATGCAATATCGATATAGGCACTGGGGAGTTATTTTTTTTTTTCTTAGCCTGACATAGTACTGTACATGTACATAGTACATAGTGCCCTCATTGTGCAATTGCAGCTATGCGACCTTTACCGTTATCATACATAGCTTATTCGGGGTTTTACTTAAATATATAAAGAAAAACAGTATTGTCAGCTTGTAAACTAATTTTATTGACATTTATTTATATTATTTAATAGGCCAAAAGTCAGATATATTCTTTAAAATTCGCACAAATAGCTGTCGACCACTGTCCTAATTCCCCTCCACTTGTAGGCTATGGTAAGCCTTCCTTCCACTAAAAAATCAACCGCACTTTCTTTTTACCGACAACACCAGCTAACTCTAGGAAATTCATGTTTAAGAAGTAACAGACAGAAACGTACTGTGGCGATTATTTTTAATTAAAAATTTAAACAAGATAATTTTACAATGGAAAGTATTATTAAAAATTGTTTTGTTTAAATTTTTAACCCCAAGAATAATGTAATACTATTCGCTTTAGTAGACCCGCTGAATCGGAATAATAACGAATGCACAGTATTAAGCCATGATCTAACATGCAGCGATTGCCTCTAACACCATTACAGCTGTGTGGGATGATAACGGACAAGATCCCGGCTTTGATATTACATTTATATATGTTTGGAAGTGATAAATGATGAAAATGAAAAATGAAAATGAAAATCGTATATTTATATACATAAGTGTACAATTAATAATAAGGTAGTTTTACAATAATTGTGAAGGGGGGATCCCAAAGGAATGGTTCCCGTGGCACTACAAATCTTGTGAAACCCATTTAAGGGCTCAATCTAATTGCCTCGTCGACGAGAAATGCTCAATGAGCAGAAGAGGCAAACAGTCCAACACTATGGTTATGACAGATTTCATTATTAGGTATGGTTACCGGTTTAATTTGCTGTTGTAGTCGAGGTAAGTCCCTCCAAAGTGGCAAAACATTCCCCTCTATAAAATGCCACGGTTTGCACGGGAATTTGCCGCCCCTAGGCTACAGGTCAGCCCCCCCTCCCACTATTTTCAAGTAGATATATTCAATTCGACGCTTTACTACCCCATCGGCATAACATTTCACATTATCCTACGCTTTCATTCTATGTAGGATTTATAGCATGACGCTGTTAATGAACCAGACTTAAACTGAAAGAAAAATATTATACAGTGCGATAAATATGCACCTACAGTACATATCGTACCTATGGGCAACAGCCACAGCCCAAAAAGTGTTCCATACGACTTTTCAATCAAAAATTCTATGACCTCTAGGGTATTGGTTTCCATAGGTACTTCTAATGCCGTGGCCCACTTTTAAAGAAGACAATTGTCCATGGCCCCCTACCCAGATTACATGAAAATAAACCAATAACAAATTTAATTGCCGCGTTTTTAATACGGAAAATGTGGGTGCATTTCACTGACAAGTGTTTTGCTGTTGAAACGAATATTTTGTGAATTAATAACCACTCTCAGCTCCCCATTTAAAAGTAATTTTGTTTCGGCTCTTCGATTTCAACCAAAGAGGCGTCATGGACCGCGTTCATTCAGGTATGATGCCGGAAATAGAATCATTACTTTTGGAGTCTTATCTCCCATGTCCCAATGTTGGAATGTTATATGGTATAATATATGTATAATACATATAATATTATATGGTATAATGCCCTACATTTCCCGAATGTTATAAATATTTCCTCCCGAGGTCCTATGGCTTCCCTGAAGGGGTGCTGTGGCCGACTGTGGGCCATGGCCTACAGTTTGAGAACCACTGCTCTAGGCAGCCCAGAAATGTTTCCTAAGGCGCCCATTCCACCGACCGGCTAGGGCTATTTACAAAACGGTGACGTGGTAGCAGACATTCAAGACTTAGGTGGCGTTTCCACCGACCTCGCATTGCAGAATGCAAATGACATTGACGGAAATTAGAATTTTTCTTTTTATATAGAAATCTATTAAAATGTTTGTACTTAACATATCCCATGACGCCATTTTTTAATTTTAGTTTGTTTGTGATTTTACTGTATGATCATTGATCAATTTTAACTATATGGCATAGAGGAAAATAAACATTTCCGTCAATTCTGCAATGCGAGGCCGATGGAAACCCCGCCTAAGTCTTGAATGTCTGCTACCACGTCACCGTTTTTGTAAATAGCCCTAGCCGGTCGGTGGAATGGGCGCCTTACCAGGCAGGTCTACAAGATTCTATAATCTTTAAAATTACAAGGACGGCCTGTCATGTTTGTACGTTGGGTCAGCGCGACATAGTGTTTCAGGCTTGCCAATTCCTATTTAATCCTATCCAGAAAATACCTTCCGGTCGTTTAAGTTAATAATAGTTGTAATTCAATACTTATTAACATCTTATAATACTAACCTAGCAACTAAGACAGAACTCATCACGGGCCACATGGCCTATAGGGTTCATTTTCTAATTTGTATATTTTGTATTGTATTCTTAATTTTGAATATATTGATTGATTGAATACATAATACAATGCTACAAAATTATAGTGTACGCGGTATGGATTCAGAAAGAATCTAATGCTAACACGGATAGGCTATATATACAGTACCGGTATTAATTAGTGTAGAATGCCTCTCTACTCAGACTTATAGGTGCCGAAAAATATTAAAGTCTTCAAAAGTGTTGAAAACCAGCTATCGTGAAAGTAGATGAAACTTACCAGCGATTTTCGAGTCATAAGCCACACCTACGCCGCACACCTCGTTGTCCCTAGCTGCGGCAACTTCCCCTGCACACCTTGTCCCATGGCTGAAAAACAGAGATACCAACATAACAACCTATTATCATCAACGATAATAAAATATAATAGATGGCGCCAAACTATAAGTATTACCAATATCGGTGAAACGCAGGGCTAGACCACGAACGCGAATATATTATTTTTTTAAATCATTTTGCATGGGACATTTTTTGTAATACTTTATTCATGATTCTGTTGAAACCTACAATACTGTAGCCTACTCCGGAGAAGTGCAAGCTACTAACTAGGCTAACTTTGTTTCTTCACAAAATGACTTCTTTATATCATTTGGCTAAAGGCGCGGATCTAGAATGAGGCCAAGGAGGGGGGTAAGATTAAATACGGACATTTTTTGAAAAATAGGGCTGAAATATTGGGGTTTTATGCATTTTCAGAGCAATAAGGGTTCTATATATTATAGGCAATTAATATAATCGAGCACAAGGGGGCCCCGGGGGTCTCCCCCCGGATAAAATGTGTGAAACATAAGACTGAAATAGTGGGGTTTTACGAATTTTGAGGAACCTAATGGGGGGGGGAGATCTATTGTGTGTAATAAATTATTTATAAAAAATTTTCTGCACTGTTATTCATTGTTATCTTATCACCAAAGAAAACGTTAGTCCCAAAATTCAATTCAAATATAACTTCAAAATGAGGTACCTACCTCGAGTTACCATATAAGAGAACTTTAATTCCTATAAAATAAAGTAGATAGATTGCGAATTAAAAGGGGTGTAACTCAACTTACTCTAATTTGCATTTCGCACTTGAAATTAACGAGTGCTTTTATGCCACCTTTTTATGCCACAATGCATACGCAGTATATGCCAAAACACAACGCAAAGTAGGGTACCGTAACTTGTAGCCTATGCACTTGAATTTATTTTTTTTTCTCGCGAAAAGTATCGTATGTAGGCCTGATAATTTTTTCTGAAATATGTATAATTTACAAAAATTATGAATCCATAATTTCATCCATAATCATATTTTTCTCCTGAACTGAGGAGTTGTTATAAAAATATGCTAACAAATGTTCAAATATCGTACAATATTATCTTACGCATTTTGTCAATATTAATTTATATCTAGTTGTCATAGTTTGCACTTGTATACTACTATATGAGGAGGCTGCTTACAAACATGGCCAACTCCAAGTTGTAGAATTTTTCAGGAGAGCGGATTTACTGTAGAAAATTGCATCAAGTTTATAGCTAATCCTAGACTTCTCAGCGCTTCTGTGCGCAATCTGGCTGATTTTGTTACTTTATTTTACAACGTGTAGGTGGACATTAAAATTTTCTGCAAGGTCGGATCAAAACCCCATTTTTTGAAAAAATGGAGTTGGCCACGTTTGTAACCAAGCTCCTCATATGCAACAGTCTGCCATGTGAAAAATTTCCAAAATTAAATTCCTATTCCCATAGTATCTTTGCAGACACCTTGGCAACCATTATTTGTCACGATAATTATTCTCTGGGTAAACTTTTTAGAAGAAAATAGTACTGACTTACTGTGCCACCCCCACAGTGGAGTGAGGACAAGAGTGTTTCTTTCAGTTTCACATGACGTTGACCCGAGAACTAGGGGGTGGAATCTTATTATCTCATTCAGTGCGTGGGTATGCCCCCCCCCCTACATAAAATATGTGAGTAATAGTGAGCATATAAATTTTATACTTCACTAGACACAAGATAGCTCCCATGGTTATCTGGAAATCCTAGGCGAGAAGTTATATATCTATAATAATAATTAATTTAGGAAAATGAAATATTAATAACATTATTCAAGCAATGTCGAAATGAGCACTGTTATATGTATTCATTTATAAACTATGTAGGTACTGTTGTATCTCATATCTGATAGAATGATAACATACCGAAGTAACCTACCGTACCAAACGTTAAAGGTTTTGCGCCAAATTTGCAATATTGATTTAAAATTAATTTATAAGTAATGGTCCATTAAGTCCTATGCACGAAAGTTTCGCTACTGTTTTTGTTCTATAGCATGCCTACCAAAAAGGTAAGAAATATATACAATATTATCTAAGTACTCTACTATTATTCTTTTATTAACTTTTGTTTAAAATCTATTGATAGGTTTACCCTAAGACAGACTTAGCATAGAACGAATGAAGTTACTTGAAACATTTTAAGATATTTCGAGAGTACGATGACTTGGGCATATAAATAATAAATAATAATTTATTGTTTTATTACTAAGCCAACCTAGCAGAGTTAGGGCTTTAAAGCCCTCTCTTACATTCAACTAGGAAAGTCCGGGACTAGAGGTGGGGCGTTACTTCTGTCACTGTGATTTATCACCGTGACTACGATGGTCACTGCAACCACCCGTTCCTACCCCAAAAAAAATTCTGGTGATTTGAGTCACTGTCACCGATTTAGGCTATATTTTAAATAGCTTTGTTTCTAATACTCTGATAGTCGCATGCAAGAGCAAGTAACTCGCTCAGGTTTAGGCTCTGCACTAGGCAGTCTTAAGCGAAATTCCCCGAAATGCTTTCCGATCGTCTCACGTAAGCTAAACATAAGGTATGCCCGAGGCTGTCACCGTGACTGCTCCATAACTGGCTAGCTTTTATATATATATTATATTCCTATATATTACTACTTTTTAAATTTCTTAGCATAACAAAACAAAAGAATAACCGAATTTAATTGTTCAGCGAAAGGAATAAGTCTATGTAACTTGTATAAATCACTTTCAAGTAAGAGAAGTGACAGTGACTTTTGATTACTCATACCAAGATGTACCAAGATTACTTATATAGTACGAACAAAAGCAGTCACTCCAGTGACAGAAATCACCAGTATTTGTATCAGTGACTGTCGAGTCACTGTCACCGGTCACTGTTGCTCCTGGAAATATCTGTCACGCCCCACCTCTATCCGGGACCGCCTGCTTTACATGCCCTTTACATCACCTTGCGGGTGAAGTCCACACCATTACTCTACATGTCCTGACAATATCTTGTCTAGAGCGCGTATGGCCCACGTATGGCGCCCATTCCACATACGTACATCGTCAATGAAAATCATGAAATTGAAGGACATTTCAATTTTACTCTATGCCATTGTTAAAATTGATCAATGATCAATTGATCATAGAGTAAAAATCACAAACAATGAAACAAACAATCTAAAATTAAAAAATGGCGTCATGGGATATGACAAGTACAACTATTTTAATTGATTTCTCTAAAAAGAAAGCATTTCTGTATAAAAATTATAATAAGGTTTAAATAATAAGGCGACGAAGAAAACAAATGCAATTTCAAGAAACAAATGCAAACAAATTTCAAAAATTAGGCGCATACGCTTCAATTGAAAATTGTCAATTTTTGAAAAAACATATGGAATGGCCCCCATCAATGAGAAATTGAAATGTCCTTCAATTTCATAATTTTCATTGACGTTGTACGTATGTGGAATGGGCGCCTATAAGTTCACGCGATGTAGTGTCCATCAATGAATGCCTAATTTGAAACCTCATTTAAGCCTTGCCACCATTTAGCACCTGATTGGTTAATACCCCCTACCGCCAATTATTGTAATATTATTTTGACTTGTTTTAATGATGTAAATTATTATATTATATTGTATTTATTTATTGCTTTCCTATTTTATTGATTTATTATTCATCACCTGATTCATTTTACAACAAAGACAAAGTGGTCTGTGGTCCAATTACGTAGAATATCATTAATGCCTGATTTGTGGTTTGAACGTGGTGATAGACGCCTGCCAGTACTCAACATCAACTACCCCCACACTCAAATCTGCTGCCACATCATTCTTCCTCCCCCTCGTTCCTATTTACCCCTAGAGGTGTCTGTATCGCGTGGACATGACATATGTAAATAACAGTCTACCTCACCGGGTAATTTATTTTAAATTTTAATTTTATCTGACATTCGCAGCTTCTAGAGCACTAGAGCAAATATGTTAATCTACCTATATACATGCATTATATTGAACATTTGAACACATCACTGTCTATGTGTTTATACGCCATGCGATCGGAGACGTGTCGTAACTCGACACAAGTACCTATTAGGTAACTTAGTGAGGCGACTGAAGAGGTCAATCGGATACATTCATTGAATTGTTTGTATGCGATTAACCTTAAAAAAAAAAAATGTACTGTCCTGTATACTGTATGCACTGTATGTCCTTTTGAGTCACCATAACATGTTTGTGGTCATCAGCGATTGCTACCTATTTAGGGTATTACTTAGCACGAGTTTGCTGGAAGGATGAGTTGGAAACTGACCTTCGGGAGTTGGGAGTCCGTGGATGGGGGAGGTGACGAGATGACTGGAGGAACGTTGTCGAGCAGGTCAAAGCTCATCAAGGACTGTAAAACCGCCAGAAGCAGAAGATGATTGAGCACGAGTATTTTTACTCACTTACGAGTACCACGAACGACAAAAATGGCCCATATTAATCTAATTGAATCAATTGAATGTTGCCTTGTCCCACGAGTTTCTTAAATGTGACTTAATACGTTTCAACGATGAAAACGTTCTGAAAAGTTTGCTGTTTTGCTAAAGTTGGGGGGGGGTTCAGACTAAGCTACGCCACTGGGGCCTACGGGAAGCATCGAGTCAAAAATCAAAATATATACTGCATAGCCTATATATAGTTGGCGGGAAGTCATTATACACTCCATGTCACTCCTCTCTGCACGGTACCTGCTCCGACTCATTCATATTATTTTAAAGTCTAATTTGAAATGGAAAGCGCTGTGCATTATTGATGCCCCCGGAGAACATAGAAAACCTTTAAAACTGTATTTACCTAAGCTTCAAATATGTAAATTCTCCAGGGGTTTCATCTTTTAAGGATTTAAGCACTGAAAATTGAGTAACTGGCATTGACTTTTATACTTGAATAGACTTAAGTTACGTATTGTACTTCAGTAGTATAGTACCGTACATCATAAAATTCCCACCAACGGCCTTACCATGCTGATTTTAAGAGAGCAGACTGCGGCAATTTGGTAGTGTGCACAGCGTTGGCAGGGGAACATGGTGGGACATGATAACGCGCTGAGACCAATGACATAGTAAAACTATAGACTCATCGTAAACATTCGGGTTGAAGCCGCTTGACTTCGGCTATTTCCGTAGTATAGGACCAGATTGAGCCTTTTGCCATTTGATACCATGTTAACATTTTATTTTTTATTTCATTATTTAAAGATTATTTAGAACGGAAAATCATGCCAGCTAACCAGCAATATTTTTATGCAGAACTTGGAGTACTTTTAATTTAAATTTTAAACAATATATATAATAAATGTAAACAATAAATATAATTATATATGAAACAACAAAGAAAACTATAAAGAAAACATATAATAAAACTATTAAATTTGAATTTCCCGCCAAAATGCACCTATGAGGGGGCGTGGTCGTGGCTTCAGTCCTCCAGCACAGCCGAAATACGACATGGTGGCTCCATAGTTTTATTAGCTCCATGGCTGAGACTATACCAGTAGTCTTCGTGCGTGTTGAGTCCCGGTCACCTCCGATTTAATCGTGTGACTTTACCATGTTCCCCAATTGGTTCGGAATCCACTATAATCAGGAGGTCCACCCTGTCAGTCAACTCCCCTTCCCACCGAGGTGAAGGAGTCTGCCCTTAGGGTGCCTCAACTTAATAAACAGACTCACTACCCCCGCCACGCTGACAGGGTCGCTTAAAGCAGAAATGCTGAAAGCAGGGGTTGGAAACAACATAATAAAATTCCTCCTAGATCGGTGTCTTTTAAATGTTATCGTAGCATATGCCTTATTTTTCTCAGGATTATTGTGCTGTACGAGTAGTTGGATATTGTCAGTGTGAGTATTGCACCAAGTGTCATTGTTACATAAATGCACATTATGTAATTATTATACACCATTTGCCTTGTTTTCGAGGTAAAACACGTCTAATGGGGATGTACTCATGGATTCAAGTTCCAACAACCGCTATTATATTCGCGATGTACCTACAATAATAATCTATTATAATGTTTACTCCCTGAGAACAAGCCTACATTTAAGTTACAATACGGTAAATTATTGCACAATAGTTAATAATTTGCCAAACTCATGCTAAATATTTTTGCATTTTCACTGCAGCAAAGGGGCACGATAGACTCGCTCACCGTTACAAAATGAGTGTCCACTCTCAGCATCCCGATCATGGCGATTTGGAATTATTATAATACCGGGGTTTTTTCAATTGTTTAAACAAATAAGGGCAAAATGCGCGGGTAATTCAAATTGATAAATTAATATTTTTGGTGAGTTTTTAATTTTTTCTCAATTAGATGTAGACACATTTATTAAAATTCTTATTATATTTCAAAATTCTATCTGTACATTTTAATGTTTATTAGTATTTCCTTCAATAATAAACAATTCCTATCTATTCTCTTGTACACTAATAAATTTATTAATTTGAATTTCTCTCGCATATTTTAACGTCGTCACGTGACACCTTACTAATCGATGCGGTATTAAAAAATAAACCCGGGTATTATAATAACCCCAAATCGCCATGATCGGGCTGCAGATAGACAATAAGGGGTTGCCTTGAATGAAGACAAGAAACAGGGAAATAATGTAGCAAGTGATATACAGTCAGATACGGTATATAGTATTTTGCTACAAGTACAATACAACTAATAATGGAAACTTGGAAACTAATTAAATTGTTTATTGCGCTATTTCCCTCGGGGTTGGCTATTCGTTTCACATGAAGCTTAACTGTATCGCAGTTAATGAATAACTTGTTCGCATAATTACAGTACTTAAGTTTTCAACGAACTGAGCAGCACAAACCAAGCCATCCGATTATCGATCATGGGCTTATCCTGCTTGGAACGGAAACTAAAATTAAATGGATTTTGTAGGTAACTCAGCGGAGGCAACGCGTATTTTTCTTGCTTGTGACTTAGCCTACTAAAAGGCAAATAATGTTTTTAATATAATAAGAAAAATATTATAATGTTTTAGGGAGATTCATTTCAAGGGGAAAATTTAGGGGGGGGGGGTCACAAGTTGTATGTAAGTTTAAAAGGTAATTTGTTTGTTGAAAAGTTGAGTTTTATTCAATTTGTATAATTTTTTTTATTATCTTATGAATTTACTCATTTAAGAGTCATGACCCCCCTGACCCCCCTGTGAATCCGCCGATGATTCATCTACCTATTGAGATGGCGACCAAATGAAAATATTCGAAAATTGCTTCGGAGGGCGTGTAAAGCAGGCGGTCCTGGGCCTTCCTAGTTGAGTGTAAGAGAGGGCTATATAGCCCTAACTCCGCTAGGTTGGCTTAGTAATAGAACAAAAAAGTCCTTATTTATTTATTTATTTTAAAACCATCATTCGTTCAAAATGTTACATACAGTATATAGGTATATTATATATGTACGTATGTACTGTATGTATGTCTGTATTTATTTATTTATGTACATTTATATATATCGATTTTAGGAAACACTCTAACTTCCGTTTTATCCGATTTTGATGAAACTTGGCACAAAAATTGATCATACAAATGTCTTGATCGAGTTCGTTAGCCAGCTAGATCCAATGTTTGGTTACAAGATGGCGGCCGATTGAAACCTTATATAATTCATATCTCAGTTAGTATTAGTCGCAGAGGAATGAAATAAAATCTGACTGAAATTATTATTATCTACGATAATGGTTATTAACACGTTTTACGACAAATCAACCATTTTGAGATGGCGTCCAGTCAAAGTGAAAATAATTTGTGAAGTAAAGTTCATAGTCGGCATTGTGGTTCGAATTTCGAAACACAAGAGTGTTTTGTGTGTTATGTTGTGTTCGGGAAAATAATGAAGTATTTTTTATTTTATATTCCATACATAATGTATGTAGCGTAGAGGAAAAGCAGGGTCTGCGGAATCTCACTACACCTGCAGCCTGATCGAGGCGATTATAATACCGGTATTTATTTAATAAATAAATAAATGGTAAACAAGATAATTTTATAATGATAAAGTGAAAGTGCTATTCAAAATTTGTTTGTTTACAGTTATAATCCTAGGGTATTTATTTAACCCCGGTATTATAATCGCCTCGATCAGGCTGCTGATAAATATACGTTAGCATAAGGAAGCATTGTGATGGTTTTCGAGTTCGATATTTCGAAGGATTTACGCGTTTTGAGGTCTCAGGAACCAAAAAAAGTGAGTTTTACGAAATGTCTGTCTGTCGGTCTGCCTGTTGGTCTGTCTGTTTGTATAGATTAACCCAATTTTTGGGGTTTTGCCCAAACTCTTTCCTTTTCTTTTTCAAAAACGGCTCCAACGATTTTCTTTAAACTCACAGATTGTATTAGTTATTAATGTTTTTTTTTTTTTTTTAATTACACCATAGCACTAGGCTTCCGCCATCAGCTTTCCTGCAGCCCAATACAACACATAATCTGGTGAACCTCTGCTACTGACAAGAGCCTGGCACGTCTTAAGATGATTTCCGTCCATCTCTTCCCGAGTTATTAATGTAAACAACATAGGCACAGCCTGTCTTTTCCTGCTGTAACCATATCATTGGTCATGGCTTCATGGACATGGCAAAATCAAACCACATGAGAATTTTTCTCTGAATAATCCAAATTATGGCTACATTCAGAAGCCCGTATTCTCTAACATGATGCTTTACAGGGGCTATGTAATCCTGTCCCACTGCAGCAATGGAGATAGTACTGGGCTTCCCACCCCTCCATGTTGCAGTGGAAACTTCTGCAGAAATGGCATTACTAGGAGTGGAAGGGCAATTAAGAGAGACTCAGCCTCTCTGACTACGTCTGACCACTGCCTGGATATGCCAAGCGATAGAATCCATCCAAAATACTGTTTTAGGAGGGAATTCGAAACTATATTAGGGACAATGAAAGAATGCTGCGAATCAGCAGGAATTCTCAATAGTCACACAATCAAGTGGTATACTGATGGCTCTAGGCTAGGAAGTACCAAACCAAGAACAGGCCTTGGCGTCTTTGGTCCTGGGGTTAAATATCTGGAGTCTCTTAGGGAGACAACTATAGTCTTGCAGATTCTGCAATGAAGGTGCGGAGGACCTGCGATGCGATGCGATGCAATCGCACGAAGAAGAGCAGCATGCTCGGAAAGCTTGCAGTTACATGTAAAAGACCTACCACTTCTGAATCCCCTCAAGATCCTGGCTCTCGTGAGGGAGATAGGCCTCGAGAAAGTGATGTAGAAGTGATGTAGATACTTTGTTGTAGGGGGCACAATAGGCCAATAGGCTTAAGTGCACACAGGTAACACCTGTACCCCAACTTATATATAAAAAAAAAAAAAAAAAACAACAACATAGGCCCCTTGATAGTTTGGTTCTGGGGGGGGGGGGGATAATTATGACTCAATTTTCATGAAAAATTACTAGAAAATATTTTTTTTACGGAACCTTTCTATCGATGCTTTGCAACTTAAGATATGTTTTTGGTGTTAGTTAGAGTAACATAACCGAAAAAGTGGCTTTTCCATGCAAAGTTTTGGTTTTGAATAAACAATTATTTTTTGTAGAAAATAATGATAATTTATGCCCGAATACATTGCATACCCTGACATTTCATTACATATTGCTCTACCCGTTCTATGCGGTACCTTGTAATCGTCCAATAGATCAATTCAGTGCTTTGGGATAGGGAAAGTTGAAACAAGCGAAATTTAACACTGAACAACTGAACTACTCACTTTAAACATCTTGGTATCAATCAATAGGAAAGCATGCGTGGGAGTAACTCGCGTACCCGTTCTTTACCCGACTTCAGTCGTTTAAAGGCGCGTTCGAATTAAGAATAACCGATAATTTGATCTAAAGGATTAAAAAAATATTATATTTGCTGTAAATTTGGGTTTATTGGTGAGCCGTCGCACATTTTAAGGTATATACCTCAAGCAATTGGTATCTATTACCCTTTTCTCTAACATTTTCCTGATATCAAGGGGACTGTATGGGATATATCGATTGAATTTTACTTTGAAACAACGAAAAGCGGAAAATGCGGAGGGTATTGCCAATATTGGAAAAGTTGTTGAATTAATTACAGTATCGGATAATTTTGAATATAGCCCGGAGGCGGCTATTTCTATCTTCATTCAAAGGAAATTTGCTTTATACAAAAAGATTAAATTTTGGGGATGCTAAATTTTAATATATACTAGGCCTAGTACTATTGAAAATGGTTGTGGATAACCTGAAACGTTTAAATAGTTGTTTGTTATTGTTATAATTTATGCTGAAAAAGAAAAATTACGTACGTATAGGCTACGTAAGAGTATTTGTAAAGAGTGTGGAGCGTCCAAAACGTTAAATTATGCAGTCAATTTTAACATAATTGTTCACTTTCTTCAAATTTTCCCTACCAAGTCTTAAACATTCATGTAAAAATTGGCCTTACAATGAAACTTGTGAAATGACAACAAAAAAAAAATTGACGTGGGTCTTTATTTATTGGCAATTTGCTTATTGATGGCATTGCAGTATATATTACTTTTCATAATCAAATATGTTTTTTGGAACTATAAATTCTGTTGGTCACGACGCGACCATAAGCGGAATGTGAGAAGAACACTTTTGAATTGTTAGCTATAACTGGGTCAGTTTTTGTGTGGGACGCTGACGCCGTTTTGCTGCAAAACTTTCGTGCTGTTCTGGCAGAATCAGCACAAACCAACGAAAGAGAAATTTTCCAATTTGTTGGTGTTATCATAATAAGTAACTTATCTTGGGCCATATAATTTGGTTTGAAAGTTATTGCTATGAATTACATATGGAATGGAATTGTCTATACTTGCAGGTGCGGATCTACGGGGGGGGGGGGCTATGGGGGCTATAGCCCCCCCCATTAGGTTCCTCAAAATGCTTAAAACCGCACTATTTCAGTCCTATTTTTCACAAATTTTCTCCCGGGGGAGACCCCTTGTGCTCGATTGTATTAATTACCTATAATATAGGACCCTTGTTGCTCTGAAAATACGTAAAACCCCAATATTTCCGCCCTATTTTTCAAAAACATTTCGTAATATTAATCTTAGCTCCCTCCTTGGTGTCATTCTAGATCCGCGCCTGTCTACTTGGCTACTTTAATTTTGAATATTGGAAATATTAAATTTGGGGGAAGAGGAAAGTGTTGTTTCATATTATACCTTATGTTTCTTATCTCTTATCTCATATAAAATAATTCGAATGGGAAGTGAAATATATGTGCATTTATATAAACGTTAGATATCCGGCGAGTGAAAAAATTAAAGTTGCCTGTAAAAAGGTCCCCACTACCTATATTTATCAGCGGGCCTACTAAACAGCGTAATAGGCTCGCACTGCATATACATATTATACGGTACAGTACAATGTTTAATATTTCCCACCAGCGAATTCCTAATTAACAAGTAACAAATGTTTTCCATAATGATCTATGTAGCTTATTATTTCTGTATCCATAATTGGGCTGTTATTTCCAGGCCTCAGGGTATTTCTAAAAAGAAAAACATACGATATTTCTGACCTAGTTCATTATAAATAATTGACTGGCATGAAACACTTTTCCATAACTATAGCGAAAATACGCTGGTGGTGTATTGTGACTGGAATTTGTATTTTCAAGAGTGTTTCTCTTGTTATCACCAACTCAATGGACTTCATTTCCAGAAGATCATACCATCAGGACGAGCTTGAGAATATTTTAGTTTGTTATTTGTTAGTGAATTTTAATTAACGAAACAATATTTTGTTATTAACGAAACAATGCAGACATGACAACTTCTTAGACCTCAATTAAATATTAATTGAAATTTTGAAAGAAAAGAGATATTTTCAGAGGTGGAAATAACATTGTTCGTGTAGCCGAGACCATCAGCATATGATATTTACGTGCTATTTTGCCATAATCAAAATGAAGACATAACTAAATTAAAAAAAAAAAAAAAAAAAAAACAGACAACACTTCTGGGACACTACTGTCTGAATACAAGTAGGACAAACTGTGTTTCCTATTAGGAGCATGTATATACACAAGATACTAATTTTCGACATGAATGTCAACTAAAATTATCAGAATATTAGGCTGTGTCCGCTGTACTGTATGAGAATATCCCAATTTTAGGGAGATTCATCTACCTATTGAGATGGAGACCAATGTTCGACTTTCGGAAAATTTCTTCACAACTTTTCATTTCATGACCCCCTGAGCCTAAAACCACCCTCCGTTCAAAATATCATATATATATATATGTATATCGATTTTAGGAAACACTAACTTCCGTAAATATTATCCGATTTTGATGAAACATGGCACAAAAATTGATCATACAAATGTCCTGATCGAGTTTGTTAACCAGCTAGATCCACTATTTAATTACAAGATGGCAGCCGATTGAAACCTTGCATAATTCATATCTCAGTTAATATTGATCGCAGAGGAAAGAATTAAAATCTGACTGAAAGGGATTTTTGATTAAAAATAGTGATGATGTAAATAATGATTTTGTAAATTAATTTTATTAATTAATTTACAATTATTCTATAGGATTGTTACATTATTGTATTGCAGTATTTTTTTTTATTATTTATTTAAACGCGGGTCTCTATTGGGAATTTGCGCTAGGAATTTGAAAATGGAAAAATATTGCAGTACTGTTGGTATTATTTATTTATTTATTGGTTAATCACGTACAAACAATTTAATGAATGGACCCGATTAACCTCTTCAATCGCCTCACTGAGTAACCCGATAGGTACTTATTGTGTCGAGTCACGACACGTCTCCGACCGCAAGGTGTGCAGAGACTCGCACAAGTACAGCCACGCTACCACCTTGCCACCGAAATCACGTGATTTGAAACCCCTAGCTTGCGTATTATAATTTCTTAAAGTATATGCAAAAGGCTACCATAAAATAATGACTTAAGATTTAAGTACGGCAATGATAATGAGTAAAACTCATGAAAATAATAATTAAAAACGACACCGTTGGGACTTACCTATTAAACCAGTCGTCTGTATATCTAGGATATGGATACGGATCATTGCTGCTGAAGTCAAAACTCGCTCTTGCATTCTGCAACAAACCATATAATTTCAAGTGTCATCCAAGAGAAACTAATAATTCCGACAACATGTCTCAAATCCAGCATGTGCACCAGAGATGAGGAACAGCTTTTCAAAAAAAACTACAGCTCATGGGCAATATTGCTGCTGAAGTCAAAGCTCGCTCTTGCATTTTGCAACAAACTATATATTTTAAGTGTCATTCAAGAGAAACTAATAATTCCGACAACATGTCTCAAATCCAGCATGTGCACCAGAGATGAGGAACAGCTTTTCAAAAAAAAACTGCAGCTCATGGGCAATATTGCTGCTGAAGTGAAAGCTTGCTCTTGCATTCTGCAACAAACCATATAATTTCAAGTGTCATTCAAGAGAAACTAATAATTCCGACAACATGTCTCAAATCCAGCATGTGCACCAGAGATGAGGAACAGCTTTTCAAAAAAAAACTGCAGCTCATGGGCAATATTGCTGCTGAAGTCAAAGCTCGCTCTTGCATTTTGCAACAAACCATATAATTTCAAGTGTCATTCAAGAGAAACTAATAATTCCGACAACATGTCTCAAATCCAGCATGTGCACCAGAGATGAGGAACAGCTTTTCAAAAAAAACTACAGCTCATGGGCAATATTGCTGCTGAAGTCAAAGCTCGCTCTTGCATTTTGCAACAAACCATATATTTTAAGTGTCATTCAAGAGAAACTAATAATTCCGACAACATGTCTCAAATCCAGCATGTGCACCAGAGATGAGGAACAGCTTTTCAAAAAAAAACTGCAGCTCATGGGCAATATTGCTGCTGAAGTCAAAGCTCGCTCTTGCATTTTTCAACAAACCATATATTTTAAGTGTCATTCAAGAGAAACTAATAATTCCGACAACATGTCTCAAATCCAGCATGGGCACCAGAGATGATAGGAACAGCTTTTCAAAAAAAACTGCAGCTCATGGGCAATATTGCTACTGAAGTCAAAGCTCGCTCTTGCATTTTGCAACAAACCATATATTTTAAGTGTCATTCAAGAGAAACTAATAATTCCGACAACATGTCTCAAATCCAGCATGTGCATCAGAGACGAGGAACAGCTTTTAAAAAAAAGTGCAGCTCATGGGCAATATTGCTGAGGAAGTTTTAATCAGCTTTTATGCATCACCTATATCATACGATATAATATTACGGCAAAGTACCGCCTTTTACGCAAATAGTTGCCTTATTTGTGTCAAACTTCTACAAAGCATTTCGAAATCTTTCCCTTAATACTGTGCTATAATTAATAATAATGTTCTGTAGGATCTTTTATGAACCTAAGTTTACTTATAGTGGGCCAGTGGCCCATTGGTCCCTTGTCGAATGCCGATGATCTCATGCGCATTTCGGACATAAATTTGTTTCCCTATGAACTTTTGGCCAACTGGTATACGTCCTTGATGTCAACCTACAAGCGATAATGGACAAGCTGAGACAAGATTATCCCTGACCCAATGTAACAGGCGAAAGCACGACTGAACCAAGCACAGATACGAGTCTACTGTGATATAAGTTTTTTAGTATACATTTCTGCAGGATGCTGCCATGTAAGCAAATTTTCTAAACACAAAACCGATGAACCCTTGTTCCTGAGAGCGTCAGGCTTCATAAGATGGAAAATAACTCGTTCAGTCAAGATGTCATGAAATAAAAAAATCCACTTTCCTCGGATTTAGCAAGACATATGGTTTAGTGGTTGGAATTTTCAGTATATTGAATGAAATTTGAAGGCATCTGCTTGTGAAGAATAATCCGGAATCTTTTCATCTTGTCTTCCCAATTTTGCCAGATTATCCTGGGAATGCGCTACGCCACTTGGGACTAGAGGAGTAAAGAGGAAAGCGCGGAGGAACAACCCGACTTTTGGCTGAGAAACTTGATCTGCTCTGCTGCTTTTAAAATAGGTACTTTGTGCAGTTTCTGACCCAATTAACTATGTTCTTATGTTATGATGAAATATCTCATTCGGTATAACGTAATTTTGCTGTAAATTATGTAAAACATTTTCATGCTGTCTAACGTAAGATGTGCGCTTCATTACCTTTGTATTGTACTTTAAGTAACCTACATCTACAAAAAGTTTGGAATGATATTTGAAATGAATTATCTAGCTTATAATGTATATAGTATGGACTTACATAGTTGTTCTTTAAGTCTGGATGCATGTAGTCGACACCTAGAAAAAAAAGTTATGATATTAATAGTAAAAATTGTGATATAAGTAGGCTAGTCTACAGTAAATACACAAAGAGAAATTTTCGGAATGTATTTGTAATTATGTAAGTACAGGCACGTACCCAGGGAGGGGGCTTTGGGGGCTGAAGCCCCCCCCCCCCCCCCCGAAATGTAAAAAAAAGAAGAAAAAAAGAGATTATTATTGTAAATGAGTGAAATGAGTTTTTTGTAGGCCTATATATTATTATGGAGCTAATTTATTGATAAAAGTAATTTTTACAATCAATATTGTGTGTTAGGAAGATATCACACTTTTTTATCTTTAAATTGCATTGTTCAGTTTAATGTTTGACCTTTAATTTTTTTCTCCCTCTAAAAACACTAAAACCAGAGGCGGACGCAGCGACCGGCACTGCGGGCAATTCCCCCCCCCCCTTTGGAAGGCATTAAATTTTTTACCTCTAAAACCAAGTGCTAACTGCACTCAAAATGCGTAAAACCCCCACTATTTCAGCCCTATTTTTCAAAACTTTTCTCCCGGGGGAGAACCTCGGCCCCCCCCTCCCGTGCACAATTTGATTAATTCCTTGTAATATAGAAACCTTATTGCTCTGAAAATGAGTAAAATCCCAATATTTCAGCCCAAATTTTCTAAAATTTTACCCGGGGGAGACCCCTGGGCCCCCCTTTATATCCTTCGAGCCTCTGGCTCATGCTGCGCAAAGGACACTAACGTCATTAATGTAAAGACTGCGTACGTCCATGAGAACGGCTTTCCCCCATTTTTTACACTTTTATGGAAATGAGTGGAGGGGCGTCAAATTGTACACCGGCCGGCCGGCCCCTCCGAAAACCTATCGTTACGCTACTGACAAGTGCCTCCCCCTTTTATGAGGTCTGTATTCTAAAAAATTTCCGGGGGGGGGGGCGGACCCGCCGTTTTACTGGGGGTATTCCACAGCCCCCCCCCCCCCCGAACTAAAATCCTGGCTACGTGCTTGTATAAGTATGTAAGTATAATTAGCCTAGCCACATTAATTATTGATGTATTTATTAGTTTAAATCGATATTGCACAGTATAAAACGAGTGACTGATTTATATCCTGAATATATTATATAATAAAATGGAATGCAAAAAAGGGAAATACCTTAGTACGGATTGAGATCGTATTATTCAGAGATTTTCAATTAATGAATCGTGATCTGTATTTTGATTTAAAGCTTCTTTCACCCACTCCCATTCATAATTCATCAACCAACAATGTACAATATAATAACTTAAATGTCGTTGAAAAAATTGCTTATTGAAGAAGTAAGGGTATTAAACATAAACATATAGCACAGCTTTACATGGTGAGGCTTTTTTGGTAAAATTTTGGAACTCCTTAGATAAGGAAATCAGATGGCAGACAATGTTCGTGGGTTTAAAAGCCAGTTACTAAAAAAATTGCTAGGTACAGAAATCATAATAAAGGAATAAACTGCAGTTATTTCCTGCATGTTC
Organism: Psococerastis gibbosa; assembly: GCA_963971405.1. Classification (NCBI taxonomy): domain Eukaryota; kingdom Metazoa; phylum Arthropoda; class Insecta; order Psocodea; family Psocidae; genus Psococerastis; species Psococerastis gibbosa. The sequence goes on along the minus strand of OZ020484.1, from coordinate 9,403,850 downwards.
TGATATTGTATTTTGCTTCTAAAATAGAATACTACTAGTACATCGCTTTAAAACTAAAATTCAATTTAACGTAAATGCAACTAATATATTTTAAATATTTTACTTATTGCTTTCCATTTTATACGTAGTATAAGGAAAGCTTTGTGATGGTCCAAATTTTCGATTCCGAGATTTCAACGGATTTACACGTTTTGAGGTCCCAGAAACCCAAAAAAGTGGTTTTTACGAAATGTCTGTCTGTCGCTCTGTCTGTCTGTCTGTGCGTCGATTTCCGGGCAAACTATTCAGTCGAATTTGATGAAATTTGGCACGTAGGTTCACAAAAATCATGCCTCGGAACTATTTTTTTATTTTGGGCTAACTCAATTTGGGGAGGTTTTATTTTCAAGAAACTCACAAAAAACGTCTAAAAAAATCATTATCCAAAACGGCTCCAACGATTTCTTTTAAATTTACATATATTGTAGTCGTTATTAATGTTGATAAAATGCGGGGGGTCGCTTGCCCCTTGATAGTTTGCTTCTGGGGGTAAAAAAATAACTCAATTTTAATGAAAAATGACTAAAAAATAATTTTTCTGTGAAACCTTTCCATCGATGATTTCTACCTTCAGGCATGTTTTAGGTGTTAAATTGAGTAACGAAACCAGACAGGTTGCTTTCCCAAAAAACTATTTGGTTTTGTGCAAAAAAAATGTTTTTGAAAAAATGATAGAAAATTCACGGTCAAATGCATTGCGTGCCCTGCCATTATTGCTGTGTGGTAATTTGTTCGTCTGACCTATCTAGAATTTACCTCACCTCCAGTGACGCCAGGTGGACAAACCCCCCCCCCCCCCCCCAGAATGTCCGAAATTTAACTATAGGAAAATTATTATTTTTTATTAAATTTTTATTTACTTACTCATTTTCTCTAGCTACTACTTGATAAATTGGAAAGCATGTTCGAGTAAACTCGGACCGGTTCTTTTTATTTTAAATAGTATCAAATTGGTATGAAATTAAAACCTATGGAAACAGACAACATGTTGCATCATCTATACAGCGTTTACTGTGCAAGCCCCCGGCAAGTTTATTAACTTGGGCCCACATGATATTTGTAAGCATACTGTAGTATAATGAATAACGTATATTTATAAAAATATTCCTTCGGCGCTGGGGAGTACCGGCCGAAGAAGAAAAAAAAACACCTTAATATATCCTAAGGTATTCATAACTTTCCTCTGTTGCCTTTCACTTTTTCATATACCAACTACATGATAAAATCTCCGCCGGCCGAGTCGGCTGTTTACATCGATGTGGTGAATTATGCATGGGGAGAGCGCGGGCGGCTCTCAAGCAGAAGACAAGAGTGGGTGGTCACGTGTAAACATGTCAGCAGCGGGGGAAACACTCGAGGGAAATTAATTACGCAGACAGTGCTGACGCTAATGCAATCTCGTCGAGTAAAAACCTAAGTCTAACCAATAATACTGCTTCTCAGGAGGCAGCATTTCAGCGAGAAAGCTCTCTTCACTTGCTGAACCAAGTCAAGCCAGTCTTGCCCTATATTTTGTATTTAAGAGACAACAGGACTATATCTGTTTGTTTTAGAAATGTCAAATTTCACAGGGAATATACTGTAAATCGCAGCAGAGCTGTTATCATTATGATGTAGAAAGAAGAGTATTTTTCCTCTACATTTAGAATTATAAAATGTGGCCGTCACTAAAACAGATTGCCCATAGTTATGAAATTTCTTCCACTGTGTACACTTGCTAAACCAAGTCAAGCCAGTTTAACCCTATATTTTGTAATTAAGAGGTGACTAGGCCTCTCTGTTTATTAGAAATGTCAAATTTCACAGGAAATATCAATCGCAATCGCTGTTACCATTGATAAATTACTAGAAAGATGAGTATTTTTCCTCTACATTTAGAATTATAAAATGTGGCCGTCACTAAAACAGATTATAGTTATAAAATATCTTCCACTGCGTATACACCGTATGCACTTGCCCTACCAAGTCAAGCCAGTCTTACCCTATATTTTGCATTTAATCAGTTAGTAGATAGAGGAGTATTTATTCCTCTACATTTTGAATCATAAAATGTGGCCGTCACTGACACAGATTGGCCACAGTTAAGGAATTTCATCCACCGGGTACATCTCTGTTCGCTTTTTAGGCCTATATTCAAACCAGATTCCAAAACTATGGCCAATCTGTGTAAATGACGGCCACATATTATTTATTTATAATTTCACAATGAAAGTTCTTATACTATCGATATTTCCTGTGAAATTAAATAAAAAATAAATTTTATTTTGTGCACTAATAATCAATAGATAGGCGTTTCCTCTAAGGTTACAATTAGTAACCTTTGTATATATCAGTTCATTTTATCAGTTTCAGGAGTAACTGAATAACCTAGGTGTAAAAGTGCAATATTAGACAATTGTATACGGAAGGTACTATACAATATAATTAGTACTAGCTTGTTACTTACTGCATGATATGTATATACCATAAGTACAACTTTGTTTGTTGAAAGGACCTATTGACTATTGAAAGGGCCTTATGGCTATTGAAACGGCCTATTGACTATTTGAAGTCAACACCAACATTAGCGTGGCAGCTCAAAAGTGCAAAGCGCCTATTTATTTATTTTTTAAATAAAGTGCAAATCGCCATCGGCTGGGATTTATTGTTTGCTGATTGCACACCAATACACGATAACTATAGCATATCATAACTGTGGCTGGAAATAATTACCGTCATCCATTATGGCGGTGGTGACGTTTTTGCCAGTGATGCCCTGCGCCCACGCTGCCGCAACATTTAAATCTAATTTTGGTTTTCCCCCATTTTGGCCAGTGTTTTTAAGGTACCATTGGAACTTGAAGTAGGGATCTTGGGGGTCTTCTTGTGGGATCATCAAGCTCACCAAATTTTCAACTCTCAGTGGGTCATACCCTCTCTTAACTCTTTTGAACCCCGTCTGCTGGAAAGCGTGGTGCACCTGCAATACAAACAGGGTTTCAAGTTAATTTAACGGTACAATTTCACTATGGCGCGTTGATGCCGAACATGCAACATATGGGAGGAGAGAAGAACAGGACAATAAAATATAAAATGCCTAGCGTGCGTATTTTTTTTTCATCCCTTTGATCATAAAATAATATTATCACTCTAATTTTGACAATGTTATTACAGCAAGTGGAAGTTTAACGGTAGTTTACACATGGTATTATAACGCATGTTGTAGGGCTTTCCTCCTAATGCTATTTAGTGATTCATGGAATATATCTATGTCACACTTCTGGTTAGGCGCCCATTCCATTGACCGGCTAGGGCTATTTCCAAAAACAGTGACGTGGTAGCAGACATTCAAGACTTAGGTTGCGTTTCCACCCATCTCGCATTGCAGAATGCAAATGACATTGACGGAAATTAGAATTTTTCTTTTTATAGAAATCTATTAAAATGTTTGTACTTAACATTTCCCATGACGCCATTTTTTAATTTTAATTTGTTTGTTTGTGATTTTACTGTATGATCATTGATCAATTTTAACTATGGCATAGAGGAAAATAAACATTTCCGTCAATTCTGCAATGCGAGGTCGGTGGAAACGCCACCTAAGTCTTGAATGTCTGCTACCACGTCACCGTTTCTGGAAATAGCCCTAGCCGGTCAATGGAATGGGCACCATAAGAATATTACATCTGGTTAGCATTCTGTTGAGACCAAGTTCTTGTAGGTAATTGGTTCTGTACAAATTCATATAAAACAGACTTTTGTGTTGGGTGTTTGTATGGACATGGATATTGATGTTCACTAGTAGTGAAGAACATTCAAACTTCTGATATTATAAATAGCAATAACATTATACATGCATCTCCTATCTTAATAACATCGAAAAACTTAAGGTGTACCTAACTTATGTTTCATTAAGTGGGTACAATTTATAGGTCGAGAATAGCTCAACCAGCAGCCTGATCGAGGCGATTATAATGATTATAATACCGGGGTTAAATAAATACCCTAGGATTATAACTGTAAACAAACAAATTTTGAGTAGCACTTTCCATTGTAAAATTATCTTGTTTACATTTTTAATACCAGGGGATTAAATAAATACCGGTATTATAATCGCCTCGATCAGGCTGCTGCTATGTAAAAATATTACGATGTGAGGAAAGCTCTCCTGCCTTGAATTTGTGTAGAAGTACAGTACTGCTTAATATATGGAAATGTTACGAGTGGAGACGCTTACCAAAGGGTCAGCTTTTAGCTTCCGTGCGTGAGGAACACTTCTCTTAGTTCTCGCGTGAGGGAGTGAGTTAGACATGAAATGGTATTCCTCTCTTGAACCCAAAATCTGCAACAACAAAACAAATCTTTATTTCGGCTATTTACAGCAAATTTACAGCAATTTACAGCAAACAGCAATAGGGATAAATGTTCCGGTGCCTCACACAAATACATTATTAATTAGTATTAATAAAATAATAATTTTTCAGAACTACCACGGCCTATAATATTATAATAAAAATTGGCTTGATAAAAATATTGCACAAAATGTGTAATTGTGTAAATTTTTATTACTTTTATTATAATGTATAATATATGTATATATATATAATAATATATTGTAATGTATAGTTACAAAGGAGACTATTTTTTATATTACGTGGCCAAAAATCCCGGATTCTACTGCTTCGTCACAAATAATTTAGCATGTTATCATTTATGTTAAATCGGGAATGTCATTCAGTGACGTTGAATCATGCAAAGTTGGTCTGTAGAATTTCTTTTCTGTAGCCTAAGAACACTGAAGTTTATTTTTTAATTAAATTCTTCTTCATTAGGACTACTATTGCGAATAGTATTACCTTATTCTTGGGGCTATAAATGTAAACAAAACCCTTTTGAATAGCACTTTCCATTATAAAATCATCTTGTTTACATTTTTAATCCCAGGTAAAACTGGCCATTCCATTCATGAGGGCTCCAAACGGACTCGCGCCAAGCCAAATGGCGCGTCCTGTTCCATTTGGCGTTAGCGCCATTTCGAGGGGTCATCACGACTACGCTGAACCAGTCGCTCCAAATCTTTCGAATTGTACAGTGTGACAATATGGAAGAGGTACTTTTGCACAGCACAATTTGAAAGATTTAGAGCGACTGGTTCAGCGTAGTCGTGAATGACCCCTCTAAATGGCGCAAACGCCAAATGGAACAGAACGCGCCATTCGGCTTGGCGCGAGTCCATTTGGAGCCCTCGTGAATGGCCAGCTTTAGATTGAAATTAATCGCCGTAGTAGGCCCGCTGGTGCACAAGTTCGAAAATGGTGATTAATAGGCTATTAACTTAATTCAGTCATCACAGATAGATTTCGAGAATTGGCAAGAATAAAATTACTGAGGGCCAGCAGAAAACCTCCGAAAGAAATGCAGGACATGTTGAGTAGTGGCACGGTCTCTGACGTTCTCCCATAAGGTTGTTGGTACGAGTCCCCCACTTAATTGTTATATTTTCTGGATATCCTTCGGGGCCGGGGAATGTAATGCAGGCGGTCCTAGTTGAGTGTAAGAGGGGGCTTTATAGCCGAAAAGTAGCCTTAGTAATTGAACAAAAAAACTAGTTTATTTATTTATTCATTAGACGCTCTAATTGGTCTAATAATTAATTGAATATTTTGTAAATGCAGACACGGATCACGAACAGTGGAGTAAATAACACCCCTGCAACCCCCGCGGTGTGGGAGGGGGGGGGGGCGGGGGTGCACTTCCGCTTCCAGGTTTGTACTAAAAAACTTATAGGTGAAATTAAATCATCCAAGTATTTCAGCCATATCCTTGATACAGTTCTCAGTGCTCCTGTGTAAAGGACACTAAGGCCATTGATTTAAAAGCTGCGTACATTCATGAGAACGGCTTTCCCCCATTTTTACACTTTTATGAAAATGGGGGGGGCGCTAAATTACACACCCCCCCCCCTTCAAAAATCTATCGTTTCGCCACTGAATAGGGCGCACCGAACGTTTTGCGGGGGGCGCAGCAAAAGTTATTTACACTACTGATCACGAAACCAAAATCTCTAGTTCCAATTCACAGTAGGTAGGTACCTTAGATAGTTTTTCCCCATTATGTGTTGGATAATAATAAGACGATTACCGTTATTCCATTATTTCCTTACCAGTATGAAAATTTTATACTGTAGGCTATAGTACCATAACGACTCATATTGGGTATAATCATACTTTGAATTTTTTTACATTAAAATTGAAAACTGTAGGTATACATTAACCTTTAATGCTGCATTGTTTATGTAAAGGGACAATATAGTTAGCTCAGAAAAGCATTCCTTAAAAAAAAGATAATATTAATAAGAATAACTCAAAGACAGGTTCTGTTATTTTGAACTGCATTACAAAGATCTGTTAGCTTCCATAGTTCATTAGCGACTTGTTTGAGGTGACCATATACAATATGTTACTGCTGTTGTTGTTGTAGTTACGTATATTTCCGTATTAAGCATAAGCTTGTTCAGTGGATGGACTACCATAAGGCTTTCACGTGGATTAAACGCCCTATATATACCATTAAGCAGACATTTATATGCGGGACATAGGATTAACAGAACTTGTATTTGCATAAATATTTCATGTTGGTGATGGAGTTATCTCCATTTTCACGCTTACAATGCAAAGGGAAGTGACAGCTTGAGTTCTTGCGAAAGAAATCGGCTGTGAGAAAAAACAGCAGCTTCTCCCTTTGTCCTTTTATACAACATCAAAAAATACTGTTCCTTCCTCCATCCCATTGTTTTCCATTTATAAACTTAATTCATAGTACATTTATAACATTTGGAACAGTTCTGATTGTTATATAGTTGAACATTAGGTTTTGACTTTTCCGAAGCGAGATAGCCTAGCTGGTATAGCTAGCAATGATGTTCAATCCAAAAAGTGAGAAATTACACCTCCGGCCATTAATTTTGTTAACATATACCGTACATATACATAGTCATATATATATATATATAGTCAGGACATGCTGTAGAGTAGTGGTACAGACTCTGACTTTCTCCCGAAAGGTTGTTCGGTCGAGTCCCACACTTGCTACATTTTCTGGCCGTGCTTCGGAGGGCATATAATATTTAAAGCAGGAGGCTCCTCTCTAGCTCCCTAGTAAGAGAGGACTTTATAGTCCTAACTCCGCTAGGTTGGTTTGGTAATAGAACGAAAAAGCCAATATTTATTTATTTATTAGTTAATTATATGCATACATGTCTACAAATAATTGATAAAATAGGAAGGCATGCATGAGTTCACTCGTATCGGTACTTCTCAAGAGTTTAATTTTCATTGAGCTAACCGGCAAAGAGTTACAATGGCTTCTTAAAAATACTGTATATTTCTGCTAGATACAATACATTAAGATATACTATAATACGGCAGAGTGTAGGATATACCGGTAGTTATTTGATTGTGAATTTAAAGGTCAATGGGCCTACCGTTGCTATCTATTCTATGTGAACTTCTTCCTCCCACTTTAAATTTTCAAAAGAAACCCCGAAACGCAGAATCAAACGGATATTGCTTGACGTTCATCCGTACAGGAAAGCAGCGTTTGAAAGTGGAAATAAATCAACTTTATGAATGAAACTGTAAGATTAGATTATAGCAGGTGGGGTTTTGCAATACCGTACCTCGTCGAATTATTTTCCGGACTCGAAATTAGGTATTCTAGACTACAGGGAAAGAGAAACAAAATGGTGCTGTTGGTCTAGGTTAGCTAAGTAAGCTTGCAGAAACTGTGCATTATGTGTTGGTGGGCGACTTGTGTTGTACATTATTAAAATAATAGGTGTTATTATTAACAAAGGGTTACCAAATTGCAAAAAAAATGTAAAGGGGGGGGGGCACTGCGCTGTCTTGCGTAAGGGCCCCAAAAATTTGTTACGCCACTGATACTTTACAAAAGGGAAAGGCTCATGACAAAGGAATAGCTGGGGTTGTGAGCCTTGAGAACCCCACAATTCGCGACTCGATATGAGGAAAAACATCAAATTTCAACCCCATAAAATTGAACAAATATTGGATTTTTTCAGGTGATGATTACATGTGATACAAGGTTCTATAGATATCCTATCAGCAATTTGCGTTTACGTCAGCAAACAACCCAAATAATCAAACCGGTTTGTTTTATAAAGCCGCTCGGCCTCTCGTAGACCTTTCATTGTAGGCTTTTGCCTTTCACTCGTAATCAATCGCCCGCGTTCGGTACCTAGGTGGAATAAAATATGTTCTAAAGTAAACCCTACCTAAAACCGAAACTCTGAATTATTTTTGATATTTAGTTAGGTAGTTGCCACCGCCCCCCGAGGGCCACTGCTGCAGTCTGATCGAGGCGATTATAATACCGGTATTTATTTAATCCCCTGGTATTAAAAATGTAAACAAGATAATTTTATAATGGAAAGTGCTATTCAAAATTTTTTTGTTTACACTTATAATCCTAGGGTATTTCATTAACCCCGGTATTATAATCGCCTCGATCAGACTGCTGGTGCAAAAATTACTTAGAAAAGTACGATATAGGTTCAATTTTATAATTTTATTAGTTTTTACTTGTTAGTGAGTGTTCGTTAATTATTCAGTACGGAAAACCTTTAGTAGACAATTACAAAATATACCATGTTCAGGTGCTGCACATGTCTACGGGAAGTAGTGGAACTCACAAAGGTACTATAGGTATATAGGTACTACAGGTAAATACTATAAAAATGACCCAAACATTGCCCAAGCTATTGCAACGCGCTTCCAGTATTTCAAGCTGTGCTAAGCTACCTATAATAGGCTGCTTGACAGTTGTAAGAATAACATATATAATATACCTACCATATAAGGTACATTATAGGTTGACAATAATAATACAATATGTTTTCTCATGAAAAAAATTGTAAATATTAAAAATAAATAAACAAATTTCGGCGTTTTTAACTGTTTATTACAAGAGCCATAACTCCATTATATAGGGACTATATGAGGACAAGAAAATGACGTCATATTGACGTCACTATCAATGCAACTACTATTATAGAATATATAGTTCACCAACTGGCGGTTACTCTGTCACGTCACTAATGACGTCGCATTTTGCAGCCACGTGACCCGCTTTTTAACATTCAACCATATAAATTGAATGGGAAAAATATTTTTCTCTCTACTAAATGAAGTTTTTCAGGGAATAAAATAAGTGGCATAAAATAAATTAATAAATAATGCATTAAAATGGGGTTTCAAAAATTGTCAAGTGCCCTATTGTACATTATAGGCCTTAGGTGCATCTATAAACTTATGCATTTAAGCTGTAAATTTAGACCTGAAGAGCAGTAATACTAAGTAGAGTAGTCAGGAGAGCAAAACACGTTCGGTGGTCTGTAGACAGTAGAGAGCTGCGAACTAATTTCGTTCAAAGCACGTAACCCTCCGACTTAACCCCTCGACCTATAGAACATTCCGTGTCCGAAAGTTAAATGGGGAGGAACTGCAGAAGCAGATCCACTTTTATTGCGAACAGTTTACTATAAATAGCCGATTATACGTACGTACGGTACGTAGCATACATAGGGCTATACATATACCATATTCGAGGTTATAAATAAAGCTACTCGTTACAAATAGACTGCTTCTTTTTGAGTTGCAATTTACGGATTGGTTTGCAGCGAATGTTGTATTTTTCTCCTCCACTTTTGTCTGTTTTGTGCGGTCCTTTTCAGTTCTTTGTAGGTGTCGCACCCTAGGTCCTTTATGACATCCACTAGGTACTCCTTCCTCTGTCGTTCTCTTGAGTTGGTGCCTTCAATCATACCTTCAATGATGTTCTTGAGGAGCCCTTCGTGTCTCAGAATATGCCCCATCCATTTGCCTCTTCTTGTTTAAATGGTGGCCATAATAGCTTTTTTTTCGTTTATTCTATGGAGGACTTCTTCGTTGGTTTTGTGGTCTCTCCATGGGATTTTAAAGATTCTTCTGTAGCACCACAACTCAAAGGCTTCCAGTTCTTTTGCCATGTTCGTAAATGCACCATGTTTCACTACCGTACAAGAGCATACTCCACACACTTTTTGTACAACATAGGTAATTGGTGGGAAAACTGTACAAATAAAATAAAGTAAAAATAAATGAAAAATATTCTATGGGCGACTCCTACCCTCCACTTACAGCCTCACAGCAGTGGAAGAATGGTCAAATACAATACAAGAGCCGCCTTATGTGACTGAGAATTACACAAAATAAAATTGTAACCTAAATACAATGCTCAGATTCAGCAAGACTATCGCAAGTGTGCTGCTACATGTTAGTTATATGGCATCATTTACTACCCCAAAGAACGCAGTCGTAAACCTCGGGTAAAAATGGGGGGAAAACAGAGCGGAAAGATGGAGTTAGCCGTCTGTGGCAAGTTGTCAATGGCGGGATCGATTATCACGCGTACGGTACCATTCTTTTCTCTCCCCTGCATACGTGTACATGAGCCTTAAGTTCTTAATAAATAAAATAAATCCATTTTGATTTTTGTTCTATTACTACGTCAACCTAGCGGAGTTAGTGCTCAAGTAAGAAGGCCCGGGACCGCCTGCTTTACATGCCTTCCGAAGCATGGTCAGAAAATGTAGTAAGTGTGGGACTCGAACCAAGAATCTTTCGGGTGAAACTCGGAGTCTGTACAACAATTCTACATGTCCTGATGTTCACTTTTTTTTCAATTATAAGGATAAAAGGGCCTAATGTTCTGGATATTATCGGGCCAGTACTTAAGGCTATAATTTAAATTGAAGGAATGTAAACAGGTACGGTAGTCGGTATAAATCAAGGCCGTAGCCAGAATTTTTTTTGCGGGATAGGCGCCCCTTCCACCGACCGGCTAGGGCTATTTACAAAAACGGTGACGTGGTAGCAGACATTCAAGACTTAGGCGGGGTTTCCACCGACCTCGCATTGCAGAATTGGCGGAAATGTTTATTTTCCTCAATGCCATAGTTAAAATTGATCAATGATCATACAGTAAAATCACAAACAAACAAACTAAAATTAAAAAATGGCGTCATGGGATATGTTAAGTACAAACATTTTAATAGATTTCTATAAAAAGAAAAATTCTAATTTCCGTCAATGTCATTTACATTCTGCAATGCGAGGTCTTTGGAAACGCCACCTAAGTCTTGAATGTCTGCTACCACGTCACTGTTTTTGTAAATAGCCCTAGCCGGTCGGTGGAATGGGCGCCTTAGGTCCATCTGACGTCACCGGAGGTAAGGTAGCCTCAATATTATATATTTATAACTCCATTCTAACTAGTGTACGCTGCAATTATTTTGTTAGGGGGTCCGGACCCCCCCCCCCCCCCCCGGCCTTGGGTATAATGAATGGATACATACGAGTACAGTAATAATCTTGTGTTGGCAACTTATTGGACGAACATACTGTATCACATTTTCTTTTCTAATATTTGTTTCAAACACTAGTCGAACCAGAAGGGTGTAATATAGGAAACACATAACACACGGAATGGTTTGGAGACTCTCCTATAGGTACAAAATACATAGTATAATGGGGGTTTCCTTTTAAGCAGTAAGTACAAAATCCAACTTGGTTGTACAATTTCGTCTGCCGCAGACCAGATTGGATCGTTTGTGCCCAAGTTGTACAACCCGGTTGGTAAGTTTTCTATCCCATATGCAGTATGAAAACCTAGCGGCAGCCGTAGACTTGGAGAGTTGATGTTCTGGATCTACCTCTTGCCGTCTATTATATAAATAAGTAATTATAAATAAATAATGACTTTATTTTTGGTTGAGACATGCCGGCCGCCATACCAAGTTGAATCCAGCGGACCAGAGCAGGTTCAAAGCTGCAGATAAATTGGTTGTGTGCACAGCGCCGGTAGGCAAACATGGTAGGACTTGTCCTGGTCACCTCCGAACTAATCGTGTGACTTCACTGTGTTTCCCAAGTGGTTCAGAATCCACTATAATCAGGAGGTCCACTGGAGTCTTATGGCCCACACCGTGGCCTGGGACTGTGTCAAACCATACTACTACTTGGTTGAGACCTCCCTGGCAGAGGTCCCCTCTTACACTCAACTAGGGGCAGCGGCGTAGCCAGATTTTTTTTTTTTTTTTGGGGGGGGTCCAGTTTTCATGCAACATCAATAGCCTACACAAAGTTTGCCCACTTACGAGTGGTACGGACCAGTGGCGTAGCGATAGGTTCTCGAAGGGGAGGGTTGTTTCAATTGGCGCCCCCCCCCCATTTTCAATAATAGTAGAAAAAGAGGAAAACCGTTCTCATGGACGTACGCAGAATCTAGCCTAATTAGGGGGCATGATCTGAATTGCCCTTGCCCAGGCACCCGAGGGTTCGAGAGACCAAAGAGGGGCCCGGGGGTCTCCCCCGGGTCGTGAAAAATATAGGCCTGAAATTTTGGAGTTATACACATTTTGATGAAAAAGAATAGTCTCAAAATAGTGGAGTTTGCACACTTTGAAAGCAGTTATGTTTATATTTTACATATTATGAAGAATATTACTGCTAAAAAATTGGGCCCGGGAATGTTTTGAAAAAAATTGGCTTGAAATAGTTTGCAGGCAAAAAAAGTTTTGATTATGCAGAAGAGAACTTTATTAGCATAACTGAAAACAGGAGGACCGGGGTCTCCCCGGGGGAATTTTTTAAAATAAATGTATGAAAAATTTGCTGTTTTGCTAAATTTGGGGGATCCAGACCCAGGGGACCCTCCCCCCTTGGCTACGCCACTGACTAGGGTTCAGCAACCAATGCAGTACAGTACTATTTACAGTACATTCTTTTTATCGAATTCTTAGTACTTTAAAACTAAATCAGCACTCACTCAGCACACACACACAAGCCTATATTATATTTGAAATTAAATGCTCCTTGAGTCGAATCCTGAAAACTGTTAGTGACGGCGATTCTTGAACCTCATTGCCATAACAAAATTGTGTTTTGTGTTTTAGTGTGTGTTTTATCGCCTTTTGTTTACATTTTGTTCAATTAAATTACGAAGAAACAAGTACTGGATCGGCTTTTTGCCTTTTTATTTACATATCTTTCTTCTTGTTTAAGTAAAAAGACCCAAAAACAACAATGCCTTTCGCCTTCCATCTATTGTTGTACTTGTACATGATAGTACGGTATATGAATAACTGAGTCGCATTAAGCAGAAAGCGACCAACCCTCAAAAATTGAGATATAGAGACAAGCACATCGCTGGAATTTTTTCCCCAATACAGCGAAAAATAAAACTTTTATTTGGAGAAAAATTTGAAAACTACATACTGATTCTAAAAAGTACAAAATTTAGCTAAGTAGCAACATTTTTTCAAAATTACAAAAACTTTAAGTTTTCTCGAAAGTTTGGTTTTGTGGTTTGGTCGTTTTCCATTTAATGCGATTCACTATAGTATAGTATAATGTAGCAGAAGATAAAACTAAAATAAAACAATATTTGCCAAATTTGGTCTGATCGTTTGTGTCGGTATTCATCCGCCTGATATCGGGCAGACCAAGTTGCCGTACCAACATTAGTTTATACAGGCTACAGGCTTACAGGCTACGTACAGGTGCACTACTGTAGACTATATGTATCTTCAAGCCTCAAGGGTCCAGTCATAAAAAATAAAAAGTATAAAAAGCAAGAGAAATCGCCTCAATATGCTACTTTTTTATGCATATCTAATGGTAAAAATATTCATCCCTAACCCATCAACACTCCGCGCGCGCGGATATATTTGGCTCAGTTGCCTAGATTGGTAAATCCGCCACTGATTATCATGTAGACATATGGCGTTAAGTAGGTAGGTACTATTTTTGGTTGAAGTCAGTGAACGCCTGACTTATTTATGTCCCATACGCGGTGCAGCTTATACGGGCACCCACATCAACCACTATTTAATTTAATCCTGATGATGCTGTCTCTGTTTAAACTATCGGCATGGGCTGTAGCCCCCATACAGATCTTTGTGAGTACATTGACTTGCTGAGCAGTCTGGAACAAACCCACGACTACTCCCTATACATAGTTCATAACAACTTATGCGTAAAACAATGCTGACAACAACATACTGTATATACCGTAATAATTGTATTTTTGTAACCTAAACCTAAATAAACTAGGTTTAGCTCTGTAGTTTGTAAACTGATAATGAATGCTACATTACTTTAAATAAAGAAATGTTGAGTTTTTGTTTGATTACCAACGCATAATGGAGTTAGGATTATATAAAGCCCTCTTTCATATATAGGCTACACTCAATTTGGGGCACCCGTGGGTCCGCCTGCTTAGCATGGCCAGAAAGGGGACTCAACCAAGCATCCATTTGGATGGAAGTTATAGCTCGCCGATTATGCCTCCATACCCCTCAAGGAGATGGGGTTATTTAGATATAACGGTAGCTTTCATTTTTATACTATAAAGATAAGTGGGCCAATTACTCCGGCAAGAAAGGAAATTAACTCTTTTTTTAACATTGTAATGAATGTATCCGATCAACCTCTTCAATCGCATCACTAAGTAACCTAATTGGTACTTGTGTCGAGTCCGATCGCAAGCACACTCTACCTTGCCACCAAAGTCGCTCGTCTGTTGGAATTTGTATTCCCGACAATAGCTCGCCAATGCTATAAGCACGTGTGGACCAGAAAAATTAAAATTCTTACCGGGCCCAGGTTCCAGAAGCCGTTTCTGCGGGCCACCAGGTGGGCCGTTGCGTCGTCGTGAGGGCCCCGTAGCCGAACCAGGAACGAGTTGGTGAATACGTCCGCACCCACGTCGGCCAAGCCGAGGGCCAGCGCGAGGAGCAGGCATGTCGCGCGCGGTCCTGTCATCGCGAGTCCTCCTTCACGACTGCTGCCAGCTCCATGACGTCATGCCCACATCGATCGCAGGAGAATGTCCCAGCCCGCAGCGCCGCAAGACATTTCCTTCAACTTCTCAATTTCAATTCATATATAGGCTAAATGGATATAGGGCGATCGAGGCCATATTGTGTATGGCTGAAATTTGAAATCTGAGCTTTCCAACTATTACAATATTATCCTAATGCTAAATAATCATTACCCTCCGAGTTATAAATGGCAGAAGAATGATCATAGACAGAAGATACTTGTAACAAGTAGCAGAAGTATACCTACCTACCATAAGCATATTAAGCTTTACTTATAGACTTTAATCATATTTCTGAGGGATGAATGGATGACCACAATCAAATCTGCAGGAATTGTTTCAGCGCGTGACAAAACTTAGAAAGGATTTTATATAATATCATATATAATATATCAATATATATTAAAAACTCCTTAAAACTCAATTGCATATTCTGGAACGAACAGACCAATACATTGTTACAGTAGTAACAATAACAAGGCACGCAATTTATTGGAAAGTGAATTTTCCATAATTTGAAGAACCAGTAGAATCCGGGCTGATGGGCCGTGGTCGAAATGAAAGCGAACTTCCAAACGCTTCGTCAACATCTGCGGTCGACATGTTCAGTGGAACTGCGTCGCTGCTGAGCCTCCGAGATACAATCTTAGAAGTCTACACCGTTCCACTGAAGATGTCGGCTGCAGATGTTGACGAAACGTTTGGAAGTTCGCTTTCATTTCGACCACGGCCCATCAGCCCGGATTCTACTGGTTTTTCATTCGACTCCGGCCGTGAAAGCATTTGCTGTTACATTTCCATAATTTCTTCAAAAAAAAGAATTTTTTGCACAGAACCAAATATTTTTTTTGGAAAACAACCTATTTGGTTTTGTTACTCTATAGTCTATTGAACACCTAAAACATATCTGAAGGTAGAAATCATCGACAGAAAGGTTAGAAGTTCCACAGAAAAGTTATTTTTTAGTTATTTTTCATGAAAATTGAGTTATTTTTATTTTTTACCCCCAGAAGCAAACTATCAAGGGGCATGCGACCCATTGCATTTTGTTGACATTAATTGATTAATAACGACTACAATATAGGCTATGTGAATTTAAAAGAAATCGTTGGAGCCGTTTTTGAGAAATAATTTTTTTTCACGCATTCTATCAGCAAAACATTTTAGATTTTGCAGACGAAGATTTTATTAAGACTTAAGTTATTATTATTTTTTCATAAGGCGCACATTCCACCGACCGGCTAGGGCTAAATACAAATACGGTGACGTGGTAGCAGACATTCAAGACTTAGGCGGGGTTTCCGACGACCTCTCATTGCAGAATGCAAATGACATAGACGGAAATTTGATTTTTTTTTTTTAGAAATCTATTAAAATGTTTGTACTTAACATATCCCATGACGCCATTTTTTAATTTTAGTTTGTTTGTTTGTGATTTTACTCTATGATCAATGATCAATTTTAACTATGGAATAGAGGAAAACAAACATTTCCGTCAATGTCAACATCTATTAGGTAGGTACGGTAAATTATTCATTACAAAAATTAACTTACTGACATTAGAATAATTTCGTCTTACATTTTCTCATTTCGGGAGGGGCCCGGGACACCGCGGCTCCACTTAGCCTATTTAGGCTACGCAGCTATAGGAGACGTGGCGTAACTCAAACCAAGGACCTATACTGTATAATTAAGTTAGGCAACTGAAGAAGTTTTATTTTAATAAAAACAAAAATTGCTATTCTACTTTCAATAACTTATTGGCCTATTGTCTTTATAAGAGGACATGCTACGTAGAAAATTAGCACCCCAAACTTTGTTATTTTTACTGACTTTCAATTTTTTATTGAATTAATAAAAGCAAGTATTAAAGATTTAGTTCAGGTACGTTGTAGAAAACTACATCATCATATAATTTGTAGGAAATTTTTTAACAACTTAACTGAGTTAGGGTAATGAAGTAAAAAATGAATAGTAGGTATTTAATTTTGGGGTGCCCATTTCCTGCTTAGCATATCCTCTTTTATCAATTCACTCCGCAGTAGCTGATATAAACTCAGATCTTGAGAGTGCCTACGTGGGCCCAAGAGAACTGTCTCCTCCTTAACCCCAAAAAACTCAATGCATACTTTTGGGCCCCTGTCGAACTCTCACGTCTGTAGATCAAGCTCTTCTCCCTAGTATAATATTATCTGGAACACCAATACCTTTGCATCCCCAGGTCAGACATCTAGGTGTCATCCTATCACGTACACATGATCTCTCCTGGGGCCCCCAAGTAGCCGCCACATCACGCAAAGTTCTGGGTTCCCTTCATGCACTAAGGCGACTTAGAAACCTACCCCCATGCACCCTTAAAAAGCGCCTAGTTCAAAGCCTTGTTTTCCCCTTATTTGATTACTGTGATATAGTGTCCTCTGACATGACCCCCATCCACCATCCGGCATGACTACTTAGTCATGTAACTATAGTTCTATTTGTCATACAAACTATACAGGGTTTGTCCGGAAAGTAGTGTCAGTGAATTTTTTTACGGAGACTACGCACAAGCGCGCGCTTTACTGGCTCAGATTCTGGTGGGGGGATCTGGCAACAAGTTCTAACAAGCGGCAGCTGGCTACTATATAGTGGAGGTTGATAGCCGTCCAGCGTAGGGCTCGTCGTTGGCGTCTTCCCGACCTTCTGCTAAGGCGCCCATTCCACCGACCGGCTAGGGCTATTTACAAAAACGGTGACGTGGTAGCAGACATTCAAGACTTAGGTGCCGTTTCCACCGACCTCGCGTTGTAGAATGCAAATGACATTGACGGAAATTAGAATTTTTCTTTTTATAGAAATCTATTAAAATGTTTGTACTTAACATATACCATGACGCCATTTTTTAATTTTAGTTTGTTTGTTTGTGATTTTACTGTATGATCATTGATCAATTTTAACTATATGGCATAGAGGATAATAAACATTTCCGTCAATTCTGCAATGCGAGGTCGGTGGAAACGGCACCTAAGTCTTGAATGTCTGCTACCACGTCACTGTTTTTGTAAATAGCCCTAGCCGGTCGGTGGAATGGGCGCCTAAGGCCTTGTGCCACCGGAAAATTTGCCTACCCAAAAGGCAATCTTCGTCGAAAGCCGTCTTCAATATTATATTGGTTTCCGCAGCACTCTTCTCCAGTTTTACACAAAACTTGATCACCATCCGTTACTCAAGCGAACGCTTTTTTTCTTCATGCACCGGGTTACTGTACCGACTGACATGGAACAGCTGATGTGACCAATACAACGATCGGTAGCCAGCTAATGCTTGTTGGAACATGTTGCCAGATCCCCCCACCACAATCAGAGCCAGTAAAGTGCGCGCTTGCGCGTACAGTCTCCGAAAAAAATTCACTGACATTACTTTCCGGACAAACTCTGTAGGTCCATTTCTGTGGAAAAGGGGTGCTCTCGCTTATCACAATACCGTACTGGATGAAAGTGCCTTTGAACCAAAAGTTATTCCGAAACCAGCCCTGGGGTTTTCAGCAAGCCTCTGCTCCTGCATATAGAGCCAAGAGTACCCACTACCCAGAAGTTGTTCCAAGGGAACAAAATTGACTTAATTTCTAGTAATGATTGTCAGGTGCTCCAGGCACCTGCCTGTGGGCACCGTATATTAATTTATAGTTGTTGGCACATTCTGTATCTATCTCATATATTGTAACACCCTGTATAGCTGTCAGTGAATTGCTTTCTAAGGTCTGTGCTAGAAGAGTGCTGAATTAGCAGCGCGCCTTCGGTGCAGTCAGTGACAGCCTGTTCATATGACGTAGCCAGGCGAGGTTATAAATATGAGTAGCGACAGAAAGTGCGGAGCTCTCAGGGCTCCCAGAGGTTCCAGAGGTACCAGAGGTACCCGACCGACCCTGCAGACCATGACTGTCGTTCTTTATCCAAGTACAATATAATGTAAATCGGTGAGTGTCTTAATATATGTATTGTATATAATGTAAATCTATAAAACTACATTTACTACATCAGCCTCATCCTTGCGAAGGTTAGGTGTGCTACCCCCACCCACTAGGCTGTTGATTCCCGGGGTAAAATAGTATGCACATTTTATAGTCAATTACAGGAGCCAGCAGCCAAGGAAAAACGCCACCTAACATGATTGACCCTCGTCCAGCCCAGAGTAGAATCATTTGGACTTTCCCATCTGGCAGATCATTGACAAGGAAGCCTGTGCAAAGTCACATAAAAATTTGGACTCACTGAAGAGGACCATTGCCAAGGTAGTCGAGGAGATAGACATGCAAGCGGTGTGTACAGCCATCGAGGATTGGCCCTGTTGTCACCAAGCCTGAATTCGAGCAAGAGGTGGACAGCTGTTCTTTATTACAGAAATATTTCAAAACTATAATATTTTACCGACTGTTTGTTAGTTTCAGTTATGACAGTATTTACCAACCTACTCGGTAAGCCTACGCCCTACAATAAAGAAATACGGATTTTCTACTTCACGCGACTTTGAAATACATAAATAGGATAACTAATGTGATCGGTAAACACAAGGATGTTAGATTTAGAAGGAACCTGTGTAATAGAACAATAATAGTGGAGTTAATGGGGAACTACAGTATAATTGGAATACAGGGTGAACAGCTATGTACACAGAAATACAAGTAAGGCACAACAGAAGGCAACTTAATACAGTACGAACAGGTACCTAATAAAGTTTCGTTGGTTAATTATTTAAAATTTGGATAGCTTGATATTTTCCAAAAACAGTGGCGTTGACTGTAGAGCAACTAATAATTTTGTCCAATCCTATCTTAGACGCATAGATTCTTAACACTAGGCGGGCTGATTTAACATGCTACATTGTAGAAGCCCTACGGTCAAGAACAAGAACTATTTTTCCAAACCACTTGCCATTGAAATTACTAAGCTACCCGAATATTAGTTTTTAGCCAACGAAACTTCTTAAGTTACAATATGTCCATGGAATGAAATTGAGAAAAAAAGTCCACATTAAATGCATTTCATTTCCCTACATTAATGTTAAGGCACTTAAGCCGTTTCCGACCAACGGACCTTATCCAGCCATTAATTTTAAGGGGAGCTTATTTCACTATACAGGCTTTAGAGATAACCTCCTCCTGGCTGGATAAGTTTCGATGGTCGGAAAGGCCCTTAGGCGCGTTCAAGATATGTTCAGTAGTGTTATCTTAATGGTAGGGGCACGATACCTAAAAGGTATCTGGGTATGCCTGACAATAAATTACAGATACTAACATTTTTATTGGCATTTGGCTGTACTTACTGCTGCAAGATCAAGCCATTAAAATAATTTTTGGACCTAGTTTGGAATATTATTTCTTGCTATTGTGTTTATTTTAGAAAGAATACCCATATGTAAAATTTTAGACCAGAACATACTAGATAACAAACTAAATATAAACTAGTATGTGCATGTGATGGAGGATGTAGGGGCCAATACATATGTGGACTGAAGAGGGCGTGCCTGGATCGAGGCATCGATGACATGTTGCTGCCAACTAGCACTGTAACTTGAAGGAAGTATGTGCATGCGTGAATGTGCATTTGTAAACAAAATTGACGTCAGCAAGTTCGATTTTGAAATTCTATTCTGGAAGGGAAAGTAAATTCAGCTAGTCTGTAGGAAATCAGCTGCCCTCAGGCGGGTCGGATGAGCATCCGGAGCTCAGTCACACAACGATTTAGGGGTAGCTTCCTCGCCATAAGCCTAATATATTTACAAGCAAGCTGTTTACATTGTGACCCAAGTGCGCAGTAACCTACTCCCCTGTTGAATAGTTCATTTGTTTTTCATTAGCAACTCCGCCGTTGAGAGGGGGCGGCAGTGGAGGCGATGGAGGGGAACTGAAGTGGCGAGTGGCAAGTGACCACCTTTAAATAAGTGCAGGCCCAATGCCATGCGGAGGAGGCAGATGGGCAAGGGACCAGCCACCCCTCTGTCTTGAGGGAAGGGTATTGACCCTAAGGCTAAGGGGGTGCCCTAACAGAAAACTCCAGCGTAGGCACACCGTTCACTTCCAACCATGGGTTGATTGGGCAAATCATCTCTAAATGAACCCCCTACCTGCCCTTAACGGATTATCTTACACTCGCGCGACACCCTATATACTCGTATTAGCCATGCTTGTAACAAAAAGAAATAATTTCAAATTCAATTGTCTTGGAACACCAACTCTTCGGGTAAAATTCGGTAAATTTTGAGACGTATCAAGATATTCAAGACGTATCAAACACACGTGACCGGGTTGGCAGGCAGTCCCCTCCATTAGGTACGTAGTATATTGTTCATCTTCAAACGTATCATGAACGCGCCCTTAGTAAAGAGAATATCAGTCAAACGCTCAAATTTTGCAACACTGTATTATTTCTAAATGTCTTAGTCTCAATTTTAACAATGGGCTCCAAGAAAGCAATCATTTAGAGTGAACTCCAAATAAGGCGCATCCTTAACTGAAAATGAAAAGATTGCTCTAAGCCTCAGACACATATTAAGCCGAAAAAACGAAATGCTGGTCTATGCAACCGCCTTTATGGCAGCATCATCTATAGTCCCAGCCGCGACCCCCCAGAAGGGCGGCTCACCGCATACATTTAATAATAAGAAAACATAAACTTTGTAGTTTTTTTTAGGCATTTAACCATATCACCTTTAATTTTCTTCATATTTATTTAAATTCTTCTCAAGGAGACCATTAGAATTAAGAAGTAAGGATCGCTTTACTGAAAGACAAAGCCTGCGTCAATAAAGCGAAACGATCAAACGCTAATTTAGCGCAGTCATGAGAAACTGACACATCTAAATGATTGCTATTTATTTTTGGGTCCTCTGTAAATGCGCCTAATTCTCACCTATTCGCGTTTTTTTTCATCAAAACAGCCATTTTCTCTTTTTCCATTCGCTTCTTCTGCGCGTCTAACTTTTTTTGTTCAATTTCTCTCTGCTTACGTCTAAACAGCGCTTCCTTTCGCTTTTTTTCTACTTCATTTTCAGAACAGAGCCCAGTCCTTACTGGTTGGTCAATGTGGAAACTTTTTTGCTTCTTAAGGGGTTGCAGCCCTGTTGAATCAGTCTGGTGAAAAGACGCTGTACGGCGAAAACTAGAACTTACTCCAGATGAACCCAAATTATTGTCAGAGCGACACTTAAAAAAACCTCCCTGAAAGGAATCAGTTATTATTAATTTTATCACATAACCAACATACATATCTTTAAATATACGGAAATGCAGCAAATACCCAGGGAACAAAAGCTAACAAGTATATTTTTTGCCATAAGTAATAAAAATTGAAATTATTTTTAAATTTCAACTAAGCATCTTCCCGTAGAAGTGAAATGAAGGATCATGAATAATTATCACCGCAGTGTGTGTAAGGCGGAGTTTCCACATACGTCAATCGTCAATGAGAAATATGGTTTTGACGTGGTAGCAGAATTTTTAGTATGTCTTTAATGTCTGCTAAACCTTCAATTTCATATTTCTCATTGACAGATTGACGTATGTGGAAACCCCGCCTTACTAAAGGAACATCCGAAAGCCCGCAATAAAAGATATTTTTTAATTTCATTGACTACATCCTTTGGAAATCAATTCCCATTATCTACTGCCTATTCCAAAGCTAGTCGACGATTTTAATAAGGCGTCCATTCCACCGACCGGCTAGGGCTATTTACAAAAACGGTGACGTGGTAGCAGACATTCAAGATTTAGGTTGCGGTTCCACTGGTTTCCACCGACCTCGCATTGCAGAATGCAAATGACATTGACGGAAATTAGAATTTTTCTTTTTATAGAAATCTATTAAAATGTTTGTACTTAACATATCCCATGACGCCATTTTTTAATTTTAGTTTGTTGTTTGTGATTTTACTGTATGATCATTGATCAATTTTAACTATGGCATAGAGGAAAATAAACATTTCCGCCAATTCTGCAATGCGAGGTCGGTGGAAACCCCGCCTAAGTCTTGAATGTCTGCTACCACGTCACTGTTTTTGTAAATAGCCTTAGCCGGTCGGTGGAATGGGCGCCTAATAGTAAGAATAACTGCGGGGAATGTCTTATTAAAGTATAATTAGAAGTAGAGAAATATACTCTAAGGGTGGTCCGGCTGCCCAAATGCAATTAAAATTGCCTTATGGTCATATATAAAAAATATAGGCTAAAATTAAACTGCGGACAATTGATGAGTGGATTTTTAAACGAACCTCCTTTCCGAAGATGAATTTGTAAGACTAATATATATCATACATATAATAATATTGAATAGCACGTATCGTACCTTGGCCTTTCCTGGCGTGCCCTTTGTCTCTCCAACAATGACAACTTGCGAAAGCCATTCATCCTGTTCTTCACGAAAGCTCTTCAGAAGCTCATCGAAATCATTGTCAGCATTAGTTTTTCGGCCAGACTGCTGCGGTGCACCAGTTGCCGAGCGTGAGGATGATTGGCTACTGCCCTTCGAGTTGGAAGTACAGGCAGAGAAAGGTGAATTTCGTGAAGAGCAGGAACTGGACGTATCAATAAGTTCAATGACACGAGGGGACGAACATGGGGAGCTGTTTGCTGATGAAGATGAACTATTTTGAGCTCTTACCCGATTGACCCTGAACGACTGTGGGCCAAAGGTGGATGGAAGACCTGGCAAACCCTTTGTTAAGGTTGCGTTTGTAATAGGTGAAAAAGCAGTGGGAACATCCGTTGAATAGCGAATAGGAGATTTTTTATTGCAATTTGAAGACTGAAAAAGTTTACAGGCAGCGGAAGACGAAGCACTAAAAGCAGCAGGTGCAGGGGCAACAGATGGTAATTTCACAAGAGTAGATGCAACAGTAGGGTCATTTAGAGAATTCAAAGGTCTTACGTCCGGCTGCGGAACAGAAGGTATTGTTGAAGACGTAACAGAGGCAGATTTACTTTCTATTTGTTGAGTACATGCTATTAATGTTTCAGCTAGGTCGTCTTGGAGTAACGGCTCTAATTCAGATTTTGACAAACTATTCTGCCGTGACGTAACAAGCTCAGCAAGCTCAGTGATAGCAGTCAAGTCTTTTAACAGCTTTGCTGATGGCCGTGTAGACTTTACAGGTGGTTTGGGTTTAGGTCTGGAATGTGACGACAGTGGGGAAACGGTTGGGTCTATGCGCTTCTTGGCAGTAACAGCAGTAGACTTCGGTTCCAACTTTAGTGGCTCTAGAAAAAAATACAGTATCATTTTTATTCGTCATCAATCGAAAAGTGTTTTTTTATAATGTCTATTAGGATATAAAGCAAACGAGGGCAGTTGCTGTCCTCAGAAAGGGAATTTATACGTGCTGCAATCTTGTTCCATAGTTATGAAGCCAAGTTGCATAGTGTATTTACTTCAGGGTATATTATAAAAATAGCACAAAGTTGACGTGAGACATTGACATTGGAAGATAATCACGCTATAAGTGATGATAAAGAGTTAAAACAGTTCATTATGAATCTTACCAGGAGAATCATCCCAACCAAATATTTCTGCTCTTTCTTGTATTCCACAAAACTTTGGGCTGCCTTCTTCCTTGGATTCTGGCCAATAGAACCTCCTATAGTTAGTAGGTGTGGATGACACCGAACCTGTAAATATTTTTATACTGAGTATTAACAAGTTTCAGGTGAAATGTAACAAATTAATACTCTGATAATTTATGTAATGACATAATAGGAATAATACAATATTATAATGCCTTTTATTCTATCAGACCCATTAATTGCTGAGCAAACAATTACATAAGTGAAATTTTAAGCATGAGATTTTATTAATGTAGTTCACACTGGAGCAGGATCTGAATGATAATTCTCATGCTTCAGGAATAAGTTGGTTCCGGACACCTGAACTGTCGGTACCTAGAGTTTAAACGATTTATTTAGTATTTAATTCTAAATTACAACGAAACTGAATTTTAACAGTTAAATTTCTAATCCAGATATTCGCAAAACCTTACTGATTTCCAGGTCCGCCAAGGAAGTTTACAGCCGGTAATAAGTATACGTTTATCACGCGGAATAGCTATAGTAAGCGATTATTGCAATAAGAAAAATCTTACCGGTTGTAGAATTTATGGGTGAATTCATAGCCTTCGCATAAAAACTCTGCCAAAGGCATTAAAAATTATATTTTGCAATAACTTTTCCTTCAAAAATCACGCCAGCGCCATTTTGTTTTGTTTGTTTGTTATGAACTTTTTCTTCTGCCACTGCAAAAGCTCCAATCTCCTCAGTTCGAAAGGTTATCGCTAGGGGCGGCACTAAAAGCGAGGTCAAGGTGTTATGGAGGAATGTCTCCGTTGTTTTTGTAAACAATAATTAATGTCATATTTCTTATTTTGCTACTTCTTATTCTTTTTTCGGATTAACTGAGTTCAAATGGTTAAAACAGATTCATTTTAATTTTTCCGTATACTGACTTTAAAGTTAAAAGTTACAACTACCTTAGTAATTAATGTAAAGCTAGTTACATGGTTTGTAAAAAATCTTTGTATTGCCTTAAGTATGGGCCATGTGCTAACGATGAAACGAGGAAAAAAATTTGGGAAGATAACATTAGATTTCGGTAAGCATATTTCACTCTTAATGCAAGACAGTTTTTCGGTAAAGGTCTAGTTTTGCTACCCCGCTGTATCAAAAGTCGAATGAAAATGCTTTTAATATGGAAGGAAAACATCCCATTTGCAAGGGTATTCATATTTTCAGCAAGGGTTGTCTTATTATTATTTACATGCCTCTGACAATTTTCCTTCGATAAAAAATTTTATGAGCTATTTGTCCCTATACCTGCCCATGCAAAAATTCGAACGCGTAACTCAAAAACTATACTTTTCCGACTTTTAATTCTTTCGGAAATGGGTTTCTTTAAAGCTAAATCAGCGATTTAGAACCAAATTTTGTGATTTTATGAGGGGTAGCTAAACTTAACCTAGACCAGTTTTTCTTGCAGGCTGCTGGATTTATAGCTTTTCTGTGCTATGTACGGTACGAAAGATATAGGGCCAGCAGCTAAAAAGACGGCATGTACTATTAAGCCAGTAGGTACTTTATAACAGTTGCAGCCGACCTACTATGGTGATTATTTTTTATCTTATCCTGGGGTTAAAAATGTAAACAAGTTAATTTTACTATGGAAAGTGCTGTTTAAAAATGGTTTTGCTAACATTTTTAACCCCAGGAAAAAGAGAATACTATACGGCATAGTAGGCTCGCAGCCTGCTGGCCGCAGGTCGTCTATGCTCAAGGTCAATGCTTTAAAGTTTAAATAAACTACAAATTTCTCAGGATATTTATAATTTTCATAATGGAAGACACATAAAAATGGAATTTACTTTTGTTCGCTACTTTTATTTACAAATCACTAGTGGAAATATTCATATTATGAGGCTACTACTATCTACATTATGCAACAAACCAAAAGCTTTAGCGTCATTCCCCGCATTCTTGATCTCTGGACCAATATGCGCTCATTTTGTGGCGCGAAGCGAATGGTTCGCAAGGCAAATCCACAGATCCTAGCAGGTCTATTAGAGTATTGTCCATAGATTAATTTCCTTGCTGTCAATGAATCAGGAATATTACATGGTACAAAGAGTGTGAGTGGGCAGTAACATGCAGCCTTTTTCCATACCTATAAAGGTAAGGCCACTCAAATACAGTTAAGTTGACAGGAAATAATCCTTTTATTTAGAGTGTCAAACGTTATCTCCCAGTTGAAGAGGTTTTTAATTTTTGCAATGTGAACGCGAGTAATACAATGGTTTTAGGGGTTATGAGTACAAGTTTAAAGTGCCTGCTCATAATTTTTAAATAATTTCAGCGAACATTTTCGCGCTGCCAACCAATCCGATCACTACTGGTCGTTCCAAGTGCTTGGACAGTCTTGCAGCTGTTGTGACGTGCCTAGAACATATTTGAGAAGAGCGAGGTACTCGTCTTTGCAGGCTCTTGACAGATATGATTGCTGCAGTGTCACGCATGACCGAGACAGTTATGAGCCGCCAACTCCGCCTTGCCCACTTCACACCGCCGGTAGTCCACCTTCCAACTCACCCCCGCGGAAAGATGTTGCCACAGAGACATTCACTCAAGCTCGTGTTGACAAATCCGTTGGATTGACACCTGTACGTCCTATGCCAAATGTCTGCCTTGCATCTGATGTTGCGATTCCTTCTCGTTACCTTAGCCAAGCTGACAAGCCTTGTTCTAGGCATAAAAACACGTTATGTGATTCAAGGGGAGACAGGTCAGTTTCTGAATGTTTTTGATATTATTAGACGTATTAAATGCCTATCATGCTGAATACAAGCTCAACTAAAATTGTGATTGTAGGTTCGCTTCTCAACCAAACCTGGCTAACGCAGGGAAACAAAGTTCTATAGATTCCACAGCTGTCTACGCACCACAAAGGCGGCCAACAGTATCACGAACTACCCGACAAAGTCTTCTTCCAAATAAAACAGCCCCATTTCTTCCCTTTGGGATGAACAACAGCAGCAAGCAAACGCACAATGTACTAGCAGGTGGATCAGTCTACCCCAACGCAATGACGGCGAAGCAACAGCGGCAACAGAATATCAGGAAGCTGTTACAGAATGAAGAGCAGCTGCAGAAAGCTGAGCAAAGTAATTTCAAAAAGGTAATGCATAATTATTGCATAGTAAGAAAGACAGTTACATGATTAAGCAGTAGAATCCGGAATGATAGCCTAACCTGAAAACGTACTTTCAAATGCTTTCAGATCGACCACGACCCATCATCCCGGATTCTACTGCTTCATAATGAATTTTAATTATTAACAAGACGCATGTTTCAATAAATAACCACAATTTCAACTGCACCAACGGAAAAGAATAGTTTTCGAAAATAAGTGTAAATTATCCTAAATAATAAACCACTATTAATGGTAATTGACTTATGGGAACTAAAGCAGGCTATAATTAATCTTCAAATTATTTGTCAACAGAGATTAATTGCTCTTCATTGTTGTATATGCGAGACGTTGGCGGAACATTTTCCCCCTTTTGGGCCCAACATGATAATTGAATGTCTTCTGCTTTGTTCACAAGCCCGCGGATTAGTTTTAATACCATGTTAAAATTTTGGAAATTACCCCCTGTAAGTTATTCTTTTCCGTTGGTTCTACCTGCAACGTTCTGGAAGTAAAACAACGTCTATAGGTTATAGGTAAAGCATTGTAGAATGTTACATTGACTATTGAACCTGAAGATTAATCGCATATAAACAATTAAATGTACATCCGATTAACCTCTTCAGTCGCCTCTGTAGGTTAGTACCCGTGTTGAGTTACGACACGTCTCCAATCGCATGGCGTGTAAAGACTCGCACAAGTGCAAGCACGTTACCACCTGGCCATCGAAGTCGAGGTAATTGCCTCCTTAGTGGCATGTGGGTTCACAGCCGTTTCTACTGCTAGATTTCTTCAACGATACTGAGGAGCTTCTTAGTTGTTGTTCCCTTGCTTTTCTACTACTTCCTTTATGAGTCTACATACTCCAATGAATTAAACTCTATCTGTTTCTTTATAGCGCGTCGTAAATCACAGTAGTCTATGGACGACGGAATATAACAGAAGTTACCGCGACTCAGGTGCCGAGATGGGTCCCGGCCCCCGAGTCTCCACACCGATGCCCCGTCCAGTGATGCAGCCCGTCCGAGCAATACGTCGACCAAGTTCTCAAGCATATTTCTATTAGTTCATTATTATAGTAGTTCATAATTAACCTATATGGTACGGTCATAGATAAAATGGAACATCATACATTTTTGCTTTCATCGCAACAGTACGCATAATGGAATAACTTATTAACCATCATACTGCTCGGTGCATATTCTATGCATGGAAATTTGAAGGTTTAATATTGGTTAGCGGATCCTAATTTATTGTTTGCTACCTATTGCTATTCTATATGACATCAACTGCGATGATGATGGGGTTATTAAGTCGATCTTTGACCGTATTTAATAAGGTTTGTTACATACGTGCGTATGCAGGCACATACAGTAACTATTGAAAATAAGGGATTCATCACATCTTATTCCGATTTGTTTCTATATTTTTAAAGAGGTAGGGGTAAGCTTAAAGTGTTAAGGTCCAATAATATTGGATATTTTAAAAGATAATATCTCATGAAATAATGATCGTAGTGAGAACTTAGAAGAACTTATAGAAAATTACATATTGTAGATCCAGTCGAAAGTAAACCTCACTAATCTTTCAAGTGTGTGTTAGGTCAGATATGAAATTGTCTCCTTCGTAACGTAACACATTATAATAAAATTTAACTTAATAAAATATTACACAAGAACCGGTCCGAGTTTACTCGAACATGCTTTCCAATTCATCAATTATTAGGCAGACAATATGAGCAATTTCATAGTAAATAATTTTCCTATGGTTAAATTTCGGATCTCTCGTTGGTTATGGCCTTGATATCCCCTATCCCAAAGCACTAAATTGATCGATGGTATTCCAAATCCTAGAACGGGCACACCAATACATTTTAACATACGAATAGTATAGTAATAATGACGAAACGCAATGTATTGGACTCCGACTTTCCCCCGAAAGGTTGTTGGTTCGAATCCCACACTGGCTACATTCTCTGGCCATGCTTCGGAGGGCATGTAAAGCAGGCGGTCCCGGGCCTTCCTAGTTGAGTGTAAGAGAGGGCTTTATAGCCTCCGCTAGGTTGGCTTAGTAATAAAACAAAAAGTTATTATTTATCTATTTTATTTATACATTTAAACATACGAATAGTATAGTAATAATGGCAGGGAACGCAATGTATTAGAGCGTGAATTTTCCACAATTTCATTAAAAACTATTATTTTGCACAAAAGTTAATTTAACACCTAAAACATACCAGAAGGTTGAAATGGTCGATACGACTACAATAAATGTGAATTTAAAAGAAATCTTTGGAGCCGTTTTTGTGAAATATAATTTTTTTAGACCTTTTTTGGGTTGAGAATAATCCCCCCCCCCAATTTGAGTTAGCTCCAAATAAAAAAAACTTTCCCGAGGCATGATTTTTGTGAACCTACATGCCAAATTTCATCATAATCGACTGAGTAGTTTGCCCGGAAATAGATGAACATACAGAGCGACAGACATTTCGTAAATACCTCAAAACGTGTAAATCCGTTGAAATCTCGGAATCGAACATTTTGACCATCACAAAGCTTTCCTTATACTACTATCGACTTCGATGGCCAGGTGGTAGCGTGCTTGTACATGTGTGAGTCTCTACACGCCATGCGATTGGAGACGTGTCGTAACTCGACACAAGTACCTATTAGGTAACTTAGTGAGGCGACTGAAGAGGTCAATCGGATACATTCATTGAATTGTTTGTATGCGATTAACCATTTTTTTAAAAAATACAATACAAATACAATACGTATAAATTGGAAAGCAAAAACACATATAAAATTATGTCACAACCGGTTTCGACTATTCGTCATTTTCAAGTGAGCAGATAACAATAAAAATAAAAACAAGTAATTGCAAGCTGTATGTGACATAATTTTATATGTGCTTTTTTGTAATATTTTATTAGCCTAGTTAACTTTTTTTATATTGTGTTTTAGGTCTATTAAATTATTTTTGTACAATAACTGTTGAGGGACATATTCATATTTTTTCATGTTATGTCTTGGTTCTTAACGTTTTGCAATAGTCTCTAAAGTGAAAGCTTAGAAACAATGATACTTCTGGCTAATCCACATTTGCGGATTGAGAATTTCAGTTACATTTTTGGTGCCTATGCTATGCTTATGCAAATTCATATGCATATATTATGGCTATGCTATACTTTGATGGCAAGGTCGTACTTGTGTAAGTACACGCCATGCGATTGGAGACGTGTCGGGCATTAACCTACAGAGGCGACTGAACAGGTCAATGGGATAGATACACTGAATACCAACTACCAAGAAAAGAGGGGAGACACAATTTTCCAATTGGCATTTCTATTCTTATTGAAATGACTAATGCTTTCATGTGCTCGTACATTCCGTAGTTGAGAGAGAGCTGCAGATTATTGTGTTAGGTGTCGTCCTATTGCTGTTTTAAACTGTTATCTTTTGCAGCATGACGATGTAGATATATACTGTATAATGTTTAACCATTCCGTCCATAAAACTGTACTAGTGACTGCAGCTTTACCATTAGTTCTGTAGTTGAAAAATTGATTTAAAGACATAATTTAAGAGACAATCGGAGGGAGAGAAAGAAGCCTTATATGTGTAAAAATCAAATATCTCGTGGGATATTAATCGTGGAGCTGTCAACATTGTCAGACTATCAAGAAATTTTAGGTATCTCATTCTAACACTATTGGCCACAATTATGTAATTTGGTTAGTAAAAAACATTGGTGTGGTCGTTCCGTTGAAGTTCAAGAACTTTGCCCAATTGGTGTTAGTGAAGGCCACATGTCATATATATATATATCGAAATGTATAGGGGCATTTCTGCTAATTTAGACGCTATTTTCAACGGCTCAACGATCGATATTTCTTGTGAAAATCGACTGTTCACAAAAACGCGTAGTGGGGAACTTCGATTTGCTCATAACTATTCAATAACACCTTGTTTATTCTGTTGTGTATATAATATTGAGTTTAATATATTAGAAGAGTTTTCTTATTGATCACTTTGTACGGCGGTAGTTTCCACATACGTCAATCGTCAATGAGAAATATGGTTTTGACGTGGTAGCAGAATTTTGAGTATGTCTTTAATGTCTGCTAAATCTTCAATTTCACATTTCTTATTGACGATTGACGTATGTGTAAACACCGCCTAAGATACATGTAGTAGTAGTAAAAACAATGACAGTAGTAACGTTTATTAGGCTATTAATAAGTGGTTAAGTGAGTTTGAAATACTATGTTTCTTCTTAACGCATGCCCTAAACTGCCATAGAATTAGATCTAACCACCCGTTTTTGTTTATATAAAAATAAATAATGTCCTGACGGGCTTTTTATATACTAAGGCACCAAAATGGCTGTCTGGCCTCGCGCCACACGCTTTCGCGGAAAACCGTCAGCAGTTTTGGGGCGGGACCAGACAGGCACTCAGCAAAAATCGCCGCCGGGTCGTCCATAAGTTTGGCTAGAGTATAGATCCCAAAGGGGCAGAGACAACGATCCTCTGGCAGCCCACGCCCATAAAGAAAAAGCCCTATAAAATATTAATAAACATAAAGTGAATTGAGCCGTCTGAATGGATTTTATTATTGAGCTTCCGTAGTCAATACATTCAAGATTTGGTCCTCATATCTACCATAGCTTGTAGTTTTTTTTTTGGGGGGGGGGGGGCATATCAAACTAAGACCAACTTACAAACATGTCTTTATATTGTACATTAATGAACATTTCAAAGGAATTGCCATAATAATACAAATCGAAATTCACACGAAAATTTCTTTATGACCGACCCATGCAGTTTGTCGCATTTTTCTGCTAACAATTAAGAAAAAAGGCATTGTACATACAATCATATAACGGTTGTGAGTACTGTATGTTATAATAGTTTTCCATTTGGACCAAATTCTAAGATTTGTTATAAGTGTATTAGAGTTATTTCAACATGGTTATATCATTCGTTTGTGTTGTACTTTCCACTATTATCCACTGAAATATTTTTTTATTACAGAATTT
Source organism: Psococerastis gibbosa (assembly GCA_963971405.1). Lineage (NCBI taxonomy): Eukaryota > Metazoa > Arthropoda > Insecta > Psocodea > Psocidae > Psococerastis > Psococerastis gibbosa. The sequence goes on along the minus strand of OZ020484.1, from coordinate 9,371,154 downwards.
TGTACCATTATTTATATTTTATCCCCATCTGCTGTGGATAACTTTGGAATTTCGAGATTGGTCAGGAAACTTGTTTTTTTTACAATTAGTCCTATTATATGTACGACGAAAGGTAGTGACACTTTTTTAATGTCATTAATAATCTAAGTGATCGATTTTTAAGAGGTATGGAACGTAGATATTGGCCACCCCTGGATTAAGCAAAAATCAGTCAGTGGCCCTGATAACTGACTCGCTTGAAGAAATACTTGGAATGTTTATGTTTAAGTATACGATTTGAATCTGAATTTAGGCATTACACTTTCCAATATAACGTCTTGTACCCATATTTCTTGGATTTGAGACTGTAATAGGGGGAATTTATATTTCTTTTATAATTTACGTAGGCCTAGTATTGAATGCAATGAAATTTGCAATGCGTGAAATTTTAGTTCTCCGTTAATAAAATATAATAATTACAACACTATAAATTGAAAATATCCTATGATATTGTCATTGTACATGAAGTAGTACTCTCCAACTCTGGCAACTTCCATTAGCCAAATCTATAACTGTAAGTAGTAAATTAAATAAAAAATAACCGATTAATCCAGGGGTGACCAATATCTTCGTTCCACTTCCACATCCTATTAAGGGTAGGCTAATGAAATGATTTCCATCGAAGCTACATATAAAAGTCAACGAAGAATGTGGCAGGTAGATAGATAAATTGAGTTAGGGAATCTATTTCTCCTTAAGATACGCATGCTATCATTCTTAGAATTAAAATTATTAACGTGAAATTTTTATTAAGAAATTTATTTCTTCATTTTTGTGATTGAGATCTTAAGTGAGAAGAATTTTCTTTTTGTTGCCTTAATACCTGCTATATTTCAATTTTTAACCCAAATTTCCTAACCAGTGCCGGACTGCCATGCGATAACATAATATATGAACAATTTACACTTGCATGGACCTCAAACATGAATGAAATCACGAAAGCCATCTGCAGGCCGGGGGAAAAATAAAATAAGTCAGTCACTTTTTTCAGTTCTGAGATTGAAATGTCATAATAGCTCAATTTGTTATAGGCTGTAAGTAAAATGAAAATGCAACAAATCAGAATACTATTGAGTGATATTGTACATTATTATAACTGTCAAACTTTCAAATTAATTTGCTGTGAAAAATAACAAAGGAAACTGACTTGTTTTGTTTTAACCCAGACCCGTGTTTTAAGGCCTTTTGTTTATTGTTAAAATATTATTGGAAGTTACCGGTACTTCATATGTAATTAACTTCGCGATTCTGATACGTACCTTTCTTCCCATGCAATACAATATAAAATTAACTAGCAATTCTTGTCATTTTCCTTAGAAAATATTGATAAAAACTATAAAAACATAGCCTAAACATCATATTTATCATCAGTGCCAAAATGTTGTTTACAAATTTTGACGCACCAATTTTCAAGACCTAATTAATTGTGACAACTCTATAAAATTTGATAAGGTATTATACAAGTGGATTGAAGACTATTTTGCAATTATCTAGAGTGATAATTTATTTATTTATTTGGAAAAAATAGTACAACAGCACTATGTCCTTTAGACATAATGCATGCCTGAGTATGTCTACTACTCCCATCCCACTCGGGCTTAAAGTGTTAACAGAACAGAACTTTGTCCTCCAATATTGGTATATAATTGAATTTACTTGGCCGAACTCTGCTTAGGCGGGTATTCCACATACGTCAATCGTCATCGAAAAATTGAAAAATGACGTTTTAGCAGACATTAAAGACATACTAAAAATTCTTCTACCACGTCAATTTACGTCATTGTTACGTCATTTTTCAATTTTTCATTGACGATACTATATATATTATTTATATATATGTATGTGAAATACCCGCCTAAGTTATTACATTGGTATTGCACATAGATGCAAAATGTTAATATCATAGCCATAGAAATACCAGCATATGAATGTACTTATGCAAGTTTATGGTAATTTCTATGCATGTAGTTCGGCTAAATTCAAAAACTTAAGGCTTACGGGTAGAATGAACTTACTGTAATTATAAATCATTTCTGATGTACAATGTAGATAGGTTGCAACTTGCAAGTTTGTCTCTTGTCAATGGAGAACTTTCCAATTGAAAAAATAATAATGTGACGAAATGTCCTGGGGGCTCAATTCCCAAAAATAAAACCCATGATTAATTTGTGAAGATAGTCGTATCACTTTTTTGTTTTATTTCATTCATTTTACGACGACATAGCACTTTGATTTTGTTATTATTTGAATTATAAGGAAGTGATCTTTAAAATTAATAGCTGTTATTGGACTATTAGCCTATCATTTGGGAGTAGATTATCAACTAAAGTAAATTCAAATTTATGGTGGGAAAAATACTCTACCCAATCAACAATCATGGACGCTATAATTGGGAATTGACCCCCCAGTCACAGCAGGTAATTTATAGGAAAGTTGTCTCTTCCCTAGGCCTACATTATTTATCACAAAATATTATTATTTGGCTTAAACCAGGAATGGCCGATTTTATTAAATCTAAAAAAAAAGGTAACGATATTTACCTGTGGTACAATGCCACACAATTCCTGTCTAGAGATCATTTAATTGAGAACAAATTTTTTAAATAATTATTACTAGGTACCTGTTAATTATGGACTACAGTAGGTACAATATGTCGGCTTATAGAACAACTTGTTGCCAATGGAGTCAACTGCCAGTGCAATGAAATTTGATGTTTCATGTAAAACAGCTCATTATTGAAAATAATCAGCCTTTCATACATAGGTGATAGATAACAAAACTGAATGAGGAACGACGATGCACCATATTTTTATATACCATCTACATAAGTAATAGATTATGGGCATCTGATATTGGCACTCTAAACAATTCAGTTACCTGTCAACCAATGACAGTGAACATCCAAGTGTGTAATATAGTGAAGTGAGTAGACATGCAGCCCTATTATGGCGATTTCGGATTAACGTAACACCGGGGTTTATTCAATTGTATTAAAAAAATGAGGGAAAAATGCGCGGGAAATTCAAATTGATAAATTAGGATAATCCTCGGCTATATATTCATTTTTTCTCCCCTAGAAATAGACATATTAATTAAAATTCTTATTATATTTCAAAATTCTACCTGTGCATTTTATTAATGTTTATATTATAATTATAAAACAATGTAACCATTCTCTTGTATTCCAATAATTTATTAATTTGAATTCAAATATAAACCCCGGTGTTACATGAATACCAAATTGCCATAATAGGGCTGGAACAGTAAGCGTAAGATATTCCACATTTAAAGATGTAAGCCTATGGCGAAATAATTTTCATAACGATAAGGAAGGTAAGACTAGGCCTACCTATGAATACCCATAACAACGACTCATAAATATTCCCTGAAAGCAGAATCGCCCAATCAGCCATATGCGGAGAGCATCACCTGTCTTCTGTGCTGTACCGTATTCCTTTTTTAAAGTTGTACAAAATAACTCATTGGGCGATTCTGCTTTCATGGAATATTCATGGGTAGGCTATACCTACTTGATCTGAGCCAAGCAGCCAACAGTATAAAATTAACATTTAATGTTATCATTCTTGTCATGCGACACCTTGGGGTTTATTAAGAATAATTTAAATCCCATTCCCGGTGTTATCTTATTCTGTAAACGACATAGTTGGACTGCAGCTGTAGCCGTAGCATGATCAGAAAAGATTAAAGTAACCTGGAGCTAAGTTGGAGGCCCCGAAAAATTTGTGTTTATATAGCAATCAGTGAGTTATCAATTTTTCTTTAATCCCGGGTTTACATTCATTTCCTTATCATTCGGGATCATTTAACCTTTTGTGTTGCTGCGGATGTTAATGTAGGTTTTTAAACAAACAAAAAACTAGCTATAAATTATACAAAACTCTCCTGTTGGTGATTGACACATCTGGTGATAGTCGGAAGGATTCTGTTAGTAGTAAACAGGCGTTTGGTCGAGCCTCGTACCGAGTCAGCATTAAACTATACACAGCTCTCTTGTTGGTGACCCATCAAGGGTGTCCTTACCGTAACTACTTCTCTCACTCCCGCGGGGGTTATGGGGGACCGCAGGGTATCAGACTGCGGCGTTCTTCTACTATGGTCAATGGCGGCGTAGTGCACAGATTCTGGAGTCCGCGACGGCAGCACCGGGGGTGGTTTCTTTCCTTCTACTGGTACAGGCTGCGACATACACAATTCAGCGTATGTCACTTCATTTGGACTCTGGAATATTTGAATAAAACAAAATGAATTAACCGATGTCACACTCCAAATTCCAAATACCTCTAATTGTGGGACCTTCTATGGATTATGGAGTACCGTATTCTGAGTGGACAAAGGCGCTAATTCCACCGACCGGCTAGGGCTAAATACAAATACGGTGACGTCGTAACCGACATTCAAGACTTAGGCGGGGTTTCCACCGACCTCGCATTGCAGAATGCAAATGACATTGACGGAAATGTTTGTTATAGGTGCCCATTCCATTGACCGGCTAGGGCTATTTCCAACAACGGTGACGTGGTAGCAGACATTCAAGACTTAGGTGGCGTTTCCACCGACCTCGCATTGCAGAATTGACGGAAATGTTTATTTTCCTCTATGCCATAGTTAAAATTGATCAATGATCATACAGTAAAATCACAAACAAACAAACTAAAATTAAAAAATGGCTTCATGGGATATGTTAATTACAAACATTTTAATAGATTTCTATAAAAAGAAAATCAAATATTTCCGTCAATGTCATTTGCAATCTGCAATGCGAGATCGATGGAAACCCCGCCTAAGTCTTGAATGTCTGCTACGACGTCACTGTTTTTGGAAATAGCCCTAGCCGGTCAATGGAATGGGCGCCTTACTCTATGCCATAGTTAAAATTGATCAATGATCATAGAGTAAAATCACAAACAAACAAACTAAAATTAAAAAATGGCGTCATGGGATATGTTAATTACAAACATTTTAATAGATTTCTATAAAAAGAAAAACAAACATTTCCGTCAATGTCATTTGCATTCTGCAATGTGAGGTCGATGGAAACCCCGCCTAAGTCTTGAATGTCTGTTACTACGTCACCGTATTTGTATTTAGCCCTAGCCGGTCGGTGGAATATGCGCCTTAGGAGAATTATACGCTATAAGCTAGTAAGATGGTACAAATAAACTCATAATGAACATAGGTACCGTACCGGAAATTAACATAACAACACCTATTACTCTAGGGACAGCTTAACAACACTTAGGGGGGGGGGGGGGGCTTGCCAGTCTCAATCTGCGGGTACATGTGTGAAGCATTTTTTCAGAAGGGCTGGATGGGCATACGGAGCTCAGTCACTCTACGACTATATATAGGTATAGGCTACCCTTTTTTAGGTTGGAACTCAGCTACGTGGAAACGCTTCCTGTATTTTCCCCACATTTCTCCTTATACGTTTCACCGCCTTGTCTTATGGTTATACGCCATCTATTCTATTTTATGATCGTTGTATTTTTTATGAATTCGTGTACGATTTGTGTTTTAAGTTTACTCACATTTAAACTTCTACTAGTGAGGCGTTCGCTACTGGATTTGAAATTTTCGTAGATGCCACCGTTGCGCGTCGTTCCATTCCTTTTAAGCGTACTATGCTCATGATAGTCGTTGCCCCCAGGCGTTGGAGCTTCCGACGCCAATTGATAATCCGAGTCTGAAAAAGACACAGGAGAAAACTCCTTCAGGGCAAATTCTAATAAAAAGTCAGATAGGGCGTTCGCAATGCGGCCGACAAATTTTACGGTCAAACGTGCATGATAGGCTACTTGGTGCCCTGAATCATGGTGGTGAATAGGGATCACGGTGGTGAAAACTTACAATTTGCATTTGTTTGGTTCTAAGCCCCAAGGCCGTATCCAGGAATTCTGAGATGGGGGGGGGGGTTCCGTCTAAATTAAATACTTTTAGTTAGTTTTATAGTTGTTGAGTGCTACCCTCCCACGCCGCAGTTTTGACCCGATTCACCACCATTCACGATAGGTACTACATATTTTTACGTAAAATGCAGGTTACCTAATTTTACCTGGCAAGCAGCTAGCTGTTGGAAGAGGAATGAATTGCAAATTGATTGTCTAGGTAGTAAGATTTGAACTGAACAATCGTGATTCCCAATCTTCGATAGTTGAGGTTTTTAAAGGAGAGAAGAAGATTGTAGGCATTTTACCATCGGTGTGCGGGATACCTAAGTTACTGATTGATGGATGTAGGCCTAGGAAGCCAACATTTTCCAAGGTGAGAGATCGAGAACTTTTAGGGAGATTCATCTACCTATTGAGATGGCGACCAATGTTATAGACTTCCGGAAAATTACTTCACAACTTTTCATTTCGCATGACCCCCTGAGCCTAAAACCACCCTCCGTTCAAAATGTTATACATTGTATATGTAGGCCTATGTACTGTATGTAAATCGATTTTAGGAAACACTTCCGTAAATATTATCTGATTTTGATGAAACTTGGCACAAAAGTTGATCATACAAATGTCTCGATCGAGTTCGTTAACCAGCTAGATCCACTATTTAGTTACAAGATGGCAGATTGAAACCTTACATAATTCATATCTCAGTTAATTTTGGTCGCAGAGAAATGAATTAAAATTTGATTGAAAGCCCGTATTATTGTCTACGACAATGATAATCAACACTTTTTACGACAAATCAACCATTGTAAGATGGCGTCCAGTCAGAGGGAAAATAATTTGATAATTAAAAGTTCATAGTCGTCATTGTGGTTCGAAATTTGGAACACGAGAGTGTTTTGTGAGTTGATGTTGTGGTGGGGAAAAGCATAGAAATAAGGCTATAAACAGCAGCCTGATCGAGGCGATTATAATACCGGTATTTATTTAATAATCCCCTGGTATTAAAAATGTAAACAAGATAATTTTATAATGGAAAGTGCTATTCAAAATTTGTTTGTTTACAGTTATAATCCTAGGGTATTTATTTAACCCCAGTATTATAATCGCCTCAATCAGGCTGCTGGTGCGGCGGGAGCCTTAATATGCCTTACGAGGTACCCGTTAACCATAAGCCAACTATCAAAGATAAGTACCAACACAAAAAATATCGAAGTCTTACACATTGCAGCATAGCAGAACGGATACCTGGACCCGGTCAAAAACTCTGTACTTAGCTTGTGCAGGCTATTTTCCACGCCAAATTGCGTACTTATCTTGTGCAGGCTACACTAGCCGCCATATGGATAACGGTCTCCAGTCACGGGATGGGGAAAAGAATGAATTTTATTTTTATTTTTTTCTACAAACATAGCGCAGCATAGAGGTCTGTGCTTGCATGGAACCTCCCTACACCTGATGGGCCACAGCCGAAAGGTTTTTTTTTTTTTAAATTAGCTAGCCTCATCATTCTTACCTTTATTACAGGGAACCACATCAGGGTTCTTCTCCTCTAGTTCATAGAGGTCATCAGTGTCGGCCCTCAGAGGCATCGACACCTTCTCCTTGAGTGGAAGCGCATGTGGCCGCAGAGGGGCCTTCTTCTGGGAGCGCAGCCATGCCACCCTGCCGGCCAGGACCAGCAGGAGGAGCAGGAGGCTGCCGCCGATGAGGTAGCCGAGCACGGGGGCCAGATCGAGTGCGCTCGGAGTCCCCGTCCTCTTCTCCGCCACCTTGTGTGTGAACCCGTCCAACAGCACCGAGTCGCTCCGGCCCTTCACATTCACGCCAGTCACCGAGATGCGCAGGTTAGTGCCAGGCCCCAAGTTTTGGACATTGAAGACTGGCGATTGGTTTGACATATTGGCTACCAACTGCAATATAATGCGTTATGCGTCAATACGCTATAATATGAATTATTTTCCTGAGCAGTGATCAATTAATGGATTCGGGAAGCGGGTGATGTTTCTCGGATTTGCTTAATGGGTAAGATCCAAATTGTAAAGGGAACCGAGGAACTCCCTTTAGTGAGGAACAAGCACGTAGCCAGGATTTTATTTCGGGAGTGGCTAACTACCAGGGGGTCGAGGGGGTATGGAATACCCCCAGTAAAACGGTGGGTCCACCCCGCCTCGGAAATTTTTAAGAATCTACATGCAAAAACACACTTTAGTGTTTTTAGAGGAAAAAAAAATACAGGTGAAACATCAAACAGAACAATGCAAGGATTTTTCTTTTTTTCATTTCGGGGGGAGCCCCCTCCCTGGCTACGTGCCTGTTGAGGAAACAATAATATACCTCTACTGTCTGGAGTACCTATTGTTTAGTTGAAATGAGCTCAATAAATAAAAGATATAAAGAAATCTATCTAAATCCATTTGCAACCATTTTAACTTCTTTAATCACTTAATAGTCCAGGGGCAGGCGCATCACCCCCCCCCCCCCCTGTCTCGCAGAATCGTTATTTTGGACATGGGAGTAAAATTAAACTATTCGTAAACGTTACCGTTTTTTAGTTTTTTAAGGATATTTCTTCACATTATATTGTACTTGTTTTAAGTCATTATTATTTAGGAATAGTACCTAATACAAGTAGTAACTATAGTATAAGTGTAATTTTTATTGCTTTCCAATTTATTTATTTCGTTTTCAAATTTTGGCGCCATGCGTACCTGCGTAATATGCGACGTGCCTGTCCAGGCCGATTGTTCGTAAATATTCACTTTTCAAAATGAGCTCTTTATGGAGAAAGCAAAAGGTCATAATATAGTAAATTAGACCAGTATGGCGGACTGCGGACAGCTTACTTCTCACACTGAGGCATAGACGTACCGTAACATTGGAGAGAGGGGTCTGCATGAATTTAATTTACAGTACACCTACCTGGCCTGTTGTGCTGTCTCTAGCTTCTAGCACGAACCACTGGCGCTCTCCCCCGTCAAAACCTGGGGTACACTCCACATCCAGCGACTGAGTGGTTTGATTCAGAAGCGAACAGTTGAGCGGCGCGTCCGGATGCCCTGTAATTCAGACCTAATCAATTTTCTTTCAAACCAATAATTCATAAAATTAATTAAACAGGCCAACAGCGAAGCTCTTCGAAAAAAGATAGTTAGTAGGTAGTAATGACCAATCGCGCTACCAGTACTAGGTTACAAGCCAATCTAAATAATAATAATAATAATAATAAAATTAAATAAAATTAATAAAATAATAAAATAAAATTACACTTTGCATGCAACTGGGCTAACTTGGAAAACAACGTTATCAACAAAATAACAAAAACTTAAGAGTTTTAGAAAAACTTGATATAACTCCCTGTATAACCCGAATTAGTAAAACCCAAGTAATCGTTAAGAAATTAACTTTGTCTAAGAAACCCACTTGTGTTAGTAAAATACCCTGAGCGCTTTCGGCAAGAACTGCCGTCTACAGAGGGAAACCCACTAGCACAGTTACACCATATCTGCGATTTGAGACTTGTTCAGCTCGAGGAGAAGATGCAAATGTTTCTATGGTTGCATATTCAGTATTCTGCAGAACTTATTCATTATTACAGATTACAGTACAGCAATTTATTATTAATGAACCAAATGACAACTCACCGGCAGCAATGATATGGAAGACACAAGGTTCAGTCTGCACTCCTGCTGAGTTCGTAGCCCAACACATGACGGTGCCGTAGTCCATCTCGTGGTTGGGACGATATGGTAGCGTACTTAGAAATCTGGAACCCATACGGTACCTGTGAACAGAAACGACATTCCCATATTTTACTTAATAGTAATATTACCATACATTTTGCAGAATTTTTTGCATTTTTGTACATTTCCTGCTACGAGATACCTACAATATCTAAACACCCTAACTCACTATGTTATCGTAGCGGTGTTGTTAAGTACAATATCGAAGTAGGAACGGATGCCCTAACTCCAAGATAATCAAGCTAAATATGATAATGAAAATCCTATATAAACTACTGAACGACGAAAAGATCTACCTTACAAGAATAGGTAAGGCAGTTTCACATGCTAGAATTATGCATATTTTTGTATTTTAGCTGAAATGAATGCTTCTGAAATTTAAAATTACTAAATGGCCTACCTGGTTTCTGGCACATCTACAATTTCAGCAGTATTGTTAAAGGACCATCGGAAGCTCGACGGGGCTGGGGACGCTTCCACCTCGCAGAGAATTCGGATCTCCTCGCCCCGCGACACGCCATACACGTGCTGCTGGCCTGGGCGACACAGCGGCTTGTCTGCAATAAATATCTGCATATGAGTGGTATAGAAGCAAACCGGACGTCGAGGTGAATCTGGATACCCTTGGCGTCGATGACTAGCGAAGGAGGACGCAGGACCGCGCAGGCTGGCGCAATGTGGTAGAGCTGGCCAAGGCCCAAGCGCCAAGGAGTAGTAATGCCAGAATCAGCTTCTGATAATAAATTCAATGGATAGATGTCAACCAGACGATGCCAAAAACTAAATTCAGAAATTGGTGGACACTACCCGGTTTGGGTCTATACCACTATTATTCTACAGTAAATCAGTTATCGACTTCGATGGCCAGGTGGTAACGTGCTTGCAGTTGTGCGAGTCTTTACGCGCCATGCAATCGGATACATTCATTAAATTGTTTGTAGGCGATTTATCTTAAAAAAAAAAAAAAAAAAAAAAAAAAAAAAAAATAGACTACCGTAGGGTTACGAGCTGAACCGTGCGATTTCCATATAGGAGAGATAGGAAATTCGCCCCGTCAAAAGTAGTTTTTTAATTTCTGGTGGGACGTGCCACGTCTTCTTCGACCTGTAGGTGGAAAAGACGTGGCAGGTCTCACCAAAAATTAAAAAAAAATGTTTTTGGCGGGGCGAATATACTGTCTGTCACATCTTTCCTGCACACCTCTTTCCTACTACACCTACTCTGATATAGTAGCTCCACAGCAGGTTTAAAAAAAGAGCATCTCCAACCCGGTTGAGACCTTAAACCTTCTATTTCATCCATCATCTTGACTTTGTGACGAATTAGGTAACTTTAGCAGAAGAGCCAAGCAAACAAGAGCGAGGGACCTGAAAAGTTGCCCGTGTTCCCGCGGGTGCACCGCAAGGCTCTCATTTATGTTAACCACATCCCAACTCTCCTGTGCCCTCCATTACCGTAGGTAGGCTACCCTTTAAGACGGGTCGGCTGGCTCCATTGGCGTAAATTCCCAAAATTTCTTGGGGGGGCTTTAGGACCCCAAGACCTTGATCCCCGGAGAAAAAAAAATCGATAAATGGTGACGACAAATTAGTGAGGTTTTATGCATATTCTATTCTGGAGAAAGGGGGGCCCGGGGGTCTCCCCCGGAGAAACAAAATTATGAATAGGCCCAAATTAGGGAGGTTTTACGCATTTTGCAAGCAGTACAGTTGAGATTTTACAGACGAATAAACCTACCACTGAGGGGGTCACGGGGGTTTCCCCGGAAGAAAATTTTTGAAAAAATAGGTCTGAAATATTGGGGTTTTAAGCATTTTGAGTAATACATTTATGTGAAAGTACTTGCTCAATATGCTGATTTTTTTCATGTGAAATAAGCATACCAAGAATTAATTTCCCTTTCGTTATTGTGGACACTATACCTCTCGCCTCCATAATGTCTTTGTCACCAGAAATCCTGGAGGGGGGGCTACGGGTGGCCCTGGGGGGGGGGGGGCTGCAGCACAGACCAGTTCGACATAAAAGTAATGCCGTTGGGAGTATGAATACATTGAGGTAAAATACCGTACGTAAATAGAATATATTGACTCAATTGATAACTTTCGTATAGGAAATCATCATAATCAAATCAAGGGCCAACCTCGCCCAACCAATCAAAACATTAGGACGTACTAACTCTATGGATTTGTAGAAGGCTTTGTACTATAGATAAACTTGAATAAAATCTCTTATTTTAATAGCCTGACAAAAACTTGTTCCTATTTTTATTTTATTTTATAATATAGCCCCAAATATTATTACTCCATTTTGTATTTTGTCTTTAATTATATAGGATCATTCATTAGGACGATTAAATCAAAGTTCACTAAAAAAAATAAAAAAAATATAATCTAGGTAATATTACTTTAGGTTGAATATACAGTATAATCTGACATTGACCGGGAAAATTCTGGCAACGAAAGGGGCAGCCCTTGAATAGTTATATAACATGGCTGGCTAATACAATAGTTATGAGAAAGCTGACCGTAGAAATTGGCCATCCCTGGACCACCCAGGGACGGATTCAGCCCATTGGGGGGGGGGGGGTAGTGGTGGATCAAAATATAATAATATAATAAATCCATTTAGTCATTTAGTATCGAATAAATTATAACATAATAAATTGACTTACAGCAGATTTAGTCAGAACTTGTATAGAGTAGTGGTACAGACTCCGACTTTCACCCCAAAAGGTGGCTGATTCGAGTCCCAGGCTTACTACATTTTCTGACCATGCTTCGGAGGGCATGTAAAAGAGGCGGTCCCGGGCCATCCTAGTTGAGTGTAAGAGAGGGCTTTACAGCCTTAACTCCACTAGGTTGGCATAGTAATAAAACAAAAAAGGTCAATATCTATTTATTTATTATTTTTTCTAAATTTATGGCAGCTACACCCCTCGTAGGGATCACCCCAAAATAGGTTAAAAGATATTTTTTATTTAATTTATAATTAGTAGTTATAAAGATATGGCCTCGTCAATGGGTAGAGGACTAGCCTATTTCATACAACATTATTATAAGGAGTTTTTCATTTGGAAAATTAGAAAATTAGAAAAAGTAGCAACTTTTGATTTCAAACATAGGCTAATAGCATGCAGTACCCTATATATTTGCATCTTGCAGTTACGCAGTCTACCATGAAAGACAGAATTAATGCGGCTGTCAGAACGTTTAAACGCATGCAGTCACATGGGGAGATTGTGATGGATTTGGGGGCAGAGTGGGGCAGCTGGACACCCCCCCCCTCCTCTGGATCGATATAAAAATTCAATAAGCGTTATTGAAAATGTGCCGCGGTAATGAGCTTACGCATGGCTGAGCTCTCCCTAATGGCCAAATCCTCGCAAACCAAAACCAATATTGCTGACCTTCTCTCATCCTCTGTAATATTTTGCCTATGTGTGCATGCAATATTTGAACCAACAAAAAATACAATCTGTCCGCGAAGGTATTCGACGTTTGGCTTTACTCTTTTATAAATCAAGTACTGTGGTCAGCTCGGTCATATACGTTGAGGATGAATGCAAAAGGCGATTTATTACTTGAAACTGTAAATGAAGGAGGCAAAAAACTTCTACAATTTAAATGCTTGTTTCTATATTATGGGATGTAATATTTTTATTATTCTTCTTTGATAATATACAATAGGAATCGCATTAGACTTTCTATTACGTTTTTTTGTTAGCAGTCACTGCAACGATTCCACTAATTTCACCAATTAATTTTTATTTAATTTTTTGTGACAATTCGCATTCTGCAAGCATTCTCCTCAGGGACGGATCCAGCCCATTGGGGGGGGGGCGTGGTAGTTGTGGGTCAAAATATGAAAAGCATATGCAGTATCGATTAAATCAGAAGGTAATAAGTAGTTAACTTACAATAGATTTACCAAATTTGGGGGGGGGGGCAGCTCTCATATAGACTCCTCATATAGACCTATATTTAAGAGGGAAACAATACATTACAAATGAAAAGTGGCGCTTCAAGCGAGTGCGACAATATCATTGGGAAAAGAAAAAACTGGATATATTCAGCAATTAGTCGCGTTAAGGAATAATTTTCAGTTTTTCCGAGTTTCTGAAGACAATAAACAAGAGAAAGACATGTAGAGTAGTGATACGGACTCTGACGTTCACCCGAAAGGTTGTTGGTCCGAGTCCTCCATTTCCTACATTTTCTGGCCATGCTTCGGAGGGCATGTAAAGCAGGCGGTCCCGGGCCTTCCTAGTTGAGTGTAAGAGAGGGCTTTATAGCCCTAACTCCGCTAGGCTGGCTTAGTAATAGAACAAAAAAAGTCATTATTTATTTATTTATTTAGAAAGCTCGGTGCAAAAGTGTATGTCAGAAGAGTGAGATCAACAATTCGCGTCGGGCTGAAATCTTCAAAATTTCTAAAAAACCTTCTTAGAACTACAATATCAGAATGTACCTCTCAAACTCATAGGAATTTGTAAGCGTGATTAGGACTATATTATGAATATTCCCACCACAGTGTGACTGTTACCGTGAATAGAAGGTGTGGCTGATATTCGGTTTGAATGTAGTATTATAGGTGATAATAATAACAATTCGTAATAACAATTCGTATATTTTTCTAAAATGATTGGCGTAACAAATTATTTTGTAGACCCCTTAACCTGAAGGTGTGCGGGGTACCTACCAACTCAAGTTGACAAAATTAATTAAGAGTGTACAGCCCGTAGGAAATTGGCAACCCGAAATTTATTACTTTTAATTTTTTATTTAATTAACTAAGCATGTTATTAAAGATTTGGCTCATCAAAGTTGTAGAAGACTACTTCATGCATCATATAACAAGGTATTTTTAGTTTTCGAAATTGTAGTTTTTTTATAAAATCGCTTTTACGTGAAAAGTTATTGTTTATAAAATATCTGCATGTTTATGAAAAAACTACACTTTCGAAAATTAAAAATATCTTCTAATATGATGCATGAAGTAGTCTTCTACAACTTTGATGAGCCAAATCTTTAATAACATGCTTAGTTAATTAAATAAAAAATAAAAAGGAATAAATTTCGGGTTGCCAATTTCCTACGGGCTGTACACTCTTAATGAAGTGATACATGCAATAATACAATAATACAATACATATTTATACCCTATAGTTATTATATATAAACTGCTAAGTAGGCAGCATTAACTGGAGTACAAACATTACAATTAAACTTTCGTTGATATGTACAGTTAGGTGTAAGAGAGGGCCATAGGCCCCAATCTCGCTGTATATATTTTTTTTTTGATTAATAAAAATACCTTTAAAAAAATCTACATTTGCTTTTTCAATAAATACTTTATTATAGTATTATAATTGTCAAGTACCGGTCAATAGCACCGTTATAATACTATATATGTTTGTTGTGATAACTTAAAATACGAAAGAGACACTGTATTGTAAATAAAACTTCACTGACCATCCTGAACCAGTGATCAAAGAGTCCCACAGGCACCATTTTAATAAAATTATAAACTAAATTTCACTTCCCCATAAGATTACTCTCAGTTAGAGGGTTGCAGTGGCGGCGTTACGGGGGTGCCCGGGGGGGCCTGCCCCCCCCCCCCCCAACAGTTTCTCCGGCCCCCCCACTTTTGAGATATTTAACATTTTGTTAAATTGAAGAATTACTGTAATTCAAAAAAGTTGGACCCAACTGCTATAAAATAAATAAATAAATAACCGTGAATTTTTCCTAAAACAATTTTATCCAAATACAAATACGGTTGAAGTGCCCTGCCCCCTCATTGGCAGCACCCAATACCTAAATATACCTAATTCATTAATGTGATTTGTGGAGTTGGTCCCTGGTCGATAGTCTTATAATTGTCGTATATGTTGATGTTCTTGTGTTGTCTAAGGTGGGATACTTGTATTTGTTCATGTGCAAGTCCTTGGCAACAAGTTACTTACTTCCATTAAGGCGCCCATTCCATTGACCGGCTAGGGCTATTTCCAAAACGGTGACGTGGTAGCAGACACTCAAGACTTAGGTAGCGTCTCCAACGACCTCGCATTGCAGATTGCAAGTGACATTGATGGAAATGCTTGTTTTTCTTTTTATAGAAATCTATTAAAATGTTTGTAATTAACATATCCCATGAAGCCATTTTTTAATTTTAGTTTGTTTGTTTGTGATTTTATTGTATGATCATTGATCAATTTTAACTATGGCATAGAGGAAAATAAACATTTCCGTCAATTCTGCAATGCGAGGTCGGTGGAAACGCCACCTAAGTCTTGAGTGTCTGCTACCACGTCACCGTTTTGGAAATAGCCCTAGCCGGTCAATGGAATGGGCACCTTAAGTATGCCTACTCCCCATTGGCGTAGATAGGGCACCCGTAGCATCCCCCCCAGGATTTCTGGTGACAAAGACATTATGGGGGCGAGTATAGTATCCACAATATCGAAAGGGAAATTAATTATTGGTATGCCTATTTCACATGAAAGACATCGTGAAAAAAATCAACATGTTGGCGACTAATTACTTTCACAAAAATAAATTACTCAAAATGCTTAAAACCCCATTACTTCTGACCAATTTTTTCGAAATTTTTTTCCGGGAGGACCCCCTGAGTGGCAGGTTTATTCGTCGGTAAAATCTGAACTGTACTTCTTGCAAAATCCGTAAATCCTCACTAATTTAGGCCGATTTCTCAATTTTTTTTTCTCCGATAGAGACCCCCGGAATCCCCCTCTTCCCAGAATATAACCGAATAAAACCTCACTAATTTGGGCCCATTTACAATTTTTGTTCTCTTGTTATATATTCAATGGTATTTCATACACATTAAAAAAAGAAAAGTTAAGTAATAATAAAGTCATAAAATTTGCTGGGCAGACTTCAGCAGTGAATGAGTAATGAATCAAAGTCTTGGGGTCCTAAAGCCCCCCCCCCCCAGTAATTTTGGGAATTTACGCCAATGCTACTCCCAATGAAAAGTGTTTTGTTTTTTCATTGGCCCCTCCAGATAGAACCCATGCCCCCCCCCTTCGGGGGGGGGGGGGCCCACCTTAAAATTTCTAGCGCCGCCACTGGAGGGTTGCCTCCTTTCTTATAGTTTTCACCAAAATCATTAGGCTAATTATAGTGTTAAGAACTTAATGAATACAAATATAAATTCTATGTATAATTTTATAATTATAAACAGTGCAGATGTACAGTAGAAATATACAGTACATAAAGTACTGTCCTTGTTGCTGACCAATGACAGTCTCGATACACAAGATTCGAAGCAAAGTCGAATAAAAGGACAACGTGAAAGCATCAAAAGTAGAACGAACACTTCAGGTAATCTTAACGAAAGATCTTTTCCGAAAACTCTTCTCTAGAGTCAAGCCCATAAAGAGTACCTAGTTGACAAAAAAAGAGCGGGAACTAACAGTTCAAACAAGTAAATCGGCTAGGAAGGCTAAAACCTTCGAGACAAAGTAGGAAGGAATGGGCGTTGTGGCCCGTCATGGGGGAGGGGGAGGGGGGAGACTCAAGAATGTAAATTCGGAAATTTGTTTCCTGTTCCACGGCACGGCACATTCCAAGGCCCCCGCCCCCTTCCCCGCCTCCCACAAGCAATTTTTCCTCCTCAAACACTACCCGTGCCCCCCCCCCCCCCCCCGTCTTCTGTGCCTCGAAGCTTTACCATTCCTTTCTTCTTGAAGCCCCCTTCTGTACTTCTAAGTAATGTATTAATTATTTTTTCTCGGCGCACTCTGTATTAGAGCTGCCGTATTTTAATGATTCACACAGTTATTTGTAAGCGGTGCTGATTAATCACTTAAAATGTTTCTCTCCTTTTTTCGTAAAATGTAGCCTATAATATTTCCTTCTCGGCACTTATCTGTCCATTTCTTTTTATTTTCATTTTAATTGCTGAAACATTTTATAAAACATTTGTTCTGCACATTTCGGGGAGTTTTATAGGCATATGATTCGTATCTGTACTTGGTTAAGTGATGCTTTCGCCTGTTTCATTGCGTCAATGGTAAGATTGTCTCAGTTTTTCCATTATCACTTGTAGCCGGTGTAGGTTGACATCGAGGACATATAGCCTACCAGTTTGCCAATGGCCAAAATTTTTTACTGAAACAATACAAATAGCCTAATGTCCGTTGGCATTGGCCAAGGGACCAATGGGCCACTAATCCACTATAAGTAGGCCTCGGTCCATAAAAAGTCCTTCAGGACAATATTACTACTACCTATTACTTTATATGTATCATAGCATATACTCATTTAAATCATTAATCAATTGTTCCATTACTGGTATGTATCCTTAATCAGGGGTGTGGATACCGCACATCGGACTCCCCTCTCATTGTGTATAGGCTGTTGACACTTAAAACTAACCTACCGGGAAGTGGAAACTCAATAAGTTGTTTTTACAAGTTGGAGACCCCCCACACACAGACGGATATCATATTTAGCAGAGAACATTAATAAGTCGATTTAATTATTTATCTTTAACTGTATTTACACGTTAATTAATATTTATTTATTTAGCACAAACTTCGGTGATAATTCCGTATAATTTATCAATATTTTGGGTTAGTGCTATCCCTACACCTGTGGGCCTACTATGGCCAATAGTATTAGGCGGCTATTCCATCTGTCAATTTTTCTTCAACTTTGATTTTGTCATTGACGGAAAATCATCATTGCATTATTTATTTTTACACCCCATCCCACTTGTTTTTACTAATTGACTATTTTGTTTCCATTTTTTCCAATTTTGTAAGTAAATTTGTAATGTAAATTTTATAATAGGCCCTATACAAGAAATTTTATGATTTAAATTTCGAAATAATTCGTTCGTTCTCAAGAAATGAATTTAAATTATTTATCATCTCCAGACGACGCCATTGTTTAATTTTAGTTTGTTATTGTTTGCAAAGCGTGATTTTACTCTATGATAATTGATCAGTTTTAACACGAGGAGGTTAGGCGCTGATTCCACCAACGTCAGTAGTGATATTAAATGTTGTTTGACGTGGTAGCAGACATTTTTAGTATGGCTAAAACTGTCTAAAAATGTCTGCTACCACGTGAAAAACATTTAATATCACTATTGGTAGAATCAGCGCCTTAAAACGGACAATGTCATAGAGTAAAAAAAATCTCATCAATTATTGACGCACAAATGACGAATTATTGACAGATGGAATAGCCGCCTTAGCTTATTCTTGGAACTTGGGGTTAAAAATGTAAACAAAACTATTTTGAATAACACTTTCCATTATAGAACTACCTTGTTCACATGTTTAATCCCAGGTTAACATTAAATTAAATCGCTATAGTAGACCCGGTGATATTTTAACTTCAATATTTGCCTATGTATATTAAAAGGAAGTAAAATGAATTTATTATAGGCCGGCCGGCATTATATGCGGGCAGACCCAGTGGCGGCGCTACGGGGGTGCCCGGAGGGGCCTGCCCCCCCTTTTGAGATATTTTACATATTATATATAGGCCTAGGTAGCAGAATTTTTGTAATTAAAAAACGTCAGAATTAAAACTGGTTACAAGACTGCAAGTTACTTACTTTCATTGTACCTACTCCCAGTGAAAAATGAATAAAAAAAATTAAAAAAATAGAAGTCATGCCCCCCATGGCCGCCCGCCTTAAAATTTATAGCGCCGCCACTGGCAGACCTACTGCTGCTGAATTTTTTAAGTTCTCGGAGAACTTCGAAACTTCCAATTCGTAATGAATAGCTCATCCCCTTCACTTCATCTTCTGATCCATCTTTAATGATGTTTACAGAAAAAATTAGGGGACGTTGCGAGTTCGAGCTGAATATTTCTGGTTATTAACTTTTTCTTAATGTAACCTAACGCATATTAAAAACGGCATTAATATTTTTTTTAAGCAACTCGTTAATGAATATTCCTAACCAACTACTTAATTAATATTCTGGTTGGTTCCAACAACGGGAATGTGTAGATAGTATTTTCAAAGTTTGACAGAATTTGAATTAGAGACCCCACACAACAAGTACCGGCACTTTTAACTGACTGATCCGGGTGATGGTCGCCTCACCACCTTCTTGTGACCAGATCAGCAGCAGCACTAGCAAAGGCTCTATATTGTAGACGCCCGTTATGCTGCTTGACTTATGCGTGCCAAAACAAGAAGCAGTGGGTTACTCATATGCTATAGCGGAAGCTGGATTTTTTCCCATCTGGGTAATGGTTATCAGGAAACAGTACAAACACCTTCTCTACAAAAGTAGTGCGCTCTGGAGGGAAAAATAATAATAATTGATATCACTACTTTGGAGAGCTCAAAGCTCGTAGGTCCGGTGCACAAAGACGATACACACGCCAGCGACACGCCGATGACTTGCTGAGAAATCCGTCGTCGTATAGCAATGGGTTCTAATTGGTTGTATATATTTAAACGCACCCACAGATCGATGAGCCCTCACTAGTGCAGGGTTGTCCGAAAACCGTGCATCCACCAGCGTGAGCTCAGCGACAGAAATCTTCAGAAGTGGGCTCTATGGTTTTGCACCATCCCATTTGCTCCGCTGGCGAGTGAATTGTCTTTGTGCACAGGGCCATAGTAAACAAGTAAGTTAAAGAAGCTGACAAGTTGTTGAAACGGCAGCACATGGCTCTGGTAATCGAATCATCGCCCTCTCTAATCGAATTCAGCAAAGGAGGGCGGGTTAATCGCCGGTAACGTGATTACCCCCGAGAAACTATACAATGTCCAATATGTGAGGGACTTAACACGTTTGTGTCAGCTTAACGCCACTGCTAACAACCGCATTGTCCTCCCAACCAAAACCTTTTACCTATGTCCTCCCATTGTTCGCTTACAGGCCTTTAGGTCAGGGGGACCACAGCTTTGCAGTTTGCCTGAATCGCGCCAAATTTCCTTTGTATCAAACTGTTTTCTAATCAGGGTTGCAGTCAGTTTCTAGGGACCTACGGTGTAACTCAAAACATTTTAGCTCAGCTCAGTTTTGCTTCCAGACAAAATTTGTTTAGTAACTTATACTTGAATAGACTAAATCTTTAATAACTTGTATAACAAAAAACTGACTGATTTTAGGGCGAACTAGGGCTAATAGCTATCTACCTATATCTATCCCCTCTGCCCCACTACCTGCACTTTAGACGATCTATGGGAGTGCACAGACAATGCCATAAAGGTGGCCAAACACTGGGCTCACAAACATTAATGAGTCTCAACCTCTGACACTAAAAAGTAAAGTATGTATACTCAAATTTTGAAGCGATGGCCGGGTGAATTGGCAGTTAAAAAATAAATGTAGTACGCTGGTAGCCTTTTGATAGTCATTCTCGGTCAGAACTGGCACATATATCATCGAAATTAGGAGTGATGCTGAGGTGATGGATGAGTTTTTTTAGCAACAGCATACGCGCCAGTTAGCAGACACTTTTCCCCCCACCACCCACCGTCAAGCTAGTAATGTTTTAAAAGGACATGCTACGTAGAAAATTAGCTCCCCAAAATTTGTTGTTTTTATTAAATTTTATTTTTTAATTAAAAAGCAAGTTATTACAGACTTGGTTCATGTAAGTTGTAGAAGACTACTTCATGCATCATACGGTATAATAGGAAATACATTAAATTTTTGGTACCTTAGTTCTTACATAAAAACCATTGGGGACTACAATATCGCGTAAAATATAATTTTTGGAAAAACTACACAACCAAAAAGTAAAAATATCCGATTACATGCTGCACGAAGTAGGCTCCTACAACTTAAGTGAGCTAAATTTTTAATAAGTTGCTGAGTTCATGAAATAAAAAAATTAAAATTATGTCGCTTCTTGATTTGCCAACTGTTCTAACTGCAAAATGCTATCTTTTCAGGAGAGCATTCCAACGTTTTTTCCGGTGATTTAAATTTATGTATCTCCTACACTTAAGTCAAGAAAGTTTCAATTTTTTACAGGCTTGCAGATACGACGATTGGACTTAAAAAAAGAAGGGATTTTTTTAATGTAATAAAAAAATGATTTTTTGCAGTTAAAAAAGTTGGCAAATCAAGGAGCGATGTAATGTTTGGGTGCAAATTTTATTACGTAACATATCCTCTTAAACCAACGGTCCCCATACTGTTTTCCTCGAGGGCCACTCGGAGGGCCAGTTACTTTACCGCAGGTGTCAAAAATGAAAAAGCATGAAAATTGTCAAAGTATATTTTAATTTAATGAGAACCGTGAAACTGTTTAATATATGTTATTATTACAATTGCCCCATTATTAGGCTTCTCCTCGCAGCAGGCTACTTGAAGAATTTTCCTTCAGGTAGGTATTAAATAGTGGAACAAAATGCTTTCCCATGCAAGGGTTTGGCCTTGGAGAAAAATATATTCTTTGAAGATATTTTTTGTTAGCCACATTAACAATTCGCGGACGATAGTTTGGGGATGGTTGTCTTAAACAGTTTCCAGAATCATGGTTTGTCGCATTGCGTATCCTCCATCACAATGTCGGCTAATAAAAAACATTCATAAAAGCTTTCAGTTAACAGGCTTCCGGAGACAAACAGTATTTGACGGATGACGACAGTCATGTAAGCGAATGAACGCCCATAGCACAAAAGCTGTAAAAGCCCACTCGATTGAGCCTGGTGACACGCTGTACTGTTGATATTTTACAGTCACGGGATCGGATGAACGTGTGAAATGAACCAGGGCACGTTTTTGAGAGCTTAAAAAACAAAAGCTGGACGCAATATAAAAGTCGAGAGGGATGGGGGGGGGGGCGAGGTTAAAGCACTGCTGCACATTTGCCACCTTTTTTTTGCGGGGGGCCTTAACACTGCCATGTCAGCTCTCAACCGACTCTATGCCAATGTACCCCAATTAAATTCATCCTCTAGTCGGGCTAACAAGTTTGTGTGTTGGAAAGGGGGAGGGGGGAGGGGGTACAAAGGGGATGGGGGGGGGGCAAAGGGGTTGAATTTGCAAAGTTGTTGTGGGGTTGTGGCCAGTGTCCGCGCTCGATATTCTAATCGAGTAAAACTTGGAGGGAAATTCATTGTGTTTGTATGAGTCCCTTCTTTGTTGAGAATTTAATTACACCGTCTTCAAACAACGCAACGGTAGGATTGTTGACTGATGGGGGATGAAGTTTGTTGCTTCTTCGTTTTGACCTTTAATCGGAACTGCGTCCAAGTTAGTTGGGACTTTGCATGGCTAGTTCTTCAATATATTGTTGATTGGAAACTTCGGCCCGAAAGACATCGTCATTATCAAACTACTGCCCTCTCTTCCCCCCTCCCCCGGGGACTTTGAAAATCACTCATGTTTTTAAAATTTAAACTAATACTACTCCTTGGTGCTACGACCCGTAAAGGGTGTTGGCCTGCTCTGCCATATAGCGCTAGCCTGCGCGGCCCTGCGCTCTTCTTCGCCAGTCGTCGACGCCAAGTAGTAGTAGTAGTAGTAGTGTTCGTCGGGTTAATAACAACTTAGGCCTCATTTGGGCCCATAGAGCGACCCCGATTTGACTGTCCTATGCCAGCCCATAGGACAGTGGACCTCCTGATTATAGTGGATTCCGAACCACTTGGGAAACACAGTGAAGTCACACGATTAGTTCGGTGGTGACCAGGACAAGTCCTACCATGTTTCCCTACCGGCACTGGGCACACGACCAAGTTATCTGCAGCTTTGAACCTGCTCTGGTCCGCTGGATTCAACATGGTATGGCGGCCGGACGCCAAGGGTCGCTAGGTCCACATCGACGCTGTCCAGCCATCGCATCCGTTGCATTCGTCTCCTCCCCTGGGACGCCTTTTGTAAGGCTGCCCCTGTAGCCTTATTGCCTGGTATTCGTTTGACATGCCCTAGCCACCTGTTGCGGCTGTGTACTATCTTCTTCTTGGTATATCATCATCATTTCTAAGAATACGCCGCCACTCTCTCTGTCCATCCCTCACTCCCTGATTTTGCACGTTGTACACCTCAGCTATCAAAAGCTGAAGACGTAATGGCCCCCGAAATACCATATTCCATAAAATAACTTGAAATATAACTAGAGGTACTTACACATGACTTTCAAGATGACGACGTTGCTCGTGCCGTCTCCCTCGACATTGTACGCGACACAGGAGTAGGCCCCCGACTGCTCCCTGCGGACGCTCTGCAGGGCTAACGCTCCGTCACTCAGAATCACTCCTTGCTTCGGATTGTGAGTTATTGGCATGCCCTGAACATTAAAAACACAAAGTAATTACATACACATTCTATGCTGTAATAGGTTAGCTGACAGATGCAACAATAAAATTAAAGTAATAATAATAATGTGATGCTGAGATACCAACGTAGAAACGAAAATATAGGGCAAGAGATGAGAACTCGTGACGTACAGCAGAAACTTAGAGAAAAGAGGCTGAACTGGTGGGGGCACGAACTACCTAGATACGAAAACCACCTAGTCAAAAGAGTAACAAACCCGGGGATACAGGAAGAAGACCACCAGGGAGCCCGAGAGTTACACTGAGAAGGAAGAACGCGGGGGATATGAGAAGTTTGGGGCTCTCCACCGAGGACGCACAGGACAGAACTGTGTGGAAACGCTGCTGTCGTGCCGCCGACCCCCCCATGAGGATAAGGCGCGTTTAAAGTAAAAGTAATAATAATAATAATAATATTCTTCTTCTTTGACCGGTACTCCCCTGCGCCGAAGGAATATATTTATAAATATAATCAATTATACCCTAATAATAATTACTTTATTGAAAGAAACCTAATAAAGGTATAGCGAGATCAGGGCTTAGGACTCTCCCTTACACCCAGCTGTACATATTAACGATAGTTTAATTGAAACCCCCTGACATACTCGAATTGCTGAGTATATCTAGGCTGATGGACCGTGGTCGAAATATCAATATCAATATAATATAATCATACTAATATGTACATTTGAGACAAAAAATACTGTGGACCCGGTAGGCCGTGGCCCGTGATCAACTGTTATTGTTAATAATAAATACAAACAATAATATAGGAAATATAAATAAGTTAAATAATATGTTAAACATTAGCTGAATCATTTCGAGCAGTCGATCAATAGGCTACATACCTAGTTATTATACACCGTACTTGGTTAAGTCATGTTTTCGCCTGATTCATTGCGTCAATGGTAAGCTTGTCGCAGCTTGCCCATTATCGCTCGTAGCCGGTGCAGGTTGACATCGAGAACGTATACCAGTTTGCCAATGGCCAAAAACTCATACGGAAAGAATACAAATATTGTCCGAAATCCATGGGGTCGTTGGCATTGGACAATGGACCACTATAAGTAGGCCTGGGTCCATAAAAGGTCCTTCAAACAAAACCAAAGCTATCCTTGCTTTCCTTGGCATTATTTTTCTTGAAGCTGAAACCACCGACATGGCTTTTGGCTGGGCAGGTTAATGAATTATATTTTTTGAATTCGGTTAAAAATTCAATGCTATTCTAACGTAAAAAAAATGAATTATATAAAGAGCTTACAAAGAAATCTAAATTTGAATTCATTCGAAAAGTTGATGCTCACTGACCCATTGTGCCGCGATAATATAAATCCAGAGGGAATAAACACCACTTTAAAAATTTCTATCACTGCAAAAGGTCAGACCTGGCAAGTGTAGAAACATCCCAGAAACCTTCAACTGACGAAAAGTACTGATTGCTTGTAACTTTTAAGCTTATCTTGATAATGCCACCCGCAGATGTTGGGCAAAACTCGGCAAGATGAGAAGAAACTTAAGCTTATCACCTAAAAGTCTGCTTTTAAAAAGCTCAGGAAATTACAACTTTCAAAAGCCTTTTCATTCCTTTTTGTATTTGACAGTGGAAGTGCTGCTAATTATTGATTTAATCAATAGAACTGCTCCCATTTAAACGCACCGCGCCGACATGGTGTTATCTTCGGAAAAGATTGAATGAGACTAGGCAAAGTTGGTTCAATAATTAATCATTTCACCAGATTTAGGGCATTTTTAGATACTGTCGAAGAAACAAATTTTAGAATTCATCTTGCTAACCTTGCCACCGAATTCGCTAAAAAATACAGTTTCAAATCGCCTTATGCATAGCCTAAATGCTCCTCAAAATGTTCCAAGAAGTTGCCCAGGAAATACGACAATATCGTCACTATAACTTTAAGCTTATCTTTATAATAAGGAATAAGTTCCCTGCTTCAGTTTTATATGCCGTAATTCATGGCCCTTATACCAACTTGTTTGAAGTAACTTCTACGATAAGTAGTGATGGAACCAAGCCCAAGCAGAAGCTTGGAAGCGCACAAACCAAGCTCGACAAAAGCTTTGACAAGCCAAACTTAAAAAAAAAAACTTGTGGCAGCTTTTCCAGGCTTTCTTATTTCTCACTTTTACGAGAAAACAATGAATCAGCTCGCATCTGCTGTCGAACTCGCTATGTCTAAGATATGTCTAAATATTGTAGGATATCCACTCATTGTAGTGTATACACAGTACCTAATTTTAAGCTTCAACATTAGGTATTTATTTCTATAGATTTGTATGTGTCAACATTTCCTAAGTTTCATTGGAGTTCGGCTAGCGAACTAACCAAACACCAAGCCAAATCAAGATTTTTCCAAACCAAACGCCGTAAACGGATCTAGGAACTTTGGGGGCCGGCCGGGCAGGGGGGAGGGGGGCAAGTTAAAGCTTAACGCAGAGCACGCACGCATAATTCTTTTTTTTATGGTGCATTTGTCAAATAAACTCAATCTATACTAGTGTTTGGTCCCCCACCCCCCTAAATCCACGATTAACGATTTGAATTATGCATGGACATAATGATGGCGTACTGTGCAGCATATAGGTTTACCCGGCTAGTAGGTTCAAAGCTGCAGATAATTTGGTCGTGTGCACCGTGCCGGTAGGGAAACATGGTAGGACTTGTCCCGGTCACCTCCGAACTAATCGTGTGACTTCACTGTGTTTCCCAAATGGTTCGGAATCGACTATAATCAGGAGGTCCACTGTCCTATTGGCTGGCGTAGGACAGTCAAGTCGGGGTCGCTCTATGGGCCCAAATATGAGGCCTAAGTCGTTATTAACCCGACGAACACTACTACTACTACCCGGCTAGTACCTAAAATACCGACTACGGATAACAACACTGATGTTGTAATTTAACCAGAAGAGAAGGTGCTGAGAAATAAAGTAGCAAAGTACGGTAGGTAGGTACATGGCTAATATGGGTAAGCACCAGACGTAATGGGAAACAACATTTATATGTATTTTCTTTAAGAGCAAAACAACGTTAGCTGTCAGCGATAGCACATACATAACCATAAATGACGCTCTTACTGCTGTTAGCGCTTACTTCACTCCCAAAATATATCTACATACTGTACATAGTACATTTTTAACCGCTAACAGCCCCAGGTAAATGGAGAGTTGACTGTACATAAAAAGATTTAGTGAATTTCCCTAGTATTTGGGATTTTGGAAACCGTGGGACAAACGCTAATGAGTAACTTATCCGGGTATAAGTGTAAATTATTGTAAATAAACCCCAATCAATGTAAATTGACTTGTGGGAAATAAAACTAAATAAGAATTGAATTTAACATTTCTCTTTATCGCTGTATTTCTAAGTATAATATATTATATATTATTATATACATATAAGTTCAAATTTGATTTGAGAATTTTGTTTTACTCCATCTTAATTTCCTCATGTTAAAATTGATCAATGATCATAGAGTAAAATCACACGTTGCAAACAATCACAAAATAAAACTTAACAAGTAGTCAGAATGGCGTAGAGGTAACGACTCGGACTATCATCCAGAAGGTGACTGGTTCGAGTCCCACCCGAATGCCAAAATTTTCTAGTGGTACAATTATTTATCTTCTGACTACCATGCTTCGGAGGGCATGTAAAGCCGGCGGTCCCGGCAGTCCTCCCTGACTGTCGATAGGTTAAACAGGAGGCTGTTGATGCAACCTGAAAACTCCTGTACCACGGGTAGTACCACCCCGACACGAATTTACTTTACTTTACTTTACTTAACAATGGCGTCGTCTAGAGATGATAAATAATTTAAATTAATTTCATGAGAGCGAACGAATTATTTCGTAGTTTAAATATTTATTCTATGGTTTAAATCATAAAATTTCTTTTTGATTATAAAGTTAAAAGAACTTACAAATTTAGAAAAAATTGAAAACAAAAATGGTCAAGTGTTGAAAACAAGTGGAATTGGGGCTAAAAATAAATAATGCAACATTGATGAGTTTCCGTCAATGACAAAATCTAACTTGAAGTAAAATGGACCAGTGGAATACCCGCCTAAGTACTACGTACTAGATGCAGGCGTAGCCATATTAGACCCGTCTTCTTTTCTTCTCTCTAGTGCCGCGTGAGGGGATTGCCCCGGACCCATTTCTTGTACTCCTATTGGACCCAACATGACAAAACAGTTGTATGTCGTCTGCTTTGGAGCGGGTTAGTTTTAATACCGCATTTATAAATGGTTTAAATAATTATCCAGGAAGTTATTCTTTTCCGCTGATGCTATGCCTACATGCCGACAATACCTACAAACGTGTTAATCGCTCCAGTGCCCAAATAACAACCTGACTTCAATATAATTACAAAGGCTTTCAAGGCCGGAGTTACGTGATGAATCAGTGGAATCCGGGATGATAGGCCGTGGTCGTTATGAAAGTGTACTAAGATTGTTTCACAGATACACAGTTGCTGCTGAGCCTCCGAGATACAATATTAGAAGTCTACGCAGTTCCACTGAAGATGTCGACCGCAGATGTTGATGAAACGTTTGAAAGTAAACTTTCAGAACGACCACGGCCTATCATCCCGGATTCTGCTGATTCATAAGGTAAAGTAAAGTAAATTTTATTTATCGAGAAATACATTCTACCTACATTTCATTAGTGGTTCAGAGGGGCACCTTTGGGAATTCCCGTGATGGGCCCCTCGACCTAATAGATAAATAACATTTATATTAAAACTTATTCTAAACACTTAATCTACAATACAAAATAAATTCTTTTATAATTGGGTTGCAAAACAAAACAATTAACTTCAGGTCGTATTATTAAAATACAACGTACCTATTAAAATTAGGTAATAAAATTATTGAAGTTGTTAAAATACATAAGTGCGTTATTAAAATACAAAAATAAAATAAAATATAATAAAATGAACTTTAAATAACATGAACATTAACTTTTAACATTAACTTTTTAGCAAGGCAATTCAGGACAGGTAATTTCGCATGATAATTTTAATAGACTTCCTTATAAGTGACTTGTATATATTGAGACTTGGGGCTTTTTTAATTGATAGAGGGATGGAGTTATAGACCTTTATTGAAATATATGTATGGGAGTGTTTAAATAGCGACGTTTTGAATTATTGTGGTATTGTAAGGCAATCATGATCTGACTTCACTCTACTGGCACTGCACTAGATGGCGGTAATACCAAGAGAGAGGTAAAGTAAAGATCAAAAGATCTACAGTAACCACTGAAGATATTTTCCTTTGAAGTTGTATCCTACTTCGGGATTTTCCGATAACCCGAATGTGGTCCGTTTCCAAGTTCCAACTGCATCTGAAGAACGGGAGTTCTACAGTATTCCGCTTTCTAGGTAGAAGTGACCAGTTAATTTTCTATTTACACAAATTATGCATGGTCGGTGAGTAGAAGTAGCTATATTGAATGTTCGGTGAAGCAGAAGATATTGGCGTTACCGCGCGGGATGGACAAGCCGGGTCCAATCATAACACGGAGATTTCATCAGCTATCATATTTTCCACCGCCCCGTCACTTCCCATCGGATAGCGCGAAATCGGGTCCCCTGGATTACATTGCTGACTTCAATGCAATTACAGTATGCTACCATTTTAATTTAACCACAATTTCGTGCATTTTTGTCCTACGCTAACTTATAACGATAATACCATGCATCATCATTCCTCAAAAATTGTATCAAGAGACAATCCAGAGGATGTTTGTACCAGGGTCGGATCAGCCCATTTCGGAGGGGGGGGGGGGTAGTTGGAGGTCAAAATAGAAGAAACATGTGTAGTATCAATTAAATAAGAAATAAGAGTGTACCTAAAAAATTATCTTACAATAGATTTACTATAATTTGAAATGGGTATCCGTCTATAGTTTCTACAGAAGTTGACAAGTACAAAACTAAGTTAAGGTCTAGTCTGTATTTTTATTTATTTTATTTTTATTTTTATTTTTATTTTTTCTTGAAACCTACAAGTGTGTAGTAATTTCACAACCTACAGTACCACAGCATTACAAATTTCTGGAGTTTTGGGAATGCCCGGAGAAGTCCAAGAGAATCCTGGTCTCCAACAGGGTACCCTCACAAGTTATTGTAACGAGGACTAAGCTTTGTAAATGCCAGGCCCACTAGTATACGTGCAATATATCAAAATATCGCTGAGAAATGCTTTCTTCTTTCTCCTAATTTCACAAATAACTTTATACGACCGTTATTTCCAGTGCAGTTTGCCCTATTGCAAGAAAAGAAAAGTCGGGTGTCCGGTCGTCTTTTAAAATTTCAAATTCAGCTAATGGTACAGCACTATAATGTAGGTATTCCTATCATTAGGAAGTAGAAATGCAAAATTTTAAAAATAATCGAATAATATTGCAATGAGAAGACTTGGAGAACACAAATGATTGTCGAAGAAAGAGCCCCAAAGCGATTCCGCACCTGAGAGTACGATACCTCAAGGTATAGCTCGTTAAATCCAAACTCAGACCGTTCAATGCAAAACCTCATTGAAATTAAATTGATTTTACAGCTGAGCGCGGGCAACATGCCTCCAGCTCTCTTCCATTCGCAAAAGATTAACAGAAGTACTGACTTCCAAAAATGAGGGGAAGACTTTGAAAACTCAATACGAGGCCGTGCTAAGAGAAATCTATACCACCGACTTCTTTGGATAATTCAAGTAAATTAAATTCTAGATTGGAAAACTTAAGTTGCAACTATTTGGGAAGTTTCCACCTTTATTTTCAACTGTATCTGCTTCGAATGGGAGTTTCTCTTAGTAGAGAAATGTAATGAAGAAAGGCGTGCGAATCAGGTTCTTGGGATCTTCTATTTGGATTAGTCACTTGTCATTCCAACAGCCAACTCGGTAATACTCTGCAATGACTTTTTAGCCACGACCGCCTCGGGACACCAATATCTTATATTGCAGTATTATATGGAGTATATAACACCGACTTTTTAAATTAACTTTGGTTGAAGAGGCAACCTCCTCGTTATAACTGAAATTAGAGGATAGAGAAAAACTGGACTTGGCGGGATTCGAACCCACGATCTACGCCTAACCGGGGCGTCGTCTAAACCACTTGACCACAAGCCCGCACAAGAACAGTTGAAGAATATCCTCTACTTATATGCTGGTATTGACATAATTCATAATGTTAGACAGGTTAGCACAGCTACACAACTATCTGTCAAGACATGCAGCGTAGTGGTATGGACTCTGACTTTCACCCGAAAGGTTGTTGGTACGAGTCTCACACTGGGTACATTTTCTGGCCATGCTTCGGAGGGCATGTAAAGCAGGCGGTCCCGGGCCTTCCTAGTTGAGTGTAAGAGAGGGCTTTATAGCCTTAACTCCGCTAGGTTGGCTTAGTAATAGAAACAATAAAAAGTCCTTATTAATTTATCTAACCGAACAAGTCTGTGAGCTTACTTTAGTGCCATAAAGGCAATGCTTTATATCCACTCTACATGTGCTACCTTACACGTTTCCGCCCACAATATTCCAGATGTCACTTGTCAACTATGTGAATCTTTTACCAGTTCTGACAAACGATAAATACAATGATAAATACTATATTCATACTAATAAGCTTCTGCAGCCCTATTATGGCGATTTGGGATTAACGTAACACCGGGGTTTATTCAATTGTTTTAAGCAAATGAGTGCAAAATGCGCGAGAAATTTAAATTTATAAATTAACCCTCGGCCATATTTGTAGTGAGCTTTAAATTTTGTTCCTTAGATGTAGACATATTAATTAAAATTCTTATTATATTTTAAAATTCTACGTTTACATATTAATATTTATTAGTATTTCCTTCAATTCTGAAACAATGCTACCATTCTCTTGTATTCCAATATTAATTTGAATTTCCCGTCACGTAACACCTTACTAATACGGTACTAAAAAATAAACCCGGTATTATATAAACCCCGGTGTTACGTTAATCGCAAATCGCCATATTACTACAACAGAATGAAGTGGACGGTTTTAAAGCCAAATTTACAGCAAAAAATTACCCCAGCACAGAAAAGCCGTCGACGCTGTGAACGTGATGTTTTCAAAAGTCTCGTCAGGACATCTCACATATTACCTAACTACAGAGAACAATCACAGCAGTTGTGGCAACATCCCACACTAGAGTAATTAATTTTTTGCTCGGTTGCGCAATCCCTAAGAGTCCGTGCGAGACCAGGATTCCAACGACATCCTTCTGACTTACCCCCCACCAAAACCTTGTCGGGAATGCAGCTTCCCATTTGCCAGTGGATTCCTTGGAGCAACAACGGTCTCTCCTATTTTACAAAACGTGTCTCTCATTTCTCTTGCTCTTCCTTTTACTATTTAACTTCGGAATTGCTGTTTGTCTGTTTCTAAATTGAGATGTGGAGTGGTTCAGTGATGCAACCACCAAAGGCATTAGTGTTAAATTGGAAGTTTTCAGAAGGAAAAGCAGGAGACGGTGTTTTGCAAGACAACATCGATAGTCTACTTAGGCGGGTATTCCACATACGTACATAGTCAATGAAAATTATGAAAGGTTAGCATGAAAACAAGACTTTATAGTCTTATTGTTCGCCTTTTGTTTTGTTTACAATAAAGTCGTATTTTCATTTCATTTCATTCATTTCAAGTGAAGGACATTTCAATTTTACTCTATGCCATTGTTAAAATTGATCAATGATCAATTGATCATAGAGTAAAATCACAAACAAACAAACTAAAATTAAAAAATGGCGTCATGGGATATGTCAAGTACAATTATTTTAATTGATTTTTTTTAAAAACAGTTTTCATCCATTAAACAGATCGGTGAAGGTCGATCTTACTTCGGATCTCCTACTATTATTAGGTTTTATTAAAAATAATAAGTGTACGAAGAAAACAAATACAAACAAAATTTCAAAAAACAAATGCAAACAAATTTCAAAAATTTGGCGCATACGTTTCAATAGAAAATTGTCCAATTTTGAAAAAACATGTGGAATGGCCGCCAACAATGAAAAATTGAAATGTCCTTCAATTTCATAATTTTCATTGGCGATGTACGTATGTGGAATACCCGCCTTACTAGTAGCCAACATAAATGTTGTTTGATATTTTAACTCGCATCTGTGTTTGGTTAAGTCATGCTTTCGCATGTTACATTGCCTCGGTGGTAAGGCGGGTATTCCACATACGTACAACGTCAATAAAAATTATGAAATTGAAGGACATTTCAATTTCTCATTGATGGGAGCCGTTCCATATGTTTTTTCAAAAATTGACAATTTTCAATTGAAGCGTATGCGCCAAATTTTTGAAATTTGTTTGCATTTGTTTCTTCAAATTGCATTTGTTTTCTTCGTCGCCTTATTATTTAATCCTTATTATAATTTTTATAATTTACAGAAAATACACAAATGCGTTCTTTTTAAAGAAATCAATT
The DNA here is from genome assembly GCA_963971405.1 of Psococerastis gibbosa. NCBI lineage: Eukaryota > Metazoa > Arthropoda > Insecta > Psocodea > Psocidae > Psococerastis > Psococerastis gibbosa. The sequence goes on along the minus strand of OZ020484.1, from coordinate 9,337,702 downwards.
AAAATAGTTGTACTTGTCATATCCCATGACGCCAATTATTAATTTTAGTTTGTTTGTTTGTGATTTTACCAAAGAACTTCTAATATTCTAATATTTTACTCTATGATCAATTGATAATTGATCAATTTTAACAATGGCATAGAGTAAAATTGAAATGTCCTTCAATTTCATAATTTTCATTGACGATGTACGTATGTGGAATGGGCGCCTAAGCTTGTCTCAGCTTGTTCATTATCGCCCGCGTAGGTTGACATCGAGGACGTATACCAGTTCGGAATGGCCAAAATTGCAAACAGAAACAATATAAATAATGTCCGGAATCCATGTGGTCGTTGACATTGGATCAGGGACCAAGGGACTTTAAGCAGACTTAGGTCCATAAAACGTACTTCAAGACATTTTTTTTTCCTTTTTTGGGGCGCAATGCCGCCTAGGTCACACACGCCCAGGTATATTATATGGTTAGGTACGGTAGGTTCTGTTCGTTAATGTAAGTTTGCTTTTTTCAGTTTCTGGATATTACAGGAGGTTGATGAGGTTCGTAGTAGTTAAAAATGAGAGGATAGTTCGGGTAGCGGTTTCGTCATCACGTAGTAGGGTTGAGAGATATTTGTGGGGGCCAGGTTCTGTGGTGGGTCAGGTTTTGGCATTCGACAAGGATGTGGGCAACTGTGTTTTCTGCACCACAGTGGCATAATAACGGGGGTTCTCCCGCCATCAGAAAGCCATGTGTGAGCCGTGTGTGGCCCAGACGTAGCCGCGCCATGACAACTTCCTCGTGTCGGATGTTTCGGGTTGCTGTGGTCCAGCCTCCTATCCGCGGGTTAACATAAAAAAGTTTTGTTTTGTTAAGTTAAGTTTTGTTAAGACATTATTATTTTTATAATTATTAGTGTTTCACAAGGCAATATCTATAGTATACTTAATAGTAGGCAAAATAGCATTTGGAAATATTGTTCGATATCACTGTAGAAGTGACGGAAATACAATTAAAAAAATTCAATCTCTTCATAATGTAATTTAGGTAATACATATAAATATTATTCGAAGATATGTTAAAAATACAGACGGTTTTATTCCAACAGCTGAACTATTGGCTGACTTAATATCGTATTTAGCAGCCAAAATATAGTGATTTTGGGTACTATATCAGGTTTTTATAAAATATCGTAAAACATCTAGAGCGGACCCGTGTACATGTTTTCCTATTTGTCTATTAGAACACCATAGTAAGTAAATGAAAATGAGTGGCTCAGACAATGCATGGTAAATCATTGTCTCATGGGTAAATTTTATTTTTATTTTTAAAAAGGTTAATTGCATGCAAACAATGTAATGAATGTATCCGATTCACCTCTTCAGTCGTCTCTTTAGGTTAGTACCCATGTTGAGTCACGACTGCAATATTTTCCGCATCCTAAAGCACTGGTTTGATCGATGAAACAATTGCACAGTCCAGAATATATACTATAGTACTACATATTAAATGGCATCGTTTCCAATAATGCGTAAGGGTATGGATTTTTTCCCTTATTCACTAAAAAAATATTTCTTCAGACCCTGCTTGAGAAAGAAATCATGTCAGTCTATATTTCACGTTTAAATCAAGCCAGAAACTATGTAGTACCTACCGATGGAAAAGCTTCTCGACTCAGTTTTTTTTAGTATTTTTTTCTTATATTGTGCCAATTTTTATTGGTGTTGAGAAAAGACCTTTGGAGGTTGTTTTTAAAACCCCAAACATAAAGTTTTTGAAAAAATGAAAAAAAAATCATAAGACAAAATTTTTGTGAACCTACAATACATGTCAATTTGAACAAAATCGCCTGATTAGTGCTGTAGAAGAAAATAGGTGAACGGACAGGCTGACAAACATTTCGTAAAAAAACAAAAACCAAAAGGTCTTATTCGGTTGAAATATCGAAATCGATAATTTTGACCATCAAAAATATTTGGAAGTACATTAGTAACCGGAATTACAGGATTTAGAAAAATCCGGACTTGATGGGATTCGAACCCACGATCTATGCCCGTCCGGAGCACCGCTTTTACCACTGGATCACAAGCCAGCAAGAAAAGAGTTAGCTAAATCTTCTACTTATATGCTCTTTGACAAGATTTGTTAGACAGGTTAGCATAGCTACACAATTGTCTAACCGAACAGGTCTGTGAGCTAACTTTATTGCCTTATGCAATATTCTTTTTCTCGAGATTCAATCTATGGATTGGTTTGCAGCGAATGTTGTATTCTTCTTCTCCACTCTTGTCTGTTTTGTGCGATCCTTTTCAGCCCTTTATAGGTGTCGCACCTTAAGTCCTTCATGACATCCTCTAGGTACTCTTTCCTCTGTCGTCCTCTTGAGTTGGTGCCTTCAACCGTACCCTCAATGATGTTCTTAAGGAGCCCTTTGTGGCTCACAATATGCCCCATCCATTTGTCTCTTCTTGTTGAAATGGTGGCCATAATAGCGCTTTTTTCGTTTATTCCATTGAGCACTTCTTCGTTGGTTATGTGGTGTCTCCATGGGATTTTCAAAACATATTGCAGCATTATTAGGTATATAATACTCACATTAAACTAACTTTTGTTCAATAGGTTATTCGTTACAACCGCAATTACAGGATTTAGAAAAATCAGGAATTGGGAAGATAACCGTTATAACGAGGAGGTTGCCTCTTCAACCAAACTTCGTTTAATTTCATTTTCAGTAATATATACCATATAATGCTGCAATATATACACTGTTAACGTATAATTATGAAAGCATAAATTCTAAAATAACCAATAAAGCTAGGTATCGAGGCGATGTATAACGGAAATTTTTCAATTTCCTTCTTCTGCTGGCTTTACAGCCCTTGATGAGCTTTTGCCTGCTCGGCAAAACTCTTCCAGTCATCTCAGTTTTGTACAACGCTCCACCATCTACAGACTCCCAACTCGCGAAGGTCAGTTTCCAACTCATCTTTCCAGCGTTTTCGAGGACGTCTGGCCAGTCGTTTTCCTGTCATGCTTGCTTTGTACATCTATTTCGGCATGCGGTCGTCTGACATTCTTACGACGTTTCCCATGTCTTATGCGGGTCGCTTTTATAAAGCGGAGTCTTCTCCGTTGAGTAATACGTCTATTTCGGCGTTGTTTCTTATACGCCACTCTCCGTCTTTGCATAAGGGTCCACAGATACTCCTTATTATCTTTATTTCCAATACCCGTGGTTTGTTTGTGTCATTGACAGTAAGATTCTAGGTTTTCAAGCTGTATGTTTTAATTTCTTTACTTTTTGCTACAAACTGAGCAACTTAACAAATTTCAATATATCTAGCCTAAGATAACTAGTGAGTGCCCCTATTCATGGTAAGTAGCCTATTATAATTTTGAAAACGACAATATTCTAATAGTTGAATGTTTCTTGTAGTGCGTTATACTGTTCCTAGTTGGAAATGAAAAACAATTTCCAGGATTTTAGAGCAATGCAGAAATATTTTATTTCAAGAACAAGAGAAGAGCAGAGTGCTTAAAATTCGGTGATCATGAAAAGACACCCCGCGGAGGGAATGAGCGGCCACGAACCACAATTTTCGTATTTTTAAGGGGAAATTGAATGGAGCAACAGGGAACTTGGGGATTTTATCATCTTTCTGGGTGAATAAATTACTTTTCTTGTCTTAATTCGTGTTTCGCATTGAATCAAGTGATTTTGGGCTCCCATCCGCAGTCATGCTGAGACTCCATCTTCCGACACTCCCTCCCCCCCCCCTGCCCCCCTTTCCACGCGCTCAACCATGTTCCACGCGAATTCCTTCTAAAAGCCTTGATATCGATGGAGATATCTCTGCATTGTAATATTTATAGCTGAGTGGTTGGAAAAATTTAAAACGACGAGACAAATAGCGCCTTTTTACCTAGCAGGGACGGATACTTGGGGGGGGCGGTGGGGGCGGTCGCCCCCCCCCTGAGAAAAATAGCTTTATACTAGATAGAATGGACTTTTGAAGGAAATGAAGAGAAATTGTTACTCAAGTAAGGGAAACGCGATATTTTTCAGGTCACCGCCCCCCCCCCCCCGAAAACTTTTTCTGAAACCGTCCCTGTTACCTAGATGCAACATTGCACATCTCCCTTCAAAGTTACAGCCGGCTGGCGGATCAGCAGCAACATGTGGCATCGATCAAGGCAGTAGCCATGATTTCTTTCGGGGGGGGGGGGAGGTTCAGAAATTTCATTGGATATTACATAGTGGTTTTTATTTTTCCTCTCAAAATCCGATTTTATCTAGTATCATGCCATTTCATTGGGGGGGGGGGGTTTGAACCCCCATGAACCCCCCATCGCTATGGCCTTGGTATCGATGCCTCCACTCCCCTCGATCCTGGCACGCCTCTTCAGCTCCACGTATGTACTGGCCCCTATCCTCCATCCTTGCTGTATTCTTTACTCGGGCGCCCAGGTCGGTTGACGCCTTCCATGGTTCCTTCTACGATGCAGCTTACGATGTTCTCGAGTCGTAGCAAATATCCGATCCAGTGACCTCTTCTTGCACAGATGGATGCAACCAGAGTTTTGCTTCCACTTATTCTGGTTAGAACCTCCTTCATTAGTAACATTGCAGATATCTTAGAATGTATACGGTAAGCTGTAAGCACTTGTGTGGGGAAGGGAGAGGGGGAAAGAGAGAGAGAGCCCGTATACAAGGATACTTTCAAAATGCAAAATTAAAAATACACTCCTCTCTATTACACAGTACCGAATATTGTTCCAATATTAGATGATCCAATAAATATAGGTCTAAGAAAAATTGGAAAGTGTAATACCTAAAATCAGATTCAAATCGAATACTTCAACATAACCATTACAAATATTTCATAGATCGAATAAATATTAGAGTGAGTAATCACGGCCATAGACCTACAACATTACAATTAGTACTTATACTTACGTTGTGCTTCCAAACTACTTTGTAGGCCGACGGATTGGTTTTTATATTGCATTCAAAGTAAACATCTGTGCCTTCTCTGATGTCGTCGGCGCGTAAATTCGAGCCGATTTCAAGGCGTAGTCGTGGCAAGTCTGAAACAAGTGGAAACATTTTAAAGAATGAGCTCAAAGAAAGAAAGAAAGAAAGAAAGAAAATTGTCTTTATTTTCCATATGGGTGAATTTTGGGCCTTTACAATTACAATTAACCCATATTCAAATGAAGTAAGCTTTAAAAAATTGTATTTTGCAGTAACAGTAAAATTAAATCAGTCCCATGGATAAACAATATCTCTTCGAGTGATGGAACCGGTCCGTATTTTCATCGAACCGAACCGAGAACCGGAGATGGAACACCGAACCAAGGAATGGACCGAGGACCGATGAAAAGAGGACCGAACCGAGGACCCGAGAAAAGAAGGACTGGAATGGACCGAAAATACTTAAACCACCACTCCTCAACCGTAAGAGACGACCTAACTCCGCTAGTGTGGTCTCAGCTAAGATTAAAGTAATTATCTATTTATTTATTTAAGGCGAACAAGGATATTGAGATGGTTCAGTGGCCGGTAATTTACATTTAACTGTAAGTTTCCCGGAACATGCTGCTCCTCTTCGTGCGATTGCACCACAATTTACTGTACAATAGTTTAAACAAAAATTTCTTTACTGCATCTTCTAAACATCCAGTGTTCTATGGGCCCTCATCGTTGCCTGGGACTTTGCCAAAATCTACTACTACTATATCCAGTGGCATGCTAGAAACACCACAACTCCTCAGCAACGACATCATTTCTGTCAGGTACGTAGGGAGTTGACTGGTGTCAGGATAGGATTCCCCTCTTGACAAGCGCTATACAGTAGAATGGCGAATTCGCCAGAAAACGCAAACCAGTCCGACATTTGAGAATGTCTTCTCTTGAAGCATCAATCTCAAATTACCGGCATATTCGCAATATAACATAATATCCAAGCTCATTCACTACGTTTGTTAATCAGGAAGTCAATGTTCATTATTTCCATCGCTCTGTTTTAATCTGACATCATATGTGTCACATGTGGCATATCATACACATAAAGTACATTCACATTTACATACGATAACTATAATAGGTACTACAATATGAGTATTACAGAATATTGTTCTACATAACTTGTAATTAACTTTAATTACAAGTAGTAAGGTAGATATTGACGTTTTCGTCGGTTTTGTGTTAATAAGCTATTCTTATACCACTCAATTTAGGGCCAGTAAGGTTGGACCCTCGATTGAGAATGGTGAAGATTTATGTGTTCCCAATCGTTATATGTACGGTACGGAGGGATGGACTATACAGCATATTATGGAGAACAGAATGAGTGCATTTGAAATGTGGGTACACAGACGAATGCTGCGCATATCTTGGAGAGATCATTTTCCTAATTCTGAGGCCCAGAGGCGCATGGATAGATAAGTCGAGATACTGCTGACGTTTATGAAAAGGAAACTGACATACTTCGGCCATGTGTTAAGGAACGAGAAGAATTGCCTTTTCTTATGCTATAATCCTAGGAAAGAAAGAAAGATGGACTGAGAGCTCCCGGCAGAAGAAGAACATCCTGGTTAAAAAACTAGAGGCAGTGGTTTGGCAAAAGCACGACTTCCCTTTTCAAAGCAGCCGCCTCCAAGGTCCAAATTGCACTGATGATCTTTGCTACAAGATGCAAACAAGGCAGAAGAAGAATGGCAAGTGGGTTGAAACGTCCGCTGAAGATAAATTGTCGGGTCTTCGTTGTATAGAGAAAAGAAGAGTGCTTTTACAATTTCAGTACAAAAATTGTTACAACTGTCCCCGTTATGTTCCGTAGGGTAGGCTACTGTGAGTGGTGATGAATCGGGTCAAAACTAACATTTTTCATTTGTTTGGTTCTAAGCCCCAAGACCGTACCCAGGAATTCTGAGAGATTACTTTTAAATTACTTTTAGTTTTTTTCTATATTTAAAAAAAGTTAATCGCATACAAACAATTTAATGAATGTATCCAATTGACCTCTTCAGTCGCCTCTGTAGGTTAGTACCCGAGTAGTATTAGTTTTGAGTGCTACCCTCGCACGCCGGAGTTTTGACCCTATTCTCCACTCATCATTTTGTGCATTTGATATTCTAATCCAACTATTTTTATTTGGAAATGGAATATTCTAATTACGAAATGCAAAAAGCAGGAATCTCTAATCAAATTATCAGCCAATCGAAATTTTACCATTGGAACGTTTCCGAACAAGGATAAAACATTAAATTATTATCCGGAATAACCCCCTAAGGAAAGTTACGTCAATATTTCCTTGGTCTCATCAAATACAAAGGGGTGGGGGAATGGGTTGAGGAAAACAAATGTCCGCCCGGTTGTTTGATAGTCATAGTGTCGGAACAAATGGCGCTGCGAACGCATTTGCTGATGAGCACAGTCATTGGCCACCAGCAACAACTTGTTACAGCCACTATCTCTGATTTATTAACCCCCCACCCCCCATTATTTGCCTCCTTTCCTTTATGCATTGTTGTTCAGGGATTTTGTCATTCGTCTTCAGTTCAATGATGGAGAATTCGATTGAATGGCTGTCGGAGTTTGTTTCATACAGTAACAAACTTAATTCAGTTGGAATCATTCAACTAAATGCTGATTGCTTTTAATCGATGTTATATGCCGTGAATTAATAAATTTCGCTTTCGCTTGAATTTCCATTACAATAATTAATAATTATACAATTAATTGAGTGCCATACAACTAATTAATATTGAGGTTTTGATTTCGAGTGGTGGCAATTTAAAATTTGGCTTCCTATAAATAATTAAGTCTGTACTGGTTTATATTTGATTTCTGTGTAAACAAAATCATGAGCACGTAAATACAGCATCTAATAGGCTATGAATAATCCATAGCTAGAGCCGCAAGATGAAAGAGGAAAGACCTTAACAAAGAGAACGCAGGTATAGCAACTATATAGCAGCAGAAAAAGACAGGACTATGTTGAAAAGCAGTTCCAGGATAGTTTGTTACTAAGGGAAAGCAAAATAGGCTATAAATACAGATTTAAGAGGCAGTGTTGTGGCCAATCACAAAATCTGTTCTATTTTTTCTTCGCAAGTTATCACACATGTAAACAGAGTAACCAGAGGCGGATTTGGCTTTGTGCGGATATAGGCACTGCTCTTGTCGCGGATATTAATAATTATTGTATGTATAGTGGGGGGGGGGGGGGTGTGTTCACTAATGAAACCACTAGTTTGTATTTTTAAAAAAATGTGCGCCTAAATTTGAAAAATTATTCCTTGATAGGTGTCTGCATAATTATTAAATGATAATAATTAAAAATCATTAACGTAAGATATACGATATAGGCATTTGCCTCACTTGCATATTGGTAAATCCGCCACTGCATGTAATACATCTACCTACTTGAACTATATTGTTTGGGCCTCGTAACTATAGTGTAGTATTTAAAACATTGAATAATAAGAAGTTTTTAATTTTTGGCGAAGTAAAGTGTTTTTTTTTCCTCGGTAAAAGTAAGTAAGTAATTTAGACGAAATATTTTTGTCCAACTTCAGTATTACCAAAAATCCCTTCACCGAACATTAAAAACTCCGTAATTTCCTGGCGAAGGTGAAGAGGAACTTTTTGCTATTATTTCTGGCGTTTTGTTATAGTGCGCATTTATGTATAACAACACATTTCTGGTAAACTTATATAAATGCAGTCTTTAAAATATTTATAAATCTGCAACATACTTGTAGACGTAGATACATTTGATAACTTTAGTAGTAAATTAATAAAAAATTGAAATATAACAGATACGGTTTTCACTTTTTATTTTTTGTTATTTATGTCCCTTATGAAATAAGTAATAATATGTAATAAGAAATATATAAGTATGGGTTAATTGTAAGAGTGGGCCGAAAGACCCAAATATAAGGTGAGGCGATTGAAGAGGTTAATTGGATACATTCATTGAATTGTTTGTATGCGATTAACTTTTTAAAAAACAACAACAACAACAACAACAACAATGAGGTTCATTTGTGACGTCATTTTGTACATGGCAGCACCAGTTCCAATGATATCAAAGCGTTGATTTTTCCATAAGCCTCAATACTATTTTAAAATGATTTTTAATTACGTATTATTTTAAAGTGATATTTTTCTATAAATCATGGAGAATATATATATTTAATTATATGCAGCGAAATAAGGTCCAGCCATAGTAAAAATATTACAAAAAATATTAAAAGAATTAATTAGATGCTAAGAGCTTAGTTTTCACATGCAAACGGCGGCCATTTTGAATAATATGGATATCGGTTTGTCGTCAGCGAACCTGGTGACCAAAACTGTCCCTACAGAACCTCATATGCTGTGAAAACCAATATGTTTTGTTTAACTCTTCGGTGAATTACTTACTGAATCTATGTCTTCAGTAGCACCCTGAGGCACTGAACGGCATTTATAGTATTCAAGCCTCATAGATCCCTGAAGATAATATTGTAGACTGACTTACTACCAGCTTTACATCTCAACCACTAATTGAATTCCTCAATAGACTACCCTGATCCTTCTCAAAGGCAAAAGAATGAATGCTAGGTTTAACTACAATGCTCTGTGGATGCGAATTTAACGAAGAATTGCAGTCTTGTTCCCGGAGCAGAGCGGGGCAAAGAATAGCGGTGAGAGAGCAGGAAGCATGCTGGATAAAGGGATGTTGGATACAGACAACAATGGACAGCTGGATTACCCCTCAATGGGATTCAGCAAAGGATTACTAGCGTATCCAAACACAGCTTCCAAAACCCTTGCCTACTTTTTATGCTACAGAAACATTTGCGAATATTCGAAGCTTAAAATCCTAAACAATACTGCATAATCGTGTTTCGTGTTTGCATACTTAAAGTACAAATACTGAGCTTACATGTTGATACGTCATGACGATGTCTCTCCCTGACATTGAATTGTGTACATCTGTGACGTACAATATATTGACTAAATGTTTACAATATTGATATAAACACCTCTGTATTAGGGGTATTCACTGCGTTTGGTTAGGAATAGAACTTCAGTTTTTTTTTACGTAAAAAAATAATGCCATGGAAACGTATCTCTACGTTTCCGACTTTACCCGACCTAACCCAACCAACCTCCAAAGTTTCTTTGCCTTCGGCTATTAACTTATGAACATCTGCTGTAGTCCACCTCTTGCCATTATGTTTCCATTGGTTTTTGTTTTCTTATTAATTTCTGCCGCAGAGCTCATTTTTTTTTAAATTAAATAAAAACCAAAATTCAAATGCAAAACAACACAAAATATGGCCGTTTGGCGTTTTCGATTCCCCAAGCTCAGTTTACCGAGCCAAGTAGTTGGGTAAAGTGTGGGAATGTTTTTAAATTCTATTCTTACATTCCCTTAGGATAAACCAAGTCACAGTGAATACCCCTATTGATTAACGGTGCAACTTAGAATTCATTTAAGGGAACATGCTACGTAGAAAATTAGCACCCCAATATTTGTTGTTTTTATTGACTTTTTATTTAATTTAATTAACAAAACAAGTTATTAAAAATTTGGCTCATGTAAGTTGTAGAAGACTACCTGTACTTCATGCATCATATAATAGGAAATATTAAATTTTTGGTGCCTTAGTTCTTCTATAAAAACCATTGGGGACTAAAGTGTCGCGTAAAATAGAATTTTTGGATAAACTACAAAACCGAAAGGTAAAAATACCCAGTTATGATGCACGATGTAGTCTTCTACAACTTGAATGAGCCAAATTTTTAATAACTTTCTGAGTTAATGAAATAAAAAATGAAAAGTATTTAATTTTGGGGTACCAATAATCTACGTACCGTCAAACCGCCTACATTGGGTCAGAGAGTGTATTATGGGTCAGCGCGCTAAAATGTTTAAAAAAATTTATTCTAGAACCACCGACAAGCATCATGGCGATGTTGATGTCTGTAAACACAGTACAATAACTAAAGTAAATAATTTAGGTAAAAGTGAGGCACTCCTATAATGCTAAGTTAGTTTATTTTAATTCCTAGTTAAATTTGAAATATTTGAATTCCAAAAACCCTGAAAAAACTTTAGTTGTAGGCAATTACTGAGAAAAGCTATCCAGTTTTGCCGCTAATATTATTGAATAATGTTTATTTGGACAATCTCAATAGTTTTAAGAGTAACCTAAATACGACGCGCAGCGCTTAACTGTGGTACAAGAGGGAGGGCACTAGTTAAGAATGGGTTCTTTCAGTGACCCAAATTACCCACCCTTAGAGTCCAAATTGGGTCAGTTTTTTTAATTTTTTATTCTTAGTGGGACCATTCTATTCGAAAAACTAGACTCCTGCTAAATCTCGTGTGCTTGCTGCTATGCATTAACGTCAATAACTGTGAAATATTACAACCAAAAATTTCAAGAGTTGAAAAATTCACTGAAAATTGACCCAATTTAGGCGGTTTTACGGTAGCATAACCTCTTAACTAAAAAACAAATGGAATTCACAAGAACTTTGAGCTCCATCAAGTCATAGCAAATACTATTTTCATGTACCCTAGCCACTCTAATGAGAAATAACACAAAGCGATGCAAAGCGACGCACTGTCTGCATCAAGATTCCGTACCGCAATAATCCTACCTATTTACACTATACTGGATATGTTAGCACTAGTCAGCAGATCAAAAAGAAAATTGAAATTGTTCAAAACAGCAGACTCTAACCAAAGTAAAAGAGTAAAAACGTGACAAATCGTTGCATGCGGGCTTATATGAAAGGAGGTTACAATGGAATTCGGTACCAAAACGACTTCAATTTCTACAACAATGTTACTAGACCCATAGGAAAACCGGCTATGGTTTGGCGTAGGGTTTCGGGAACCTCTTTTTTTTACATAGAGCCAATTTTAACGGTTCCAGCGACTCACAAACCTTCTGAGAGCCATACATTGTGTATAAACATAATAGTCTCCTTAGTAACTTTGTAAAACTTGCTGTCACTCATTGTTAAAATTAACTTTGTATAGTTTTACGAATAAAATTAAATTAAATTAAAAATTCACAACCGGTTTCGACTCACGCCATCGTGAAGTGCGATTGAAAACAGATAAAACAACAGGTATGCAACGTTGACGATGGCGTGAGCCGAAACCGGTTGTGAATTTTTAATTTAATTTAATTTTATTCGTAAAACTATACAAAGTTAATTTTAACAATGAGATACATTGTGTATATTGAAATCAAATGAAGTAGAGTAAACATTTGAACATTTTAAAGCACGACACCAACGTGTGCAATACTAGGGCCTAGTAAGTATTATTAGTATATGTATATGTAATATTGAAGAAGCGAAATACATTTATTATTATTATATTATTATTATTAGTAATTTTTTTCTTGTTTCAATTATTAATAATTATTTTCTGGGGAAGAATAGACTTCTAGCCTTAGCTGAGTGGAACTACACCAGAAGTCCTTCGGAGCCTGGGGTTCCTATATATCCTAGGTGTAGGCAAATTCAGGAAATGTTGCAAAAGTATAACTAAATCCGCCCCTGTAAAACAAGGTGAGGGGTGAGAAGGTAAAGCGAGATCTCTGGGACGAGGACCACATTCATTGGAAAACCACGGCCGCTAAGTGATTTTTCTCCCTGGAAAACCTCCAGGGCTGGAATCGCTATAGAAAACCTGGATCATCATCTTCACAATTTATGGTATTCACTTCATTTTTCCCTTGAAATCTCTCTTTCAAATCTAGCAACTCCTTCCAACCTTCAGATTGATTGAACGTGCTCCGCTGGTATAGCTTCACTGCGAACGTGTCAACCTTATATATGCTACATAATCCTCACATTTTAAGGATGTTAAAATTAGGATAATACTGAATTAGTATGTGGATGAAATCTATGAGTGGGAAATGAAATTGGGCTGCGGGGGGGGGGGGGGGAGAGAAGTGGTGGGGGTAGCTGGAAATGGGAAACTAGTGTTGTGAGAATTAGTAGGCACCGTCTCAGTCATGCGCTGAATGCGTAATGGCACGTCAATTAGGAAACACTCCCTTCACAGCCTTGTCTATCCCAACAGTTATTAAATTCATTTCAAATAAATTATTAAGAGGAGCCCCGGCCCTCTCGAAAGATTACATTGTTTGGGATTCAAGTGCTATCAGCAGCAATTCAAGCTACGCTATTTTTCGTTCTGGCGTAAGACTCGGGTAAAATTGTTATTGTTATTGTGTAGCACTGATTCATGTGCTGGCGACAATACAAATTATTTAACAATTTTTTAACACAAAATTGATTTAGGTTGAAGAAGCAACCTTCTTAGGACATTACATCGATAATTAAGGCGGGGAGCGAACCCACAATATGTGCCTTTCGGGACATCGTATAAAGAAAGAAAGAATGAAAGTTAAGTTGGTTAAGTCGAACATGTTACAATGTCAATGGTAAGCATGCATGAGCTTGCCAACTGGCTAGACTTGTAGTCTGTGCGTGTTGACGTCGATGAGTGAATCTGTTTGCCGATGGCTACAGTAATTCATTCGGAAACAATACCAATACGTCTCAAAACCGATGGGGTGGTCGGCAGGGCTAGATGCAATGGGTCATCAAAAGGTTTGCGTACATCCATAAAAAGACATTCAAAAAAATACAATAACAATAATAGCAGATCAAACCATCGCAGGTAGCAGGCCAGAGTGGTATCAGTGTATCGTAATGATAATTTGGGTGGAAAGGGTCTGCATGCGCTACAAATAAGGAATTTCGAATGGGTCCAGGGATCCGTTTTGTTATGCTACAATGTTGTGCATTTTCATATTTTTTACGATGATCCTTTTCTTTCAAATGTCGCTCTTCAATGGGAGCCAGCCATCTGTAATAGAGGATATAATGGGTGCGCGTACTTATTTATATATATATTTTTTTAAATAAAAAGGTTAAATCGCGTACAAACAATTTAATGAATGTATCCAATTCACCTCTTCAATCGCCTCACTAAGTCACCTGGTAGGCACTTGTGTCGAGTTACGACACGTCTCCGACCGCAAGGTGTGTAGTCTAGATGCTCGCACAAGTACAAGTACGTTACCACTTTGCCACCAAAGTCGCATAAGCTTCCAATATGCTTCTCTTGGCAATTTGCTGTGTGATCTTTTCTTAATGATACTACCACGTAGCATACCTTATTCCTTTTCTCTTTGCAGGTATAATCGACTTCAATGGCAAGATGGCAGCGCGCTTGTGCGAGTTACTCTACACACCATGCGATTGGAGACGTGTTTGAACTCAACACAGGTACTAGCCTACAGAAGAGGTCAATCGGATACATTCATTAAATTGTTTGTAGGCTATGTGATTAACCTTTAAAAAAAAATGATAAAAAATGAATGATAATTAAAGATATGGTTGGAAATCTGGAGACAACAATGTGACTTACAATAAACGTTGAGTTCTATGCTGTCTTCCTCAGCTCCTGCGGAAACCTTGGCATTATCAGCTCGACAAGTCAATCGTTTCCCGTTGTCTTCTACATGGGGTTTCAGTAGTAATTTCGATGTTGTAACGTTTCCATCAGAAGATATCTGCAACAAAAAAAACTGGTTGTAAGGACAAAATTAAAAATTAATTAATTGAAAAAATAATAATTTTGTTGTTGTAAAGAATTTTTTTTCAGGTATTCAGAGATCCTCCTAGAAAGTAAAAATCTATTAAATATCATAAATTACAGTTTAAACGTGTTGTAAGGACAAAATTAAAAACTAATGCATTGAAAAAATAATAATCTCTATTTTTTTAGTGCAAAGATTTTTTGTTCGGGCATATTCCTGTGTAGAAATTTACCTGGAAAGTTACAATTTATAGCACATTAATGAAACAATTCCAGTAGAAACATCAGAGCAACAGCCACAGATGAATGGAAAGCAAAAGCAGTTGGCATACGATCGGAACCGTTTTTGTCGAAGACCATCCACAGTACATTGCGCCTGCTGTGGCAGCGACTACTTCCAGAGCCACCTCCATATAATGGGCATCGCTGAATCATCCGAACGCCCCCCCCCCTTGTTTGCAAGGGGAAGGAAACGCCGATCACCTACTGAGCTGGAGGCAAGAAAACCAACAATCACGCTGGAGGGAAAGACACTGCTCAACTATATGCCAGCACGGCGTCTAATTGGCCAATCAGATAAGGATGAGCTTTGACTGAAGTAAGTACAGTGGATTTTGATTTAGAACTAGATAGAACCAAAACCATTTAACCACAGTCCTCAGTTGCGGAGGGCATGAAAATACTTGTTGTTGTTTCTAACGCCTGCTTTCAGCATTTCTGCTTTAAGCAACCCTGTCAGCCTGGCGGGGGGAGTGAGTCTGTTTGTTAACTTGAGGCACCCAAAGGGCAGACTCTATCACCTCGGGGAAATGGGAGTTGACCAACAGGGTGGACCTCCTGATTATAGTGGATTCCGAACCACTTGGGGAACATGGTAAAGTCATACGATTAGATCGGAGGTGACCAGGACTCGACCTATAGTGCCTAAGCGCGTTATCATGTCCCACCAAGTTCCCCTGCCAACGCTGTGCACACTACCAAGTTGCCGCAGTTTGAAACATGCTCTGCTCTAATGGAATCAACATGGTAAGGCCGTTGGCATGAAAATACTGAAACGCTTTCCATAAAATGCGACCAAACCCAGTAACTAAGCATAAAGTTAGTTATACTCGTATTTATATTATATTTATATCTGCACAGGTACAGTTTGCACCAGTTACACCTATACAATAAAATAAAATAAAAATATTAAAGAAAATATGAGAATCCTAGAATCAGCAGTCATACATTTGGACCCTGTTACAAAAATCCTGGAATCAGTAGTCATACACTTACATATTTGTTATTCACATGAATTATGCACATCCTGGTTACTAAAAGCAGTTTTGTTCGGATGAGGAAGCGACACAGGATGAGAATGTCGCCAACTGCAATGTTATTTCAATAGAACGGGACGCATTAGAGAGCTTTACCGAAATCAAGTATTATTCCCCACGTCTTCTTCTCTCCCCTTAGCGAGGTGTTACAAATGCAAATTGTCAGGGGAAATAGTTCATTCCATGAGATTGTAAAGTATTAAAGTTGCCTTTATCCTCACGATCGCGATGATAAGTGCAATTTCCATTCAGTGAACAGCAATTTCATAAATAGTAAAATAGCGTTGGTAAGTGAATTTATACCGCGAGTGGTTTCTACAGCCAGAAAGGAAGGCAAATTATGATATGATTATGATTTTCAGATACGGTACGCCGCAGTACTTTTGCTGAAATAGGTTATTGGTAGGGTGCAGTAGTGTAGAACAAATGAGCCACAATAAAACCTAACTTCGATGGCCAGCGAAGCAGCCCTATTGTGGCGATTTAGGATTAATATAATACCATATATATATCATAATCTAACAACATCGACTTGGAAATAAGGAAAAAACTTCTCAAAACACTAGTGTGGAGTGTGCTCTAGTACGGAAGTGAGACATGGTGCGTTTACGAACATGACAAAAAAAAAGCTGGAAGCCTTTGAGTTGTGGTGCTACAGAAGAATCATGAAAATCCCAAGGAGAGACCACATAACCAACGAAGAAGTACTCCATTGAATAAACGAAAATAGAGCTATTATGGCCACCATTTCAACAAGAAGAGGCAAATGGATGGGGCACATTCTGAGACGCGAAGGGCTCCTCAAGAACATAATTGAGGGTATGGTTGAAGGCATCAACTCAAGAGGACGACAGAGGAAGGAGTACTTAGAAGATGTCATGAAGGACCTAGGGTGCACCACCTACAAACAACTGAAAATACAAACACAAAACAGACAAGAGTGGAGGAGAAAAATAAAACATTCGCTGCAAACCAATCCTTAGATTGCAACTCAAGAAGAATAATACCAGGGCTTATTCAATTGTTTTAAACAAATGAGTGAAAAATGTGCGGGAAATTGAAATTGTAGCCACATTAGTTAAAATTCTTATTATATTTCAAAATTCGACCTGTACATTTTAAGGTTAATTAGTATTTCTTTCAATTATAAAACAATGTAACCATTTTCTTGTATTTAATGTATTTTTTTTCAATTTCCCGCGCATGTTTTAGCACCGTCACGTGACACTTTACTAATGCGGTACTTATTAAAAAATAGACCCCTGTATTATTTTAATCCCAAATTGACTGAAAAGGTCAATCGGATGCATTTATTAAATTGTTTGTATGTGATTAACCTTTTTTTTGGTCAAAACAAAAAAAGGTTCGAACCCTAGAATTATGATATAAAATCCTCTCCCTTAGCCTGCTATCTGTCTGATACCGAACTCAGAACTTCATGTTTCTAAATTCCAGTTATTCCAGTCTAAATACAGTACTACTGTATCTAACCACACAGATTCGCACCCGTCTCAGCTGGTTGACGTCAGCGGCCAAAATTTATACGTAAACAATACAATGTTCAAATATTCGATAAGGTTGTTGGCATGGCGAGGCGCAATAGGGGACATGTCGGGACATGTAGAGTAGTGGTACGGACTCTGACTTTCACCCGAAAGGTTGTTGGTTCGAGCCCTACACTTCCTACATTTTCTGGTCATGCTTCGGAGGGCATGTAAAGCAAGCGGTCCCGGGCTTTATTAGTTGAGTGTAAGAGAGGGTTTTATAGCCCTAACTCCGCTAGGTTGGCTTAGTAATAGAACAAAAATGTCCTTATTTATTTAATAGGCCTTTAAAGACTAAAGTACGCCATATAAAACCCCTTAATAATAGTAATAATAATGTGATCATTCAGAAAGCAAGTATGGCCAGAAAAGAAATGAAACCGAATGGCTAAGATTTAGCCTGACTGGACTTTAGCCTGGCAATCGTGAAATAATGGGCACACTACACTAGTAAAATAAAATAAAATAACTTATTATATTATTATTACTGAAATATACTAAAATAAAATATACACTACGCTAGATACAGTAGATAGACTAAGTCTCATATCAGCCCCCGAAAAACCACATCCCTAGATACCGTATGTACAATAACAAATATACAATCAATCAATCAATCAAAATGTATTTCCAAAATAAAATTTTTTACAGTTTTTTGTCACTTCCCTATGGGCTAGGCCCGTTTTAGGGTGGAAATTTTACAATATTCTAAAATACTAGTATATACAATGAATGCATGCAGTTAAAATACAAATTTTGTGTCAAGTTTAAAAATATAGTGAATATGTATGTAAGTGTAGTGGTGTGTATATATACAATACATATATACAATACATATATACAATAGTATACTATATGTAGCCAACTGCCTAGACATCTATTGATGGAATGATAGAAGTCAGAACGAAACAATATTAGATATAGCAAAGCCCCGTCTACATCATAATCCGAATTTGACATATAATATGATAAACTTTGTGCATTTTTTGTTGAGTTGAATTGGTAAACAGCTTTAATATGGCCTAATACAATTTTACGGGTTTAGAGGGAATATGGAAAAAATTTGAATATTTAATAAAGCAGTTGATGCTCTGCATAAATTCGTGGATTTTGTATCTGCAATTTTGAATAAACACGATCAAACAGAACATTGTTGATTTACGAGTGGGTACTTATTAAACTTGTTTGAAGCTACATAGCTTGCATTCAGGATATTTTATAAAATTTATTATAATTATAATAATTTACAAATCAGCTCTACGAGCCCCTTAACTTTCCATTATTTAATTAAATGAAGCACAAGTTATTAAAGATTCAGTCTATTTAAATTGTTGAAGACTGCTTTATACAGTATCATACAAGGTATTTTAAATTTTTATTGTAGTCAATTTTACTGAAATCCCGTAATGGTTTACTCCTTGTCTGTCATTTATTATTATAATTAATAAAGCTCAGCTTATTTCAGCTCACCACTGCGGACCTAATTTGTCGTTTAGTAATAACTTAACCTGGGATTAAATCGATGCTCGAAAAGAAGTAGTACTGGGTAATTAATGGGAAGAAGAAAGAGTGGAGCAACGACACATTATTAATATAAGTATAATTAGTAATTAATATAAGTAAAAAAGGTATGGTAGGCGTTTAGTTTAAGCTGTGAGTCGAATTTTGGTACCGGCTCCTCTTCCGATTTCAGTTCCTAAAAACGGTCAATAATTTTCCTAGTTTTTATGCTGAATTAAGGAGAGGGAGGATGGACTAATATAGGATTTAAACACCAAGGCACCAAAAATTATAGTTTCCTTTAAAATCATAAAAACCTAAATAACAACATTTGGTTTAGCAGGTGTGTGACTGTACCATAGTTAGTTATTATTTTTTAAGGACCTTTTATGGATCCAGGCCTCCCTTGTCCAATGCCAACGGCCCCATGGACATTACTCATATTGTTTCCGTATGAATTTTTGGCCATTGGCAATTTGGTAAACGTTCTCGATGTCAACCTACACCGGCTACGAGCGATAATTCATAAGCTGAGATAAGCTTGCCATTGACGCAACGAAACAGGTGAAAGCATGACTTAACCAAGTACAGATACGAGTCACTCAACCATAAACATAGATTAGTTATAGGCCCAAAAACGTGTTTTGGCTGGTTAAAGATTAAAAAGGTTTGGTAGAACATTAGAAACTGGAAGTTTGACTTGAAAAGCCGGAAAGACGTCAAATACTCCCAAAGATAAATCCCAAGCGTGATAATTTCAGCGCAGTGATATCAAAGTTTTGAAACTAACAGTGGAACTAGAGCCCGAATTGTTGACGAGAGTAAGGTGTCGGCGGTGTTGAGAGCTTTTCATATTTCAAACTTGCAAGATTTGATTGTTCACAATTTTGAATGCCCAATTCAAGCGCATTCACGCTAAGAATCACCTAATTCATTTGTTTCTTTTGTGTCAGTTTATTAATTGTTAAATTTGATAGGATGCCTGTCATTTGTTTGTGAGCAGACGGAATTATCAATTTAGAAGGTTGATTCTGTTTTAAATGGTGCATATTATGATATTAATGGGGGCTGATATTCCTTTATTGTTTGCATACCAATTCACTTGTAATTTAAAATTTAAAAGGCTCCGCTATTATTGCGAATACTACTATATACAAGGTGCAGAAAAAATAACAAGGCGTGCTAGTACCGAAATTAATATTAATACGTAACGTTTTTTTAAAGATGTTTATTAATATCTTAATTCTTAATAAACTTACTATCATTAAATTGAAAATTATAGTAATTCAAAACACAGGGGTTTGTTCGTCAACCAGCACAGCAGAGCACCGGCTATATAGGTACAAAATATACTTACTTACTTACTAGCCAACGCCCACCCTTGGCATCTGAGCCATTTGGTGACGCGCTGACCAGTATAGACGAGCTATCCCCGCGAAGTCGTCCTCATCATCCTCTATTGCGTCGTCAGTTAGGGCTGGGCAGTTAGGAAGGTGCGCAGCAGTCATTGGGGCGTAGTCGCACATAGGGCACGCATCGGACTCTAGGACCCCAATGCGGTGCAGGTGAGATGCCAGGTAGTCATGTCCGGTGGTAGTTCTGAATGCTGCGACGCTCACGGCTCTAGGTAGGTGTTTTGGAATGGGCGAGTCGACGAGAGTTGCCCAGCTTTTTCCATGGCTGCTTCTTTGGAGGCGATCTTTGTTCCAGGCTTTTACTGCACTATTCACACTAGATTTTGCAAACACGTATGGTACACGTATGGTACAAAATATCCTGCCTCAAGCTATCATACCAAGTAGAAATCGAATAAAAAAAGGTTACAATGTCCTGAAGGACATTTTATGGACTACTTAAAGTGGCCCCTTGTTCAATACCAACGACCCCATGGATTTCGGACATTATTTGTATTGTTTCCGTATGAATATTTGGCCATTGGCGAACTGGTATACGTCCTCGATGTCAACCTACCGCGGCTACAAGCGGTAATGGACAAGCTGAGACAAGCTTTACCATTGACGCAAAGAAACAGGCGAAAACATGACTTAACCAAGTACAGATACCGACACATAGTAGATACCTATGTATCTAATGAAGATTTGAAAGAAATTGCGACAAAAATACGTGTATATCAACATGCCTCAACATCAAGGCCGTAGCCAGGGGGGGAGGGTTCATGGGGGTTCAACCCCCCCCCCTCGAAATTAAATGGCTTGACACTAGATAGAATCAGATTTTGAGAGGAAAAATAAAACTACAATGTAATATCCAATGCATTTTCTGTAACCCCCCCCCCCCCCCCCCGAAGAAAAATCCTGGCTACGGCCTTGCTCAACATCATAATCATAAATTTAATAAATTTTAATTTTTAATTTTAATTTTATCAGAATATTTTTTTTTATTTGAGAAAAAAAGGATACAGCAATGTAGTAGGTCCTGATCGCGTATGGGCTGCTAAAGCCGAGCGATAATAATTTTCTTATTATGTAATGTGCATATTATAAATTAATTGATTGATTGATTAGAATAGAATAGAATACCCTATCTCTGTATTGAGTTATAACATGAAACAATAGGCGCTCTAAAACCTAAGACACAATAACAATAAATAAATATAACACTAAAAATAGCCTAAAGCAATATCTTCACTGAGAATCATGAGAGGACCACCGGCTGTCTAGTTCCACATCATGTCCTCCACATACAAGCATTGGTCTATGAGGTGCCTCTTTAGCTTACTTCTAAAAACTGTCATTTCTTCCACCTCTCTAATGTTCCTAGGCAGCCCTTGTAAGTATCTAGCACCTGCATAGGCTAGTTTACCCTCATACCTACTGGTTCTATGCATAGAGATCACGAGATCATCCCTGCCCCTAGTACCTTAGGCATGAGTGACACCCAGCCTAGGCAAGGTGCCATACACCTTCTTTACATAGGTGCACACCTCCAGAACATAGAGAGATGGTTGATTGAGCGTAACATATGGAGGTAATGTCAATCTAACAAGGCCTATTTCGGGTCTTGAAACTGAAGGGAACACTCTGTGAAGTGGTGGAATATCGGGAACAAGTCTATCTACTCTCGATGGGGAAGTCACAAGTCGTGTCAAGTTATCGGTTCGAGCTGGCAAAGGTTTCGAATTCCACGCAACGTTTTTCCTTGCCTCGTCCCCCCCCCCCCCGCCCCTGCCTCCTTCACCTCCACGCTCCCGGGAATTTAAACAGCCTCGAGACAACATTAGCTTCTTCCTTACTCCCCGGGGGGTCGCAGAGTCTTTTATACCACAGTTTTTAAAAAAAACACTGAAGGAATTTTTAACAGTGTCTCAAAGATAAAATACGCTACCGTATTATACAGGATTTTAAATTGTTACGGTAACTTTATATTGTAGTATGCTGTGTGCAGTAGCAATTGAAGCGCAAGGGACATTTTTTACGTTTTTGAGTTAAGTGCACCATGATGTTACTTTAGCTGTTCTTTATCATAGAAACCAACAGGAACATCGGAATCGGTCATTTTGACAATGGTAGAATTCATGGAAAAAGGGTATGCCTAAAATTTTTCAATTCGATTACAAACTTTAGCCTCAATTATCTCGAATGTTTATTTTTGTAACTTGCACCCTTTAACCTCTTTCAATTGGTTGCGTTTAAAGCCCAATGTGCTCCCTGTGCTCGCTGGAGGAAGACAACTTCGAGTCACGGATGTACAGGCACGGCGTCAAATTCAGCCAAGGACGGACGTTAGCTGAAGTAAGCAGAGGTACCCGCAGGATAGTACTACCATAGGATGGAACTTGGAACACTTTGTTTATGCGAAAACTTGCATAAGCGGAACACTGAGAATATTCGATTTTTATAAGTGCTCCAAGTGCCATCCTATGGTGATCGGGTAGTAGGCCTAAGTCTTTGCATAAATTTAATATTTTTAAAGTAATCCAACAGAAATAATTTGTTTAAACAATGAATGATGAATTAAAAATTCAGTGTTATCACTACCTTTAAAATAAATCGAGTGAGCTTTTTAATCAGGTCGGTACGGTAATTTACTGAAGACAGGCTGTGGTCTATAAAGTAGATGCAAATATTGTTTTCATAACATGAACCTGTGGCAGTGGTTACTCAGCATTAAGGAGACTTAGAAGCTTGCAGAGGATTACAAGGCAGCCAGAGGGTCTTCAACCCCACCTTTTACAACTCAACCCTTTAACGCCTTCCTAAAAAATATTAACTTTTTCATTTTTATTTTCTCCACGTTACTCAATATTATAAATGTTCGAGACGGCCCAGAGAGCTTCAATTAATGGCGACAAAAGGTAAAACATAGGACAGTTATTGTCCATCGTCTGTGAGCAGTTCCTAGGCCAACCGAAATTACTTTAAATGCTGCACCCCAAAACAATAAAGTTAATATAAAGAAAATGAGAAAGCCTTACCACTATACCGATTATGTGAATGGAATAACAATTTTCGGCAGTTTCCTTTCTTTAATGTACCTGATGTGAAGGGCGGATTTTGCCTCCAATTTAGGGGGGCGGGGGGTCAGCGGACTGATTCAGTAGATTGTAACATTAAAAAAACATTATTATTTTTAATTCCCACTGTAACCCCATTTTTATCTAGTGTAAGTTCATTTTATTGTGGGGGGGGGGGGCGTCCAGACCCCTTGACCCCTAAAATCCTTGCCTGATGTACCTCTTAAAACGGAAATTAGAGGATATGGAAAAAACTGGGCTTGGCGGGATTCGAACCCACGATCTACGTCTAACCGGGGCGTCGTCTTAACCGCTGGACCACTAGCCCCGACAAGTCCAGTAAATGCCAAATCCTCTACTTATGCTCTAATTGACATGATTCGTGTTGCTAGACAGGTTAGCACAACTACACAACTATCTAACCGAACAGGTCTGTGAGCTGATTTAATTGCATAAAGGCAATGCTTTATTCATTACATTGTAGTATTATATGGTATATATAACACTAACATTAAATTAACTTTGGTTGAAGAGGTAACCTCCTCGTTATAACCGAAACTCTTAAAACGTTTGAAGCTCTTACTATGGAGATGGTAAACTTTCAGTGAAATAACTCAATTTTTATGTGTTAAGTTGTTTCTTTGATTATTTTTTTAACGTTTGCAATAAATGAGCATAGCAGGAAATGACCGCACTTATAATTTCATGCTGTTTGCTATATTTCATTGTTTCGGTATAGGTGCAATTGTATATATTGCAGCATTAAGAGTGTATATATCCAGTTGGAAATTGGCAGCCCGAAATTGAATGCTTATTATTTTTTATTTAATTAACTAAGCAAGTTATTAAGGATTCGGCTCATTTAACTTGTTGAAGTCATATAATAAGGTATTTTTATATTTCGAAATTGTAGTTTTTTCATAAAATCAATTTTACGTGAAAAGTTATTGTTTATAAATTATTATTATTATTATAATTTTTTTAATAATCATAACGCAACGCCCTTTGGGGCTTACGCGTTGTATGTTTATGTGTTGCAATGCTGTAGTTTTTAATGGGGTTGGTGTAGTGTGCACTATTGTTTTTTTTTTCGGCAAACTGCTATAAGCGCGCTGGGCAACGAGTTATTATCATATGTATGAAAAAACCAAAATTTCGAAAATTAAAAGTAGGCCTACCTTATTATAGGGGTCTTCACAGTGTTCGTGCTATCGAGTTATACCTAGTTAAGAGTGTTATATCAAGTTAAGTTAACACACCGATAACCCGATAACCAAGCTAACCAGCGAGCTATCCTAAACGCACTTCCAAGTTGGTTAAGTGTGCTAGGCCTATTTAACTTACACTGCGATCGATAGTTCAGGTTTGACCGCCGCCATCTTTGTTTGTGGTTGATTAATTTGAAACACGCGTTTAAAATTTTGAGGTGTTTAAATTTATTTGTATAATGTATTATTACAAGCAATTACCGTAAATGCTTAAAACTATAATAACCAAAATGAACAAATAATATAAACAAATGTGGCACTAGAATAGACTTCTGCCACTTTCTTTAAAACCGTGCCACGAACGTCTGACTACTACCACGTTGTTTACCCTGTTAAATATAGCATGACAACTCACTCCCGAGGTACACTGACGATTGTGTGTTAACTTGGATAGTACATCTAACTCGATAACACCAACTCTGTGAAGACCCCTTATATGATGCAAGAAATAGTCTTCTACAAGTCACATTTTTTTGAACCTTGCTTAGTTAACTAAATTAAAAAGAAAAAGTATTAAATTTCGGGCTTCCAATTTCCTACGAGATGTACCTAACACTCTTAATGTTATGGTACACGTATATTAGGTAATACTTATGTTGAAGGCAACCTCCTGGTTGTAACAGAAATAAGAGGATTTAGAAAATTCTTGACTTTAGCGGGATTCGAACCCACGATCTATGCATATCCGGGGCAACATCTTAGGCCGCTGAACCACAAGCCCGACAAGTACAGTGTCAAAGATTTAAGATTCCAGATTTTTAGAAATCCTTTAATTTCGGTTGTAACGAGGAGGTTGCCTCTACAGATAACAAGTTACCGTCAGTATTATACACCATATATAATATGTATAGATATTTTTCAAAGAGTACATAAGTAGAGAATTTAGGAGACACTGTACTTAGGCGCGGTTTCCACCGACCGGCTAGGGCTAAATACAAATACGGTGACGTGGTAACAGACATTCAAGAATTAGGCGGGGTTTCCACCGACCTCGCATTGCAGAATGCAAATGACATTGACGGAAATGCTTGATTTTCTTTTTATATAAATCTATTAAAATATTTGTAATTAACATATCCCATGACGCCATTTTTTAATTTTAGTTAGTTTGTTTGTGATTTTACTCTATGATCATTGATCAATTTTAACTATGGCATAGAGTAAAACAAACATTTCCGTCAATGCCACTTGCATTCTGCAATGCGAGGTCGGTGGAGACCCCGCCTAAGTCTTTAATGTCTGTTACCACGTCACCGTATTTGTATTTAGCCCTAGCCGGTCGGTGGAAACCCCGCCTTATCGGGCTTAGGTCCAGCGTCTTAAGACGATGTCCCAGATGGGCATAGATTGTGGGTTCGAATCCCGCTAAGTCCAGATTTTTTTAAAATGCACTAATATCGGTTAGGGGTAACGATTGTTTAAACTGTAACTGTACATATATAACTTATAATATATTATTATATAATGACTTATTATTTATGTACTGTATGATAACAGTTAGCTTGGAAACGCAAAATACAGGTGTCCGTGAATGCCTCGCATTTCACAAGCTAATCATAGTTGCGGGTTGTTGTCGCCAAAGATCTTCTAATATAATATATTGTCGCAGGTACCCCTAATATCGGCTAGGTACTCATCCCCGCATTTTGCAGTTTTTACCTCAGTCAGTCTTAATATTGCAACGGCTCCGATAGGTTCTATATTTATTTAATTATTTACCTACTGTTAATTACATTAATTTTATTAGTTGTTGTTGTAGTGTTCTCGTGTTTATTTTATTAATCGCTTTATTAAACAGTGTTTATTGTGCTCGCCCCTGCTGTGATTCCTGTGGATACTTTGCAAGCCACGGACTCCACCAGTAGATAAGTAGCGTAGCCTATTCACTTAAAACACATACACCCAGACACCTTACAGCACCACACTATACATTACATATTATAATAAGTCTACCTACTGTACTACACCTTCACCGAGTAAGCAGAGTACGGTAGGCTTATTCTTTTATTCCCTTATTCTCTCTATTATCATATTTCATACAGTCCACTCTCTTTTCATAGGTACCTAAACCTTCAGGAGCGTAATTGGAGTTCCTATAGTTATTAATTTACTAGGATACGCCCCTGTAGTGAGTTATATTATATACCTTACATTATTTCCTGAGCTCGTCATGCCACAGCTGCACAGGGCAAGAAGTGGGAGAGGCTAGTAAAGGACGGGCCAATCAACCGAAACCTCCCCCGCCACGTGTTTGTTGCCTCCTTCAGAGCCCTCACTGGACACGACTACCTAGCTTCACACCTACATAGGATAGGCGTATTCGACTCGTCCTCATGCCCCCTGTGTGGACACCCCTCAATGGTGGCCGATCATCTCTTTGGATGCCCGGGGCTTGCAGACGCTCGAGACTCGTCGGTGAACACAGGAGAATATCTCCTCGCTGATCTATACTGGCTTGCGCGACACCAAATGGCAGAGATGCCAAGAGTGGGCATTGGATAATAAATAAATAAATAATTTCCTGAGCTATCGCAGAAAATCACAACAGGTCTAATTTATGTATCAACTATACCTAGCTAAGGAACCAATTTTTTCGAAATATAATTTAAAGTGTTACAATAATTTGCATAATTGCATACACAGCATGTGGAATGTGGACTACTCACCGTTTCACTAGAATTATACAGTTGCTTGTTGTCTTTCCACCACGTGATTTTGGCAGGAGGTGTGGACCCAACTGACTGGCAAGATAAGATAACTTCTCGGTCTGCAGAAAATGGGTTGTTCGACGATAGAATTCTTACAGCTAGGGGTTTCACTGAAAAAAAGGAAAAAAATCAAATTTAAGGCGCCCATTCCACCGACCGGCTAGGGCTATTTACAAAAACGGTGACGTGGTAGCAGACATTCAAGACTTAGGTGGCGTCTCCACCGACCTCGCATTGCAGAATTGACGGAAATGTTTATTTTCCTCTATGCCATAGTTAAAATTGATCAATGATCATACAGTAAAATCACAAACAAACAAACTAAGTACAAACATTTTAATAGATTTCTATAAAAAGAAAAATTCTAATTTCCGTCAATGTCATTTGCATTCTGCAATGCGAGGTCGGTGGAAACGCCACCTAAGTTTTGAATGTCTGCTACCACGTCACCGTTTTTGTAAATAGCCCTAGCCGGTCGGTGGAATGTGCGCCTAAGTGTGAGTGACCAGTGACACTGTCGTGGCCCAAAAGTGGACACAACCATTTTCTATCATTCTACCCAACCACGTTATGAAGATATTTCGCAAGTCAATTTTTTTTTTAATTCTCTCCCACTGTAAAACTAATTGAGGAGGCTGTTTACAAAAATGGCCAACTCCAACTTGTAGAATTTTTCATTAGAGCGGATTTTCTGTTGAAAATTGCATTAAGTCTACAGCTAACCCCAGACTTCTCAACGCTTCTGTGCACAATCTGGCTGCTTTTGTCACTTTATTTTACAACGTGCAGGTGGACATTAAAATTTTCTGCAAGGTCGGATCAAAACCCCATTTTGTGAAAAAATGGAGTTGGCCACGTTTGTAACCAAGCTCCTCAATTGCATGATACACAATTCATTTTCATTACGTGTGTAATTATACTACATTTAATGATTCTTATCTTGAATATGACGTTTTTGCCTTTTCTACATTACGAGAAGTAAGGCTACAGAATGTCTTCGTAGTGTGGTCGCAATGTACGCATTATTCCAATCAGATGGCGTAATCTCAACTGGGCCCAAATCCTAATGGGTTACCATCGCGTCGTTATAGAAAGATGGCTCCTTGGTCGAGTGGTTAGAGAGCTTGTATTTCAATCGGGAGAACGGTCGTTCCATTCCTCAAAGGGGATGAGATTTATTCAATAATTCAGAGTAGAATACTAGACCAATGAGTAAATCGTCCAGAAACCATTAGTCCTTATCAGGACTAAGCCTGATGATGGGAATAGCACCCGCTCCTGAAAAGTTACCCCCTTCCCCTGGCAATAGGCTCCACTCTAATTGTTCGATGACTGTGAGGCCATACCTCCGATGACTACTAACACAGCAGGCGATGTACGATATATCCCCCGATTATGTCGCTGCTTATGGGTAGGGGACGGTTTTATCGTTACATTCGTTGCTAGCCACCATATCTGGTGGCATTTTCGCTATCCGCCATCTGCGACTCCGCTAGTAGCCTGCAACGCAGACCTGGCAGCTTATATGAACTGCTATTATGGAGCAACTAAAATTGTATCAAAAAAATACATTTGATTTTTCTGTTGTACTCCAAACTAATAGACACCAATATCAATCAATTTATTAACACACACGAGCTTTGATTTTCAATTAATGACCGCCACTCCATATGAAATCAAACAACACACGGCTGGCCACTGCATAAAATCCGTTTATTTGAATGAGACAAATTGGAAATTCTCCAGTAATTATAACCATCAACAAATGATTGTCTACACAAGACAAAAATAACAAGATTAATCCAAACAAACGTGCTTAATTCGACCCCAACGTTGCTTAAACCGGCTTATCCTTTTAAATTGACGCAGATCAAATTGTTTTGCCCCTTTATCCTTGTTAGACTGATTTAAGGAGCTTTTTACAGGGGTACTTTATAGTGGCTTACCACGAATTTAATTTTAACTTTTTCTCAGTGGTCACTGAATATATGTTTGAGACAATTAAAAATCCATAGGCTATGAGGAACAATTGGACACCTTCACTATTCGGTCTTTAAACCAAATCAAAAATATCAAATATCATAGTAAATATTGATAGTAGAGATTTATCATTTTGATGTAACTTTACTTGCCCTACCCATTAAATAATAATTTTCTGAATTCACCCCATTATAATTTAAAGGGCTTTTTATGGACGTACGTATATATATATATTTTTGGTTGATATTTCGATACTTCTGTGGATTTTTGAAAACTGGTTCACATCCTTGATGTCAGCCCACCCCGACAAGAAGTGACACTGGACCGGACAAGCTGAGGTATGCTTTCCATGGACATTGTGACAGGCGTTAGCTTGACATAACCAGGACCGGATTCTCTGGGCCCCTAGGCAATGAAAGAGGTGGGCCCCCTCCTCCCTCTATGGGCTTTATGTCGATAGTCTTACTAGGTAAGGTGACTAATAATGCAACTAAAAACTAATAATACTAAATACAAATAATCATATTTTAAGTAATATATAAAAATAATATTTTAAAGTTTTGGCGGGAAAACTTTCTGTTTTAAAAATTTGAGTTTTACAATATTATGAAAAGCACATTTTTCAAGGTATTAGGAATGAAAAATTACATAATAAATTAACTTTAAAAAAAATGATGGGCCTTCAAGCAGCTCTGGTCCCTAAGCCAGTTGCCTATAGTGTACCTAGTTGGTGATCCGTCACTGGACATAAGTCACATAACCTCTCTGCTTCCAAGGGGAAATAAACGCCGATCATCTATTCAGCTGCAATGGCACACAGGTTGAGACCGAACACAGACACAGCGTCAAATGACCTACCAGCCATCAAGGACGGGAGTTGGCTGATGAATGAAGAAGAAGAGCTTGACACAACCAAGTATGCACAGGAATGAATCATGCCAACTAAGTCATACGTAAAATAAGTTGTACGTCTTAATAGGGATACGGGGGGAAACGAAATTAAAGAAGAGGGAAAAGAGAGAGCTGTGAAGGAGAAGTTTAATTTAGAGAATAAAATAAAAGATGAGTTAGTGGGAGTGCCAACAGTGCAGCTAACACAACAGCCTGCCCTAATTATGCAGCGCCTGATTATGGTTGTCAGTTACGGTTATGAGCTTGTTCTTCTCAAAATTAAGAAATATTATCAAAGAAAATTTTAACTTGGACATTGTTTGCAGTTTAAACAAGTTGGTTTCTTTCCCCTGCCTAAGTTTTTTATACTTTTCTCTTTTTTAACAATTTCCCCATCATTTCTCAAAATAATGAACATCGGTCCTTTTCAACGTCATCCAGGTTTATAATTACAACTTTTTCTGGCGTTTTTTTTTCGTCAACCGAATCCTGCTTCTCAATTCGCATTAACATTGAAATTCATAAAGGCGCAAACTAGCGTAAACTTTGTAAATGTTAAGATAAAATGGGTAGTAGATTGTTAAATCATGTAACCCACCATTATTTGACGATTGATTAGTTACCAACATCTGGTTTCACCGATATCAATTGATCGTCTTCTGCGTCCAAGCGATGCTACGTGGCTTTCGTTACCGTGTACCGAGAAAATGCCTCTTCGCTTATTCGTATATTCGCTATATTGTAGTAGAAGGGATGCCACTGGTGATCGTAAAAAAAGATAGGTTCTCCCCTAATTGAGCCCAAACATCTGGAAGCGGTTTGTTCTTGAATGTAGTCTGGTAGCAGGTCTATCATTAACTTAGAGTATAAGCGGGAGTTAATATAATTGTAATTTGATCCATTTTATTTCAATCACGAAAAATCAACCCAAACACTAACAGCCCTTTAAAAGTGACATTAACTTTTAAACCACATAACATTTGAACTGCCTATTTTCAAATGGGTCTATCTCTATTTTTTCGAGTATGAGTGACATGAGTGTTTAAAATTTGAATGGATAGGATTCCTTGTTTATCGATAGACGTAGGTAACACTTTGGCGCCAAAAAATATTCTCCCATGTTAAACACTCCTTTAAAGTCAGACTCATATTTTTAAGAAAATGTATTAATTTTCCTTCTTTTCCTTAGATCAAAACGGGCAAGCTCCACCTCAGCCAATCAGCGTCCGCCATTGTGATCACGTGCCAAAAAATAACAAACATGGCTCCCACATATTAATTGCGAGTTAAGGGGGATAAGGAATTGAGAGAAAATCGGTTTTCTAGCTCTCTTGAAAAGTAAGGTCAAACTGTCCCATTAGAAAAAAGGCAACTCATTTAATCTATTACTAGGCCTATCAAACCAGAAAATCCACAACTATTTCCTTCAATCAAAATTTGGTTCATAATTCCATTGTGTATTTTAGTAACTACGACGATTAGTATGACAACTGAATCCCACTATATATATATAATTAACCATTAACGGCAAACATCAAAGTGAAAACACAAATCTCTCACCACTATTCACAGAAATGTCGTAATTACGCAGTGTTCTAAAAGGGAGAAGCGCCAAAGTACAAAACATGTGAGGATGGAAAACGTTACATCTACGGCGATGAAAGCTGCAGGTTGTGTCTCCTTCTTAAACGTATGATTAATTGCGAAGGAACTTTCTGGCAAAAACTAGTTATAAACTAAATGGAAACTTGCTGACAGATGTTTATTCATCCGTCGCGAACAAATGACTACCTCGCGGCCTCATTGTACCCCCCCCCCCTCCCTCACTCGCCCACCCTACCTCCTTGCTGACTACCTTCTAAGTTTCCTGATTCATCTTGCTGTAGAGTATAATGATACCTGTTGTAGACCGTGTCAACGGAGCTAATGCAATTCAATTTACTATGAATTGCCTGCCATATTTAAGTGGGCCAACGGTCATACCATGTTGAGTCCATTAGAGCAGAGCATGTTTCAACCTGCGGCAAACATGGTAGTGTGCACAACGTTGGCAGGGAAACATGGTGGGCCATAACAACGCGCTTAGACTGTACCAGTCAGTCTACGTACGTGTCGAGTCCTGGTCACCTCCGATTTAATCGTGTGACTTACCATGTTCTCCAAGTGGTTCGGAATCCACTATAATCAAGAGGTCCACCCTGTCAGTCAACTCCCCTTACCCCGACGTGAAAGAATCTGCCCTTAGGATGCCTCATGTTAACAGACTCACTCCCCCCGCCAGGCTGGCAGGGTTGCTTAAAGCAGAAATGCTGAAAGCAGGCGTTAGAAACAAACAACTCATTCAAGTGGCGCTCATATTATCTATAACAGAAATAACAGAACGTTACATACTACCCGACCACGATGGAATGGCACCATCCCGTGGCTGTAGACCGTTATCAATATGGCTGCTAGTGTAGCCTGCACAAGATAAGTACGCAATTTCGCTGGGAAAATAGCCTGCACAAGTTGAGTACAGAGTTTTGAATGGGTCCAGGTATCCGTTCTGCTATGTTGCAATATGTAAGACTTCGATATTTTTTACGTTGGTACTTGTCTCTCATAGTTGGCTTATGGTTAATGGGTGCCCCGTAAGGGATATTATGGCTCCCGCCGTTCTAGTTAATATGTATATTTCTATGGATGGCACATGGAACCCTCTTAAGGGCTAAATACAAATACGGTGACGTGGTAACAGACATTCAAGACTTAGGCGGGGTTTCAACCGACTTAGCATTGCAGAATGCAAATGACATTGACGGAAATGTTTGTTTTTCTTTTTATAGAAATCTATTAAAATGTTTGTAATTAACATACCCCATGACGTCATTTTTTTAATTTTAGTTAGTTTGTTTGTGATGTTACTCTATGATCAATGGCATAGAGTAAAACAAACATTTCCGTCAATGTCATTTGCATTCTGAAATGCGAGGTCGGTGGAAACCCGCCTACGTCTTGAATGTCTGCTACCACGTCACCGTATTTGTATTTAGCCCCAGCCGGTCGGTGGAAACCCCGCCTAAAAACATCGAATAAACTCGGTGTTCTGCTTATGCAAGTTTCCAATAAGCAAAGTGTTCCAAGTGCCATCCATAGTACGGTACTAACATGAATGCGGTAGCCGGTAATGCAACGTGAATTTACTGGGATGAAACCCAATTATTGTTCCTGAGACAGCCGGATCTGATATTAAAATATCTTTAATAAAATGAAGTTAAAACTTAAAACCACTAAGTTTGCTTATGTTAAAATGGTGAAAGGGTGATATCAGTAGAGCAGTAGAATGCTGTGCACGTCGCCCCGCCTGCCAGGTGCCCGGCCGGCAAACAACTTCTAACTTTGTTATCACTTGTTATTTTGTATACTTCCCTCACACCTACTGCAAACTTATACTTCGATATTCTATCCTTTGTGCCTTGAGTGAAAATAATTTCATGCCGTTCAGCATAGGCAATCAAAATCAAGTTATTTCGTATTAGTAGTAGTAGTAGTGTTCGTCGGGTTAATAACGACTTAGGCCTCAAATTTGGGCCCATAGAGCGACCCCGACTTGACTGTCCTATGCCCCAGCCCATAGGACAGTGGACCTCCTGATTATAGTGGATTCCGAACCACTTGGGAAACACAGTGAAGTCACACGATTAGTTCGGAGGTGACCAGGACAAGTCCTACCATGTTTCCCTACCGGCATTGTGCACACAACCAAGTCATCTGCAGCTTTGAACCTGCTCTGGTCCGCTGGATTCAACTTGGTTTGGCGGCCGGCTATTTCGTATTAAGTCGTTTCGTTAATTCGCTACAAAGAATAATAAATAAATAAATAAATCTGTATTTCTGTTAAATTATTAATGTTAAATTAAAGTAATCAACAAGTTCAACAATTAATAATCAACAAGAGAGTATAAAGTAAAATCATCAAAATCAGGTAGTTCTGTCATTGTCATTGTGATAGTGCCTCAGTGACAGTGTAGAAAGCATTCTCTAAGAGATAGTCTCTATGCAATTTGGGGAATTTAGTAGCGTTTCTCGCCGCTCTCAGTTCACTTGGGCGTTTTCTAAGGCAGGCGAATTCTTGTAGTATAAGAACCAGTCGCTCACACTTGGCTGTGGGTGGTGCTGGATTTACAAGGTCTCCCTTTGCCTCATGCTGTCGGTGAGGGTGTCACCATTTCGTTGAAATTTCCCCCACACCCCAGGCTATAAGATAAAAAAACAATGGGTGTCTTCGGCACTCAAATTTTCAAAAAATATCAACAATGCGACGGTAATAATGGTTCAATATGATACGGGATTAATGTTTTCCACTACCTATACAACAAAAGTGCCTAAGTACTTGAGGGTTGAAAGAAAATACTAAAAGGAAATAGACTAGAAAATAGAAATATGAAATCAGAAAATTCCTGCGAAAGGCAGATGATTCACATAAACTATTCAAGCCCCTGCAGAAAATTATCAGCAATGATATTACGACCCTTAAAGAACAAGAATAACGAGATAGGGAGGCGGAAAAAAATGAAAGAGCTCAAGAATGAAAGAGAGTCGCAGCCACCTGAATGAATCCCGCAGTGGCGGAGACTCGACATTTCTATTGCTCAGGCGTCCATTCCATTGACCGGCTAGGGCTATTTCCAAAAACGGTGACGTGGTAGCAGACATTCAAGACTTAGGAAGCGTTTCCACCGATCTCGCATTGCAGATTGCAAATGACATTGACGGAAATGTTTGTTTTTCTTTTTATAGAAATCTATTAAAATGTTTGTAATTAATATATCCCATGAAGCCATTTTTTAATTTTAGTTTGTTTGTTTGTGATTTTACTGTATGATCATTGATCAATTTTAACTATGGCATAGAGGAAAATAAACATTTCCGTCGATTCTGCAATGCGAGGTCGGTGGAAACGCCACCTAAGTCTTGAATGTCTGCTACCACGTCACCGTTTTTGGAAATAGCCCTAGCCGGTCAATGGAATGGGTACCTTAGTGCAGGTGAGCCACGAGAACTTCGTAAGCTGCATCATAGAGGGAGGGAACAATAGAGGGCGTCAACAGACCTGGGCGCCCGAGAAAAGAGTATCTGCTGCAATTTAGAAGAAAATCATCTGATTGTTTGATTCTCAAAGCAGGAGGTGAAATTTGAGATACAGTAAACCCCTAAAACATTACCAGTGTGCCAAATATTTTCTTCAAAACAGTAGTCCCCAAGGTACAAAATGCCATGATGTTCGCTAATCCTAGAAGGAAGAGTCGTTAAAAGAAGAATAAAAAATGGACAGCCCTGAATAAGAGACATCGATTTATACTAGAGTAAGGATGTATTGGAACGGCGCCGTACAGTAGCCTATTGCTGACTAGGTGTTTAGCGTTATCTAGTATCCAATATTTAGGGGTTGAAAACCGAACCCAGTCAGGCTATCCTATTTAGATAGGGTTCAAAGTGTTCTTTCCCGGGGGCAGAGTCATTTGTGACGTCAGTATCTGTCACAGTAGGTTTTTTCCGGGTCGGTTTGCAAACCTTGGCAAGGTCTGCAAACATGATCTGGCTTGTGCATTTTGTCGCATCACTTCGGGTGTCGGTTGATGCATGTAGAACTTCAGGCTGTGTACCGTAGATGTCTAGGCCGCTTATGCTTATACATGGGCGAGACCGGCTTCTTACGGTGTACAGTCTGATTAATCTCTAACGGTCATCCGGAGGTGATAAAAAGGCAGCGACTGACAGTTACTGCGTCCAGTCTCATCCAACTTTTACCGTAAACGTTCTTTTATTTTTGACATATTATGTATTTGATTCTTGACTCGCCAAAGTCACTTATTTAGAAGTAGCCTACTCCAAATTGTGAAAGTGTATAAAGTGATTATCTGAAATAAGTGTGAGTGAACTCCAATAATGAACTGCATGTAAACGTCGTAATGGGGTGGTGAGCGAGGGCTCCCCCCCCAATCATGCTGATCCAGTACTCAGAGCTGAGCGCATCGGGCCATTGCCCCTCGCGCCCCTTTCGACGGTTACCAGGGACCTCTACACTGTCAATCCAGCCGAGTTACCAAACTGGCACAAGTGCGTGATATCCCACTTATAGAGTAAGTCCGCTATATGTGAATAATATAATGTACAACCATGTTTACCTACGATATTTCTTATTAATTAGCAGAATGACCTACCCGTAGCTAGTCGGATGCTTGAGGAGATTTTAGAGTCAGTTCAAGAGAAATCTCCACAAGAAAAATGGCGCCCAACGTAAATTTTTTTTTTTAACTTGATTAATGGTTTTTGATAGATAATGTTTCTGTGTTGCAGTTTTATTTTTCTCTTGCATTTTGCCACTTACGGCTAATTCGGATTGTTCGCAATGTAACGTAATGATATTGTTCCTTGAATTTTTAATTGCACATGGTTTGCGGTCATATTTGTATAAGATAGTACTTTGCCATACGGTATGTTGTTCATAAGATGCCTTGCACTAGGTTCATATTGTACAGTTTTTTTGGTGAGCTCTTTATTCACGTAACGCGTACGTAATTATTTCTCCCAAATTTGATACATGCACATCTGGCGTGGGTCGATTGGTCACTGGCTAAAGTGCGACTTGAACGAATTTTCACTTGTTTCGGTGATGGAGAATGCTGTTAGTGGATGGTTTCTTATATTGGGATCTGCTGCAGTTTGGTGTCTTCTTAGGTAATCTGGTGTAACTCTTAATTGAAATTTTTCCTAAGGTGTCGGGAGTGCCTATGCGAGCCATGGGTTTGGGCTTGTCTTATTAGGTTGCCTCCTGTCAACTGCTACATGTGTGAGCAGGTTCGTTTTTGTTAAAATCAGCTGTTAGTCCAGTAACGTGTATGCTTTACTGAGAAACTAGGCGTAATTTTTTTTTTTTCTTTTGCTTTTATTTTTCTCTCTAATTGGGTAAGTTTTTCATGTACGTTAATTTCTGCCAGTATATTGTCGTGGGCATTGCCAGCCGACAATTGGCTACTGAGATTATTGTATATCTAGATTCTACTTCCTGATTGACTCTTGCCTACTATGAGAATTAATGTGTGGTTTGTTTTTTTTTCATTACACGTACACGTACCCTTTTACACCGTTAATTTGCTCTAGGCGGAGTGTTGGGTTAGAATGTTAAACTGAGGCCCATAGGGGGGTTAGGTAGAGTTACATAGGTTACCTACATACTGTATACGTACAGGTTGGCGTGGTTTAGGTTGAGTGTTTTATATAGGTTGGTGTTTGGATGGACTGGTTACTGTTTTGGGGTTAGGGCGAGTGCCCGCCTTACCTATTTTATGAAAATTGTAGCCTTGGCTCATGTGACATTTTTAAATTCTTGACTGGTCGTTCTTCTCTTTGGGTTGTTTCAATATGCTTGGTAACCTATTTGGTTGTGTAGATGACAAGAGTTCGGTTTCCTTTTTGTTTACAGGTTCCCTAGAAGTATGTTTGTATCTGGTTAAAGTTCCCCTGGGGACCCCAGATTGTGAATGGTGCCCCCTCTTGCTTCCTCGGTGGTTGAGCCGGGCAGTTTTGACCTGTTGTATCACACCTTGGGTATGTTTGTAGCGGGTTCGCCTGAACTTTCAGTGAGATACCTCCTCTAGTTTTGGTTCCATTGGTTGTCGAGCCTGGCAGTTTTGGCCTGTTGTATCACGCCATGGACGACTAGTAGCAGGCTCGTCTGATTTGTCAGTGACGCTGTTTGAGATGTTGGTACTGATGGAACTCTGGTTTTCCTGTTCAACTTGTATGTTTGCTTGTGTGAATGAGTCTTGTGGTTCTCTGAAATGTATGTCATTGGTTTCCTTTTTATTTATTTATATCTCTTGTCACCTCAGAACCCGACTCTGTATTTTTCTTGGTATCGTATACCCGATTGCTCCTTAATGATTGAATTGTAACATGTACCCTAATCTGTGTCTGACTTGCAGAACTGTTTATTGTTTTTTGGTCTTCTTTCTCTCTCCTTTCGCTTTTTTTTGGGGGGGGGGGGGATATTCTGTGACGTCAGTATCTGTCACAGTAGGTTTTTTCCGGGTCGGTTTGCAAACCTTGGCAAGGTCTGCAAACATGATCTGGCTTGTGCATTTTGTCGCATCACTTCGGGTGTCGGTTGATGCATGTAGAACTTCAGGCTGTGTACCGTAGATGTCTAGGCCGCTTATGCTTATACATGGGCGAGACCGGCTTCTTACGGTGTACAGTCTGATTAATCTCTAACGGTCATCCGGAGGTGATAAAAAGGCAGCGACTGACAGTTACTGCGTCCAGTCTCATCCAACTTTTACCGTAAACGTTCTTTTATTTTTGACATATTATGTATTTGATTCTTGACTCGCCAAAGTCACTTATTTAGAAGTAGCCTACTCCAAATTGTGAAAGTGTATAAAGTGATTATCTGAAATAAGTGTGAGTGAACTCCAATAATGAACTGCATGTAAACGTCGTAATGGGGTGGTGAGCGAGGGCTCCCCCCCCAATCATGCTGATCCAGTACTCAGAGCTGAGCGCATCGGGCCATTGCCCCTCGCGCCCCTTTCGACGGTTACCAGGGACCTCTACACTGTCAATCCAGCCGAGTTACCAAACTGGCACAAGTGCGTGATATCCCACTTATAGAGTAAGTCCGCTATATGTGAATAATATAATGTACACTCTAATAATTATTCGATCTATGAAATATTTGGAATGTTTATGTTGAAGTATACGATTTGTATCTGAAAATAGTTACTACACATTCTAATTTCTCTTAGACCCATATTTATTGGATATTGTTCCAATATTCGAGTGTGTACTAGCCACTAGGGCAGAAATGCTTGCAAATGTCTACACCCAACACTGGGCAAACATTCGTGTTTCTATCGTAATATTAGCTAACGATTTTCCTTCATGTTGGATTATTGGGGCGCTCAATCAAAATTACCTAAGAATATGTCGCGTCTCTAGGAGTCTAGGACCATGGGGAGAGGTGTAAACCGCACATTGGGAGAAGGAAGCGAGGATTGGAGGAGGCAAAAACCATAGGGAACGCTCCAGTTTTTCCCCCAGCAGCTGTTTCTAACGATTCTCGGAACAATTCCAACCCGAGTCTGCACAACGTGTACTACGTCGCGACAACGCCGTAAAAACTCTAGGATTAAAAGCAAACACTAAAAAAATAATGGAATAACAAATCGTGTTTGCTTTCGGCAAGAGAGCATTCGCGATGCATGTAATCCCCAGCCAGTCTTCCCCCCCCTCTCATATCACTTATCCCAGATATTTTATTCATTTCATACGTACAACGTCATGTCTCGCATGTTTTTGGTTAACATCGAAGCGAAAACGGAAGCAAGAAAATTTGAGATGGTCCTTAGCGACGTTGTTAGGCTGCTTTTATGTTTCGGATAATATGAAAAACTCTCAATTTTTTTCATAATAATGGACTAGTGAGAGTCTGCGACTGGATTACGTAGACATATTCCACGGAAATTTTTTCCAAATAACTCTTTTTTTTACATTTTTCTTCGTCTTAGGGCCAGTTAAGTCTATAGGTAGCAACTCATATTTTTTTCGAAGAAAATTTCTAATTAATGTGTCGGGTGCTCCACATTCCTCTACTCCTGCTGGCTCCTATAATTGACTATTAAATGTACATACAAAACGACCCCAGGAACCAACAGCCTAGTATGGGGAGAGCACACCTAACCTTCGCAAGGACAGGGGCTGCTGACTGCTGTAGTAAATGTGATTTAGACTACATTATATACAACTCTTCTAGCACAGACCATAGAAAGCCATTCATTGACAGCTATACAGGGTGTTACAATATATGAGACAGATACAGAATGTGCCGACAACTACACCTTAATATATGACACCCGACGGCAGGTGCCTCGAGCACCTGACGTTACTAAACAACAAAGTACAAACTAAGCACGTTGATATGCTGTATGTATAATTTTTTATTGCTGCAGAAGTTGTTCATGGTCATGTACTATGTTTGACCTAAACAATTACTTAATGAGACATATACAGGTACATACTGGCAGACAGACATAGTAGTAGTAGCAGTAACAGTAGTAGTAGCAGTAATGTCCTGAAGGACCTTTTAAGGACCAAGGCCTACTTATAGTGGCCCATTGGTCCCCTGTCCAATACCAACGACCCCATGGATTTTGGACATTATTTGTATTGTTCCCGTATGAATTTTTGGCCATTGGCAAACTGGTATACTGTATAACTGTAGCATATACTGGTATGAGCTAAGACAAGCTTACCATTGACGCAATGAAACAAGCGAAAGCATGACATAATCAAGTACAGTTAGGCGCCCATTCCATTGACCGGCTAGGGCTATTTCCAACAACGGTGACGTGGTAGCAGACATTCAAGACTTAGGTAGCCGTTCCACCGACCTCGCATTGCAGATTGCAAATGACATTGACGGAAATGTTTTTTTTAAATAGAAATCTATTAAAATGTTTGTAATTAACATATCCCATGAAGCCATTTTTTAATTTTAGTTTGTTTGTTTGTGATTTTACTGTATGATCATTGATCAATTTTAACTATGGCATAGAGGAAAATAAACATTTCCGTCAATTCTGCAATGCGAGGTCGGTGGAAACGCCACCTAAGTCTTGAATGTCTGCTACCACGTCACCGTTGTTGGAAATAGCCCTGGCCGGTCAATGGAATGGGCACCATACCATAGCTTGCAGACATACATAATAAGACATTTCCACGAAATTTGGCAGAAAGATAAAAAGGAGGGCCCCATCTGGGATTGAAGCTTGAACTGTGTCATAATGATCATAATGCACGTAAGCAAGTAGGTTCGGGTTAACAAACAAAATGTCGTTAAAAAGTTGTAAAAGTTGCACCACTGCTCAACCCAACCCAATAATATGTCTGTTTTATGGCGGAACATGTCTGCTTTCGAATCAGCTCGCGTTCAGCACAAGGTCGGACCCAGATATAATTCTCGCGGGGCGGGGGGGAGGGGGGGGGGGCGATTCCATGCTATGGCAACTATTTGTATTTGTTTTAAGTGGCAAGTGCATTTTATCTAGTCTTCGCTGGTTTTTCTCCGGAGGGTGCGGCCGCCACTTCAGCTTTAGTGGCACACACTCGTACAACTTTAAACTAGCTCCCTTACGATACTACATACTGTATCTGTTACAAGTATGTTAATGACACTTATAATTCATGCATTATTTTTGCATATCGTTTTTAATCAGTAAAACTACTAAAACACATACGAATGAGGTCCACCGGATATATTTGAGCTTGGAAGGGGGGGGGGAACCGTACCAGTGTTCTTCGAAGGTTCAGTTGCTTGTTCCTTGTAAGAGAGAAGCCCTTCATATGCCAATACACACTTTAAGCACAAAAGCTTAAGAGCCCACGTGGAAGAGAGAAATCCTACCAGTGTCAATAAATCAACAATCAACAAACAATCAACAACAGCCTGCATGTGGATGAGAGGAGCCATGTGCACAGCACGGAAGCTTAAGTGCCGGCCCGGAATAGAGAAACCCTAACAGTGTCGGTAAAACTATCTACAAGAGCCCATGTATGGAAGGGAGAAGCCATACATGTGCCAACAGCGCAAAAACTTCAGAGCCCACACCAAAGAGAGAAACCCTATCAGTGGCGATATAACTGTTGTTGTTGTTTCCAACGCCTGCTTTCAGCATTTCTGCTTTAAGCAACCCTGTCAGCCTGGGGGAGGGGGGAGTGAGTCTGTTTGTTAACCTGAGGCACCCTAAGGGCAGACTCTTTCACCTCGGGGGAAAGGGGAGTTGACTGACGGGGTGGACCTCCTGATTATAGTGGATTCCGAACCACTTGGGGAACATGATAAAGTCACACGATAAAATCGGAGGTGACCAGGACTCGACACGTACCTATACTTAAATAAGCGCGATATCATGTCCCACCATGTTCCCCTGCCAACGCTGTGCACACTACCAAGTTTACCGCAGTTTGAAACATGCTCTGTTCTAATGGAATCAACATGGTAAGGCCGTTGGCGATAAAACTGTCAGCAGAGATATGTAAGAGCCCACA
Organism: Psococerastis gibbosa; assembly: GCA_963971405.1. NCBI lineage: Eukaryota > Metazoa > Arthropoda > Insecta > Psocodea > Psocidae > Psococerastis > Psococerastis gibbosa. The sequence goes on along the minus strand of OZ020484.1, from coordinate 9,295,321 downwards.
CATGGATGAGAAAAGCCCACATGGGGCAATAAAACTATCGGCACAATGGCGTATGTGCCCACACGGAAGAGAGAAAGTCTATCAGTGCAAAGAAACACTGTTAGAAAGCACATGTAACAGCCCACATATGAAAGAGAGAAGTCCTAACAGTGCGACGTAGATGTACACAAAAATATACTACTTTCAGTTCAGTGTCAACAAAATTACCAACATGTAAAACTTAACGCTGTAATTATTTTCAAAATCCCTCTAGTAAACTGGGAGCAACGGTTGTCACGGGTGGGTTGACTGACTTCCCATGTCATGTTCCTATTGCATGGTGCTACAATAGGAGTATGTTGAGAACATGTTAATAATTCATTGAGCTAAGTTGGGGGGGGGGGGCCTATGTTTACAGTATAGACTTAAAGAAGGCAAGCCCCTGCATTGCAAAAGAAGCATAGAGAAACAATGCTTTACTTATTTTTAAGATTTTGCGGAGAAAAGAGACGCAGGTGCCAACAACGTTAATTTGATAAACAGAACCTGCCATGCCGTTACAAAATTGAAATGTAAGAGGGAAGAGAGCTAAGGAATGATAAGGAATGAATGTTTAGTCTTGACAGCTGCACTACTTCTTTTCCCTCTTAACAGCTCTCTTTGCCATTCCTCTTGGAGCTTCCGCGGTGTCTTCAATGTTTATTCTTCTCAAAAGAAGGTAGTGGTGGAAGGGACCCATTTTTTTCCAAGAAAATGAGAGCTACAAATAACCTTTATTGATACAATGTTAAAAATCCCTTCGGCTCTGGCTGATAAGGTGTAGGGAGGTTTGCACTACCTACTTCTTTTCCCTCTTTACAGCTCTCATTGTCATTCGTCTTGGAGCTTCCGCGGTGTCTTCAATGTTTATTCTTCATAAAAGAAGTTTGTTAGGGAAGAGAACCATTTAAATCTTAAATTAATTAAACTTTCTATCCTAAAAGATTACTTATTGCACTATTAAACTACACTAGAGCACATTTCGCACACGTGTTGAACCCGCTTTCCCTATTTTAAAACACTATGTAGGCTAGACGAATATAGTAATAAGCTCGTGTATAAGTATCACCTTCTTTTAACTTTGATTTATTAATTAATGGGTCCGGACGAGATTAGTGTAGGAACAAGAACGATGCCCCGAATTTCATTTTTAAACCCTAAAATTTCTGTTGGTGGATATTTTGGGGTACAAGCCCAACAGAATCTACTAATATCGCCTATAGGCGCAAATTCCACCGACCTCGATAGTGATGGTGATATTGACGTGGTAGCAGACATTAAAGACAATCTAAAAATGTCTGCTACCACGTCAATATCAGTATCACTATCACTATCGCGAGGCCGGTGGACTTTGCGCCTTACAATCATAATACAGAGCAAACGTTTTCTAATAACCTGATTAACCAACTCATCCCCAATTTTTGCATGAATTATCAGAAGATTAAAATTTCCCTATGTTTTATCAAATTTAGTTTTTTTGTAGTAGTTTTGTAGTTTTAGTATTGTAATCCGAAACAGCTACTTCCATGAGTGTACCAAGATGTGTTAATGTAAATTTTAATGAAACAGTGGATAAAAACGATGAATTCGAAACAGTTCAATCCATTTTTCTCGGAACTCACTTTTCTGCACATTTATTGTTTTTAGCAAGCGTCTTTATTTTTTTTTTTTTAAATTTACAGGCTGCTATAAATTATATATATATATATTGTTATATGCTATAAAGAAATATATGTTGCGTTTTGCAGTGCCCCGTACGATTACTCAAGCTGCTCTTTAGCCTAGAAACCAACAAGGACATCGGGACCTGTCATCTTGACAGTGGCGGCTTAGAGGCAACTGAGACAGTGCCCAACCTAATTATCCAAATAATTCGACTAAAACAATGTATTTTGAATTTGAAAACATGGGTTAATCAAATTCTGGAAGAGTCAATTAAAACAAAAAAAAATACCGCGAAAAAGAACCATGTGCTGACATTGCTTCAAAATTCACAAAAACTAACTATAACGATATAGAGGCCCCATTTGCGCGCTAGACCCTGCCTCTAAACGAGTTAAACACACACGTACAGCTCTGCCAATTTTTATTTTTATGTTGTATTTATATGTTTGTATTAAATCCCCACGAGCCGCCACTGCATTTTGACGATGCTAGAATTCATGGAAAAGGGATGTACTTATAAATACATTTTCAATTGAGTTCCAAACCTTAGCCGCATCTCGAATGTTTATTTTTGTCACTTACACCCCTCTAGGCGCTCCAATTTTGAAATTTCCGTTAGAAACGTTGCTTTTTAGACCTGAGGTTTCAGTTTATTACAGAGATCAAGACGTCGCAGACGCGTCAAATATGTAAGTACAAGTTAGGGAAGTAAGTGTGAGTAAGTTGGTAAAGTTGGGGTGCAATCAGAAGCAGCTGGCTCGGCTCACCACTTTCACCTGCCCTCGAATCCAAATTACACGCTCCCCAAATGTTCTAATGTTCTTGAGCCCCCATTCTTGTCTCCTCAGCTCCTTAAATTTCTACCTCTAAGAACCTAAACCTTCCATACGTTATACGAAGTCTCAAGATGCCACTAATTGACTGTGCACTAGGGCGCAGACTAAACAAGGTTTGTTGTTTCAGCGAGTGGAGCGTCGCGCAGCCTTGAAGTGAAGATAATATTGCAATCAATTTAATGACAAATTAATTGAACAAGTCGAACTATCTTTTGGTCGCATTTTGTTTTTTGGGGAGGAGTCGGAAATAGTGATTTCGGGGGTTTGCATCTGAAAATTAATAATAGATAATAAGATAATATGGTACCATCTACGACCCCCAAAAACCACAATTTTCGGCCCATCGAAAAAAATTGTATTCGAGCAAAAGATAGTTCGACTCGACTTTGTCATCAACTTTTTTACCCCGTCTAATAATCCCTCACAATAATTGATACATGTATAGGGTATGGGTGGTGTGAATTGACTTGTGCGTTTGATTACACAAATGCGCAAGAACAGGAGACACCTAATCAGTGTAACGAGCATTCTGAATTCCATCTCAGTGGCAATAATGCTTCAAATTAGAGGTAAGAAAAAATAGACTCACAATATATTCTCTATGCTTAGGAATTGGAGGAATATGACAACTCCTAAAATAGCCTGGGACGATGAAGCATTTGAATCCGGGATGATTGGCCGTGGCCGATCTGAAACCGTACTTCCAAACGTTTCGACAACATTTGCAGTTGCTACGGAATCTCCGAGAAGTCTACGCAGTACCACTGAAGATGAAGTACGCTTAGAGATTGACCGCGGCCTATCATCCCGGATTCTACTGCTTCAACGTGTAAAGGAAATTCTTTGTAATAATAATGTTCAGGTAGCATGAAAATTATGTGTGAATGTGATGAAATAAAAGGCTGCGTGTTGAAATATTGCAACTGCACGAACAGTAAATTAAAGCTATCATTACGCAAAATTAACTAGGTTTCTTAAAGAAAGTCCTTCAAACATTCCATTGTATTTCATTTAATATGCTACTTTAGTCCTGGGCTTAAAAAGTAAGGTAACTAATCGGATTAAATGGAAAATATATGGAGAATATTACAACACAAAATGTGTTTCATAGTAATAATATGCTATTGTACTTACATTTCTAGAACCTAAAAAATTGTATACTTTCTTGTGCGACTGCATTTCACCTAGGTACCGATTAATATAATTTCTAATCTTGGATTCATATGTCGAAATTCCGTAATTTCTAAGTCATATGGTAGTAGATTTTATTGACCGAACGCACTAATCCAAAAATTCATAAGAACATTTATATGGATATACTCTTGGCGTTTTCCCCATCCAATAATACTATCAACTTAATAACTAATACTAATGAGATTACTCAAGTCAAGACTTACATCCAGAGACACTAAGTTAAGGAACCCTTATCAGACCTATTGCAACAAACGGCTCGGAAATCTGGAATCTTATACTGTCAATCACGCAAACAAGCCACGAGTATTGAAAAGAAAGATAATACGGACCCGGAGATGGAGAGTGGCGAATAAGAAACAACGCCGAAATAGATGCAATACTTAACGGAGAAGACGTAGTCCAGTTCATAAGACGGCTAGGACACGTCGTAAGAAGTCAGACGACCGCATGCCAAAATTGATGTACAAAGCAAGCATGACAGGAAGACGACTAGCTGGACTTCCTCGAAAACGCTGCAAGAATGAGTTAGGAACTGACCTTCGTGAGTTGGGAGTCCGTAGATGGTGGAGCGTTGTTCGGGCATGCCAAAGCTGTAGGGCTGTAGAGTCAGAAGAAGAAGAACAACAACAACAAGATTAATGCTGTTATATCATCTAAAACATGTAGAATAAGACTGCAATACTAACACAATAAGGTGAAGAGATAAGCTCATCGCCGATAAAAAATATGAAACAGTAGGGGGTGGCAACATTAAAAATATCACCCATTTCCCGCATAAGCTACGTCAAATAATTCAAAATTAAGCAACGTACTAAAGTTCCAATCTCTGATGAAGTAAAGTTTTTTATAACGAACCCTTAGGGAAGACGTAAAAAATTTAATCAGGGGGTGCCTAATGTATCATCCCCCTGTCAGTAATATTCAGTACAGTCCACCTCCCAATGGTATAGGCTCTGTTGATACTTAAAGTCATTAATTTCTTGGTATGATGAAGAAAAATATTCAGTTTTTTTTTTATAACTACGCCATAGCATTAGGTTTGTGCCATCAGCTTTCTTGCAGTCCAATAGAACACATTATCTGCTGAACCCCTGCTATTGGCTAGACCAGACTAGACGTCTTATAAGAGGATATGTCACGTAGAAAATTGGAACGCAAAAATTACATACTTTTCATTTATTATTCAGTTAAAACTTATATTAGGTATGAAGTGCCACCCTCCCACGCTTTGGCTTGAGGGGGCACAGGTTATTTCACGTTCACATGTTCATTTTTTGAGAAATATACGGTTTTTCTATTCTATTCTATTTTTTATTTCATTAACTCAGCAAGTTATTAAAAATTTGGCTCATCTAAGTTGTAGAAGACTACTTCGTGCATCATATAATCGGGTATTTTTACTTTTCGGTTTTGTAGTTCTTCCGAAAATTCCAGAATACGCGAAATTTTAGTCCGTTCTGGTATTTATGAAAGAACTAAGCTACCAAAAATGTAATATTTCCTATTTCATGATGCTTGGAGCAGTCTTCCAAAACTTCCATGAGCCAAATCTTTAATGACTTGCTCTGTTAATGACATAAACAAATAAAAAGTCGATAAAAACAATAAATTTTGGGGTGCTCATTTTCTACGTAACATGTCGTCTTAAGGTGTTTTCTGTCCATTTCTTCCCGGGTGTCGGACAGAGGGCAGAAAGGTTCCTCTGCTACACCTATATACGGTGAAGGTGTTTTTGAAGGTAGCCAGGACCCGTTGTTAACCTAAATTCTGCCAATGACAGGTATCTGGGTAGGTTCTTTGGTTCAGTTCTTCTCTATAGTTTAGATCAGTTCTTCCCCACTCAGGCGTTAAATTCTCTACATAAACTATACACTATTCGATAAATTGGAAAGTGACTTCGGTGGTTAATCGCATACAAACAATCTAATGAATGCATCCGATTGACCTCTTCAGTCGCCTCAATGAGTAAATTAATACTTGTGCTGAGTTACGACACGTCTCCGATCGCATGGCGCGTAGAGACTCGCACAAGTACAAGCACGCTATCACCTTGCCATCGAAGCCGACAAAGGCTTTCACGGCCGGACTTATGTGATGAATCAGTAGAAACTGAGCATCCGAGATACATTCTTAGAAGTCTACGCAGTTCCACTGGAGATGTTGACAAAACATTTGGAAGTACCCTTTAAAAACGACCACGGTCTATCATCCTGAATTCTACTGCTTCACCAAATTCCTTATTCCATTCTGATAAAGGCTAAATTTATAAAATTTCTCTATTGACTTACATCATTGGAATTCATTTGAAAGTTTTTTAGTTGCAGGTATGGGGCAAGTAAATCAACATCCCAAAGATAAAATGCTCAAGTACCACCTTTTATTTTTTCATCAACGAGGAAAAAAAGTTTTTTATTTAATCAAGCAGAATCACAAGGACCTCGTGTTTGTCACAGCTGCCGAGTTCTTCGCTCATTAAGCGAAAACATAGTTCTACTTCAGCCACTCTGCCCCCCCCCCCTCCACGAAAATGTCGCCTCCAACTTCGCTAATCTGCCATTCAACGGCATTCTCCAAACATTTTCTCCTGTTTTCCACTCTTTTCCTTGAAATCGACTTTTTTTCAGCATTTAGACTTCACTACCGAATTACCAATTATTTCAATCGCTGCCACTTCTTAATCCTTGGGAGCACGTAGCTTCACTTGGAATTAAGGGTGGCTCCACTTAGGAAAGTTGTTTCATGTTTTTTTTTTACCAAGGACGTACCCAGGAGTTCAGAGAGGGGGAGGGGGGGGGGGTTTAGTCGATGGTACACTACTCGTATGAAATGTATTAAAATTATAGCATATGTATTCAATGGCCAAGTGTAAGTAACTTATACACATATTATGCAAATAGGGGCGCCCCCCTGGAAAAATGTTAGATAAAATAGGCGCGATATAGTGGGGATTTTTGCATTTTGATTTTTGATAGCCGTAAGGTGTAGATTTGACAGTAGAAGATCCAGCAACTAACATAACATGTATAAGGAGCGCGGGGGTCTCCCATAGGGAAAATATTTGCTAAAACTGGCGCTAAATAATGGGGTTATACGCATTTTAATAGAAGTTTCGATTTTACTGACTCATATCTATAAACAGGGGGGCCCGGGGAAATAGTTTAATGACATAGGCGGGAAAGGTACTTTACGTTTTCGATAGCCGTAAAGTTGAAACGTGTGAAAAATAGGAAATTGGAGTCCTACATAAAGTAAAGTAATTTTTAATTCCTTCAAAATATAGATTAACCATTATTTTATAAGTGTAATAGCAGTAGCCATTACACTGCAAGTACTATTGAAAGGATAAAAGGGGGAGAAACTTTTTAAAATATGGATGAAAAATTATGGGGTTTTACCCATTTTGGAAACAATATTTTTTCAATAGGGGTACAGAGAAAGAGCCTCCCCGAAAATCACTTTTTATACACGTGGATAAAAAACCGATCGGGTGTATCCTAGGCAAAGCTAAGTGGAAACAGCTAGCGGCTTATCCTTTCACCACTGAGAAAAAACACCAAAGACTTAACAACCTTTGGGTGTGCACCGACCATGGCGTCAGGTTGGCAGAAACTAGGAGATTCTACCTCGGACACGAGAAACTAAGCTAATAGTGGTTTAAAACCGGCTAACATCCTCCCCCTCCCCTTTGGGTACGGCCTTTTTTGTGCTGATATGGTCAATAGTACAAACAATTATTCAGTAGGTAGTTTAAATCTTGATTTACACATCATGTTCGGAGGGACATTAAACATCGGACGTTTTGGAAAATATAACAAATTACTTTAACTTTTAATTGCAAGACTAATTTTATTTCATTAATCTAAAATAGGTACAGTACCTAGTAAAGAACAAAGCAAATTAATAAATCCAGCAATATCCTATGCATTATACATTATAAATGAGCCAAGACATTTCTTTGATTTAATGTAACTGCAAAGGCTTTCACGGCCGGAGTCAAATGAAGAACCAGTAGACTCCGGGCTGATGGGCCGTGCTCGAATTGAAAGTGAACTTCCAAACGTTTCGTCAACATCTGCGGTCGACATCTTCAGTGGCGCTGCGTAGACGTCGACTCGCTATGGAGCCACCGAGGTAAAACCTTCGAAGTCTACGCTACGAAGTCGACCGCAGATGTTGACGAAACGTTTGGAAGTTCACTTTCAATTCGACCACGGCCCATCAGCCCGGATTCTACTGGTTCTTCATTCATTATCTTTGATTTAGTTTGGAATGCTGTTGTATACAGTGTATCATATAGTAAGGCACTATATACCCGGGTATTGTCATCCGCCATGTTGTATCCCATATTTCCTATATGGTAAGTATTGTAAGAAAAGTAAAAAATTGAAAAAAAACTAATACACGTTTTAATAATTTTTTATTATACACTTCCCTACTTGGTAGCACGTTTTTTAAATAAAAATAAATATACAACGATAAATTTCAAAAAATAAATAGGTAAACACCCAATGCGTGGCTTATACACAAGACTTAACTTGGATACAACATGGCGGATGACAATACCTGTCTAATATAGAGCCCTATCATATAGTAATTAAAAAATAAAAGTCGGAGTGTTTCAGTAGTCAACAAAAAACGACTGTGCATGTGATCCTAATTTTATTTTAAGTAGACCTAAAGGGTTTTTAATATTTTTATTTTTGCTTTTGAAACTCACAAAGAAGATATAAGTAGGTTACGCGGTGCCATGCAGCTTTTAGGAGAGAGAGAAAATGACAGCGAAGCAAAAAAAAAGCATTGATGTTGAAGGCACAGAATGTTTAGTTTTTCATTCCATTAATGGAGTGACATTTTTTAAGTGTAATATGACCAACATGGGGGAATTTTCTTTATGCACTACCCAGTAGGAATAACGCCAAAATACCGTACGTAAGAAAGGGAATAAATTAATAAATGTCAGTTTCCGGGGAAAGTAAGGCTATGAATAAGATAAGCTGATTGAATGATGCCTGTTTTTGAGCTTCATTTTTTGTGAATGCTGTCTGAGCGAAGTATTGTGATGTAAAAGACAGGGGGGCCATTGGGTGGGGCAGTTTTGGAGATCACGCTGGGGGGGGGGGGAGGGGGTACGATAAGCAAGAGAAAGATTGATGATGTTCCCTGATCCGAACCATGCGTGATTCCATCGCATTCCCTTTAGCCCATCACTTGTCAATTGCTTCCCTTTCTTAGGTTACTTAATTATAGCTACTTAAATTACGTTATATAGAACGAGAGCTTTATGGATCGAATAGTGGGGAATTTGTTAGAAAACTTGTGCATTGCCCGCACATGGGAACACTGACTTACTTTGACTTAGGTAGGTGCATCCAGCCCGGGGGGACTTTCGGCCGCTGCCACTACACCACGCCATCTCTGACGATCTTCCGCCGCTAGCTTCCAGTCTTGGGTGCCGGTGGCGTACACATCTTCTAGTACTTGGTCCATCTGAGGCTTGGCCCACCGGACAGCCTAGGTTGGTTGTAGGTGTCTTTCAAAACCAGCTTAGAATTTAAATTTTCAGAATGTTGGTGAAAACCATGATTGCAGACGATTTTCTTGTTCCTTTCGGTGTTGAAATGAAATACAGTAGGTACCATTTTTGTAATTTTTCATTTATGTACCCAGGCCTACTTATACTACACAGGCTACATAGGTCTCTTGTCCAATGCCAACGACCCCTTGGGTTTCGGACATTATTTGGCCATTGTCAAACTGGTATACGTTCTCAATGTCAACCTACACCGGCTACAGGCGATAATGGACAAGCTGAGACAAGCTTGAAAAAGGTGAAACTTTACTAAGTACAGATACGAGTCCAGTAGGTACTTTACCTATTGATATATTGCATTAGTATATGAAAATAACATGTGTGCCTTAACAATAATGAAAAACAGATTAAGTTGAAGATTTGCATACGTGCAGAGAGTTTTAGTTTCAATACCGAGATGGAATATGCCGTAGGCTAGGTATTTGAACATAAATAATTAGATTACTCGTGACTTCGTGGTATTTCATTTTAATAATAATAATAATTCGGTTGTTATAACAAGTTTTTCTAAAACTCTAAGTTTTTGTTATTTTTTGTTTATAGGTATTAGAAACTGTACTTAATTGACCATGGGGACGTCTAGCCCAATCTCATATTTTCTAGCTTTGGAGCTCGTGTAACCTATAAGCCAGCAAGTAGTTCGCAAATTTCTCTTTCAAATAAGTCAAGCCGATACTAGTATTAGGGAAAATGAACCGGTTTAGGTGGGTTAGGGTTTCCCAGTCGATCGTAAAGGGAGTCTAGCGAATATCTTATATTCGCACACGTGTCGATATATACGAGAAGCAGCCCTTAATGGGCTTTTTACGAGGTAGTAAACCCGCGCCAGAGAGTTGAGCCCTGTCAATATGTGATGGATAGCTGTATCCTATTATACACAAGTCCCAACACCCCCGCAATACACTATTGTCAGCCCACAAGCTCCTGTTCTCAGTCTGTGCTAAGTTCAAAAGAATTTACGATTAGGCTATGTTGCAGTCACGACATTCCCTTTTTGCTTTCCAATTTATACGTAGTATAAGGAAAGCTTTGTGACGGTCGAAATTTTCGATTCCGAGAATTCAACGGATTTACACGTTTTGAGGTCCCAGAAACCCAAAAAAGTGGTTTTTACGAAATGTCTGTCTCTCTGTCTGTCTGTTCATTGATTTCCGGGCAAACTACTCGATGGATTTCGATGAAATTTGGCATGTAGGTTTATAAAAATCATGCCTCGGGACCATTTATTTATTTATTTTGGGCTAACTCAATTTGGGGGGGTTTTATTCTCAAAAAACTCCCAAAAAACGTCTAAAAAAATTATTTCTCAAAAACGGCTCCAACGATTTCTTTTAAATTCACATATATTGTAGTCTTTATTAATGTTTATAAAATGCGGGGGGTCGCTTGCCCCTTGATAGTTTGCTTCGGGGGGTAAAAAAATAAAAATAACTAAATTTTAATGAAAAATGACTAAAAAATAATTTTTCTGCGAAACCTTTCCATTGATGATTTCTAACTTTAGACATGTTTTAGGTGTTAAATTGAGTAACGAAACCGGACAGCTTGCTTATCCAAAAAACTGTTGGGTTTTGTGCAAAAAAAATTGTTTTTTGATAAAATGAAAGCAAATTCACGCTCAAATGCATTGCGTGCCCTGCCATTATTGCTGTGTGGGAATATGTTGGTCTGACCTATGTAGAATTTACCTCACCTCCAGTGACGTCAGGTGGGCCACCCCCCCCCCTTGATATCCGAAATTTAACCATAGGAAAATTATTTACCATGAAATTAATCATTCTCTCTCTCTACTAATCGATAAATTGGAAAGCATGTTCGAGTAAACTCGGACCGGTTCTCTTTCTTTATTAAAATGTGCTGGTAACAGACGCTATATAGTCTGCAGCAGAATGCTGGTGTTGAGTTCTGGATGATTGTCGAAGCCACGATTAAAGAGGAACACCATCAGTCGTTTTAAGCTCTGGAACCACTCAAGGTCAGGGACGTATTTAAGTACCTCCCGCCTGTAGGTAGCGAAGTATGCTGCCCCCCTCCTGCCAGATCCACCTTGATATCGTCCAGCCATCGCATCCGTGGTCGTCCCACTCGTCTTCTCCCTTGGGGCACCTTGTGTATGGTTGCTCTTGTAGCCCTATTATCTGTCATTCGTTCCACGTGCCCTAGCCACCTGATGAGGCCCCCCTTGATTTCGGCTACTATCGGAGGTTCTCGGTACATCGCGTATAGCTCGTCATTTCTACGGATACGCCACTCACTCTGTCCTTCCCTCTCTCCCTGATTTTGCAATGGTCCATACACTTTTCGGAGTATCTTACGCTCCCACCTTTCAAGCAGCTCCTCGCTCTTCCGGGTCATAACCCATGTCTCACACCCATACATTATTTCCTTGCATCTTCTCTATAAGATTCGTGATTTGAGCAGATGGAGCTTGCTAAAATAGCATCTGTTCCCAGCGCAGATTCTCTCTTTTATTGAGAAGACAAAAGACAGAAGCTATGGAGAACAGTAATAAACTAGACAGCACCTAGCCGTGTAGCGTACATCTGAAATAACTGGATGAGTGTAGCGGCGACGTGAAGGGCCACACAAAGCAGAGGGGAAAATTTGAGAGAGGAAGGAGAATGACGTTGGTAGTCCTAAGGGATGCAATTAATCATAACCTCGACGCCTTCCAAATACTCATTAGCTTTTTCGCGCTTTCATCCGTTTTATTATCCTGCCAGCTGTTTAAACACTTATCTTATGAAATCCCGAGTTATAAATGTACAGTGTAAACTAATAAAAATAAATTTAATGGGCCTCAAAAATACAGTCAAAATATCAGTGGAAATGGGATGCATACAGTATAGTGCAGTATAATACTAGTAATTATGGACTTTACTGGGATTTATTAAGCATTTAAAAATAGATTCTAATACGATTGATAATTTATTTATATCCAGCGTATTCATAATACTTCCTAGTTGAGTGTAAGAGAGGGCTTTACAGCCCTAACTCCCCTGGGTTGGCTTAGTAATAGAACAAAAAGTCAATATTTATTTTATTTATTCGAATTGACGATAATAACGTAATTGTTTTTGTAGTTCAACGAGGTGCCTTTTATATTGGTCAAACTATAACGCATACAAAAAAATTTTTTTGCATTTGTTGTGCAGCCATAATGGCAAAACAATCTTATTTGGATCTCTTTGGTCCTAAGTAATGAAGTGACTATATACAGATAATAAATAAATAAATAAATAAAGCTTGTATTGCGTTGCCAACAGACACAGTCCAAATAAGACATCACTTACAAAACATATAAACAATACCCCAGAAACAATCAGTAGGAGAAAAATAAAATAAAAATAGCATCTTATCGATTTGTCAAACAGATAGCACCTACAGTATGTACGTAAACGTAAATAAAGACACATACAAGTATCATATCAATTTTTGGAGGCATGGGGCCAATATTTGAAATAAAGTATATATCTAGTAACTGCTGACTTTTAACAAGGTGCGCAAGTCAGAAGTGTAACTGTTGAAAAATCAAAGTGTGGTCTTGATAAAGATGTCTAATGGTAAACTTGAAAGTACAAAGTTCAAATTGCAATCATGTCTCTAAAACACCACAGAGCATAAAAGAAAAATGGAAGACAATTTATACGCCCTTTATGAGACAAACTATTTGTAATGTTTCCCATTGGAGTTCAATAATATCTGAGAAACATTGGAAGCAATTTAATAAATCCACAAGTTGAAAGAGCTAAGCTATTTTTTATGTCTTCACATTTTGGTCTAAGTTTGAAATCTATTGAGGTTGCTTGTGTAATGTTTTTCATTCTGAGAACCAAAAATGGATTATGGATTTAGATCTTTCGACACCGGGCCTGTCTGGAATGCGTTAGCTCTTTCTATTCAGGGAATCTCTTATCTAGCTTTAATTTTCTTGCTAGCTATTTTATCGACTACTGCAATACAGACAACGGATTGTAAAATGGACTTAATTTAGTTTACAAACTTTTTTTCAATACTATATTATTACTTGGGGACGGGGGCTACGAAAGCTAGGCATTTCCGCCTGTAGTTTCTTTCCAGTTCCTTGCAATATTTTGATTTAAAAAATATCATGATAATCTGTTTTTCGTTCTTTTCATTCTGCTATCTGCGTTCTCGAAGTCAACCAAAACCGGCTACAATCGATAATGGAAAAGCTGAGAATATTGACAAAATGGTCGTGTAGATTGGTTTTAATGTATAACTTTTAGGGCTGAGCTGTAGGGTACTTGAGAGGTCGCAGGTGGCGGATAGCGAAAAGGTCACCAGCTATGGTGGCTAGCTGCGAATATAACGAATAAACAGTCCCCAACCAAGCAGCGACATAATCGGAGGATGTGGTGGCAAGTCTTAAAAAAGCCGTAGTAGCACAGTTGCCACCACTAAATAAGCGACCACTACTAGGACACTCTTGTCCTGGGGTTGAAAAACTGGGCCCGAAGGCGGAGGGACTCAATGATTAGTCGTCGGCGTAAGGATACAGAAGTCAAGTACAATACAATTCCCAGTTGCAGTCATGATTAAGTACATTCGACAGTCTATACATACTTGACTTCGTTTTGGGGAGTTCGGTATCTACGCGTTTACAATTGTCATGATGATTGCCAATCTTCGATAGAAGGGGCATTCGAAGCAGAAGAAGTATATCTTACTGAAAAATTTATTTTTATTTTACTCTTTTAATTATTCATACTATGTTTCCAGTTTTCCCCGACCCCTATGGTATTCTATGCTTCTACGGTGACAGGAATTGCAACCACACACGAAAATTTCCAATTCCTCAAATGAGTTCAACAGACGTTTTCGGTACTATATTCACAGCTAGTAAACCGGCAGCATCTACAAACTCGTAAATTGTAAATGCTTCATTCAGTATACTGCTTAACGACATTTTTGCAATGTAACAAATACGAAAATACTGTATGTAATAGACTTAAAGTACACTTACGATTCATGGTGACTGTAGCTGAGGCCTGGACTGGACTGGTGATGTTGGTGTTGGAAGCCTGGCAGGTGTATTCGGAGTGCAGGTCGTCTCTCGTCAGTCTATCGATGATGAGCTGGTTGTGCATCACGTCAGAGAAAGTGGGACTGGGCATGTCTCGGGCACCCACCATTGTCTCGCCACGCCACCACCGCACCGAAGGTTGAGGACGCCCTGCAAACAAGCAAAACGCACATCAATAATGACCATGACATCAAAGAAAGTACCCACTACCCACCATCATCTCGCTACGCCACGAACGCACTGAAGTCGGGATGAAACGGACATCCGGGCGCTACGCGGAATCCGGATGACAAGCACCGAGCAAAAATCACTTTGAGACTCAGCGATCGGTTTCGTGTAGGCTGTGGGATAATATTATACGAGTATGCCCTTTGCATAAACTGCTACTGTAATGGGGAACATTAGATGAACTTCTTTAGTCAGACAAATAAAGAGTACTGCTCTAATTACCGAAATCAATTTTGGGTTCCCAAAGTAAGCAAAAGAGAGTCAGCGATCGGTGTCGTGAAGGTTGTCTGAAAATAGTATACGAGTAGGCTATATCGTTTGAATAAACTGCTACTACAATGTTGAAAATAACTAATTGAACTTCATAAGTCAGACAAATAAAGAGATCACTGCTCTAAATACCGAAAATATTGTAGTATTGGGATCCCAAAGTTACCGAGAAAAATCACTATGAGGGTCAGCGATCGGTATCGTGTAGGCTGTGCGATAACAATAACACGAGTATGCCGATTTGCATGAACTGCTACTGTAATGTGCCAATGTGGAACATTAATTGAACATCATTAGTCAGACAAATAAAGAGTACGGCTCTAATTACCGAAATCAGTTTTGGGTTCCCAAAGTAGGCAAAAATAAATTTGAGAGTCAGCGATCGGTGTCGAGAAGGTTGTCTGATAATATACGAGTAGACTATGTCGTTTGCATAAACTGCTTTTGTAATGTGGAGCATTAATTTAACCTATAAAAAGCGACGAGCGAGCGGTGAAGTCTTCCATCAACGTGGGAGAGGACTGCAGACGTGATGGGAGATGGGATGACATAATTCAGCAAAAACATCATTCCAAAAACGGTATCCTGTACGTCACCTACATTAAATGCATATTATTCTGAACAATTCCAGGGAGAGCTGACTGCGGAAGAGACAGCACAACATGTTGCATTTCCAGCGAAAATCAAAAGTGTCACATTGCACGGAAATGCCAACTGGAAGGTCACCCTTTCTTTCAGGCTATAAACAGCTTTTTGTCAAAAAAATATATATCTTTATTACAAATTCATATAACTTAATATTTTGATTTTTATATAACACGACTGTTACGTTTTGTTGAGCTTTATTTTTTAATATGTTTGCGTTTTCTTCAATAAGCCTTATTTATTATTAGTATTTTTATTATTATTTTTTCTTTTTATTAATTTCATGAACGAATACCTATGTATTGTTTGCTATTCATATTGCTAAATATTTCAATAGAAAGAATCTTCTTCGGGTGTCACAATCTCAACGATTAATTGGCTGCAACTCTCTACATATTATCCTCCAGTTGTGTCGTTCCAGCGTTTTCCTCTTCAGTTGTTGGTACGTTTGAGTTCTTGCGTCCTCCTTCAGATGATCCATTCTTAAGTTGATTCCTTTTTCAGCCTCTCACTTCTTATGATTCCTTCCACTGTACCCTCAATGATGGTATGTACTAACAAATCCCCCACTTCTTTCGCTCCTCTACTTTTTATATAAGTTAGAAACTGTCTCTCTTCTTTAATATCGTTTAGCACTCTTTCATGGAAGGATAGGCACCGGTAATAGGCTACTTGGCAGTTGTAACAATAAAATATGCTAAATAAGGCAGCATATACAATAGGTTAGAAATAATAAAAGGTTTTTGTATGAAAAATTGTAAATTTAAAAAAATAAATACGGTGCACAAGTGTTGGTGTTTTTAACTGTGGATTACAAGAGCCAAAACACTGGTTTCCCCCTACTAAAAAACGTTTTTTTAAAGGAAAAAATAATAATTTTAAGGGGCATAAAATAAATGTACTTATGCATTAAAAGGTTTTCAACATTTTCAAGCAGCCGATTTTCAGCAGTGAATTTCCCATACCCGGCTTTCACCAATGATGATTAATTACAAAGAAAAACTAAAAAAAACACATAATTTAAAAAATATTTAATACTCTAACGGAAAATTCTGTATTGGTTATCAATAACATACAAGCAGGTCTCTGAGAATGGAAAACGGCTCGTTCATTCACTGTTCCTTGTATTGTTTCCCTCTCTTTGGCTGCTGAAAACATATTACACTGTTTTTTCAGTACTACTTATGCCGACTTTACCTCATACAGCAATATTTTCTTCATATAGTTGGAATGGGAAAATACACGAGGTTGATTGATTTAAGGCAGTTTACAATAGAATTCCTTGCCGAAACATGTGAATGGTGACAACATGGCGTCAGAATACTGCAATATTCTATCATGAAAATATATTACAAAAAATCTAGGTATCAAAGAAGTAATACTTACAGTGCAATAGGACAATATGCACAAAAATTTGACTGATATCCATTAAGTTTTCACTATCAGCCCACAGATAATTGATTTATTGCTGTGAAGAAAGTCGGGGAAAATAGAAATTTGAATGTAAATATGAAGAAGTTAATATATATTTTTTTTATAACGAAGTTAATATAATTTCCGTTGTATTTACTATTTTTGCGAGTAATTATGGCTTTTTCTAGATAACCTATGCGTACACATTACTTGAATTACAAGTATAACCCAGATAAGTAGAAGCACCATAGAGACACGAGTACAGTTTAGTAATTTTTCTACGGTAGCACGTAGCTTACTTTCTAATTCTTGGCACACAGCATGTAAATCATTGCTAGGGGTGACTTAGGGCGCGTTATTTACGGCGAACGCCTATTGTGCTCCCCCGCACCTGGGCCCCGAACGGACAGACCCTTCAAAAGGTCGCGCCTGGAGTTGCTCAGCCCACTACATTAAAGCTTGATTAACGCTTCCCATATTTAGCACTCGGCCACGGTCAGTCATTTTCTATGTGTAATTCTGTCTTTACAAGTGAGCCGCACAAATTTCAGTTGAACATTCAGTAGACAAAATATTTTGTAGTAAAAGATTCAGGCCAATGTACAATATATCTATTGACAGGGTTGCAATAAAAGTTTCCCATACCTTGGCAGTAATTGTAATTTTTTGAAGGACTTTTTATAGCCCCCAGGCCTTATATGCCCATAGGTCCCTTGTCCAATGTTACGACCCCAAGGATTTCAGACATTCACTTTTCACCACCAAGTCCGTTTAGCCTTTAACAAACAGTTGAAAATACTCGAGTCTAATAACATTCACATAAATATAAAGAAAAGGCTGATTAAAACACTAGTTTGGAGCATATTGCTTTGTGACTGAGACACATGGTGATTTTACGAAAAAGAAAACGTTGGACGCCTTTGAAATGTGGTGAAATTATGCTAAAAATAGCATAGAGAGGCACATAACAAATGAAGAGGTGCTCCAAAGGATAAACAAAGAAAGGACTCTAATTATCTTCTTATCCGTAAGGAGAGCCAAGTGGATGGGCACATTATAAGACATGGAGGGCTCCTTATCACCATAATAGAAGGTACCATTGAGGGCATCAATGTCAGGGGCTGACCAGGGAAGACCTAGGGCGACTTCGGTGGCAACACACATTGCGATTGGAGACTCGTCGTAAGTGTCGTAACTCGACACAAGTACCTATTAGGTTACTTAGTGAGGCGATTGAAGAGGTTAATCGGATACATTCATTTAATTGATTGTAATAGATTAACCTTTTTTTTTTTGAAGAAAAAAACAATGTATGAGATGCAAAACCTAATTATTTGAGGCACATTATAGACTAATGTTTGTATGTGGAGGACATGAACTAGACAGCCGATGTTCTTCTCATGATTCTGAGTGTAGATAGTACTGAAACCACTTCCTGCAACTTTTTATTGCTCCACATGTTATATTGTTTTAGGCTATTTGTTTTTAGTGTTTTATCGGTTATTGTGTTGCGTTGTTTCAGTTTGCAGATTGAACGCCTATTGTTTTCACTATGAAGCAATACAGATAAATTCTACTCTACTCCTTCGAACAATTGAACAATACCACTAGCATCATCAGGGGCTTTCTGTCAGTTGTAGAGTTTCAAACAGAGGGGCCGACAAGGACAATAAATAAGGAATAGTAATAGGCCTAGCTGTAAAAGTTTACTATAAAAACAGTATGTACAAGGAAAGCAGCAGAAACAGAACGATTGATGGGGCCTTCGACAGTTTTGCGTAATTGTGTGTTATAAAACGTTTCTTTTCTCATTTTAAAACTGAGCTCTTTTTTGGATTTAAAAAGTTAAACAGTAAAACTCCGGAAATAAAGTCTCGTTTCCAACTTCCGGTAACTATTTGAATTCTCTCCGTTCAGCGGAGATCTGCTGGAGTTTCTCCCGATTACGTTTTTTTACCATGGGAATCTTTTTTTCTGAGGTAGCTACGTAGAATCCACCGAAACTTTCAGTTGATTAACCATCGCCTCAAGTTTTTATTGTTTGCGATAATTTATTTATTTATTTTGCAAGTGTTTACCACAGAGGTTCCCTTTTCACTTTCCGCATGTCAGTCGCCAGTTGATATTCTATATTGTCTGTGTATTATTTAAAAAGCAGTTTTTCCAGGAGTTTTCGGCTAACTGAACTTTATTGCATGGATTATTAGGAAGTGTAAAAAGACAGATCAGACTTTCAGATGATTAACCATCGCCTCAAGTTTTTACTGCTTGCGTTAATTTATTTATTTTGCAAGTCTTTACCGCAGAGGTTCCCTTTTCACTTTCCGCATGTCAGTCGCCAGTTGATATTCTATTTTGTCTGTGTATTATTTAAAAAGCAGTTTTCCCAGGAGTTTTCGGCTAACTGAACTTTATTGTATGCATTATTAGGAAGTTTAAGAAGACAGATCAGACTTTCAGATGATTAACCATCGCCTCAAGTTTTTATTGTTTGCGTTAATTTATTTATTTTGCAAGTCTTTACCGCAGAGGTTCCCTTTTCACTTTCCGCATGTCAGTCGCCAGTTGATATTCTATTTTGTCTGTGTATTATTTAAAAAGCAGTTTTGCGATAATTTATTTATTTTGCAAGTCTTTACCGCAGAGGTTCCCTTTTCACTTTCCGCATGTCAGTCGCCAGTTGATATTCTACATTGTCTGTGTATTATTTAAAAAGCAGTTTTTCCAGGAGTTCTCGGCTAACTGAACTTTATTGCATGGATTATTAGGAAGTGTAAAAAGACAGATCAGACTTTCAGATGATTAACCATCGCCTCAAGTTTTTACTGCTTGCGTTTATTTATTTATTTTGCAAGTCTTTACCGCAGAGGTTCCCTTTTCACTTTCCGCATGTCAGTCGTCAGTTGATATTCTATTTTGTCTGTGTATTATTTAAAAAGCAGTTTTGGAAGGAGTTTTGGCTAACAAGGACTTTATTGTATGGATTATTAGGATGTGTAAGAAGACAGTTACGCATAAGCTCCTTATGGGTCAGTTTGGATTATCTTATAATATTCATGAAATAGATTTTCTATACCATTCAATGAGTACATTTATAAAAAATCTTCTCGCAAAATTGCATCGGCAATGTACGCATACCAGTTTCCCAAATTCATGCGGAAAGAATAACAATAACGTAAAAAAAAATAAAAAATAATAATAATAGTGTAATTCCCAAAATAAATTCAGTTACATAAATTTAGATAATAAATTTTTTCTTCTTTGGGTCCCTTGCTATTGTGCAGCCATTTTGCACGCGGAGGCAAGGTGCCGATAACAATATGTGAACTAAAAAGTTAAAGTAGTAATAGGTATAAGTACAGATCTATTTGGTATACAGATGGTATGAGGTATGTTGAGAGGCATGTTATTAGAAATTCCAAAGTGCTGGGTCTTTTTGTAGTATTGCTTGTTTCACCTTATTTTGAAATATTTTGCGTGTAGGTGCGCCACGAAGTTCTAGAGAAAGTTTATTGTATTCAAGTGGCCCTATATATAAAAATGTTTTTTTGAAAAATTCCGTTTTTAAGGGCGTCGGGGGCAGAGCAAGGCTAACTCGGCCTGAGGCCATAAATAGACCTACAAACAGTATCATTTCTGATTTGTTATCCGAAGCGCCAGCATAATTGACTTCTTCTTCATCTTCTTCTTCCTCTACTTCTTCTACTTCTACTTCTTCTTCTACTACTACTACTACTTCTTCTCTTCTTTTTCTTCTTCTTCTTCTTCTTCTTCAGCCAACGCCCGTCCTTGGCTGCATAGTAGAGCTACCCCTATTAGACATGATTTCTATAATTAACCGTGCAATTTGTTAATTGTTTACTTTATAACCAGTGAGAAACTATGGAGGTTACGAAATCACTAAGTGATGTCAAGCGATCAATGCTTCTTGATCGGAGGTTGTACCGTATAAGTGCAAACAACAACATTGAAGATTCCGCGCTGACTAAACCATTATGAAGGGCCACAAGAGAGAGCCCTTAAACCACAAGTTAGTTTCGAAAACTTCCGCGAGTGGTCTGCTGATTTTGCTCCTTTACAATCACGGGGCTTTCACCCCATTCCTTAGTATAACAGTTTTAAGCTTATCAACAGTCCCACGCTGCTGACAGAAAACATGCTTTCTGACTACAAAATGTTGGTATTGGAACGAAGAAAATCTCGAGATACATTTAGGGCAACTCTTTATTCAACATCATTTTACGCAACTTATTTTTATTTTTTTTATTTTACTTACCCGCCCCTGATCATGGCGATCTGGGATTATTATAATACCGGGGTTTATTCAATTTTTTTAAACAAATGAGCGGAAACTCAAATTGACAAACTAATATTTTTGGTGAGTTTTTAATTTTTTCTCCCTTAGATGTAGACATATTAATTAATTAAAATTTTTATTTCATTTCAAAATTCTACCTGTATATTTAAATGTTTAATAGTATTTCATTCAAATGTAACCATTCTCTTGTATATTAATAATTTGGTTAACATGAAAAATTATGGTTAACATGAAAAAAGACTTTATAGTCTTATCGTTCGCCAATTGCATTGCAATAAAGACTGCCATTCATTCATTCATAATTTATTCATTTCAATTTCCTGCGCATATTCTAACACAGTCACGTGACACCTTACTGCTGCGGTAGGTATTAAAAATTAAACCCAGGTATTATAAGACTAAATACTGAATCGCCATGATCGGGCTGCAGATACTGTATATCTCCTTATAATTATATCCCTTCTCTGCAGGGGAGTAGGTACCGGCCGAAGAAGAAGAAATCTTGAACGGCTGTTGTTTTTTGCACACAAATTTCAATAGTATACTTGTGAAGAGGCTGTGGCAGCCTGGCCAAAGGCGCGGTTTCCACCGACCGGCTAGGGCTAAATACAAATACGGTGACATGGTAGCAGACATCCAAGACTTAAGCGGGGTTTCCACCGACCTCGCATTGCAGAATGCAAAAGACATTCACGGAAATTTGAATTTTTCTTTTTATAGAAATCTATTAAAATGTTTGTACTTAACATATCCCATGAAGCCACTTTTTAATTTTAGTTTGTTTGTTTGTGATTTTACTCTATGATCATTGATCAATTTTAACTATGGCATAGAGGAAAACAAACATTTCCGTCAATGTCATTTGCATTCTGCAATGCGAGGTCGGTGGAAACACCGCCTAAGTCTTGAATGTCTGCTACCAAGTCACCGTATTTGTTTTTAGCCCTAGCCGGTCGGTGGAAACCCCGCCTAATGGGGAGGCTACCGCTATCAAAGAAAATACGGAGCGCGACTCACCACATAATAAATTAAATAACAGAAAAGACAGGGTACAAAACACAAGAAAGGGTACACAATACAATACAAAAACACAATATATAAAACTACACTATACTATAAGCTAAACATATAGACCCTGGTGGCTGGTGCCTCACCCTGCTACACAGGGTCGTTTCTAGGTTCACTCCCATATCCAATCTTACTTCTATATTTCTAAGTTCGGTATATGACCGTAACAATACTATATATTTTACGGAAGTATAAGATGCTATATAGTAAGCAACTTCGTACCTACTACGCAATTTTATAAAAACAGAAGAAACAAAACCAACAAAAAATATTGCCGATCTAAATCTTTCCTCTCAAAGCGATCCAACAAAACAAAAAAGGCAGTGTATTATTTGGAGAAAATAAGAGAAGAGTGTCTGCTGGTGATAAATAAAAAATAGACTGCCATCACTTCCTCTCGGAGACAGCGTCGAAGATTACCTTAACCCAACCTTGCAATTTGAATTCCAAAAACACAACCTTTAATACCTTGATCTTTCTATCTCAATTTCGCAGCAGACGGCGTCTTGAGTATTTATTTATGAATATATCTTCCAGGGGCATTAACAGAAGGAATTTCTACTTCGTTATTGGTTTCTAGATTTTGATGAATATAAGCAGATAAAACTCGGGGAAACCAATTGGATCTACCGACACAAAAGTTTTAACCGAAAGATTCAATAAACGGATTTCATTAGAAAGTATGAGATCGCACCTTAAGAAAGTTGCCTAGCACAATAAGAGTAGATGAGTGTATATAAATAAATAAATATTGACTTTTTCTTCTATTACTAAGCCAACCTAGTGGAGTTAGGGCTATGGGTCCCCTCTAACACTCAACTAGGAAGACTCAGCCCATCTGCTTTACACACCCTCCGAACGGTTTTAAAATATGAGCGGGAAATTCAAATTAATAAATTATTGGAATACAAGAGAGTGGTTGCATTGTTTTACAATTGAAGGAAATATCAATAAACATTAAAATGTTCGGATTTGAAATATAGGCTACAATAATAAGAAATTAAGAAACCTACCAAACATGCAGCCATGGATTAATTATATAATAATCAGTTTGAAATTTCCCGCGAATTTTGCACTCATTTGTTTAAAACAATTGAATAAACCCCGGTATTATGTTAATCCCAAATCGCCATGCGGCAGATCGGGCTGCAGGGGCCGGATCGACTCCGACTTTCACCTAAAAGGTGTCCCACACTTGTTACATTTTCTGGCTATTCTTCGGAGAGCATGTAAAGCAGGCGGTCCGGGCTTTCCCAGTTGAGAGTTAGAGAGGGTTTTATAGCCCTGACTCCGCTAGGTTGACTTAGTAATACAATAGAACAAAAAGTCAATATTGATTTATATAACTGTCAATCTTAATAGCTAGCTTTAGACTATACTAGGCTTATGGCCAGTATCACCCACTTACACGAGGAAACTACCGCGGAACCATTGAGTGACAGAGCTCCGGATGTCCAGGATATTCGCCTTTATTTGGATAAATACAACAACAATAACAAATCAGCAACTAAATTTGGTTCGATCCACTGCAGAAAATAATTTGAATTTACCCAACGCTTAGGGATGAGGAAAATCAAATTATTGCGCACATACTGTAGAAGTTCATAAAAATTGGCACAAATTACATATCGTGTTAGTTCATATTAGTAGTTTTAAGAAAAAGGAACATTTATCGATGCATGACTTCTATTGTACTACTCGTAAGTGCTCATATTGTAGTTTCCGCGGAGAAAAATAAATAGTAGAATTTCCCAAAGAACCTTCGCTCCCATGAGCCCAATTCTCCACAAAGTTAGTCTTCAACTCACCGGCACTCTCAGTTGAAATCTTTATCACCTCTCACACAAGTTTTCGACCAAAAAGGAAGATAGGGACTTGCTAACTGTTCATAAAGGTGAAAATAGATTCGTTGGCTAGCCTTAGGCCCTACATCAATGAAGTGCAGGGTTCGAATCCATATTATCGAACCGGTCCGAGTTTGCTCGAACATGCTTTCCAATTTATCAACATTAGTAGATAGAGAATATGAGTAATTTCATGGTAAATAATTTTCCTGTGGTTAAATTTCCGATATCTCGGAGGGGGGGGGGGTTGTCCACCTGACGTCACTAGAGGTGAGATAAATTTTAGATAGGTCGGACCAACACATTAATTACCATACAGCAATAATGGCAGGGCACGCAATGCATTTGAGGGTGAATTTTCTATTATTAAAAAAAAAAAAAAAAATTATGCAAAACTAAATGGTTTTTTGTTTACTGTTGTTTTTGGTATACTATATTTAACACCTAAAACATGCCTGAAGGTAGAAATCATCGATGGAAAGGCTTCGAAGAAAAATTATTTTTTATTAATTTTTCATTAAAATTTAGTAATTTTTATTTTTTTACCCCCAGAAGCAAACTATCAAGGGGCAAGCGACCCACCGCATTTTGTTAAAATTAATAACGACTACAATATATGTGAATTTAAAAGAAATCGTTGGAGCCGTCTTTGAGAAATAATGTTTTTAGACTTTTTTTTGTAGTTTTTTGATAATAAAACCCCCTCCAAATTGAGTTAGCCCAAAATAAAAAAAAAAATGGTCCCGAGGTATGAGTTTTGTGAGCCTACATTCAAAATGCCATTAAAATCGACCGAGTAGTTTGCCCGGAAATCGATGAACAGACAGAGCGACAGACAGAAATTTTGTAAAAACCCCTATTTTGGGTTCCTGGGACCTCAAAACGTTTACACGTTTACTCCGTTGAAATGTCGGAACGAAATTTTTTTGACCATCACAAAGCTTTCCTAATACTACGTATAAATTGTAAAGCAATAAATAGATAAAAATATAGAATTATTTTGTTCATTACTAAGCCAACCTAGCGGAGTTAGTTACAGTGTGTGTAGTATGTGTGTCACATTCAAACAGCAGATGGCGCGGAAATTCTTAAGGCGGGATCTCTCTGACTACCACAACGCATATCGAGATCATTACGTGTTCTATGGTGAGTTTTTATTTTAGTTTTATTTAATTGTTCTCTAAATTTTTGGTATTAGTTCCCTTCTCAAAACTATTATCTTCTAATTGCTGACGATTTTGAATGGGTATGATAGCATATATGTATATTTTTGTCATAATTATTTTTAATTTTTAAATAAATACACAGGCTTTGTTCGAGGTTATAGTGACCGGTAAGCGCTATTGACAATATGTTGATTCTGGCCAATTCAACGGTTTATAGTGAACTTTGTTGGTGAATTAGGTGAACTAGTGGTGAATGGAGTACTTTAAGGGTAGTATAGCATTGTAATATCCCCCCCCCTTAGACTTTTGATACTTTGAAATCAAATTCTACAATTAAAACCCATCACCTCCCTTAAGCAATGATTCAACCGCAAAGCACATCACATAAAGCTACGAATCCTTATTTGAAATAGTGGACTAGACTGTTGTGTTTATGAGAGATATATGTTAATGTTTAGCTTAATAGTTTGTACGTCTAATTTTATTTTTTAGTTTCTTAGTTTTAGGGCAGGGAAAATTGTTCTAGATCTACTATTGTGTATACGAGTAAATTTTTTTGTACCAATATTCAATACAGGTTCATTCATTCATTTTTTAAAATTGATACCGTTATTACAAAATCACAGCGAAAATCTATTTTGTCACGATCCGTGCAAGTTGTGGGTGGGTGTGAAATTTTAAGTTGATGGTTAGCATTTATACGGAACTACTGCTGTCGAAATGAGGCTCATTAGGTAAGACGGAGCAATTACTCCAAGAAAGCTCCGTCGGATTCAGACACGCAATGTTTCAATTAGCGGTTTCGCGGGTAATTTCAAAATACCACCACCACCGATTTCGTCCCTATCTTCTTCGCAATCATCAAAGACTCTCGTCAACGTCAGACATTAGTAATGACTACTCTGGTTTGTTTACATTTAGTACTGAACAAAAACTTTTCTTTGCGAAAACATCAAGAGAAATTGGTTTGGGGACTTGGCCGCAGATTGTGAAGTAAGTGAAAACTTATGGGTGCAGAGTAAGTTAGCAAGAAGAAGCTTCAAACTAACTAGTAGATATTGAAGAAACTCTAATGGTGTACGATAATGTATATAAAATGTGATGCAGGTAGGATTAGCCGCACTGGTAGATATATGCAGTCGTTTAGATTACATTTCGTAATGGCCTTCAAATACGGACAATAGAGTGAAAATATAACAAAACGAAAGGATAATGCTCAGTATTACAATATTATTAGTCCTGAACATGTGGCGAAAAACATTTTGATCAAAGAATTTACGGATCTAAGGCGCAAATTCCACCGACCTCGTTTGTGATAGTGATATTGGCGTGGTAGCAGACATTAGAGACAGTCTGAAAATGTCTGCTACCACGTCAATAACTATCACTATCACAAACGAGGTCGGTGGAATTTGCGCCTAATACATACGTATAGTAGAAGGGGCGGAGAGCCCATTCGATGTTTTTACGGCATTTACGGCAGACCTGAAAATTCCCAACTGCCATGCAAACCAAGGAGTCTTACCTCGATATTATATATTTCTTTCTTTCATGTCTAACCCATTTCCTCACTTTTCGCTTTAACTTCATTTCCTGTCACGTGATTTTTTCAATCTTCAAAACAGGTTAATGCGCACTTCCTGTCTCTAAAGATGTTGTCGTAAAAGAAATTTCTGCATTCTATGCGATCATTTCTTTTCTGTTGTTACATTTCTTTTTAAATGTTTAACCTTCGCTTCGATATTTTAATTTAAAGGTTATCCTCACTACTTATTTCCAGAAATATGATAAATTAATTAAACACTTCAACTAGGCTTCAAAACAGGTTAATGCACACTTCCTGTCTCTAAAGATGTTGTCGTAAAAGAAATTTCTGCATTCTATGCGATCATTTCTTTTCTGTTGTTACTTTTCTTGTTAAATGCTTAACCTCCGCTTCGATATTCTTATTTAAAGGTTATCCTCACTGCTTATTTCCAGAAATATGGTAATTTAATTAAACACTTCAACTAGGCTTCAAAACAGGTTAATGCGCACTTCCTGTCTCCTAAGATGATGCAGCATTTCAGCATTCCTTCTCTTCTTAAAGTTACAGCCGGCTGGTTGGCAGCAACATGTGGCATCGATGCCTCCTCTCCCCTCGATCTTTCCCCGTAAATAGCCGTGTTTAGCTCCATTTTATGTATACCTATATACAGTGGCGGAGAAAAACTTAAGGACACCATATGTTTTCTTGTAATTTTCATATTTGCCCTATCTAATGAGATCTGAATGGCATGGTAGTTGGGTAGTTGATTGCCCTCTAAGAGCTGTTTAGCTCGATGCTGTTTTGGTTCTTGATCAATTCTCATTAGATAGGGCAAATATGAAAATTACAAGAAAAAAAAAATTGGTGTCCTTAAGTTTTTCTCCACCACTGTATATACATATATAGCCTACATATGTAGTATATATATGTTATTTATATGTTAAGTAGGCTATACAATTTTAGTATTAGTAGTTCAGGGAGGCACCGTTAGGATTTTCCCGCCAGCCAACGGCCTTACCATGTTGATTCCATTAGAGCAGAGCATGTTTCAAACTGCGGCAACTTGGTAGTGTGCACAGCGTTGGCAGGGGAACCTGGTGGGACATGATAACTCGCTTAGGCAGTAGAAGTCGAGTCCTGGTCACCTCCGATTTAATCGTGTGACTTTACCATGTTCCCCAAGTGGTTCGGAATCCACTATAATCAGGAGGTCCACCCTGTTAGCCAACTCCCCCTTCCCCGAGGTGAAAGAGTCTGCCCTTAGGGTGCCTCAAGTTAACAAACAGACTCACTCCCCCCGCCAGGCTGACAGGGTTGCTTAAAGCAGAAATGCTGAAAGCAGGCGTTGGAAACAACAACAGGATTTTCCCGTGGTGGGTCCCTCAAACTAATATTAAGATACTAATTACTGACATATAAACTAACTTAAAAATTAATTTAAAACAGACTGACTTATTATAAATACGGTATCAGGCCTTAACCGGGGTTTTATTTCGCGGAGGGCTACGATATTATAGCATGTAGTGAAATTTCGCACGCCTTTAAAGTTCAATTCTATCTAAATAAGGATAAGGACTTTTTTGTTCTATTACTAAGCCAACCTAGTGGAGTTAGGGCTATAAAGCCCTCTTTTACACTCAACTAGGAAGGCTCGGGACCGCCTGCTTTACATGCCCTCCAAACCATGGCCAGAAAATGTAGGAAGTGTAGGACTCGAAGCAACAACCTTTCGGGTGAAAGTCAGAGTCCGTACCACTACTCTAGATGTCCTGACATCTAGTGTGTGTATCTAGTGTGAAGACAAAACATTTCGGGGGGAGGGGGAGGCTGTAGCCCTGGTTACGGCCCTGCTGAGCTCTATAGTACAATAATTCAAAGGTTGAAATAAAGCAAGACGCGGGGCTTTTAACAGGGGAGTTGGAAGTGAGGGAGGGGTGAACAGCGCGATATTTTCTCAGTTCGCGAGCCCAGGAGGGTGATGAACATAAAATATTTCATGATGGGAAGGCCTCTTAATGAAAACTAAGACTGGGCTAATAAAAAAGGACCGAGTTTAACGATGATGTACGAGTAGCATGCGGCAGGTTCCCCTTATTCAGACCCAAAGTTATTGTACAAAGAATTAATTGGTGCAATTTTTATCTTTCCTTACGCTCAATAAATTTAGTTTCAAAAGAAAACTGTCCGTGAGCGTCTGGGATTCAGACTACCTTTCCATTAGTTGCTGGGGTGCCAACCAACATTTCTAGGTAATTTAATTAAATTACCTAATGAACACCTATCATCGTCTAAATAAAATATGAAGCTTTTGGATAGAGAAAATCAGACATCAGACAAATATGACAACTTTGAACCGTCTACTGATAAAATTCATATGGGGAGCCCAGGGTGTTACCCTGGTTGACCAACGTCATAATGTTGTAAGCGTTTGCGTTAAGAGCAAATCCAAGTAATCCAACACACTTTTTGTTCAAAATCGATATTCACAGGAAATATTGTTCCTAGAGCCTTCGTAGGTCGTCCTAGTTGAGTGTAAGCGAGGATTTTATAGCCCTAACTCCACTTAGTAATAGAACAATAAAAGTAAAAAAAAAAAGTAAATCGCTTTTTGTACAAATGAAATAAAATAACTGTGAACAATCTGTGTTAAGAAGAGGTCTGTACCATACGAAATATTTTTAACAACTCTAACATTAATATTTCATGAGATAATTTATTTTTACACTCTTATGACTTTTTTCCCACCCTCAGATTGTCTCTTAACTATTTCTATCGCTAATTATGAGCCTTGTAAAGAATACAATATAATGGGTACATGACTTCTACTCCAATAAATTGTCTTTGGTCAAAACACATTCGCAAACAAAACTGTGTATTCAGCATTCAAAAAATAATGAGACCCTTCTTTTATCACTAGAGCCTGAGCAATAGTATACTACAATAGTATAGAAAAACCTCCCAATTTCATGACTTTTTAAGCTAAGAGCCACTCTATGAAGGGACGGTAATGGAGTGCAGCGAGAAAGAAACTGTAGTGGTCGTAAAACAATGTGCTTTGCTCTCTTAATAACAAATGAATTAACAAAGGAAAAGACAAAGGGGGTAAGAATAAAATATGGTGTATTACAGACTAAGACTCGCAGCTATTGTTCTCAAGAAAATCTTCACTGCGGCCATAAGGGTGCGTCTTTAATAAAGCATACATTAATAATTTCATTAACCTTTACCCTTATACTATAGTAGAGGAAGTTTTGTCTATTAAAAAAATCTTAAAAGTGCCAACTTTATTCAGAACAATGTGAGAATGGGGTTGTTAGTTTTCTGGTGGTTAATAGACTAGTAGTGTATTTGTAATTAACTTTTGTTTTTGTAATCGCCATAGCCAATAATGGGGTTCACAATGTTGGTGTTAACCAGTTAACCCTAGTTAATGTGTTATATCAAGTTTTGTTAACACTGGTGGAGCCCAATAACCAAACTAACTAGCGTGTTATCGAAACGCACTTTTGAGTTGGTTTAATCCTGTTATTTAGGTAGCGCTGCTATCGACAGTTGTTTGACCGCCGTCATATTTATTTATGTCAGTTGATTTGAAACACGTAGAATTGTGTAATATTTATATTTATTTGTATTATATGTTCTGTCAGAAGCAATTACCGTAAATACAAAAAAAACATAATAACCAAAATAAACCAAAAATATTAACAAACGTGGCGCTAGAATAGAATTCTGCCACGTTCTTTAAGAAACTGCAACTACTATCATTTCATTTACTCTGTTAAACATTTTCGAATTAGCATAATAACTCACCCCGAGGTCAACTTACAATTGTGTGTCAGCTTGTATAAAAATTCTAACTAGACAACTTGATACCTAATACCAACATTGTGAAGACCCTTAATTTACAATTTATCATCTACCAACCAACCAATAGACCTAATTTGTTATTATTCTAAAGTCTAAACCATATGAACCTCAACTTTGTTATGCCGTATACCGTGAAAAAACGTGAAAAATTACGCGAGACATGGAAACGAAAACAATTAGCTTACTTAAGCTTGTTATCAGCGGTGTCGCATGAAATCAAAACTGTCATGCTTAGAATAAGTATAAAAAAGGCTTGAAACAAGTCGCACAGTCATAGCAGGCGTTTTTACAAACCGTGTAAACGTTGAAACATAAAACATGACTATAACTGGATAACGCCAATATTTTTGTCTTAAAATAGTGACACAAACATTAGTCGAAACAGTTTAATACCCGTATGATGGAAGAAATGAAAGCAAAAGATATTGTATTAAATCTTAATCGCAGACAGCTGAAGAAACAAATCCCAGCGAGAATCAGCCATTACTCGCTCCCCATAACGACTTTCCGTTTATTGTCTGTGAACTTTTTTCATTAACATCGAAGCCAAGTTTGTGCTGGAAGTAGCTGCTGGAGACTGAGACAGTTCTCTTTTTAATTTACAGTGAGAATCTACCAAACTGATACAACATATTGTAGATGAAGGAACCTATGGATGTACTGCCGCACTCTATGATGACAGAATCCATTAAAATCTAGCCGTAAATGGTTCAGAAATGGTTCAATAAAATAGTGCTTAGTTTATCCAGGAGCCGCAGCTGCCATTCAAATTCTAAAATCTTGAACCAAGGTATAGGGAAACCAGTGCTTAGCACGGTGCAAGGGAGCTAGAGGTATGTGAACACCATGTACATATTATGGTAAGATTCTGTCCTTAAAAATTAGGCGGATTACAGTTATAAAGTGAGGGTTAATAAAACGCTACAATATGTGGCCAGGATAAAAAACTAAAAATTTACTCGCTGTACCTGTTGATTACTTGATTGTATAATTTAACAGAATAATATATTTATTTATATGGCATTTAATTGCTTGACTGCTTCAGCACTCAACTAAATCAATACTTACATCCTTCTTTTTCAAATGCCTCTTCTATCGAAGATTGGCGTAATGGTACACACGTGTATTACCTTTAGACTTAGCTGTCCAGAGTGAATCATTATTATGTAATTGAGGAAAAGCGTCAGCACAATTGCTGTTATTTTTTTAAATATATTGTAGTAATTAGTAAAGTAGTATCTTTTATGATTATAAACCCCCAAGATCAAATAGAACATAACAATGGGACCATCACTTGAAATATATCAGTAAGGAATACTGGACCGCACCACAATTTACAAATGAATGGTGCCGCGCATTATTCCAAACTGTGGCTTTTCAAACGTCCTCAGAGCAAGGGTGCATCCAGCGAAAATTTAGGGGGGGGGGGGCGCCACATGTTTTTGTAAGTTTAAAAGGTATTTTTTTGTTGTTGAAAAGTTGAGTTTTATTATTATTTTTTTACTTGGTATCTTATGAATTTACGTCATTTAGGGGGGGGGGGGGGGTTCATGTGGATCCACCATTGCCTCAGAGACGTTGCTACAGAAGTCAGGAGCCAACAAATAGCTCATGTTTTTTTTTTTTTGCTATAAAAGGTTAAATTGCGTACAAACAATTTAATGAATGCATCCGATTAACCTCTTCAATCGCCTCACTAGGTAACCTAATAGGTACTTGTGGCGAGTTACGACACGTCTCCGACCTCAAGGTGTGTAAAGACTCGCACTTGTACTAGCAGGCTACCACCTTGTCACTTCTAGCACTACTTGAAAATGCCGTCATGCGTCTAGTTTCGATTTTCGGCAATTGCAACCACGGAAGTAACAGACTTACAGGCTGAGATTAAAGACAATGCGTTACTAAGGGAGACTAAGATGATTGTGTAAGTAATAGGGATTTAGCAGGCAACCCAGGGGTTCTTTAATTATTTCTCTGGCGTTAATAAAACGAAGTCAATATTGACAGCGTTAAGCTAGGAGTTTCCTTCCTTTACCCTCCATCATTTCGGATCTTCGTAAGGCGGCAATTCCACCGGCGAATTTACTTCATTTGTGATTTGAGATTTTTTGTTTGTTTTGTTTTAAGGAGACTATTACTTAGACACATAACTTATCTATTATAAATTAAGTTATAATATGGTAGAGACTTATTAATGATGCCTGCTACCATATTATAACTTAATTTATAATTGATAAGTTAAGTATATACATAATAGTCTCCTTAAAACAACAACAAAAAAAAAATCTCAAATCACAAATGAAGTAAAATCGCCGGTGGAATTGCCGCGTTATAGCTTTATAAATCCGAAATATGAATGCATGAAAAATGAAATGACCACGACTCAAAGTCATTGTGGTCATGTTTTCCAGGGGGAGCATCAGGAGCGTCACTTCAAGTCTTTTTGAGGGCTTTTGAAAAAATCATTAATATATTTTGAGGGTACTGTAGGTCCACTCAACGCAGTTAAATTTATCCTCCTCTTTATGAGCGAAATTAGAGGATTTGGAGAAAACTGGATTTGGCGGGATTCGAACCCGCGATCTACGTCCAGCCGGGGCATCGCCTCAACCGCTGGACCACAAGCTCAACAAGTGCAGTGTCTGCTAATTCCTCTACTTATATGCTCTTTTTTCAACAAAAACACAACTATCTAACCCCACCAGGTTTGTGAGCTCACTTTATTGCATAACGTGTATTCAATACCTTGAAGTATTATACGTGGCATAAAAACACAGCGGTGCGGGGGGGGGGGGGGGGGGGCACTTTGGCTCCCAAAAATAATAAAATAAGTTAGAAATCTCATGAGGATTAAAAAAACATACTACATAATTTATTTCCACTATTGACTATTGACACTAATTAAAAAGATGTAAGAATGAGGCAAGGCAGAGCGCACCAAAGGTCTTGCGAGGAGGGGGGGGGGGCGCAGCGGAAATTATTTACGTCACTGACATTATACTAATTTAGGATGAAAAGGTAACCAGAATTAAAGGATTAAAAAAAATAATAGACTTGGTGGGCGTCAAACCCACGATCTACGCCTATTCAGGGCCTCGTCTTAACCACTGGGCCACGTCTTCGGGTAGTACAGTATATTTTAAGGGGTACGCTCAGGCACGTAGCCAGGGAGGGGGCTTTGGGGGCTGAAGCCCCCCCCCCCGAAATAAAAAAAAGAAAAATCCTGGCATTGTTGTTTGATGTTTCACCTGTATTTTTTTCTCCCTCTAAAAACACTAATACTGTGTGTTTTTGTATGTAAATTCTTAAAAATTTCCGGGGGGGGGGGCGGACCCACCGTTTTACTGAGGGTATTCCATACCCCCTCAACCCCCTGGTAGTTAGCCCCTCCCGAAATAAAATCCTGGCTACGTGCTGATGCTACATTATAATACAGATGCCGCCTTTCCGAGAATTGTGTCGCATATGACTCAGATTTAAAAGGGAAACATCACATGATTCGTACAGTAGGTGTTTACTGTTTACATGTATGATTCAGAAACCAGCGGTATATAAACGAATGGTAATAGCTGATTGCAGAGCTGAACAAACTATATCTGTCAGCTGACCAGAAGGCAAACAAACACCTCGTCATAACTGTGCCATCTGCAGCTTCAAAAATAAATATTTGAATAAATGAAAATGTGGGATCCCAACGGTTAATTTTGTGTACGAATGGAGAAATTTGGCTGCTGCGCTGCAGTAAAATGTCATCAGACTGATTTTAAAACGAAAAGAATTAAAATGTGTTTGCGTACAAACAACTCATTGAATGGAACAGTGCATCCACTTTATTCACCTACAGTATATTGTAATGAATTGTACGAGTGAAACCGTTCGTTCATGCTTTCCTATTTATGAATTAGTCTTCTTCTTCTTCTTTTACTTTTTTTCTTTCTGTCACGGTGGAAGAATGGACGAAGACCACCTGAGGGACTGCACGGCTCTCACCTACCCGAACGATGACTTAGTGAACCGCTATTGGGAAGCTCGGCGACGAATGGTTGAACTACCACGTTCGGGCGTTGGATAAAGTAAAGTAAGTAAGTCTTCTTCTTTTAATGCCCGATAATTGTCGATCATCATGGCAATTTGAACATTGCAGACTGCTGCTCTTAAAAGGGTGGTCGTGCTCTTGCCAAACCACTACCCCAGGTTTTTCAACTGGGTTGTTCTTCTACCGGGAGTCCTCTGTCCTTCTGCCTTCCTTTGGATTATTGCAAGCGGAGGGCGATACTTTACGATCCTCATCACATGGCCGAAGTATGTTACTTTCCGTTTCTTAACCGTCAGCAGCAACTCGGCTTCTGTATTCAGTCGCCTAAGCATACATGATCTATCCAAGATACGCACAGCATTTTTCTGTATACTCACATTTCAAATGCACTGATTCTGTTCTCAACAGCTTGTGTCATTAGTATATAGGCACCGTAATACATGGCCGTAGCCAGAGGGGTGTCCTGGGGTCTGGACACCCCCCCCCCCAAATATTTTCACCGTAATCTAGATAGAATAGAATTTTAAACATGTTATTGAGAATAGAATTGAATAGAAAAAATTTTTATTACATCACACAGCCGTAGCCTTTATGTGTATAAATATTCCATAATGTAGAGCGAAAAAACAACAACAACAACAAAAATTCCTACTGTTTATATTGTAACTTCTTATTAAATAATTTAAATTTATAAAAAAAACCTACCTAACAACCAAAGAACAACGTGACGAAAAAAAAAAAAATTCTGGTTACGGCCTAGCAGTAATATCCACATCAGGTGCGGATCTAGAATCAGACCAAGGAGGGGGCTAAGATTAAATACGAATAAAAAAGATGAATTGCAAAAAATTGCCAATATAATTAATAAATTAGGTTACGTTACGTTAGTTCAATTGGCGCCAAATTTTTAAAACTTCGAAACTTACAGCAGTATTTTTATGATTTATATCTGTTGATTGGTAGTAGAGGTAATGAATTTTGTAGTTGTATGGTTAAAAATTCAGTTTTACCTAGTGTAAAATCAGAACCTAATGGGGCCCCCATAGCCCCCCCCCCCCCCGTAGATCCTTGCCTGTCCAACATGCCACATTAACTGTCGCATTTAACAATAATAGTGGCCAAAACATTGTCTCAAACCTCGGAGGCCCGAGCCTGAACGAAAAATGATTAAATGAAAATATTCTTGATCCGAAAAACCAGAGAGAGGGGCATGCAACAATCATGGGCCTTTTGATGTCGTATGGGTTTGAAAAATGTCGGACGCCCGGAGCGAAGCACAATGTGAGGATTAGGTAAAGTATTTTTTGAGGGGCGTAATTGAATTTTTGGTGGGAGTGTGGGGCGGCAATTCATCAGCCGCTGTCGGGTAAGCAGACGACGCTCACGTCAGGCTGTTGACACATTCCAGTTGAGCAGCAGGCGTTTAACGTAAAACTGACCGCGCTTGATTTCCACGCTTTTTTCTGACCTATCAATCTTTTTACGCCAGAGAAATACAGTAATAATCTAGCGGAAAATTGGGCTCGGAGACGAGTTCGACTATGAGTCATGAGATCATGGCGATTATAATACCGGGGTTAAATAAATACCCTAGGATTATAACTGCAAACAAACAAATTTTGAATAGCACTTTCCATTATAAAATTATATTGTTTACATTTTTAATATCAGGGGATTAAATAAATACCGGTACCTATTATAATCGCCTCGATCAGGCTGCTGAAAGCGGTCACTTTTGTTTTTTGTTGTTGAGATTTTAAGGTAATTTTCTTTTTTGTTTGTTTATTTTTTATTTTTTACGAAAACCACATAGGGACTTCTCCTTGAGTTTAGCTGTAAATCTACAGTTA
Organism: Psococerastis gibbosa; assembly: GCA_963971405.1. NCBI lineage: Eukaryota > Metazoa > Arthropoda > Insecta > Psocodea > Psocidae > Psococerastis > Psococerastis gibbosa. The sequence continues at coordinate 9,258,738 of OZ020484.1, read as the reverse complement.
AACTTACTTTTAATGCTACGAAACGTATTAGTGGTGTGGCGGAGTGCCGTAAGCTTTATACGTCGGAATCCAGGGACAGTCCATGAATATTTACGAAAACTTTGAAAATGTGTTGTTAATAGTATATAGAAAAATGTTAAACAAAAATTTGCCCGCTCTCAATTTTTAACTACAGAGTGTGGCAGCATAACTTTCTTTTTTGTAATGCGCGCCATTCGGTCGGTTGATGTCGCAGTGGAGTGTTGGTGGTCTCGTTCGAGAGGCGGGACTATACACTTTTTTCTTAGGCCTACATAGTTTCGAAGATTAAAATATTTAGATGACGTCCCCAATCACGATACATTGAGTATTAGTGGAACGCCGTAAGTCAAAAAATAGCAATACCTCGGAATCCAGGGACAGTCAATGAATATGTATAAAAACTTTGAAAAAGTGTTTTTAATAGTATATAGAAAAATGTTAAAAAAAAAAAACATTTTGCCCCCTTTCAATTTTTAACTACAGGGTGCGGCCTGTTTTGTAATGCGCGCCAATGTATCGAGAATGGGAGACACGATCTAAATGTTTTGATCTTCAAAGCTATGCAAAACAAAACATTATAGTCCCATCTCTCGAACGAGACCACTAACACTCCGTTAGTCCGTTACGACATAAACAGACCGAATGGCGTGCATTACAATACAGGAAGTTATGCTGCCGCACCCTGTAGTTAAAAATTGAGAGGGGGCAACCATGTTTTTTAACATTCTCCTGTACACTATAAAAAACAAATTTTCACTCCACTAATACTTAATGTATCGTGATTGGGGGACGTTATCTAAATGTTTCGATCTTCGAAACTATGTGAGAAAACTTTATAGTCCCGCCTCTGGAACGAGACCACTATCACTCCGCTATCAACCGACCAAATGGCGCGCATTACAAAAATGGAAGTTATGCTGCCACACCCTGTAGGTAAAAATTGAGAGCGGGCAAAAAATTTTTTTAAACATTTATCTATATACTATTAACAACACATTTTCAAAGTTTTTACAAATATTCCTGGACTGTCCCTGGATTCCGAGGTTTTACCTTTTTTTTTGTCTAATTGCACTCCACTATGGTTTACTGTGTTGCCCTGTTGCGACCTATTGGATTTTGTTTGCATTAATAACGACTACAATACAGGCCCGTACCCAGGATTTTTTTTTTGGGGGGGGGCAAGACCAATTTTTTTTTTATATAAATGATGTATCCGTAGTAATTCACCTGTGAGACTGTCAATACAATGACCATCTGACCAAATTTTTTTTTTTTTGGGGGGGGGCATGGCCCATGGGTACGGGCCTGCTACAGTATATTATGTGAATTTAAAAGACATCGTTGGACCCAACAGACCAAAATTTCGTTAAAAAACTTTCCTTAGGCTCTTATTCCACCAACGTCAATAGTGATAGTAAATGTAGTATTGACGTGGTAGCAGACATTAAAGACAGTCTAAAAATGTCAGCTACCACGTCAATACTACATTTAGTATCACTATTGACGTTGGTCGAATATGCGCCTTATACTAACGAATAAATAGGAAAGCAATAAAATTAGACTTCAGTGATGTTTAGGTACGTGATGTTAGTAAGTCGCTTATTCCACCAACGTCAATAGTGATAGTAAATGTTTTTTGACGTGGTGGCAGATATTTTTAGACAGTCTAAAAATGTCTGCTACCACGTCAAAAAACATTTACTATCACTATTGACGTTGGTGGAATATGCGCCTTACAGAGCCCACCTCAGCAGCCATAGACGAAAGCTGACAATGTTATTAACTATTTTTAGGTGTATTTAGAATTTTCACGTTAATTTAATTAAGCTTTTATGGACGCTAAAGTATTATTGTTCCCGACACTTTTCTTTCTATGTCCAAAACCAGATTATGGTTTTGTATGAGTGCTAGTTGCAAGAAACTGTACATTATATGGAGAAAATAGGATAGGCAACAGTTTTCCAAACCGGATGTACACATTCCATAATGGTAAAGTGAATGCAAATGTCTGGCTGGTAAGTGTATTTGTCAGTGCGGGTGGAAGTGAGTTAGAGTGCAGTGCAATCATCCAAGATGTCAGCCATTCCCCCACCACTTGCAATATGCTTCGTCTGAGCTGCCTGCTCTCCAGAGAATAGGGATAATCAACTGGTTATCCCCATAACAAGCATCAATGGTGCTATTGTTGTAAACATCTCGACGCTTGGTAACAACGCCATGACTAAAGATCTATGGGCTCGAAGTAGACGTTCCTATAGTAGACTGTAGGCTCTAAGCTGTAGACAGTAGACTAGGGGTAAGAATATGTATTTATATGGATTGAATATCTTCAGGTTGTAGTCTTGTATAAACATTAGACGCTCCTACAGTAGGCTGTAGGCTGTAGACAGTAGACTGAAGACTAGGCAGTAGACACTGGACTATAGGCTTTAGACTGTGGGCAGTAGGCTGTAGACAGTAGACGTTCTTACAGTAGGCTGTAGACTGTAGACAGTAGACAGTAGACGTTCCTACAGTAGGCAGTAGACTGTAGACTAGGGGGTAGACAGTAGACTGTAGGCCGTAGACAGTAGGAACTAGGCAGTAGACTGTAGGTGGTAGACAGTAGACTGTAGACTTTCCTGCAATAGGCTGTAGACTGTAGGCAGTAGACTGTAGACAGTGGACGTTCCTGCAGTAGGCTATAGGCTGTAGACTTCAGACTAGGCAGTAGACAGTACACTGTAGGCTGTACGCCGTGGACAGTAGGCAGTAGGCGGTAGACAGTAGACTATACATGAAAGGAGCTCTTGTGAAAAGTGAAAAAAAAATTCTGGTGTATGAGTATTAACTATTAGTGCACAAGCCTGATGTTTGATGAAAATCACACGGACCCCCAATGCTTTTTGCTTTCCAATTTATACGTAGTATAAAGAAAGCTTTGTGATGGTCGAAATTTTCGATTCCGAGATTTCAACGAATTTACACGTTTTGAGGCCCCAGGAACCAAAAAAAGTGGTTTTTACTAAATGTCTGTTTGTCTGTCGCTCTGTCTGTCTGTTCATCGATTTCCGGGCAAACTACTCGGTCAATTTGAATGAAATTTAGCATGTAGGTACGTTCAAAAGAATCATACCTCGGGATCATTTATTTTTATTATGGACTAACTCAATTTGGGGGGGGGGGTCTTATTCTCAAAAATCTCAAAAAAAACACGTGTAAACAATTTATTTCTCAAGAACGGCTCCAACGATTTAATTTAAATTCACATACATTGTAGTCGTTATTAATGTTAATAAAATAAAATACAAAATAAAAATAACTACATTTTAAGGAAAAATGAATGAAAAATAATTTTTCTTCGAAGCCTCTCTATCAATGATTTCTACCTACAGGCATTTTTTAGGTGTTAAATTGAGTAACAAAACCGGGCAGGTTGCTTTCCCAAAAAACTATTTGGTTTAGTGAAAAAAAAATTTTGATTTTTTTTTAGAAAATTCACGCTCAAATGCATTGCGTGCCCTGACATTATTACTGTGTGATAATGAGTTGGTCTGACCTATCTAGAATTTACCTCACCTCTAGTGACGTCAGGTGGGCACCCCCCCCCCCCCCCCCCCCCGAGATATCCGAAATTTATCCATAAGAAAATTATTTACCATGAAATTACTCATTTTCTCTATCTGCTAATTGATAAATTGGAAAGCATGTTCGAATAAACTCGGACCGGTTCTTTCAAGTTGTGTTATTTTAACATAAGAAGGAGCCTTACGTACATAATAATTCAATTTTATTGCTTTGCTTTTCATTTTTACGATTTCATGGATTCCCACGACACTTTTGTAACCAATTAATTCTACTAAATTGCAACGACGTTTTCACCGGATTACAAATCTAACTGTACTCGTAGTCTCGAATTGTGTTTCAAACACATCCATATTATCATTAATGTGAACAATATGGCCGACTTATTCCAGCAGAGTGGAACATAACACATGTACAGCCATTGCTACGTATTAGCCAGCTGAGTCTGAGAGAAATCAAATGAGCCGCAACACTGGCTCTACAATAGCTCAGTATCGTACCTCCTAACTTCTGACCGGGGCCCGCTGGCGCGTATCACCCTATCTCACAACACGCAAACTTTTCCAAAACATTGGATGGCGCCATCAGCTACAAAGTAAGCATGGTCATTACAAACGACACAATGTCATCATACAATTCAACAAAGTTTCTACGGTAAGCCATCCGCATTGACTCGTGTATGTACTTATTAAGCCTGTTACATTGCGCCAATGGTAAGCTTGTGTCAGCTTGTCCATTAGTGCTTGTATCCGGTGTAGGTTGGCATCGAGTACGTTTTCCAGTTTGCCAATGGCCCAAAATTGATACGGAAACAATACAAATAATGTCCAATATCCATAGGGTCGTTGGCATTGGACAAGAGACCTATGGGCCAGTATAAGTAGCCCTGGGTCCATAGAAAAGTCCTTCAACAAATAACAAAATTACAAGTTATCCGCATTGAAATGGGCAATCATCAGCTTCGGTAATCAATATCTTTCCATTAATAATAATAATGAAGTCTTTATTGAAAAAAAGTATAGATACAACGAGATCATGGCCTATGACCCTCTATTACAATTAACTGTAAAGTACATATCAAAGATAGTTTAACTGAAATGTTTCCATAATAAACTACTAGTACATTCATACCGAATAACAGTCATTTATAGTATAAGGAAGCAATCTGTAAAGATACCCAAGTCCGTAGCCGGGGGGGGGGGGGGGGGGTTAATGAGGGTTCAAGCCCCCCCCCCCCTGAAAGAAAATCCTAGCTACGGCCTTGAAGATACCTACCTATAATAATGTTACAAGATATTTTCCTTATTGAGATGAAATTTCGAATACACAAAGATGTTGCGAATACTACTGTTTATGAAACATCACATTTAAACCAAAATTGTATTTAATACAAAGTTGATATTACAAATTTACAGATTAATATTGTAGGCAACAGCGACAGCGACAGCTCCATATTGTAGTACCCACTTTCATTCGTCAATTAAAGCGCACTAATGAAATAAACCAAATCATACAGCCCACATGGTAACAACCATACTAACTAATGGCTGCTGTATTTACTCAAGGTAGAGTGGGGAGAAAAGTAAACAACTCAGTCGTCGGAATCGATCGAGTCCAGCCGGAGCGAACCACAGTAACCCACACTCGCTCGAACAAACAAAACAGAAAACGGGGAAAAGACTCCGGGGGAGGAGGGCGGAGGAGGGGGGGAGGGCGGCGATATTTCAGCATTTGTCAATTGCCGCCCGATCTCGATCAGGTTTCCTTTGGTTCCCAAAGGTTTATAGACTGCGATCAGAGAGTTCCTTGCCATACATTATCCCGAGCTAAACTTGTGTGCTGTGGGCTGTGTCCCAGAGCTGCCTCATTTCTGGAGGGCTCAGGGAGACGTTGTCTATTATTGGAATTTTGAGTTTCCTTTTTCCTTATTAGAATTCAAATCTTTCTATTGTGTACGTAGATGGCTACTGCATACCTATATACACATGACGTAGCAATTTAGCATCGTATGTTGATTTATTTTTTCTCTAGATCCTTTTTTATTGGCTATTTGTGGAACGTAGAGAATTGACTCACCAAAATCTGATGTTTTTATTGAATTTTTATTTTTTATCACCTTTACTAAGAAAGTTATTAAAGATTAAGTTTATTCAAGTTGTAGACGACTATTTTGTACGTCATATTTTAAGGTATTTTTAATTTTAGACACAGCAGTTCTTCGATGAATGTTACTGGGGACTAAAATTTCCCCTAGTAAAATTCAGGGAAACCCCGTGTCAACAGCAATTGAAAATACACTTATAACCCTTATTTACAATATATACCCTTATACTACTTATGCTATAATAATAATACCCAATAGTATAGCCTAAATAATGTATTTAATTATTAAACGAAAATGAATACAAATCGGATTTCAATTAGGTTTTTATGAAGGTTAAAAAAGATACCATAACGCTTTAACATGTTAATATTTTATATGGTAATGACAGAAGATACGCTTTACGATCCATGTACAGTGTAGTATAGTAAATTAAATAGATCACTCCAATATATTTTGTTAGTCCACTTTTCATAAGCTCAATGGTCCCAATTTAAATGTAACATAAAGGAAAATTACCTTTTTCATTCTGCTATATGAAAATTTGATTTGATTATGAAATGAAATGAAAATACGACTTTATTGTAAACAAAACAAAAGGCGAACAATAAGACTATAAAGTCTTGTTTTCATGCTAACCTTAAGTCTAATAAATGGCTAATAAATGCATAAATGTACTTTAAAAATATTCATACTAGGCCAGGATCTCATCTTACAATAAATATGAAAGAAATCTGGTGGCCCATGGCCAAAGAATGTTGCCGTATATTCTGAGCCCCCGTGACAACACTGTCTTCCTTACTGCAAAAAAATCACTTCACTTTTTTCCTTGTCCAGTTACCCCGGACAAGGTGCAATATATTGAAAAAAATTTAATACATATTACTATCACGCTCAAGCTTCCGCTTACCGAGCGATCTTAGAGCAGTGGCACTGCAAGATATTTTAATTAATAATAAACCATTATAGAGTGCCCACTATAGCCTCCTGGCAAATCAATGAGGTCCATATAAATAATCTTTCTTTCTTCTTTTTCTTTCTTTTCCTTGTCCAGTATTCCCTGGACAAGGAGCATATATTACAAAAATACAATACATAATAATACCATCCCGCATCCCCAAGCTAGCGCTTATTTGGGACAAAAGACTCATACATTTATTTTTACTTTGTTTTTACTTGTTATTTTCATGTCAGTTATTATTATTATTAACTCACATTGACCAGCCATCTTTTTATACCCGCTTTTAACTCACCCATCTGTTTAAATTTTTTCATTTGTGGAGGAAGTTCATTAAAAAAAACTTAAAAAAGTACTTTGTTTAATCTCTCTCCGTATTTGTTATATGTTATCTCAAACTTGAGCTTTTTTTGGTTTCTTGTGTTGTACTTCCCTTTATCATCTATTTGGTATTTTTTTTTAAAATAGTTATCTCTTATTAATTTATACTTGAATAGTTTCGTTATTGGCAGAATGTTAGCATGTTTGAATTTTCCTTCGTATTGTTTGTATTTCTTGTTGATTTTATTTGATAACATGTTTTTTATTATACGCTTTTGTATCATTTCTAGTCATAAAATTATTATAATTAAAATAATACATCCACATAATGAAATCTGCCCGGACAATTCGACATGGTCTTCGTATCTTCTCTATAATAAGATCTACGATGCTAAACAATACACCCTTAGATACGATTTTATATTATTTCGTTACAACAAAAGGCAATAAATTCCCTTTAAATCTAAACTAAAATAGAAATTTCCAATAAATTAATTTATAATATAAGTTGGAATGCAGAAGAAGGGCGAAAGTACATAAAGGAACATGCCAAAAACACCATGATGAAAACAAAGAGTATTTAACGGGGAAAGACAAGGGAATGCAAAAACATCGCAATCATCAGAAGCCAGACTGTGGAGAAGGGAGAACAGAGAAGTGACTGAGTTAGCAGTCCATCCAAGACAGCTTTCAGGGAACTTGAGTCAAAGGGCTCTATAATTTCCCAAAATGAAAATTGCTTTTCTAATAATTTGAAATGAAAGACGTCGGGCTTTGTGCGCCCTGATGGGTCACTGCTTACTTTGGGGAAATTTCATCCCTGCAGCTTCGGAAAAATCTTTACCTTTTTTATTCAAGTAAGATTATTATGTAAGATGCTCCACCAGAAATGTAAATTAGAATTTTTTTTAGCTTTACTTACATACCTCTGGGGGAATTTCATACGGAATATTCCAGTTACTTACATGCGTTGAGAAGAAGGATTGGTAGCTGCTAAATTAGAATACAAAACCAATAGAATATCAATAACCTCATATTTCAGGACATGTAGAGTAGTGGTACAGAGTCCCACACTTGCTAAATTTTCTGGCCATGCTTCGGAGGGCGTGTAAAGCAGGCGGTTCCGAACTTTCTTAGTTGAGTGTAAGAGATGGTTTTATAGCTCTAACTCCGCCATCATATAATAGACTACTCTAGACACGGCATTATAGATGAATAGCTTGAATAAGTTGGGGGACCAACGTAATGCTTACCTTTTGCGATAAGGTTACGTCATGTTGGCATGGCAACAGAAATAACACAACTTTATAGTGTAAAATCTATTTGGACGCCAAGTTTTTATTGTTTTTTGTATTGTGTTTTCTCACTGTTCTACGTTTATAATTAATTATTATGGTATCTTCTTAGTTCTTGTGCCACTCGAAACTGTACTCAGTGATTCCAAGATGGAATTACACTCCACAGGCGATTATTTTGTGCAGCTCTTACAATTCCAAACCATTGGGACAAAAAGTGTCCAAGTGATTTAGACAAGAAATTGCAATTAATTTTTAAAAGTTTAGCTTTAAAATAGAACTAGGCTAGGCCTATTAAAACCTTTTGGCCAAAAACTCCCCAGGTAGACAATGCGTTACAAAAATTATTATGTGCAGCTCTTACAATTCCAAACCATTGGGACTAAAAGTGTCCAAGTGATTTAGGCCTACATAAGAAATTGCAATTAATTTTTAAAAGTTTAGCTATAAAATAGAACTAGGCTAGGCCTATTGAAACCTTTTGGCCAAAACCTCCCCAGGTAGACAATGCGTTACAAAAATTATTATGTGCAGCTCTTACAATTCCAAACCATTGGGACTAAAAGTGTCCAAGTGATTTAGGCCTACACAAGAAATTGCAATTAATTTTTAAAAGCTTAGCTTTAAAATAGAACTAGGCTAGGCCTATTAAAACCTTTTGGTCAAACACTAGGTAGAAGTAGACTATAGGAAAAAGTCAACAAGACAACAAACTTGGATTTAAAACTTGCCAAACAAATGAGACAGAGACATTGTTGCTAGGTAATCCGAGTGCTTTTGCCAGTGCGTGACGTCATTTTATGTTTTATGTTGGTCCCTCGGAAATTTTAACATGGCGTGTCTAGAGTATTATATGGTCTAAGATCAGATTTCTTGGTCCATTAAAAGTTCATGATGTACAAATATTGTAAAATCCATTGCAAAGGTAAAAGTAATCTAACTTAAGAGAATACCTTTAAATAAATCCCACTGTTTATAAACCTACAACTTATGATCCATCCTTACCCTACCAGAATTAGGGCTACAGCAGATTAATTTTTGTATTAAATTCCCAATTTAAGAGTAGCCACATGGAAATTCTAAAAGTCCATCCCAAAGGAGAATCCTTTCTCATTTTAGCGGGGATTTTCAATTTATTTCTCCTCTCATTTTTCCACATACTTTGGGGATTTCGCATTAGGAAAAAAAATTAAATTGAGATAGTAAGAATTCTTCAAACTTTTGCAAATCTTCGCTAAGCAAAATATTGCGCATTACTTTTCAAATATTTTAAACGCCTGGACTTGTTAAGAAAGCACATAAAACATTAAATTTGCACCAAATGTTACAGCTCCCAATTGTTTTGTAAGACATGATCATAGTCAGTGCCGGGTTTGGCCTTGTGAGGGCCCTGGGACCGGAATTGTGTGGGGACCCTTTATCGGGCAGAAAAGTCATCTACCCTTAAACGAATATTCCACTACCAATTTAATATATAACATGGAGACAAAGGAATCAGGAAGCCAGACAAGCTCGTAGACAGGATTGTTTTTCGGGGGTGGCTGTGGCAACCATAATCCTATCTAGTGTACTTTTTTAATGAGAATTCAATTGTATCTAGTGAATTCTTTAGAGGATATGGTGTTACTCGTACACGAGTATACCTGATAGCATGGACGCATCAAACGTCAATTTATTGACCGATTTTTCTTATAACACAGGCTTATAAAATGTAGCGGATATGCGGACTGATTCGTAATGTTATCATTACGACGGCTGAGATTGTATAGAAATAATATTGCATTTAACCCGAAGAGGGTGGCCTGGGGGTCCCCCCGGGGGGAAAATTGGAAAATATAAGTGCAAAATAGTGGGGTTTTAAGCATTTTAACAGCAGTAAAGTATAGAATTTATAAGGCTTCCAAAAAATGCTTATTCATAAAAATAACATATCATTTAGCCAAAATGTATGTCCAAAATATTGGAGTTGTACATCAGGAAAGCTTACAAAGAAATGAATATGCATATAGCTGCAAACAGGGGGGCCCGGGGGTCTCCCCTGGAGGAAATGTTTTGAAAAAATAGGCTTAAAATGGTGGAGGTTTACGATTTTAACATCAGTAAAGTTTATAATTTACTGAGGAAGACATATTCATTAAATTATCAACATTTTATTTCGGAGGGGGGGGGGGGGTCTGCAGCCCAATAAGCCCTGTAGTACTGGTGCGATGTGAATTTTTTATTTTTCAGTTCGGAAAATGATCGCTCGCTACTTATGTTGACACTCATTATACAACTAGGTACAGTTTAAAAACTACTTCTACATTCGGAAAACTATCAGCAACTCATTTTGCAAAAATTAGGTTGTAGATGAACCTTTCAAAACTTATATTATTTTTACGATTATCTTATTTTTATTATCGATCCTCATCTGTCACAGAGTTTCACAAACTCACGAAATTGTAATAACTCAAATTATTGTAGGTTTCCGTCCAGGTCATCCGAGTAACAATTGACCAATTTCTCTGCCTTAGTTTTTAAATCCTCGGGGCCAGGGCTTATATTTTGTAAACATTTCAAAAAACCAAATTTCTCATCGTATTCGTAATAAGCGGAAATTCTTCTATCCAGTGACAGCATAAACTGGTCAGTTATGGGAAGATGTATTTGCCTTATTGGTTGTTTTGGTTTTCTAATTTACGTCTATCTACTGTAAGTTTCGTATTTTGTGGCTTTTTGTCGGGGCCCTGGGGCCATGGCCCCGGTGGCCCCATAGCCAGTCCCGGCACTGATCTTAGTTATCTGTCAGTTGTCAGGACATGTAAAGTAGTGGTACAGACTCCGCCTTTCACAAGGAAAGTTGTTGGTTCGAGTCCCACACTTGCTACATTTACGGGCTATGCTTCGGCGGGCATGTAAAGCAGGTGGTCCCGAGTCTTCCTACTTGAGTGTTAGAGAGGGCTCTATAGCCCTAACTCCACTAGGCTGACATAGTAATAGAGCTAAAAGTCAAAATTTATTTATTTATTTGATCTAATTTAATGCTACAGTTGTATTGTACATAGCCTATTATTCAAATCGACAACCTGGCCGCGTTAATTAGGTTTATCATTGTTTTTCACTTATAAATAAGAAAGGAGGAAAAGGTAGCACCGTGATCAATATATTCCTCAAAGTATTGGAGATAGAATTTTTTTTCTTATAATTTTTCAGGCTAATACGTACACAGTATACTTAGGCGCCGATTACACCGACGTCAATAGTGATGGTACTGGTGACATTGACGTGATTGCAGACATTAAAGACAGTCTAAAAATGTCTGCTACCACGTCAATACTACATTAACTATCACTATTGACGTCGGTGTAATTGGCGCCTAACAATTTTTGTCATGAAAATCACATGCCAAATCCTATATCAATACCTTAATTCGCAAACCACATAAATCCAAAATTTGCAAAAATATGATATTGATATCCTCGTGTTCGAAAATAAAATTCAATTTCAACTGACAAAACACTTACATCAAGAACATAAATTCTTTGCTTATTATACCGTAGTTATAGCCGATATATATAGAAATTATATAAAATGATGATTCAATTTATTTAAAATTTAATTGTCTTTACGCTAATTTTACTTTTATATTTTGTAAAGAGAGGCCCAATACGGGACTTATCCTTTGGGCTCTTTTAAATTTGTGAATTGAATTAATAAATTTGATTTAATTGGCTGCATTTAAAATTCGTATTTTTCCTCTCCTGAAAATTTGCAATTTTGGATTCATGTGGTTTGCCAATAATAATTAAAGTATCGATATCAAATCTTCAACAGAAGATGTACAGCAAAAGAATATATATATATAAGTTGAACATAACACACTATAGTCGTTCCTTTTTTTAATAAGTCTACGCAAAGTTTTGTAAATGATTCACGGCAAGTTACAGAATTAAAATTCCAACAGATAAATTAATTATTTTTGGTTTCATTTACAACAAAAAATATGTAAAGAGGTGTAAATTGTTCAGAATTTAAAATTTAAAAAACTGTCATCTAAAAAAAATTATAAGGAAATCATTGCAACTGGCAAATCGAAAATACAGGTCTTGAGTGGCATTAATAATCAGTTGGATGAGACCAATCATATTCACGATTCCAAACCCCAACAATGAAATCGAAAAAAATAGGGGAAAGAAAAAGTGATATAAATTCAAATGGAAGATTGCTTCCTGGCAGAAAAACGAAATATCTTGCTCGGTCTTTTTATTATAATGCAATAACAGCAGTGACGTCACCGCCTCTTCTTTACTTCCTATATAACTGGGCGCTCTTTTCAAAGTAGAACTCGTTAAATTCTTCTATAAAGTCTACAATATGAACGCAATAGAAAGTATGAATATTCCAAGTAGTTACTTAGTTATTTTCAAACCCTCAAAGATATCGTTAACACTGTAAATAAATAAATAAGGACTTTTTATTGTTTCTATTCCTAAGCCAACGTAGCGGAGTTAGGGCTATAAAGCCCTCTCTTACACTCAGCTAGGAAGGCCCGGGACCGCCTGCTTTACATGCCCTCCGAAGCATGGCCAGAAAATGTAGCCAGTGTGGGACTCGAACCAACAACCTTTCGGGTGAAAGTCAGAGTCCGTACCACTACACTACATGTCCTGACTGTACTAGGTATGCATTAATTATTTTGTCTGTTACTATGAAACCTTTAACAGACAATACTCGTATATGACTTCCATTATATAGGATAGAGTACATCGTTGTGCTTATTGTATTAAGAGTGTATGCTCCGTAGAAAATTGGCAGCCTGAAATGTAATACTTCTTATTTTTTATTTAATTAACTAAGGAAGTTACTGAAGTTTTGGCTTCATGCATAATATAATAGGGTATTATAAATTTTTGGTTCTGTTGTTTTTTTGTGGTATCTATATTACGTGACGTTTTATTGTTTTTACGTTATTATCATTTTAATGACACAAAATACTACGGTACCAAAAATTAAAAATACTCTATTATATTGTGCATGAAGTATCTTCTACAACTTAAATTAGCCAAATATTTAATAACTTGCTTGGTTACCGATTACATAAAAAATATAAAGTACTCAATTTCGTGCTGCCAATTGCCTACGGGACGTACACTTATAATGAGTTCATCGACTTCGATGGCAAGGTAGTAGCGTGTTTGCACTCGTGTGAGTCTCTGCACGCCATGCGATCGGAGACGTGTCGTTACTCAACACGGGTACTAACCTACAGAGGCGACTGAAGAGGTCAATTCATTCATTGAACTGTTTGTATGCGATTAACTTTTTTTAAAAAAAAGATAGAAAACATAGAAAGACACAGTATTGTAAAGTATTCTTAAGTACTCTAGTCTAAATTAAATAGAAAACAAATTACTGACTACTGTGAGTCATTATTGTAGTATATAAGGCCCGCATTGGAGTATACCAGAGGCACTGCTGCCAGTTAATGCTGCCTACTTGGCTGATTATATATAATAACTAAAGGGTATAAATATGCATTGTTGTATTATTGTATCTATATTAATATTTTTATTTTTTAATTACTTCATTACTATAATTAATTTTGTCAACTTGAGTTGGTAGGTACCCCGCACACCTTCAGGTTAAGGGGGCCTACAAAATAATTTGTTACGCCAATCATTTTAGAAAAACATACGAATTGTTATTTATTTATTTAAAGCATACTACTGCGTTCAGTCGAAGATGAAACCAATGCTTTCAAAGCAGTTCAGCTGAGATACAATAAAAAGGCCAGAATTATTAATCATACAAAATTGATAGTGCTCACATCTTCCAAAATTTCCCATTACAACCACATGTTGTTCATGCTGAAAAACTCGAGAGCTCTGAAAAGCTTGCAAACTCGCACTTTTTTGGCACAAAATTGGAGTGATAGCGTCGCACTCGGCTTTTTTTTAACCGCAAAACTTTTTCCTCGCAACCGTCAACCCATGTTATGTCTCTCTCTGGTTTGGTTTTGCAGCCCTTCAACCTAACTTATGTTCGTTTAGAAGAATTTCCAACCAAGAGTTTGCTTCTGGCAAAAAAATGACTAATCTTAATTGGATCTCAAGGAGGGAAATAGGAATGCTAACAAAAATTTAAGAAAATATTCAACATGCTGTACAACTGTGACTGCCGCGACTGCAGTCACATACAGCATTTTAGTATTGCAGTACTTACTGCCCATTAGGGAACACTAGGAAAATCTTAATCTTACTCCGATATTCATTCCCGAAGTATTGCCAATTAGTTTCTTCTTCTGAGGTCACAATCTCAACAATTAGTTGCCAGAAACCCCCTACAAAAAATTCTATGAATGCATCCAGTCGCCTCCGTAGGTAATACCTGTGTTGAGTTACCACACGTCTCCGGCATGATATTATGTAGAGATCGTTTCATCAAATAAACCACGAGACCTTCCGAGAGCCGTGGCAGTGGCAACTTTCAGAATGGCGACCGAACAAGCCTTCCTTCAGAAGCACTTGCACCGAACTTCACCAGCGTGCCCCCTGTGGTCCAATGCTGAAGGAACTGCAGAACACCTCGCGACCTGGGATGGTCTCAGGGAGGTCGCCTATGAGGCAACTTTTGAGGGGCGAGCATCTTCATACTGAGCGGCATGGCGTCGGCCACGTACGGGTGTTGGTTGAAGTTAGGTGCCCATTCCATTGACCGGCTAGGGCTATTTCCAACAACGGTGACGTGGTAGCAGACATTCAAGACTTAGGTAGCCGATTCCACCGACCTCGCATTGCAGAATTGACGGAAATGTTTATTTTCCTCTATGCCATAGTTAGAATTGATCAATGATCATACAGTAAAATCACAAACAAATAAACTAATATTAAAAAATGGCGTCATGGGATATGTTAAGTACAAACATTTTAATAAATTTCTATAAGAAGAAAAATTCTAATTTCCGTCAATGTCATTTGCATTCTGCAATGCGAGGTCGTTGGAAACGCTACATAAGTCCTGAATGTCTGCTAGCACGTCACCGTTGTTGGAAGTAGCCCTAGCCGGTCAATGGAATGGGCGCCTAAGAAATATGATGTAGAGACCCACACAAGTAGGAACACGCTACCACTGTGCGATCGTGAGATCCAGGAGCTTTAGCGCTAAGTAAAAATCATGGTCCAACTTGTGAAAGAAACTAAAAATCAATGCCGACTTTCTTATGTCGAAAATTCAAATATGACAGGCTCTGACCAACCTTCTGAATGACCCTCTTCTCTCGAAAAAAAAAAATGAACAGGGGTTTTTTGAAGGACTTTTTATGGACCCAGACCTAGTGGCCCATAGGTTCAATGCCAACGATCCCATGGATTTCGGACATTATTTATATTGTTTCCATATGAATTTATGGACATTGGCAAACTGGTATACGTTCTCGATGTCAACCTACACCGGCTAAAAGCGATAATGGAGAAGCTGAGAGAAATTTACCATTAATGCAATGAAACAAGCGAAAGCAAGACTTAACCAAGCACAGATATACGAGTCTACCGGTAAGGAAAAATCATGTTCCAACTTAAGTATGAAACGTTCATGTATGACAGACTCTGCCCAACCTTCAAAATGACCCTTTTCAAAAAAATGACCATGGAAGGCTTAAATTAAATCTTATTTGTATATTTTAACACTTTCAGAAGAAGAATTACTATCACTACCGGTTCGTACTGTGTGAAACACCTTTTAGTGATGGCGACACTGACTATCCCATCATTTTTTCTATTTTTAATTTCACAGATGTTTGGAGCAAAATCGAAATTTCGTCTAAAAGCTGTTGAGATTCAGTAAATTCTCTATAATTTGAAAATTTATGGGGAGTGGGAGCTACTCGTAGGTACCGGGAAGGAAATTAAGATGTCAGTGTAACAAGACTGGATAAAAAGAAGAGAAGAAATTAGTCAAGTTTAAAAGAATGACAGCGAACACAATCAACTTCTCCAGCACCCTCATGCCCAACTTCCTCACGTAAATTCCATTTTAATGCCGGTAACTGACATCATTAACTTCTTCTTTTAAGCCCCCATTCACGGGCGAGAGAGAGTGAGAGGCCAGCGAGACGAGCCTAATAATTTACCGGACACTATTGGCGCAATAAGGGTCAAGCCCCCTCCCCCGTATTTTTGAGGAAAACAAACTGATTGAAAAAACTAAAAAAATAAACGAATAATTAAAAATACGAAAGTTATTTTCAGCAGAGAAAAACAGTGTTTATGTTTCAATGTGCACAGCAATTATGGATAATAATATCTTAAAGGTTTTGAGGTTCTAAAGCTCCACTCCCCCCCTCCCCGGATTTCGACAACTAGGGGCACGGAACACATGGGGTCTCTTAAGACTCACACAGGTATTTTGGCAATTTACGCCAATATTAATGACACACTAAAACACGCACCAGTGCTAAATGTAAAAATTGTTGCAAATACATCTTTCAACTTCTTTTGCCAGACTTTCCCAAATGGGAAAGGAAAGGATCCCAAAAATATTTTCATCTCAAACTTCTGGAAAAGTACCAATAGAACGCACTTTAAAAAGGGTTACCAAGGGGTGCAGCGACACAAAAAGAACATGGCAGGGGCAGGGGTGAGAATAAATAAACAGTAAATAAACTTACCACCCGTGACGACGCAAAGCAATTTCATCTCGTCCCCTTCCTGATATGGACCTGCTAGATTTTCCAGCAGTGGCTCGCCGTTTTCCCCGATTATGCTGACTTTCTGTGGCGGCACTAAAAAAACAAAATAAAAAAAACAATGATTAACATGAAGGCTATAAAATTTTTTAAAATTAAATTTAGGAAAAAGTCTATACTTAATAATTGTTTCCCTGAGGTTTTAGACCTGTAGTGTTTCATTGAAACCAAATGATTTTTTAATTTTTGTTCTTTGCGTTTTAATTGTACAATAAAATGGGAGTGTCTCTATAGGCTAAGTACCAATTATTTATAATTTGCAATGTATACTGGTTATTGTTAATGCTTAATAAATAAATAAATAATGAATGTTTGTTCTATTACTAAGCCGACCTAGCGAAGTAAAGGCTATGATAGGGTATATTTAATTTTTGGTACGGTAGCTTTTTCATAAAAATTATAATAATTTATAAACCATAAAATTTCATGTAAAATAGATACCATGAAAAAAAATTAAAGATACCCTGGGATATGATGCATTAAATAGTCTTCTACAACATAAATGGGCCAAGTCTTTCATAACTTACTTAGTTATTGAATGAAAAATAAGAAGTATTAAATGTGAGACTGCCAATTTCCTACGGGACGTGGGCCGACATTTTTAATAACAAACAATTCGATTAATAAGAGGTTCTCTACAGTTAGCTCTATACCTGAAATGTTAGTTTAGAAAGCTATAAAAAAATTCTTATTTGAAATGCATATTTCATTATATTACACACATATAACACACAAGAGGATACCGTCCCATTACTACAGTACTATTTATTATTACTATTATTTAAATATCATCTCAAATCAGTCATATTTCATTTTTCAACACAGCACTCACAAATATGTGATTGTTATGCGTTCACAAACATGGACTTTAACAACAGTCGATCGATAGTACGAGGGACGGATCCAGCCCACTATGAGGGGGGGGGGGGTAGTTGGGGTCAAAACAGGAAAAACATATGCAGGATCGATGATTAAATCTAAGCGTATTTTGGGGGGGGGGAAGCTAGCCCCCTGCCCCCTGTATCCGGCCATGGATAGTATACTATAGTACCTACACTACACACACTACAATTGTACTTTCTCCTTTATAGCCTACTTAAAAAAGTAGTTCTTAGATATGTTTTATGTTCACCTACAATACATGCAGAATTTCATCAAAATCCAACGAGTAGTTTGCCCACAAATCGACGAACAGAATCGAATGAAAAATTTCGACCATTACTAAACTTTGATCCCTATACTAAAGTATAAATAGGAAAGCAATAAAGACTTGAGGAAAATGCGTCTGTAACTTGGGGATCGGTTAAATATTCTCCCCCGTGCAAGCAGTGACAATCTGCGGCTATTGGGTAAAGCTCGAGGTAAAAGACGGGGCAGTGTACACAGTTTCGGTCACTGCCAATATCCGGAGCTCAAAGTTTCGTGCCCTCGGGTCAGACTTGTCAGGTAATAATAAACCACTCAAATAACGCCTCCGACACGCGGCCATTGTTAAATCCAAATATCATTTTTACAGCACCTTTAAAATGAACGTTACGAGTGAGTATGTTTTATAAATAAAATCGTCTCCTTTTTAACTTTTTAAATTTTTTTGAATACGATTTTTAAAATAAATTATATCTTTGTCAATATTACGTTGCGAGAAGTCAGGTACGTTTGCCATGAAAAGAGGGGTAAAACAAGGGAACAGTTTAAGCCCACTATTATTCCTGATTTTTATGGATGAAACGTGCAAGGCAAGAATAGATCAATCGCTGGTCGGTATGTGGCGACTTAGCCACGTGTACCTACGTGCAAGCCCTTGGGTATTTGCAGATGACGTCGTCCTAATATCAGACTCTCCAGCAAAACTACAAAAGGCCGTAACGGAATGGTCAGAAACCCTAAAGGAGAGAGGGATGCGGGCGAACCTTTTGAAAAGTCAGTAACGATGGTCGCACGCACAGATGACCAGGTAGAGCCGCTGATCATAATGTGCATGGGATAACGCTGGAGCAAGTGGAGAACTATTGTATAATTATCTGGGCACAGCAAGGAACCAGACAGGCAAGCTCGCGGCACTAGGGGGAAGAAGAAGAAGTCAATATTACTTTTAAAAAAACGAAAAAAACAAAAACACTGTGATTGTTTATACGTGGGGCAAACAGGAAGACAATTTAAAAAGACAAAATGAGCATCGCAATGGCATTGGTAAGCCTGAAACTAACTCGATGCTAACCCAACGTATGTATAGGGCTCTATATTAGACAGGTATTGTCATCCGCCATTTTTTATCCATTATAAGTCTGGTGTATAAGCCAAGCATTGGGCGTTTACCTATTTATTATTAGAAATTTATCGTTGTTTATTTATTTTTTATATAAAAAACGTTCTACCAATTAGGGAAGTGTTTCATAAAAAAATACTAAACTTGTTTTCGTTTTTTTCAATCTTTTACTTTTCTTAAAAATAATTACAATACTTAGCATATAGGAAATATGGGATAAAAAATGGCGGATGACAATACCCGGGTATATAGTGCCTTACGTATGTATAAACAACCCAGGACATTCATGATTCATCACGTTCTTTTAATAATGTTAAAATACTACAGCTAACTACACATGCGCTTCATCGACACATAACTAAGGGATGTGGTCAATTTGCATGAAAATTCTGTATTGTAGTGACCCACAGTTGCGTTAAATCGTGTTGGCAGCAGTGGTCCCATTAAAACCAAATAAGAAACCAGCTAAATAACAAGAATAGAGTGGTCAATTACGTAATTACCGCAGAATGTGCGGCAGGGTAGCACATTGAGGCCCGCTGCTGCCGCTGCAGGGTCGTTTAATTTTTAATCGAGTGGGTAAACCGTCCTTTCAAGCTTCCCCTTAAATCCTCTTTCCGATAAAACCCAACCTCACAACCGCAATCCGCTACAATCCTTCCATGTACGTGGCCTCCATCTTGTCCACGCTTTCCAAAATTTTCAGTGGTTGCAGATGGAGAAACAAAGGATGGTTTGTTGGTCTGATGTATCTGATAGTGAAGGTTATAAACGGGTAGGTACTTTGCTGTTGCTGTTGGTAAGGGCGGATCCGGCGGAAAATTTAGGGAGGGGGGTCACAAGATGTATGTAAGTATAAAAGGTTATTTTATGTAGAAAATTTGAATTTTATTCAATTTTTTTTTAAATCTTTTTAACTATCATAATTATGAGTTTACTCATTTAGGGGGGGGGGGTCATGACCTCAAGTTTAATCCACATCTTTATTATTCTGCTAAGAAGGTATTTTATTAAAATAATAGTCACAGTCAATCAAGACATATCGGGTGCGTACACTTTCCATTCAACCCCCAAACACGGGTTACGGGATTTGGTGTCCTATTTAAATGCTTTATTTAGATTCATGCAATATTAAAAATATAAATAGTAAATCGTGCAAAAACATTAAAACAATATCAATTATTCTGCTAAGAAGATTAAAATAATAGTCATAGTCAATCAAGACATACTGTATATCGGGTACGTACAGTTTCCTTTCAACCCCCAAACACGGTTTAAGGGAATTGGTGTTTAAATCCTTTAAGATTCATGAAATATTAAAAATATAATTAGAAAATCACAAAAAAACGATGTCGCGACCCAATGTGTATTTGTGACGTGTGAACAAATTAAAACAATTGGACTGGTCGCTGGTGACACGTTTGCACCAGAAATGGCGGGAAATTCAAATTCACATTTAAAAAGAGAGTCATAGCTGAGTCGTGGGCGGTTTCTCGGAAGTTTTTTATAATTACTTGAAAGGGGAACGCTATTTAAGAATTATTACTCAGGGGCAAGCAGTCGACATCATGGATTAGTACCTTGCAATAATCCACAGGAAGAAAATTGAGCTGGCGTAAGAGTACCTGTTATTTAATTTTTGTAGAAACTTATATTTTGAAACATTTTTTGTTATGGACGATGAGGTTATGCGACAGTTTATAAATTACCCTTTACATCGAGAACGCATAGGTACTGCAGGCACAGCAAATTGAGAAGTACTGTACGTTGAACTCTGTGAATTACAATACCTGTCACACATACAATAAACAAAAGCCCTTAGTGAAGATGATAATGGGACATAATGGGGACTAGAGCTCCCATGAATGGGCTCATTTTTTAATTCTCCCTATGTGTCTTTCTAATGAACTGACTGTTGCCATTGTTTAAGCATTACTCGAAAATTTTATTTACTCTGGCGGAGCTTTAAGAGCATTGGGATGTTTACAGCCATGTTGAACCCCGTTTCCCTTCACTGCTTTCAACTGAATAATTTATGAATTTTGGCGGGAAAGCATTTTTTGAGTAGAAAAGTAGGGTAAAACTGTAAAGACAATATAGTAGTCCAGTCAAAAAATGTTTTTAATTCAACACAAGGGGAAAACTGAACTTCAATGAGGCGACTGAAGAGGTGATTCGGGTACATTCATTGAATTGTTTGTATGCGAATAATCTTTTTAAAAAAAAAAAAAAAAAAAAAAAAAAAACATAATACCTTTCATAGCTACGGCCATATTGCATGCTGTAGCCTATATAAATATCATGCCCCTTCAGCCTGTAAATAGGGTCGCGTCCGCTAAGCTACCTCGCAAACATAAAGTATATTCTTACGGCATAACAACATAAAATCCTGAAAATATTGTACTCAGATCTATACCATTGTTGACACAGGGAATAGTTATGGAAACTAAGCTACGATATGTATTGTACTATAGAATATATGGAGAGTTTGAGGAAAGTATTCAGTGAAGTGTGGTCAGCAGGTCGCGCTTCTGAAGAGCCCTCCGTAAGCAGTGGACCGTCCTTTCCCCAGCTGACGCTCTACCTCAATATTCCTTCGTGTATTTACCCCCCCCCCCCCTTATATAGTTACGGCAGTTCCATCTACAATATATTGCATTAAAGTCAGCATTTTCTTAAAACACACATAAAAACTTTAGCGCCGGCCTATTATGCCGCTTAGTATTTTTTTTTCTTTTTAACGCCGGATCATCCCATATCAACCAAACAAGATTTTTAATCAACTACCCAGGTTTATTTTATGGGCAATGCTCAGAAATTTGTGGGTCAGTACATTCATTTATACCACATATGCGTATTAACATATTCTTTGGGTTAAAAATATAAAGAACCGGTCCGAGTTTACTCGAACATGCTTTCCAATTTATCAAAATTAGTAGATAGAGAAAACGAGTAATTTCATGGTAAATAATTTTCCTATGGTTAAATTTCCGATATCTCGGAGGGGGGGGGGGGGGGTTGTGTGTCCACCTGACGTCACTGGAAAATTCTAGATAGGTGAGACCAACACATTACCACACAGCTATACTGGCAGGGCACGCAATGCATTTAAGCGTGAATTTTCTATCATTTAAAAAAAAAAAACATTTTTTTGTGCAAAACCAAATACTTTTCTGGGAAAGCAAGCTGTCCGGTTTCGTTACGCAATTTAACACCTAAAATATACCTGAAAGTAGAAATCATCGATAGAAAGGTTTCGTAGAAAAATTATTTTTTAGTCATTTTCATGAAAATTTATTTATTTTTATTTTTTACCCCCAGAAGCAAACTATCAAGGGGCAAGCGACCCCCCGCATATTATTAACATTAATAACAATTACAACATATGTGAATTTAAAAGAAATCGTTGGAGCCGTTTTTGGGAAATAATTTTTTTAGACGTTTTTTTGGAGTTTTTTGAGAATAAGACCCCTCCAAATTGAGTTAGCCCCAAATAAAAAAAATTATCTCGAGGTATGATTTATGTAAACCTACATGCCAAATTTCATTAAAATCGACCGAGTAGTTTGCCCGGAAATCGACGCACAGACAGACAGAACAGAACGACAGACAGACAGACAGACAGCACGACAGACAGACAGACATTTCGTAAAAACCACTTTTTTGTGTTCCTGAGACCTCAAAACGTGTAAATCCGTTGAAATCTCGGAATCGAAAATTTCGACCGTCACAAAGCTTTCCTTATACTACGTATAAATTGGAAAGCAACAAAACAGTTTTGAGTAGGGCTTTCTATTGTAAAATTATTTTCCTTACATTTTTAATCCCAGGGTAAGATTAAAAGAACCGGTAACATATTTAAAAGACATTACAACACAGTAATAATGGCAGGGCAGGCAATGCATTTCAGCGTGAAGTTTCTATCATTTAAAAAAAAAAAAAATTTTGCGCAAAAGCAAATAGGTTTTTGGGAAAGCCAACTGTCCGGTTTCGTTACTCAACTTAACACCTAAAACATGCCTGAAGGTAGAAATCATCGATAGAAAAGTTTCGCAGAAATATTATTTTTTAGTCATTTTTCATTAAAATTAAGTTATTTTTATTTTTTTACCCCCAGCAGCAAACCATCAAGGGGTAAGCGACACCCCGCATTTTATCAAAATTAAGAACGACTAGAATATATGTGAATTTAAAAGAAATCGTTGGAGCCGTTTTTGAGTAATAATTTTTTTTTGACGGTTTTTTGGAGTTTTTTAAGAATGAAACCCCCCCAGATTGAGTTAGCCCAAAATAAAAAAAATGGTCTCGAGGTATGATTTTTGTGAACCTACATGCCGAATTTCATCAAAATCGACCGAGTAGTTTGCCCGGAAATCGATGCACAGACAGACAGACAGACAGACATTTCGTAAAAACCACTTTTTTGGGTTCCTGGGACCTGAAAACGTGTAAATCCGTTGAAATCTCGGAATCGAAAATTTCGACCATCACAAAGCTTTCCTTATGCTACGTATAAATTGGAAAGCAATAAACAACATAGTAGGCCCGCAGGTGCTTTATAAATTACGCCAGTTACTGGTCTACTGACAGACTTCGGCGGCTAGATGGTAGCGAGCTTTTACTTATGCGATGAGTCATTGCTTTTACTTATGCGATGAGTCATAGCTTTTACTTATGCGAGTCACTATACACTCCATGCGATCGGAGACGTGTCGCAACTCAGCACAAGTATTAATTTACTCATTGGGGCGACTGAAGAGGTCAATCGGATTTCGGGGTGCCAATTCTCTACGCAGCATATTCTCTGAAGCAATACCGGAAATTAAAATTGCTGAAGTAAAAATTAAATAGGGTTAAATATAAGGAAAAATTATAACAGATATTCTTGCATTTTTCAACAAAAAAGACTGGAGTATATTAAAAAGACTCGAGGGAAGAAGAGCGGTAGTGGGAGAAAGTCTGTATTAAGGAGTAAGCATTGCTTTGGGAGGGTCGCCTTTGTTTCAAAGAAAGGACACTATCCTTGGCATTCGTAAAGGCGTGCCTTTGTTGAAGGTTTGGAGCTTGATGACGGAAGTTAGGCATTGAAATGCGGTATTTGCGAGTCTTCCCAACCCCACCACTCGCCCTTTTGTCCCTTATCCTCTCAGAGAAAGTCGACCACCACAAATAGACATAGTAAGCCTTAAACATCCTTCTCATTCGGATTAACCAAATTAAAGAATTGCCTACTGGAAGAACCTTGCGGATACTTTTTATGAAAGAGTTTCAAAAAAGTAGGCCTACACTGTTGACGTTCTTCTTTGCATGCCTCTTCTTTCGAAGTATGGCGAATATCATGCCTATTTGGACCTTTGAGACTGCTGTTCTAAAAAGGGAAGTCGTGCTGTTGCCAAACTGCACTGCCTCAGGTTTTTCAACCATAATGTTATCCTTCTGCAGGAAGCCCTCAGTCCTTCTATTTTCTCTTGGATCTTCCCATGTAGGAGACAATATATTTCGCTCCTCATCACATGAACAAAGACGTATTTTGGTGTCCATTTCTTAGCTGTCAGTAGCAACTCAGCTTCTGTATCCATTCGCTTCAGGGCCTCAGCATTAGGGACACGATCTCTCCAAGCTATGAGCAGCATTCGTCAGTATATTCTCATTGCAAATGCACTGATTCTGTTTTCTCTATATAGAACGATTGGGACATTAATGAATCAGTAACTGCACCACATATCAATCGACTTAGCGTGTTTGTACTTGTGCTTGTAAATAAATAAATATTGACTTTTTGTTCTATTACTAAGCCAAACTAGCGAAGTTAGGGCTGTAAAGCCCTCTCTTTCGCTCAACTAGAAAGGCCAGGGACCGTCTGCTTTACATGCCCTCCGAAGCATGGCCAGAGAATGTAGCAAGTGTGGGACTCGAACCAACAACCTTTCGGGTGAAAACCTGTACCACTACTGTACACGCCCATCGACTTAGCGTGTTTGTACTTGTGCTTGTAAATAAATAAATATTGACTTTTTGTTCTATTACTAAGCCAAACTAGCGAAGTTAGGGCTGTAAAGCCCTCTCTTTCGCTCAACTAGAAAGGCCAGGGACCGTCTGCTTTACATGCCCTCCGAAGCATGGCCAGAGAATGTAGCAAGTGTGGGACTCGAACCAACAACCTTTCGGGTGAAAACCTGTACCACTACTGTACACGCCCTGACTTGTGCTTGTGCAATCGGAGACGTGTCGTAACTCAACACGGGTAATAACCTACAGAGGCGACTGAAGAGGTCAATCGGATACATTCATTAAATTGTTTGTATGTGATTAACCTTTAATTTAAAAAAAATAGTTTTTTGTCAAATTTTTAAACTATTTTTACAAGATAAAATTGATTCCACTGTCTATGTCGCCATAGCAAGATATAGCAAGATTTCAACTAAACGAAAGTTTTTGATATTTTTATGAAATGAATGGAAACTGAAACGGTTTGCTTTGAATTCTGTAAGCGTCTCAATGCAAGAAAAAAACTGTCCAAAATTACAGGACAGCCAACCAAAAGATGGGGCTTACAGCAAAATAGGGAGAAAGAATAAAATGAAGGACGTAACATCAAAGGATAGACTAAGTTTTTTCCATAAATGCGATAACAAGTCTTCCATTCCGTAAAACGGATTTAAGGAGTTTCGTCTAGAAAATTTGCTTCTGCGGACAAAAGAAAATCCAAACAGAAAATATGGCCGACTTGAATTTGGGTTGTCTAAAACAGGGCTGTCAGCAACAACGGTAAAACCATTTTAACTTACTCTTTACTAATTTAACTTGGCATTGCCGTGTTTTCTTTTATTTATACTTTATTTTTATTCCAAAAACTATGGAAAGACTCTGACTAGTATAGTCCATGCAAAATGAGAAAAGTATGGACATGGAATGTTTTGATCCTGTGCGACACTATAAAAATATTCTTTGCGCCATTTTGTGTCACCTTGTTGCATTGGATGCAAGGCATAACAAAAATTGTGCAAAGAATATTTTTACAGTGTTGCACAGGATCAAAACATTCCATGTCCATACTTTTCTCATTTTGCGTGGACTATACCACTGAACACTAGGAATAGCATCATGTTTTTAGTTAATTAAATTAGTATTAAAAAATTATGCTGGTATGTAGTATGTATGCCATCAGTACTTAACATTAATTGACAACGGTTTTTGAAGCCGTGAATTTCCAGTATTTGTGCGCATTCCATAACTGTGTACAAACAGTGCTGGTGACGGCCAAATACTATACTTTTATCAAAATGTAGGGGATCATTTCGTCTAGTTTAAATGTCATCTTACTGAAGTCTCTGAAATGTGGGCATGTAGACGAATGTTGTGCATATCCTAGAGATATCGTGTCCCTATTGCTGAAGTCTTACGGCGAATGGACTCAGAAGCCGAATTGCTGCTGACGGTTAAGAAACAGAAACTTGTGATGAAACAATGTGATGAAACAATGTGATGAGGAAGGAATAATATCGCCTTCTGCTCGTAATAATCCATGGGAAGACAGAAGGACTGTGGGCTCCCGGTAGAAGAAGAACATCCTGAGGCAGTGGTTTTGCTAGAGCAGGGCTTCCGTTTACAAAGTTCAAATTGCCATCATGATCGCCAATCATCGATAAAAGAGATATTTAAAGCAGAAGAAGAAGAATTCGTAAATGCACAACGAAAAGTGGTAAGTAGTGTAAAATTTAAGTGAAAATTGATATAGACGCCGCGGCTTTTCTTTATTGAAAGACCAGCACTCGGAGAGGCGGCCGGAGTCTGATGTTTCTCAGTGGAAGAAGAGCTTTTCCATGTTTTCAACGGTCGCGTCGCTTACAAGTCAATAATTTTTAAAGCACTTAGGAGAATGGTTCGCGTTTCCTGTAAATCGATTATAAGCTCAGAGGAAAACCAGACGAAAAGACAATCCGACTCTTAACCCTGTCAGTCCTTCAACTCCTACAGTGTCTTAGTCGGGCTATTGCTTTAAGAAGGCGTAGCACCAAAAGAAGAGTTTACTCGAACATTGTTTCCAATTCATCAATTAGTAGATGGAGAAAATGAGTAATTTCATGATAAATAATTTTCCTATGGTTAAATTAATTTCGGATATCTCGGGGGGGGGGGGGGTGTCCACCTGACGTCATTGGAGGTGAGGTAAATTCTAGATACCACATTATTATTTATTATTATTTTATTATTGGTATTATTGTTATTATTGTTATAAACCCCACTGAATGTAAATTGACTTGACGGTGTAACTGCAAAGGCTTTCACGGCCGGAGTCAAATGAAGAACCAGTAGAATCCGGGCTGATGGGCCGTGGTCGAATTGAAAGAGAACTTCCAAACGTTTCGTCAACATCTTCGGTTGACATCTTCAGTGGCGCTGCGTAGACTTCGAAGGTTGTACCTCGGTGGCTCCGTAGCGAGTGAGCCACCGAGGTACAACCTTCGAAGTCTACGCAGCGCCACTGAAGATGTCAACCGCAGATGTTGACGAAACGTTCGGAAGTTCTCTTTCAATTCGACCACGGCCCATCAGCCCGGATTCTACTGGTTGTTCATTTGACTTGACGGTATACGGAATAATTTACAAATTGTCTGTCAACAAAGAATAGACGCTCTTCATTGAAACATATGCCAGACACATGGGTGGAACATTTTTTGGGCCCAATATGGCAAAATATTTGAATGTTTTCTGCATTATTTTTTTAAACGAGCGGATTATTACATATTAAAATGGTTTCATCGTATATTCGAACCTTACATTCATCAGCAGCGGCTGCTGGGCAGTTGCTGACACCAATACCCCAAATACTACAGAGGCAGAGACGACCCTCTACTAGTACTGCTACTATGGTAAACTAACTTGCAGTGTAGGGATGCGGACTATCACCCAAAAACCCAAAAGGTTGCTGTTTGGAATACCACACTCGTTTATCTTTTTCCACTCAGCTTCGAAGGAAATGTAAAACATAGGTACTTATTACCGTATTTAAAAAAAAAACAATATTGTTTAATAGCGCAACTGAAAACGAATTGAACATCTAAAAACAGCAATTGAAGTGCCTAGAAGCCCAGGGGTGTGTTGGAGAGGCTGTGGCAGACTGGCCTGTTGGGGAGACTACTGCTGGCGAGGAAAATACGCGTGTGTGCTCCTCGACAACTCACGATATAATAATAAAATAAAACACAATATTTACACAAAAACTATACATCTAAAACTATACTATCTTACAAGCTAAACATATACTCAACATACAGATATAGACCCTGGGTGGCTGGTGGCCCACCCTAGCTACTACCCAGGGTCGTTCCTAGGTTCACTCCCTCTTACTTCTCTATGTTACGGTATATGACCGTAACAGGGTGCAAGTGACAAAAAGAAAATTGAGACTAAAGTTTGTAAGTCAATTGAAAATGTATACCTAGGTAGATTTACCCCCTTTCCATCAATTCTAACATTGTCAAATGACAGATGTTCCTGTTGATTTCTAGGGTAAAGAGCAGTTGGAGTAACATCATGGTGCACTTAACTCCAGAACGCAAAAAATGTCACATGCACCCCTTGGCTTTTAGGTGCTCAATTATTATAAGAACAACCGTATTTAGTAATTAATAAATGTAATACTAAAATTTTAAAATCTGAATTAATCTGTTCATACGTATAGTAAACTCATTTCTTTATTATCCATATGTCGCATCTCTCTGATTTGGAGTCTGCAATCAATTCAAGCACGCCACACACATTTCAATTTTCAGCCATCAAGTGGAATTGCTTGCAAAGCTATTGAATCTATAATGAAGAGAGCTTTTACAACTTGAGCAAGAATTTACCAGAAACTTTAGGATGGTACTCGCGTTCGATTATAGCATAGCTCTATACTGTAATATAGTAGGATATATCAATGCATATTTTATGTGACAGTAACCTTTTTATAATTCAACCGTATCTATTGAATTTCAAGTCATGAAAATTGCATCAGTTATACAATATGTAGACTAGTCTGCAATACACAAGTGGATTTAATCGAAAAATAGATTCATCGTTTAGTTTGTAACTGAAAAGGCTTTCGCGGCCGGAGTCGAATGAAGAACCAGTAGAATCCGGGCTGATGGGCCGTAGTCGAAATGAAAGTGAACTTCCAAACGTTTCGTCATCTTCAGTGGCGCTCCGTAGCTACGTCACTCGCTACGGAGCCACCGAGGTACAACCTTCGAAGTGTACGCAGCGCCACTGAAGATGTCGACCGCAGATGTTGACGGAACGTTTGGAAGTAGTTCACTTTAATTTCGACCACGGCCCATCAGCCTGGATTATACTAGTTTTTCTTCGTTTAGTTGTTGTTTCAATAATCGCCAAGAATATCATGTGTGTAATTAAACGTTTGAAATGAATGTTTCAGTTAAATTATTAATTTGAAGCTAATACAGTACGCCTACGATACAATTATTAATGGGAAGGGGTGTTGCAATTTTGTACGTCTCATAAAACGAGTAGTTAGCCCACAAATCGACAAACAGACATGGGACCTCAAAACGCGTAAATCCACTGAAATCAAAAATTTCGGCATGCGGTCCTCTGACATTCTTTCGACGTGTCCCAGCCATCTACAGGTACCACTACTAGTACATTATTAATGACTTTATCGATTTAAATGCCATGTAATTACTCATTTGATAGATAACGAAGAAAGGAGTGGAAATCCGAGGGAGTACTAAGTGCTCATTTCAATGTAAAAAATAGGGAATCCGGGGGAAAAGCGGTTTCCTATAGAAAAGCATCTGTCAAAATGTCAAATTTCCCAAGTGTCGCTTATGTAACTGTTCGTCCGGAAAAATGGTGCCACATAAAAACGTCGCGCTCTTAATGGCATCTAATTTATAGCCCCCCCCCCCCTCCCTGTGGCTCATACAACCTCCCCAACTACTTGTACCACTTAGAAGTGCATGCAACAACTAGACTTGAAAACTAGTCCAAGAATCAAAAATTTATAAATACATGTATGCATGTATATATACAGTATAAATAAATAAAATAAATAAGGACTTTTTATTGTTTCTATTACTAAGCCAACCTAGCGGAGTTAGGGCTATAAAGCCCTCTCTTACACTCAACTAGGAAGGCCCGGGACCGCCTGCCCTCCGAAGCATGCCAGAAAATGTAGCCTGGTGGCACTCGAACCAACAACCTTTCGGGTGAAAGTCAGAGTCCGTACCAATACGCTACATGTCCAGTATGTGGGATAAAAACGAAAAAAAACCCCGTAGCACGACAGCCCAATAAGGGTTTAGGCCTGAGGACAGGTCGAAGATACTCTCTTATGACCACTGCTCTATATGGGATGTTGTGGTCAGCAACACGCCCAAGCAGTAAGTGGGACGCCATTGCGAAATGGAAGAACCAATCCGAACTTGTATTTCCGCCTTGAAATTTACCCGAAAAAAAACTAACCATAGCTAAATGGAAGAAAATACGACAAAGTGGAGTGATATTTGTATAAGGAAATAAGGTTCTTGCCAGTTCAGTTATTTATACGTCTGTTATTTATGTATTTATGAGGGTTGTGTTTCGTCATTTGATCCGTGCTCAGACGCAAGCCTCGTCAAATGTTAATAAAAACCTTGAAAGAGGATTAGCCCGGGCTCAGTCCCGCATTGTTTCTTCCCTCCATCTTTCTTCAATTCCAATTTTGAGAAAAGTTTATCGCTTGCTTTGTATGTTGCTTTAAACTGTTTGAGCGGTTGTAAGTTTATTAGTGCTTATTATAAACTTGATAACTTAAACCGCTTTCTATTAAAAAGCCAACCGCTAATTAATTTTAATAATGTTTATTGTTAAATTTCAAGCAAAAACCTCGTAAATTAAGAGACACCCCACAGTTTTTTTTTATTTATTTAATTAAAATTCAATTTTGCAGGAAAAATCATGTAAGTAGTCAGAAAGTAGAAGAAATGTGCCTCTACATTATCATTTTCACGTTTGCCGTCACGAATTGGCCACAGTTCTTGAACTCCTTTGACCTGACAACCTCAGCATCCATTATCTTTCATAAATCAAATTCAGCAACTATGATATCATAGTCTACTTAGAGGTCCGAAGTATAGTACAGAGTAGAGTACAGAAGCATTGAACCGTTTTATCCATGCTTTATAACTTCAGGTATGTTTTAGGCGATAAATGAGTTGCCTATTAGCAAAAGCAACCCTCTCCATTTTTTTCAGTTTTGAGATATTCCCGCCATTTCTTTTATTTTTCAATACTCTATCCGATGAATCAGATATTGAGACGCAAAAGCATTTCTAATACTGTTTAAATTAGCTATAAAAACTGTAATGTTATACCTCATGGCGTTGCGGCACAGCATTTTTTTGCGGTTTCTGAAAAATCGACCTGGGTGGACAGGATTGCTTTTGCTAATAGGCAACTCAAATAGAGTAAAAAACGGAACGGGTTGTTTTCCAAAACAAGGATTTAGTTTTGTGAAAAAAAATATTTTTTTTAGAAATAATGAATAATTCATTCTTTGTCATTATTATTGTATTGTATTATATAGGTCTGCTATGCAATAGTACCATCGATCAATACAGTGCTTTGGGTTAAGGAATATCGGGGGAACCAAAATTTAACCATAGGAAAATTATTTACTATGGATTTTCTCATATTATCTATCTTGGTACACATACTAATTGATAAATCGAGTAAATTTGGACTGATTCTTTTCCATGCATTCGACCATAAATCGACCTAGAAGACACATTGCCCATTCTTAAAAGATTATAAAATGAACGCCAACACGAGTATAACTCAGTGGTCAGCAATTCACAACGTTTAATAGCCAATAATAATCGAAGAAATCAGATAAAAAGTATCATTTTTACGGCTCGTTATTTCCCATTAGAGACAAACCCATAAAAGTCGCCAAGAGTATTAACATCGAATTTGTAGAATGGTGACTTGAAGAGGACGACCCTTGTACCTGGTGCCTAGAGGGTCAAAAAGTGAACAAGGGTGTGGTAAGAAAGTTTACGAGCTGTTCAAGCAGGGACGCTTTACGACACAGCTCAAAACTGCCGATTCACGCTTTTATTGCTTCTTTTACTTGTCTACCTCGCATTTCTTCATCCAGTACATTTCGACTGTCTAAATTCTTAGTATATCAAAATAACATTTTTGCTTTCCTATTTGTACGTTTTTGTGCACCGGATGCCGGACTACAGACCCCCAAAGGTCGTGTGGGAAGATCCCCCTCGGAAGAAGACCAAGAGGAAGACCTAGGCGAAGATGGGTGGTCCCTTTCCAGGAGGACCTCCTTCCGTGCAAACTACTAAGTGGATTCTGATGAAATTTGGCATGTAGGTTCAAATCAAAACATATCTTGGGACCGTTTTTATTTATTTTGGGCTAACTCAATTTGGGGGGAGGGGGGTTTACTCTCAAAAAAATCCAAAAAAATGTCTAGACAATTATTTCTGTGTTATTATTATTAATTTAATATTTTATATTTTATTTATATTTATTATTATTAACTACTGTGTTGTAATATATTGGTATGCCCGTACTAGACTCTGCAATTGTCCCATCATCAATCCAGTGCTTTAGGGTAGAGAAAGTCGAGGCAACAGAAATTTAACCCTAGAACAATGGTTTGACCACGGAACTGGCCTACTTCCTATGTTATAACCGAAAATTAGAGGATAAACAAAGAAAAACATGGGCTTGGTTCGAATCCCGCCAAGCACAGTTTTTCTATGTGTCCTCTAATTTTCGGTTACAACGAGGAGGTTACCTCTTCAACCAAAGTTAATTTAATGTCAGTGTTATACTGTATATATACTATATAATAATACTGCAATATAATGCATACAAGTTTATATTGTCTATCTCTTTATCTATAATAATACAATACAATATATATTTCCTTTAAATTATACAATACATGTAAAGTATAAAATAAAATCGTCAGAGTATCGTCAAAATCAGGTAATTCTGTCATTGTCATTGTGCTTGTGCCTCAGTGACAGTGTAGAAAGCTTTCTCTAAGTGATGGTTTCAAATCAATTTAGGAAGTTAGAAGCATTTCTCGCCGCTCTCAGTTCAATGCTTTTTAAGCATGCACGGGTTCACTCGTACCGGTTCTTATAAAAGTATTGGTACCTACAGTATTTTCGTAAAAGGAGAAAATGAGGTTGAAAATCAGATAAAAAATTAATATTCATACACGATATCGCATAAAATTATATTATGTCGTCTACTAAACGCTAAGTGCTGCCTATTAATCGATAAGCTGGAAAGCAGCCAGTTTTCTGTCGTAACGTGACACCCAGTTTACTGTGCAACAGAGACTTAATTTTATTCGGTTGCAACAAGGTAGGTACTGCAGGCGACCTAAAGGTAACCTTTAATGGTATCAAATTTAATTTCTTCAATGCAAATTTTCAACTTCACCGAATGAGTAGTCTTCATTTTGAGCGAGAGTAAACTTCCAACAAGCAGCACAAAAATAAATTAGTGAAGTTTGCTTCCATTGCGTCTTTTTCGGAACATTTAGAAAATTCATTGAAAAATATAAGAATACGGTATGAATCAACCCGTATATGCTTTCCTAATAATCAATGTATAGATACCAAAAATTCTTTTATAAAGTAGTCCTATGGTAAATGATTGTATATAATAATAAATATTGTAATGTATATGATTGTATAGATAATATGAGTAATCTTTATTCAATATGTTGCAGTTTTATATGATAAGACCGTAATCTCGCTGTATCTACATATTTTTTTTTAAATAAAGACTTTATTATTAATACTAAATAACACAATAATAATAAAATAAAAATTTCTGTTATAAAGTAGTCCCAAGGTAAATAATTATCGTGCATGGGGGTTAAATTTCGGTTGCCTCGACTTTCCCTATCCAAAAGGAATGAATAGATCGATTGCATAGTCTAGAATGGGCAGACCAATATATTACAACACAGTAATAATGGCAGAAAATGCAATGTATTGTTGTATGAGTTATCGATTATTTCTTCAACAAAATTTAAAAATGTTTGTTCAAAACCAAAACTTGGCATGGGACAAGAAACTTTTCGGTGTTGTTCCTCTATTTAACACCTAAAACATACTTGAAGAAGGAAAGCATGGATAGAATCGTTCCGAAGAAAAATGTTTTTTTTGGTCAATTTTTTTGAAAATAGAGTTAGCCCAAGATAAAAAAAAAATGGCCAGAGATATTTTGTGGACCTACACGGAAAATTTCATCAAAATCCAGCGAGTAGTTTGCCCACAAATCGGCGAACAAACAGAGAAACCGACAGACAGACACTTTCGTGGGTTCCTGGGACCTCAAAATCAAACAGTTTGACCATCAAAAAGCTTTCCTTTTTCGCCTTTTGTATATTTTCAATAAAGTTGTTTTTCATTTCAATTCATCAAAACGCTTTCCCTACATATTACGTATAAATAGGAAAAAAACTATTATAAATACTGTATACTAGTATGTATTTATAATTATTTATACCTGTATGTATGTAGATAAATTAAAAAATATAAAATACTCAGGAAATGTCTACTTTGTGCGGATCCCATCATCGCTTAAGTAAAGTCTCTGCAAGGAATACTGCACGGCACAGCGATGCATTAAAATGAAGGTGGTGCCGTTTAGTGTTCCTTACCAATATACTTTTCAAGGAATTGTATCTTTAGTGGTCCTTCTAAAAGACCCAAATGAAATTATAATACGAATCATACGGTATAATAGTGATTAAAGTCCGCCATCTTCTCGTCCCATTCTCCTTAACCCAACCGGTTTAGTCGCTTTCCGCTTTGAATGAATCAAGTGTATCAGTAAATGAAAGCTGTTGTTATTGCAGTGCTGAAGAGCAGGTGAATGGGGAGGGAGGGGAGGGGGGGGGCAACGGGGCGGGGGGAAATGGATGAAGAGCAGGGCTTAACTTGATACTCTGGTATTAGTTGAAATTGTTTTTCTGCCCCAGAGCGGTCGATACCATTTGCGGGGAAACTTAGCTAATAACACTTGGCAACTGTGCCGCTGAGTTATGGTAGCAGCCCCCGCTTTGACCTGACCATTTGCTTGGGTAGCCTTGACCCATGCTCTTATCCGGTCCATCTGCTGCAAATTACAGAGCCACACGCCTTTTAGTGGTCAATTTTTCAAGCTCGTATTGTACTCCCAATGAAAATCATATGTTTGAAATTGGGTGATTGCTAGAACGCTTTAAATGGTTCTGATGACAATCGGGAAAATAGGGAAGCAGCGTAAAATTTTTCGCTGCTAAGAACAGCCCAAAACCGCGTCTCCACAGGGCGGAAAGGCAGGGGTGAAGGACTGAACCTTCGATGAGGATCAAGCTTTCTTCAATCTACTATTTTGTCTGGAACCTGGTGATTGCAGAAATATTTTATGGTTCTGATGACAATTGGGGAAATAGGTGGGCACAGTAAAACGTTTTCGCTGCTAAGGCGCCCATTCCACCGACCGGCAAGGGCTATTTACAAGAACGGTGACGTGGCAGCACAGATTCAAGACTTAGGCGGGATTCCACCGACCTCGCATTGCAGAATTGACGGAAATGTTTATTTTCCTCTATGCCATAGTTAAAATTGCTCAATGATCATACAGTAAAATCACAAACAAACGAATTAAAATTAAAAAAATGGCGTCATGGGATATGTTAAGTACAAACATTTCAATAGATTTCTATAAAAAGAAAAATTCTAATTTCCGTGAATGTCATTTGCATTCTGCAATGCGAGATCGATGGAAACCCCGCCTAAGTCTTGAATGTCTGCTACCACGTCACCGTTTTTGTAAATAGCCCTAGCCGGTCGGTGGAATGGGCGCCTAAGAACAGCCCAAAACCGCGTCTCCACAGGGCTGAAAGGCAAAACCTTTGATGAGGATCAAGCTTTCTTCAGTCTAGTATTTCGTCTGGAACATGACGATTGCTGAAATGTTTTATGGTTCTTATGACTATGTCTTCAAAGTAGCTGAGCTTCTGAGTAATGCATAACGGTCTCAGAGGCGAAGACGCGAAAATTCGATGCATCCGTACCTCATGGAGAAGATGGATGCGCGCAATGGTGACTGAACAGATCGGGGACCGAATTTGAGCCGGGATAAGTGAAAAACACAGCCTTTTCTGTGTAGGTCACTCTTTTGTCCGAGGATTGGAAAACAGGCCCAGAAGGCGGAAGAACTCAAAGAAGTGGCAACTGCATAAGGATCGAGACGGCAACGGGAAACCCCTGCATTACGATTCCCATCAAGTCATCATGACAGCAATTGCCATGATGATCGCCAATCTTTGACAGAAGACAGAAGAAGAATATGATGATAGTCGGGGAATTAGATAGGCACAGTAAAAAGGTTTTCCTGATTAGAACACGCCTGCACGGGCGAAATGCCTAAGGCGCTTAATCCACCTACATCAATAGTTCATAGTAAATGTAGTATAGACGGACATTTCAATTTTTTATTGATACACGCCATTCTACATGTTTTTTCAACTATTGATCACTTTTCTTCTAATGACACATATGCGCCAAATTTTTGAAATTTGGCGCATTTGTTTTTTGAAATTTTCTTCGTATTTGTTTTCTTCGTACACTTATTATTTTTAATAAAACCTAATAATAGTAGGAGATCCGAAGTAAAATCGACTTTCACCAATCTGTTTAATGGATGAAAACTGTTTTATGAACAATCTATTAAAATGTTTGTACTTAACATATTCCATGACCTTGATATGGGTGCCTGGGCACACAGGCATTGAAGGCAATGAGGTTGCTGACCAGCTTGCAAAAAGGGGAGCTACCTCCCCTTTTACGGGACCCGAACCTTTTTGCGGTGTTGGGGAAACCCTCGCCCGCAGATTTGTTAAAGGCAGGGAGAACCTGAAAGTGGCTGAATACTGGACCTCATTGCCGGGCCTTCGGCAAGCCAAAATGCTCCTGGGAAGCCACCAGCGCAAAAGAGCCCAAGTATGCATTAATATGAACAGGAGACATCTGCGTGTGATCACAGGATTCCTCTCTGGGCATTGCAACTTGAATGGACCTCTGACCAACATAGGTGTCAGAGAGTCTAGAGCATGCAGATTCTGTAACGAAGGAGCGGAGGACCCCGAGCATATCCTCCTTCACTGCGATGCAATCGCACGTAGAAGAGCAGCATGCTTGGGAAACTTGCAATTACATGTAAAAGACCTACCACTTCTAAATCCCCTCAAGGTCCTGGCTCTCCTGAGGGAAATAGGCCTCGAGGAACTGATGTAGATATGTAGATTCTTTGTTGTAGGGGGCACAATAGGCCCAATAGGCTTAAGTGCACACAGGTAACACCTGTACCCCAATTTAAAAAAAAAAAAAAAAAAAAAAAAAATATTCCATGACGCCATTTTAGTTTGTTATTGTTTGCAGCGCGTGATTTTACTCTATGATCATTGATCAACTTTAACTATGGCATAGAGTAAAATTGAAATGTCCGTCAATACTACATTTACTATGCACTATTGACGTAGGTGGAATAAGCGCCTAAATTGAAATGCAAATGAGGTCAGTGGGACCGAAAAAATCAGTTCTGTCTCTGTCCAGCCGTCCAACACTGAATCCGACCGGTGGATTGTACTTACTATCCGATCATGTAACGAAGACACTTCGCAAGTCAGGACATATATAGCGTAGTGGTACGGACTCTGACTCTCACCCGAAAAGTAGTTGGTTCGAGTCCCACACTGGCTACATTTTCTGGCCATGTTTCAGAAGGCATGTAAAGCTGGCGGTCTCGGGCCTTCCTAGTTGAGTGTAAGAGAGGGCTTTATAGCCCTAAGTCCGCTAGGTTGGCTTAGTAATAGAAACAATAAAAAGTCCTTACTTATTATTTATTTATTTAAGTCATTTTTTTTCAATTCTCGCCCACTGTCAAATTAATTACATATTGCATAATACACAATTTATTGTCATTAACTGTGCATTTTTATTGTACCACCAATGTAATTATTCTTACCCTGAAAATGGCGAATATGCCTTCTCTACATTACAAAAAGTCCTTAGGCGCTTATTCCACCAACGTCAATAGTGATGTAGTATTGACGTGGTAGTAGACATTTTTAGACTGTCTTTAATGTCTGCTACCACGTCAATACTACATTTACTATCACTATTGACGTTGGTGGAATAAGCGCCTTACATAGAGAAGGCTATGTCTTTGTAACGTGGTCGTGATATAATGTGTTTCGTGTAAATCACACCGGGTTGTCATACTATCGTCCAATAGTCAATAAGCCGGAATGTTGCGTTATCATCAATTATAAATCTTTTGCAAGCTTTCCATTGAACTTCTAACCAATTTTTTCACACTTTGCAGTCACTAATTGGTTAAGTAACCTTAAAAGGTTCCAATTCCGACCTACCGGATAAATTAACTTATATAACATTTCAAGGTAGAAAAGTATCAATTTCCCTTTGCTTTGTAGAGCTTTCACAAGTGAGTGCATTTTTTTTCTCTCACGAAGCTTTTAACATTTTGCAGTACTTTGGCTCATTCAAGCTTTCGAATCTCTATTTTTTGTACGTTGGTTTACTTCAATGGCTCAGAGAACGCAATCAAAGAAATAATGAACAGGAAACCATATGAATCACCAATGCCTAAAGGGAACCTTCTTTTCCTCTCAGCTCCCCAAATGGACATGAATCCGCTGCCCAATTTCGTGATTTCGTCTCAACACAAGCAGCCCGATCATGACAATTTTAATACCGGGGTTAATGTAATACCATGTCACGTGATGGTATTAATTGTTTAAAATAAATGAGCAGTAAATTTCAAATGTTTTTAATTTTTGATGATGTTGAAGAGTGCTAAGCGTGGAAAATTCAAATTGTGCCTATTGAAAGGGAAGGAAAATACAACTCACCGCCTAAATTTCAATACACGTTGTTCTATTTGCACTGTATGCCCGTACACAATCTCCCTTGACAGTCCCCTTCTTATGAAAAATTTGTCAATGCCTACAAGATTCACGTAGTACCGGTACAATAGATTTTAAATCGAAAAACTATTTCCCAGAAAGTAGCGAGGAAATTACATGCCACAACCAACAAAGATGTGGCCGACATTACAAAAATACAAACAGTCTATTTATTTTATTTCCTATTTAACCCAACTCAATATTCTTTCCACTAACAGCGGTATACCTTCCTTCTTCGTCGAGAGAGAAACTAATATTGCAGAGTTCAATCGTGTCTTTTCTGTGCCTCTTCTTCCCTTTCATCCCGCGTGGGGGTGTCCCATTGTAACCTTTCCTATTTTCACATGCCCGGCTATATTGACACAATACACACGATTTCAATGAACTCAAGATTAACAAAAAAGGTCAGCTGCTATAATCGAAACGATTTCTCCCGGCTCTTCAATCGTAATAAATATTAAGGCTCTTTTCAATTCACATGGGGCAATTTCGGTTATTGGAAATAGTTATCCCAGATTTATTAATATTTATCATCTAACTTTAATATTAATTATTTAAGAGGAGTTCGGGACGTTATAAAATGGAGGTATATATGTATGTGTATATCAGTTTGCATAAAAACATAATTATTAACTTAACTTTAGATTAAAATTTGCTGCAAGCCAATCGATAGATTGAGACTCAAGGTGAACACCAACACAAAAATTTGTTCAAGTGGAATTTCGTTTAAATGTTATAACAAGGCTACATTTAAAATATTTCAAACTTATCAGGGGGGATGGTAATTGGTTTCCAGGGGGCAATGCACCCTGTGCCCTCTTCTATTGTTCCTAATGCCAACGTCATTATCAGTGGCGGATCCACGGGGGAGGTCACGGAGGTCACGACCTCCCCCCTAAATGAGTAAATTCATAAGATAGTAAAAATATTTTTTACAAAACCGATTTCTCAGGAGGGGGGGGGGGAGTACCGACTGCACACCTGCAGCCTGATCGAGGCGATTTTAATACCGGTATTTATTTAATCCCCTGGTAATAAAAATGTAAACAAGATAATTTTATAATGGAAAGTGCTATTCAAAATTTGTTTGTTTACAGTTATAATCCTAGGGTATTTATTTAACCCCGGTATTATAATCGCCTCGATGAGGCTTCTGCAGATACAACTTGTGGACCCCCCCCCCCTCCCTAAATATTCCGCTGAACCCACCCTTGGTCTTATTACCCTCTAGTCACAACTAAATAAGGCGTTTTCAAGTTTATATAGTAAAAATTGCAGGATTTTAAATTACGTCTAAGACAGGCAGATGCCATGAGCAGTAACCGGCGAGTGAGAGAAGGCTTTTCAGAAGACGTAAATAATATATTAAGCGATGCATTAGCTTCGTTAAGACGGCTACGATGTTCCTTTAAAGACATTGGGGCCGTCTTTATCCCCAAAGGATTACTGTCTCTCAACGAAATATGAGTCAGCGATGGTGACTTCGACCACCATTACCGTCGAAATATTTCACTATTCGTCCAGCAGCCTGATCGAGGTTATTATAATACCGGTATTTATTTAATCCCCTGGTATTAAAAATGTAAACAAGATAATTTTATTATGGAAAGTGCTATTTAAAATTTGTTTGTTTCCAGTTTTAATCCTAGGGTATTTATTCAACCCCGGTATTATATTCGCCTCGATCAGGCTGCAGGAAGACACTTGCCAGCACCACCACGATAGCAATTACGATCATGGAAAATCTATCAAATGTCCAAAATCTGTGGAAGCTGTGTCGATTTTATATTGGCATTGTCAGCGTTATTGAAACCTGATGTAATCATGAAAAAGATGGTAAAATCATCGGTATGAATAACGCATGAATACCAAAAACTGGATTGGATTATGACGAAACATTGGGGACCAATGGAAAATCACTTGTAGCAACATGACTTGATCAGCACGAGTAATTGCTTTGGAATTAGTCGCATCATCAGAGATCATCACCAATGTACAGACACCGCTGATTACATTACCTGGATCTGCGAACCAGATGCCAAACTATCGATAGCCTATAGATATTGCGGCAAAATTTGAACCGGGCTTCTGTCAATATTGCTACGAAATCGTGCATGCAGACATATCGTAGCAACCATGAACCTGTTAGCACTATCTATTCACCATATTTGCTCTATGACCGTAGCCTTTATCGGAAACACGATTATAATAATTTGATTATGTTTTAAAAATTTAATTTAAATTTAAAAAAAGTTTTAAAAATTAACTGGCAAGGATGTTCTTTTTCTCTCTTAGTGCGGCTTGCGTAGCGTGAGGGACCCATTTCTTATAGACGACTGCTAACGTCTTGAGCCCTGCCATTGGTAGTTTTTCCTCTTGCTCCGGCGAGCGGTTCGACTCTATCATTGAGGGTTGTCCTCGGTCTGCCTATGGCCTTGTGGCCTTCCTTCCGCTAACCTCCGGGTGATCCTGTTCTCATCGAACCTTTGGACGTGGCCAAACCATTGCAGCTGCTTGTTCTCCATTCTTCTCTCTATGAAATCCACTTGCCTGACATGAATGTGAAATTTATAATTTCATCGACACCTTTAAAAACGAATAGGTTATTATGAATTGTAAGCATCCATGCACTCATATTGTTATGCATCTAATGAGAGCCTTTTTGCAGAAAGAGCAACACTATAACAGTCTAGTACTCGTAATTTTGGAGCCATTAAACCACGACTCCTTGCAAGACGGAGTCATGGCTTTAGTTAAAGTTAAAAAGTTCAACGTGGTTTACGGCCAAACTCGGAATGTATAGTTAAACAACAATAAAAAACTATGGAAGAGTCTTCTCCAAGGCATAAAACGCAGCCGGAGATGTTGATAAAATGTAACGAGCAGTTCGAAGTTGCCATAGCAAATGAGTTGGAGCAGACTGTTAGCTTTAATATTAAGTTTTACCATTGACAGAGGTTGGGGTGTTAATGGCCAGGCGTCTGCCTACAAATATCCATGTTTGAAGTCAAAATTTATGATGAATGAAATATTAAGTGTTACCTGGCTAAACTCGAGAATCTCGGCCCACGTGAGAGCACAGTTAGTCGTCATAATTCCTCATAAATTTTGAATTTAATTAATTTAAATTTAATTTTGTATTTAGTGATACATTTTATGTAAACCTGTTTTGAATAATGGAATAAAATGTATTTGGTTTCATTTTACTCTCCAATGCCAAGTCTTCAGCCA
The DNA here is from genome assembly GCA_963971405.1 of Psococerastis gibbosa. NCBI lineage: Eukaryota > Metazoa > Arthropoda > Insecta > Psocodea > Psocidae > Psococerastis > Psococerastis gibbosa. Next base: position 9,216,251 of record OZ020484.1, on the reverse strand, counting down.
AACTGAGCGGCATTAATAGTAGAACGCACAGTAAACAGTACATCAGCATGGTGATGAATAATGTAATAAAATACAGACACCAAGTGAAAATGTAAATAATAAATAATACTTTGGTTTTTGGGTTACACCTTGATATGGCCTTCTTTTTTGTTTTCCTTTTATAGTTTGTATGTAATTGTCTATAAAGTGATAGGCCACAGGATGTCTTTATAGGCCTAGTTTGATGATTACTGTCTACTGTATAGGTATATTTTACGTAAAACAAAACAAAATTGTACCATGAAGGAATTTAAATTACAAAATTTTCTGTGTAAGATTTACATTTTATCAGACTTTCAAGTCTGTTTGCAGATGGTTATTTATTTTATTTGTTTATCAATTTATAACCCGGAATAATTATATGGTTTTTTTTAAAAAAAAAACTTCCTAACCATTTGTAGCAGATTAGTTGCACCGAAACAAGGCTCATATCTGAGTGGATCACTATTTGGCTACAACTTCTCATTTGTAGTCTATGATCGGTAGTAGTCAGAATGGCGTAGAGGTAACGACTCGGACTATCATCCAGAAGGTGACTGGTTCGAGTCCCACCCGAATGCCAAAATTTTCTAGTGGTACAATTATTTATCTTCTGACTACCATGCTTCGGAGATCATGTAAAGCCGGCGGTCCCGGCAGTCTTCCCTGACTGTCGATAGGTTAAACAGGAGGCTGTTGATGCAACCTGAAAACTCCTGTACCACGGGTAGTACCACCCCGACACGAATAAAAAAAAAAAAATCGGTAGGGACACACCTAGTCTTCATTTCTGGCTCTACAGCCCTTGATTGACTTTGGCCTGCTCAACAACACTTCTCCAGTCAACTCGGTATTGTACGGACTCCCAACTCTCAGAGGTCAGTTTCGAATTCGTCCTTCAAGCGGTTTCGTGGAGTAGCAACATAAACAATCCGGTTGCCTATAACTTACGTTTCCATGCCAACTATATTTATGCTATTTTTGCAGTGAGTGGTAATGTTACACTAAGAACCTACCCTAATTGTTATTTGATAGATGTCAGTGGATGCCACTTCGAAAGTAATACAACGTCTAGTGCTATATGATAAACGTCATATTTTCCTGAAACATCTTCATTTATTGACTAGTACGTGAGTAAGGGGGCTAACCGAAGCGAAGGTTAGACAGCAAAAGGGTTTTAGAGGGTAACCAGCAGTCAATGTTGAGGAGAAATTTACCGGCAACAATACATGAATTATTAATTAACTCGAAACATTAACCTGCTTTATGTACGGACTGCCCTGCTTTGTTCTATTGTACCTCATACACCTTCGCTGGGCTTATTTCACTTCGTTATTTTATACACATTGTCTGCCCTGAAACATTTTTCATGTCTCATAACTGCGCCATGAAATACATACAAAGGTTGGCCCTATCGCCTCTAATTAAGCTCTTCAAAACTAAAATTTATTTGCTATACTGTCTGACCAGTAATTTCTGCTGTAATATACTGCATATGTACTATACTGGGCCTAGTGTGATAATATATGCTTGTTTTTGAATAAACTCGCTGCTTCATGTTGGTCAGACAATAAACAAATAAATATGTATTTCTTTTAAATTGATGCGTCGCATAAAAGCCAAAGCGTATAACTGCATTTTTTTTTAAATTTTGAGACAACTGCACCATGGTCTGCCTAAAGCACTTATCTATTTTAGAGGCTAATCAGTATAACTGTACCATTCTCAGTTCCTGAATAAAATGCATTTGAAAATCAGTTCATCAATGAAAAGGGATAAAGTTTCTTAACTTCAACTGCGTTTATCTCAAAATCATTTTGACTTCAGTTTTACAGAACTATACTTGTACACTTTGGCTCAATTATACAATCAAGTATCTAATCAACAAGTACAGCGAGTACAGTAGTCAACAAGACAGTACGCATTATTTCCCGTAGGATTGAAGTAAAGCCTGCTAAAGCCCATATTTTCAACCAGTTCGAAGGCCACAAGACAAAATAGAAAAGACATTAGCAAAATTTATGGGAAATGTGTTGTTTTTATTTCAAAAAAGTTTAATCGCAAAGAATTTAATGAATGTATCCGATCAAGGCTAGGATTTACTTTGGGGGGGGGGGGATCAGAAATTTCATTGGGTATTATGCACAGTAGTTCTTATTTTTCCTCCCCAAATTCGATTCTATCTAGTGTCAAGCCATTTCATTCCGGGGGGGGGGAGGGTTGAACCCCCATGAACCCCCTGGTTACGGCCTTGGATTATCCGATTGATCTATTCAGTCGCCTCTGCACCTTAGTACCAGTACCATCTCCGATCGCATGGTGTGTAGAAACTCGCACAAGTACAAGCACGGTGCCATCGAAGTCGATTATGATAATACAATACTAAAATTGAAAATCAAATGTTTCTCGAAACTATAGCATCGTTCTCTCCCCCACCCCCCTCATTTTGAATTGGATGATTTTGCTTTTTTACATCATAGTCAACAAATATATAGCATCCTGGGTTAGCATGAAAACAAGCCTTTATAGTCACCTTTTGTCTATCTTCAATAAAGTAGTTTTTTCATTTCATTTCATCCTCATTCCACTGTCTTACATCTTTAAAGTTTAGCATTGGCATAAATTTAAGGCCATAAATGCGCCAATGTGACACAGTAACCCTGGCCGACAGTTTAATTCAGAACTGCTGACAAAGCAAAGGTATTATGGCATTTGAAAGCTATGTGACACACACGACTCGCGAGTAATTACGGTTGTTTTGTTTGTGTTGGCCCTCCCTCCGCTCTCCTGGTTCTTACTTCCCGCAATTCTCCGACCCCTTCTTCCATCGCCTTATCTCTCGAGATTCCATGGTATGTCATGCAGGCTGATAAATCATTAAAGCGGCTAGACGAAGTTTAAACGTATTAACAAGTTAATGGTACCTCCTATAGAATCGTTTAGATGTTCTGCTGTCAAATGTCCTCAATTGCATAATAATGATTTACTCTGGCTGGGTCATATACACAGTATGCAAACGGAGAGGACGCCGAAGCTTATTTCGAAGACATTTTCAACCACCCTAGGCGTCCCGGTAGGCGAAGACTAAGATGGAGAGACTAAGTGCTCGAAGATGTGCACGCCACCGACACTGGAAGCTAGCGGCGGAAGATCGTCCGAGGTGGCGTGGTGTAGTGGCAGCGGCCAAAAGTCTCTCCGGGCTGGACGTGCCAACCCAAGTCAAGTAAGTCAAGTCTGGACAGCTAGGTCATAAGGTAATACATGTGTGTGCCAGTGTATCTGTAGCTGATCAATAATTGTAGGTCATTAGAAGCCAATCAGAGGGCTAGTCTTTTAGACTACTGATGGGTAGGCTCCCTGAAGTGATAAAAAGACTAGTAACGGCGACTAAGAGGGCAATTCAGAGGCAATTCCCAGACGACTTTAGACTATTGAGATATGAAATTTTGAAATATTTTGATACGACCGCACATACTTTCTTTGACTGTCGGCGGTGGGAAAACGATAGGAAGGCATGTGAACTCTAAATATGTGAACATAGTGCGGAAAATGATTCAGTCAGAGGCGGTTTGGTGTGCTCTGAAGGAGTTAGCATGGCTCATCTTGAGCCGCAAGATGAAACAGAAACCAGAAATTAGACCACAGTAGCAAAGAACCGGTCTCGTTTACTCGAACATGCTTTCCAATTTATCAAGTAGTAGCTAGAGAAAATGAGTAATTTCATGGTAAATAATTTTCCGATATCTCGGGGGGGGGGGGGGGGGGTGGCCCACCTGACGTCACTGGAGGTGAGGTAAATTCTAGATAGGTCAGACCAACAAATTACCACATAGCAATAATGGCAGGGCACGCAATGAATTTGACCGTGAATTTTCAATCATTTTTTCAAAAACATTTTTTTTGCACAAAACCAAATAGTTTTTTGGGAAAGCAATCTGTGCTATTTCGTTACTCAATTTAACACCTAAAACATGCCTGAAGGTAGAAATCATCGATGGAAAGGTTTCACAGAAAAATTATTTTTTAGTCATTTTTCATTAAAGTTTAGTTATTTTTATTTTTTACCCCCAGAAGCAAACTATCAAGGGGCAAGCGACCCCCCGCATTGTGTCAACATTAATAACGGCTACAATATTTGTGAATTTAAAAGAAATCGTTGGAGCCGTTTTCGAGAAATACTTTTTTTAGATGTTTTTTATGAGTTTTTCGTAAATAAACCCCCCCCCCCCCCAAATTGAGTTAGCCCAAAATAAAAATAAAAAGTTTCGAGGTATGATGTTTGTGAACCTACATGTCGAATTTCATCAAAGTCGACCGAGTAGTTTGCCAGGAAATCAACGAACAGACAGACAGAGCAGAGCGACAGACATTTCGTAAAAACCACTTTTTTGGGTTCCTGGGACCTCAAAACGTGTAAATCCGTTGAAATCTCGGAATCGAAAATTTCGACCATCACAAAGCTTTCCTTATACTACGTATAAATTGGAAAGCAACTAAGACACGACTATCCTAGCTGAAGTAATGCTCAAAAACGGTCCCAAGATAGTTCGGCCCTCAGGCAAATATGTCCAATTGCCCAAATGGCCAGTGATCGGATATGCTAATTGATATTTTTAACCGAAATTAGAGGATATAGAAAAACTGGACTTGGCGGGATTCGAACCCACGATCTACGCATAACCGAGGCGTCGTCTTAACCGCTCTTTCTATATCCCTTAATTTCGGTTATAACGTGGAGATCACCTCTTCAACCAAAGTTAATTTATTGTCAGTGTTATATACTTCATATAATACTGAAATATAATGTGTAAAGATATTTTTAAAATTGAAATACAGTAATGCGTTTGTAATGTAAGATTTAGATACATTGCTTCCAAAGAGTTTGGAATCGCATGCGTAATATTGTACTGTACCGTAATTAAATTACTTTACAGTTTCTTGCGTTATGAATATTCCTTTCAAATTAATATAATTATACAAATTGAGATGCATCATTTTAAGGGTTTCATGATCAAATGAATTCAATTTGTTGGTGAATTCAAAATTAAAGCGCTGAAGTTTGTATTGTTTTGCTCAAAGTTTCTACAGTGTTTTTATGTTTATTGTATGTTAAAGTAGTCGCAGCCGTTTTATGGTGGCTACACTCTATTAAGCAGTCTAAATATATCTTAAAACTGCTGCAACTACTGTGCTATCTTTTACACTCCAAAAGCCAAACCCTAATTCCTAAATATATATATTTATTTTTTAAATCCTTTTCATTTGATTCTACTTGTTAGTCACCTCACGTCCTTTTTATTGCATAAAATTTAACATCCATACCTGAATGTGATTGGAGCCCTAAGGAACTGATCCGTGGTCACTACCCAACTCAACTAAGAGTAAGTTCATAATTTTTTCTTCATTTCCTTAGCACATTTTGAGTTTAATAGTAAAAATTGCCTCCATAAAGGTTACCTATTTCTTCGCGTCCCAGGCTCGCTGCATTTTCGAGCATTAGCTAGCCTCCTAAGTCGTGTAAAGCAGGTGGTCCATGGACCACGGCTACCTTTAGTTGAGTGTACAACACATTGCAAGATTCATTCAATACCATCATTTCACAATTATTTATCTACTTATTTCGGATACATAAAAGGTAAATATTTTAACTATATCAAAAAACAGCGAAGAGATTCTCTCAGTCGTCGAAAACAATAGGGGTATTCACTATCTTAAACTAAAACGTTAATTTTTACACAAATGCAAAATTGTAAGTAAAGTGCGTACATAAGTGCAATGGGATTTCTAATATTTATAATATAACATTAATACTTAGACATTTAAGTATATATATAAATAATTTATTACCTTCCTTCATACAATATACAATAGAACCGGTCCGAGTTTACTCGAACATGCTTTCCAATTTATCAACATTAGTAGATAGAGAAAATGAGTAATTTCATGGTAAATAATTTTTCTATGGTTAGATTTCCGATATCTCGGGGGGGGGGGGGGGGGGTTGTCCACCTGACGTCACTGGAGGTGAGCTCAATTCTAGATAGGTAAGACCAATACATTACCACACAGTAAAAATGGCAGGGCACGCAATGCATTTGACCGAGAATTTTCTATCATTTTTTCAACAAATAATTTTTTGCACAAAACCAAATAGTTTTTTGGGAAAGCAACCTGTCCGGTTTCGTTACTCAATTTAACACCTAAAACATGCCTGAAGGTAGAAATCATCGATAGAAAGGTTTCGCAGAAAAATTATTTTTTAGTCATTTTTCATTAAAATTTAGTTATTTTGTTAATATAAATAACGACTACAACATACTGTATGTGAATTTAAAAGAAATCGTTGGAGCCGTTTTCGAGAAATAATTTTTTTAGACGTTTTTTATGAGTTTTTTTGAGAATAAAACCCCCCCAAATTGAGTTGGCCCAAAATAAAGAAATTGTCTCGAGGTATGATTTTTGTGAACCTACATGCTAAATTTCATCATAATCGACCGAGTAGTTTGCCCGGAAATCGATGAACGGACAGACAGACAGAGCTACAGACAGACATTTCGTAAAAATCACTTTTTTGGATTCCTGGGACCTCAAAACGTGTAAATCCGTTGAGATCTCGGAATCGAAAATTTCGACCATCACAAAGCTTTCCTTATACTACGTATAAATCGGAAAGCAAAAACAATTGTGACGCTTATCTTGTTACTATTTGTTGCGTTTTCTCCCCGGCTTAGGGTTCTTTAGGAGAGGCTGTAGGATCGAGGAATGAATGTTGTGAAACAATTACAACAAGATTTAATTAACAGAAATTATATTCTTGATAGAATTATGAAACCCTAAGATATAGAAAAATAGAGCACCTGTAGTAGCGTGGCCAATAAGCGTCTCCAATAAATAAAAAGTAAGCGATCACCTTATGGCTCAATCCTAAATTGTCACATTGTCTGGGCTGAGGAGGGAGCGGAGTCCGAACACCCCCTTCCGGGTGGGGTTTAGCCCATCATCGTCGAAATCAAATCCATGCCACCACAACTCCTGCCAACCATCATCCTTATGACTTCTTCCTTCTTTAAAATCTCATTTCTTTTTTTCTTTTTTTAAAATCCAAATCGGGTTATAAGAAATTCTCGGCCATCCTTTTTCGTAACATTTTTTAACAAGCCACCGCAAATTCAACCGGCCGCCAACCTCTCGTCAAAAACTTTTTTAAAGTAATAATAATAATAATAAAAGTATTTTTATTAATAAATAGAAATAAATAATAATAGATACTTTATGATTTTGTGATTTTAAAAAATCTGGCGATAATTAAATTGTGAATAATAATAAAAGATAGAAAAAATTAATTTATTTTAAACCGAATGTGATATTTGTAGGTTGGTTAATTGAACAAAACAAATATGGCGGATTTACAAATAAATAAATAAATTGAAAAAATTTAATAAATAATAATAAGAAGATATGTAATCGTAATATTAAGATTTAGTATATCCAGTAAACTGGATACACATATAAAAAGGTAGGGTTGCACGCTACAACAAGGGTCTTCTCCCCCCCCCTTTTTTTTCAAACCTACACTCGTTAGGAAAGCAAACGAGGGAAAAGCCCCCATCGCCCCCAAGAAGTCAACACCACACGAACCAAAGATCCCCAGAAAAACAGAGAAGAAAAGAACGGAACAACGGGAAGGGATCTACACTAGCCTGAGCCAGTACGAGACCTTTGAGCGGTTAAAACCTAAAGAACATCTTAACCGATCCACTGACGGGTAACCTCGCTACAGAAGAGGGAAAAACCAATCATACACCATTCGTATCCCATTCATACAACATCCATCCACGGATTGGGCGCCATCTGTAGGAGCAGAGAGAAAGAAGAACAGCTGAGGAGATATGGTATGGGACTTCGCGGTCCCAAAAAGACCGGACTATCCCATCGTGACAGAGTACAGAAGGGAGTTCCAGAACGTAAAACGTCGATACTAAGCATCTCGCGATAGCATTAGGATCGCCCTCAAAAGGTCATAGCGGACCACCCTCCGTAAAAAAATTACACATTGGGGAGTTCACACACACTCATAAATCAAACACTCGAAAACAAACTCCCACCCAACTATTGATCAATCCACTAACTATACCAAAAACCAAACTCAGAACAGAAGGTATCCAAACATGGTCTTTTCAACCTCATTCTCCAATGCAAATCGACATGGAAGGATAGAAAGCTCACCCCCCATTAACGATTCACGAATCATTTTCCAAAATTTAATACGTCCAGGAGTACTCAAAATTCAAACAACCAGGACATTCCTATTCAACGTCGTACTGAACTCACTAACTATTAATCACCTCCGGGACGACAACTAAAACAAGCAAAAAAATATGTAGGGTACACCCCCTCTTTCTTTCATATACTATTTTAAGTACACAACAATACACAGTCGAACCCACGATATTATAGTCTAGGTCAACACAGATTTCAAGTGAGACACATGCCAACGTCCAGCCAAAGTACCATTCATGCGTTGCAGTTCATACTGCGTTGGCGAAAGCACTGTTTTTATAATGAATGGTCCCTCCCATCGTGGATAAAATTTGGCTGTTTTCTTATCAATAGCACTAGATTGGTGAAAATCTTCCTTAAACACTAGTTCTCCCGGTTGATAGGTCACATCTTTCCTTCGCAAATTATAACGTGCCGCCTGTCGTTGTTTAGCCCTCCTTACGGTGGATCGTACCCGTTGATAGAGAGCGTCAAGATTAGTGGTCAAAGTGCCATTATAGGTGACAGGATCAAATGGCATTAAATCAGAATTATCAGTAGTTGCAGCCAACTCATAAAAGGAGCGCAGTTCTCTGCCATAGACTAGCTTGGATGGAGAAAAACCCGTTGCTTCACTTACCGACGTTCTAAGAGCAAACAGAACAAATGGTAAATGTAAATGCCAAAGCTGGTGATTATCCTTAGCGTAAATAGCCAGCGCGGTCTTGATTGTCTGATTATATCTTTCAGTTGGGTTACTTTGTGGATAATAACGCGGACAGAAATGTATTTTGATATGGTGGTCTTCACAGAATTGTTTAAATCGCCTACTAGTAAATTGTGATCCATTATCCACCAGTATGATCTCCGGTACTCCATGATGCATGATAACATGATTGAACAGGGCGTCTTTGACAGTCTTCGAAGTCGCAGATTTCAATGGGACTCCTATACTCCACTTTGTGCACGAGTCAATGAAGACACAGATATAACGATGGCCACCGCGACTGCGGGGTAATGGTCCCACTAAGTCGCAAGTCAGAAGTCGAAATGGTTTGAGTGATGGCGGGTGCACCTGCATGTGCCCATGAGGCGTGGTATTGCGTGGTTTATGGCGTTGACAATCCAGACATCGGCGAACGGCGAGGCGCACATCTCGGGCCATTCTTGGCCAGTAATGGTTCTCAGCGATGCGACGGAGAGTGCGATTGATTCCGAGATGGCCAGACGGTAATGACGAGTGATGCTGCTTAATCAACTCCTCTCGAAACTCGGATGGTACAAGTAACTTAAGATCATCGGTTTTGGTAAGTCGATCTCGAACGGATTTGAAAATGGATGTGGGAGTAAGATGAAACTGCGGGAAATGAGTAGGATTCTGTTCTATCTTCTTACGTAAGGCGAGGTACCATGGATCCGTAATGGTACTAAAGTCGGGTAAAGGCGCAGTAATTCCCGTCAAGGCGGAAATGACGGTGGAAGGCTGCATTCGTGACAAGCAGTCAGGAACAACATGAGTGGAACCCTTCTTATGGAGGATCTCCATGTCGAACTGGTTTAGAGTAACTAACCAACGGGCCAGACGTCCGCTCGGGTTAGGAATGTTTCGGATCCATTTCAAAGCCAGGTGATCCGTCACACAGGTGAATCGCGTTCCCCAGATGTAGAAAGACCAGGTAGTGACCGCATGTAGTACCGCCAACAACTCCTTTTCTGTCGTACTGTAATTACGCTGGCTACTGGATAACGTTTTCGATGTGTATGCGACGGCGTAGGGCACTCCGTCTTCTTCTTGGATCAGCACAGCTCCAACTGCAATGTCCGAAGAATCACAGTGAATCTGAAATGGTTTAGAGAAGTCAGGACAGCGCAAGACAGGATAAGACGTAAGGCAATCCTTCAACTTCTGAAAGGCAGATTCCCGTTGCTCAGTCCATTCAAAACGGGTATCTTTATAAAGCAGCTGGTTCAACGGGGCGGCAGTCTCGGAAAAACTCGGAATGAAACGCCTAAACCATCCCACCATTCCTAGGTAGGCGCGGACGGCCTTTACAGACGTTGGTCTTGGATAATTTCTGATCGCGACGACCTTGTCTTCGGAGACTTGTAGTATGCCTCCTCCCACACGATATCCGAGGTAGATGAGCTCAGATCGGACGAACGTGGACTTTGTCCAATTTACCTTTAAGTTGGCTTGACGGAGGAGTCGGAAAACTATTTCTAAATGTTTCTTATGTAGTTCCGCGGTACGGGAAAATATTAAAACATCATCTAGGTATACGATTGTAAACTCTTGAGCTTCGCGAAGTACTCGCTGCATCAGACTCTGGAATGTCGCGGGCATCGTACTAAGCCCAAAAGGTGCATAGGCATGTTCAAAAAGACCCATATTGGGTACTATAAAAGCTGTTAAAGGTCTGGTGTCATCCGCTACGCGGATTTGATGATAGCCCGACAGGAGGTCAAGCGAAGATACAAACTACGCATCTTTCAGACGGTCCAGAGACTCATGAATCCGGGGTAAAGGAAAAGCATTGGATTTACACAAGGCGTTTACACGTTTGTAGTCGACGCAGACTCTTATCTCGCCGTTGTTCTTGCGGACCGGAACTACAGGCGACGCCCATTCAGACTCTGACGGAACAATGACGCCGTCTGCTAGTAATTTCTTAATCTGCTGATGCACAATCTCCAGGACCGGTGGTGACATCGGGTAGTAGCGCTGTTTGACCGGCACCGTATTCAACTCCTTCAGGTACATTCGATGCTCTACGAGGTCACACTTGCCACTCGAAGTGAGGAACTGCTGTTTCCATTTGCGAAGTAAGTCATTGAAGTCGGCTCTGTCAACGGGTGTTAAGTCCTTGTGGCAGAATTCCTCCATTTCATTAATATTTGGGTCTTCAATGGTCACATCCTTGACGTCCACCTCATCCACACAGTGTAGAGAAAAAGCGTCAGCACGAATGATAGTAGGGGCTGCACCATCTTGAAGAGTTACTCGATGTTGTCCGAAGTCAATGACGGTTCGGAGGGCTTGCAGTGTGTTCATCCCCACAATTAGAGGATGAGAGAGACGCTTCACAAGGTAACAATCTCCTGCCCAATTTGCTGGTCCCGCGTCCGTTTCTACAATGAGGTTGATCTTGACACACCCGACTACTTCGGCTTCTTCCCCATTGGCAACAGTCGCGCTTGCCGACACCGCGCGGATGTGATGTCCCCTTTTTTGTAATTCATGCCAATACTCACTTAAGATGACAGAGTGAGTCGATCCGGGGTCAATAAGTCCAATAACTGGAATCCCACCCATGTCTACTTTAATGTAGTACCGTTTCTGGGGGTCCGGCGCGTTCGCACAAGAAGACAAATCAATCTGCACCGATGGCTGATTGTTCACTGTTGTTGGTGAGGTTGTTCGGTTGCGGGGGTCGTGGTCACCTGCCTCGCCACGCCCCCTTGGCTGTTTAACTTCGGTGGCCGGCATGTACAAAGGCTGGATAGGACTCCCGTCTTGCCACAGTGATAACAAAATGGACGAGAAGTGGTTTGGCAGTCTCGTTCCCGATGTCCAAACAGGCGGCAACCCCTACACTTGTAAGTGGTCATATTGGCAGGAGAAACCAGCGCCAGGAGTTGTGGTCTTGAAGCTCCAAAGTCACCGTAGATAGGGTTGCATAGCATAGCGTTGGTCGGTGGAACGTAGGACGCTTGTTGTTCCAGTTGGTGCTCCGCCGCGACGCAAGTTATTTCAAAGGATTTTATTGAGGTATATACCGTAAGTTGGGAACCTACAAGACTAGCCAGTCGAGGGGGTAGGTGAGCCATGAGTAACGGTACAAGTTCGACTTCTTTGAGTGGAGTTGCGAGGTCGTCGTTCAGTGCCTTCATGGCCGCGATGTAGTGGGCCACCTTTTCGTGTTCTCCCATCGTTCTAGTATATAGTAAGACCTTCAACTTGAGTTGATGGTCTGCCGGCAGGTAAACGTTCTTCAGCGCCATTTCCAGTTCGGTCCATAGTGCATACTTATTTCCGGCGTACCACCGAGCGGCTGGCCCGTCAAATAGCGTAGGTATGGCGCGGTGTTTTTCGTCTTCTGTTAGTGGGTGAAGGGCAAGGCAATCTTTCAATTTGTTAAAAAAAAGTGGTAGACTCCCGTCGGCACCGGTGAACGTGATGTTGCGTCGTCGTGCCTCTTTTAAAAACATTTCTAGTTGTGGCCTAGAGCTTCTCCCTGGAAGAACCTGTCGCAGGAAATCGCGTTGCAACTCTAAATTGACCTTGAAGATTCGATTCAGTACTCTCTCCATCCGTATCTCCTCTCCTTGATCGTGGGAAAGCTCTTCCTCAGGCTCCAAGTCTGTTGGTCGAGTCTCGGGTAATGGTGAACTTACCAATTGCAAATTTGCAAATTTATCAATGTCGCCTAGGCAAGCTGGATGATCATTCACGTAGCTTTTCATATATTGTCGTTGCTCTTCCAGATCAGCCGCCGGTAACTCACATCCGACTTCCGTGGCTAATGACTCGAGCTTCTCCCCATCACAGTTGGTTAGATACTGTGTTAATGTTAATGGTACCACTAAGTAAGGAGGCCGTACAATGGTAACGTCTGCCATATCCTCAAACTGGTTTGCCGACTCCGGTGTCGCTAAGAAGTGGCTTTTTAATTCCTTTTTCAGGGTCTCCTTCGTGCCTTCTATCGGTAATCCTAACTGTTCAGCGATCTCTTCTAGCCGGGCCTTACTGGTGGCACTCAAAAACTGTATTAGGGTTCGCGGCATTATCTTTCGCACTTTTCACTATATATATTTATATAAATATATATATATTTTTTTCCACAACAATGTCTATCGTAATATTAAATAGTCTTACGTGAAGTAATTCACACGATAATTGTTATTAATACACTTATTATTTATAATTATCATAAAAAGGGAAGTAGGTGTTCCTAAACACCCCCTCCTCAAACCCAAGACGAATGCGACTAAAGAAAACTAACTGGTATATATTATACCACTTTTGGTAACCTATCTAGGCCTACGTGCTTATTATTAATATAATGAATTAATACTTCCTTATCATTCATTCCATACATACAATACTACGACCAAGAGTGTGTGAACTACCCCAATGCTGATAACTGAGCCAATTTGCACAAAACAAGTCAAATATATTCCGTGTCAAACAGAAAGGACAAACTCCTATCAATGGTTTACCATAATTAAAGTAAAATGACGATAATTTTTATATAGGCCCAATATTAAATAAATAGTTATAGATTGAGTTACATAAAACCGATGTTGACTCCTCTGGATCCGTCCGTCCTCAACCCTGACGAATTGACGAAACTGTAATTATAACCACAACAGCACAAAGATTATCCGTAACCTAAGCCCTGTTGACAATCAAAACATTTTATTATCACTATTTTTTCTTAGCGAACATCTTTCAAAAATATAAATGCCATGATTAAGAATTTTAAAAAGTATCATTTACTGTTTGTTATTATCTTTTCGAAAACTATCATTTCCAAAATTATTAATATCACTTGTCAACAACTAATTCAAAACTACTGTTGTTTATATCTTTTCAAAACTATTGTTCTAGCCTAGAAATATCACTTTTGTCAACAATCCATTTAAAAATAAGATTATCATGTTCGTAACAATTTCACAACAATCATTCCAACCATTCTACAACCTCAGGCCCCACGTTGGGCGCCACTTTGTTGCGTTTTCTCCCCGGCTTAGGGTTCTTTAGGAGAGGCTGTAGGATCGAGGAATGAATGTTGTGAAACAATTACAACAAGATTTAATTAACAGAAATTATATTCTTGATAGAATTATGAAACCCTAAGATATAGAAAAATAGAGCACCTGTAGTAGCGTGGCCAATAAGCGTCTCCAATAAATAAAAAGTAAGCGATCACCTTATGGCTCAATCCTAAATTGTCACATTGTCTGGGCTGAGGAGGGAGCGGAGTCCGAACACCCCCTTCCGGGTGGGGTTTAGCCCATCATCGTCGAAATCAAATCCATGCCACCACAACTCCTGCCAACCATCATCCTTATGACTTCTTCCTTCTTTAAAATCTCATTTCTTTTTTTCTTTTTTTAAAATCCAAATCGGGTTATAAGAAATTCTCGGCCATCCTTTTTCGTAACATTTTTTAACAAGCCACCGCAAATTCAACCGGCCGCCAACCTCTCGTCAAAAACTTTTTTAAAGTAATAATAATAATAATAAAAGTATTTTTATTAATAAATAGAAATAAATAATAATAGATACTTTATGATTTTGTGATTTTAAAAAATCTGGCGATAATTAAATTGTGAATAATAATAAAAGATAGAAAAAATTAATTTATTTTAAACCGAATGTGATATTTGTAGGTTGGTTAATTGAACAAAACAAATATGGCGGATTTACAAATAAATAAATAAATTGAAAAAATTTAATAAATAATAATAAGAAGATATGTAATCGTAATATTAAGATTTAGTATATCCAGTAAACTGGATACACATATAAAAAGGTAGGGTTGCACGCTACATATTTTAAATGTTATTATTATTGGATCGGCTGCCGTAGTTAGCCTATGTGAGCCGATTCAATAATAAAAATGATAACAAGATAAGCGTCACTTAAATGATAAGTATTAGTCGTCGGATCGGGTCTTAAACATAGTACAAGGTATAGTGACTACACTAAATAAGTAGTACACTAAACGTTTCAAAGCAATTCAGCTTTCAGCAGCATTTGAGAAAGACAGACCTATTATCCTCTTGAAAAGCGAAAAAAAGGTTAAAGACGAAAACCATGCGGACATGACCTCTTTTCCACATCCGTTTCCAAGCAACCCCTAAAGTGTCTAATAGCACGTTCCTTAGTTTTGGTGGTTTTTGTTTTTTTCTATAAATGGCAAAACAACCTGCGTGGAGTTTTCCATTTTTTCTCACATTGAAACGCTCATGACGAAGACGAATGGGCCGATACTGCGTCGGTCGGATGTCCTTTTTATTGATGTTTCCTCGAGAGTTTTGCGTTTAATTCCACCACAGAGTTTTTCTTCATTATTTCCTTTGGCACGGACCTCTGTTTCCGCTGTGATTCGGCGGGTCATTAGGGCTCAGTTCAGCTATAATTTTGACTCTGTTTGTATTTCTTTTGGAGCGGCTTGTTGTTTATATCTTTTAGTCTTCTTTCCGTTCTCAGTCTTCGCATTATTGACAAGCTGAGTGCTTTTGTCGTTAACTTTTCTTCTCCAAATGGGGGTTTCTGTATAAATTTTTAAATGGATATATACTGTAATTATAAGATAATTTGACATTGTTGCGTGATTCCAATGGGTATTTTTCGGATAGGAACTTCTTTTTAAAAATACTATTCGCATACAAACAATTCAATGAATATATCCGAATAACCTCTTCAGCCGCCTCTATAGGTAATACCTGTGTTGAGTTACAACAGGTACTTCCGATCGCATGATGTGAAAAGGCTCGCACAAGTGCGAACAAGCTACCACTATGCCGGAGGGCATGTAAAGCAGGCGGTCCCGAGTCTTCCTAGTTGAGTGTAAGAGAGGGCTTTACAGCCCTAACTCCTCAAGGTTGGCTTAGTAATAGAACAAAAAAAGTCAATATTTATTTATTCATTTTATTTAAGGCCTTAATATTAGTAGTAGTACTGGTGACATTGACACATTGTCACATTTACAATACAGTATGTGTAAATTAAAAACAAACAAAACTAAAGCCTTTTTTTGCCATTTTTGGGGAATAGAACCCTCCAAAATTGAGTTAGCCCAAAATATACTAAAACTGTCGAGAAATTTAATTGAGTATTTTGCTCCCAACAGACAGAGCCATAAAGCAACAGGCAGTTAAAAAAAAACACTGCTTTGGAGTCCTGGAAACCTTAAATGTGTGAATCGTTGAAACCTCGACGTTTAAATATTCATTCAAACATCACAAAGCATTCGTTATAATAAATAAATAATAAATAAATAATAAATATAAATGGCTTTTTGTTCTATTACGAAGCCAACCTAACGGAGTTATACTCAACTAGTAAGACCCGGGACCGTCTTCTTTACATGCCCACCGAAGCATGGCCAGAAAATGTAGCAAGTGTGGGACTCGAACCAACAACCTTTTGGGTGAAAGTCGGTGTCTGTACCACTAATCTAAATGTCCTTATACTTTCTTATAAATTTCTTCAACTTTATCCTTCTTTAGAAAAATAAAGAAATTGTAAATTATAAATAAGCCTATACCCTCATTGGCGGGTTTAGGCCCGGGCGCACCCCAAAATTTCGACGATGCACCAGACGTAAAAGAAAGATGCACCAAGAATTATCAGGTAAATTTAAACCTGCCCCCTCCAACAGATAAAATCCAACTCTGCCTATGCTTACTCTTAGGAGGCAACTTAGAAATGAACTGATAAGGAATTAAGGATCACTATATAAGAAATAGCAAGAAAGCATGCGACATTGATATACTGTATATACATACAGACATATACCCTAAAGCACTCAGTCACCAACATTAAATATTTTTCCTATTGTTAATTTACTTGCAGTTATAAATTCTTATAGATAAATATACCATGTGAAAACTAATAATAATTATGTAAGCTACCAATCGAAATGTAGGTATATATTGTACGAGGGAAAATCAAGACACTCAATATATTGTGCACAGGGGTAAATTGTGAAGTTGTAGTTTCCTTCGTGCAGTCAGCTATTAGCAAAGGGGGCAATAAATTAAGAGGAGTAAAAAGGGCGGGAAAATCCCTTCCGTGGGAGGAGGAAGCACCGCCATTACAAACATAGACCTGCTTCCGGACATGCATCCTCTAAAACCATCTCACTACTAACGCATTTTACAGCTTAAAATATTTACTACAACCAAATGGTACCTTGTAATCGATGTTGTTCTTATTCCTACTTACTCATGGTTCGATTGCAATATTGCTATGGTTTTGATAACCAAATAATATATTATTATTATTATTATTATTATATTTTCCCGATTGGAACTGGAGAGCCGCAACTTTACAATGAAAGACCCGGATGTTGCCGAACCCTGTATATTATCTACAAAGAATGACATATCATGTATATAGTGTAGTCCAGTGGTTTCGAAACTTTTAAGAGTATGTATATATAAGAATATAGCAGACTATCACAGTTGCCATTCGTCAAGGTTTGGGGTACGGTACTCGGTTACGGAAGTAAGGGACATTAGGTGCCCATTCCATTGACCGGCTAGGGCTATTTCCAACAACGGTGACGTGGTAGCAGACATTCAAGACTTAGGTGGCGTTTCCACTGACCTCGCATTGCAGAATTGACGGAAATGTTTATTTTCCTCTATGCCATAGTTAAAATTGATCAATGATCATACAGTAAAATCACAAACAAACTAACTAAAATTAAAAAATGGCTTCATGGGATATGTAAATTACAAACATTTTAATAGATTTCTATTTAAAAAAAACAAACATTTCCGTCAATGTCATTTGCAATCTGCAATGCGAGGTCGGTGGAAACGCCACCTAAGTCTTGAATGTCTGCTACCACGTCATCGTTGTTGGAAATAGCCCTAGCCGGTCAATGGAATGGGCGCCTTATGGCGATGGCTCCTGAATTAGGAAAAAAGTTTTCCCTACTTTTAGATAAAAATAATTTTTTTTAATGCAGATCTTTCAGTACTTTCAATTTAAATTTTAAACAATATATATATAATAAATGTAAATAATAAATATAATTATACATGAAACAACAAAGAAAACTATAAAGAAAACATATAATAAAACTATTAAATTTGAATTTCCCGCCAAAATGCACTTATGAGGGGGCGTGGTCGTGGCTTCAGTCCTCCAGCACAGCCGAAATACGACATGGTGGCTCCATAGTTTTATTAGCTCCATGCTTACAAGGGAGTTGGACGATGTAGTCACGATTTAGGAGGAACTAAGTTTGTGCTGTACCTTGGCTTGCTATTGGCTTAGCCAAGTGGCCGTATAAAAAAAAAAAAAGAATATAGCAATTTTCCCTAACATACAGGATGTAAACGAAAATGAAATAAATGATAATGAAACCTTTCGTAAGTAGTATTGCAGTTCAATATGAAAAACATTCCTAGAAATGTGTATGCTCATTATAATATTCATATGAGAAAGTTTGAGCTGTAAGAAACGGCTGAAGACTCAGGCTGAACCAGCGACCACAAGGACAAAGTCGAAGGATGAGCGGTCCCGGCGGAAATTAAAGCGTAATTTCGTGAAGCGTGGCTAAATCAAGTTTTTGAATCTACCGGCATAAATCCTTACGAATTATTATTCAACCCTCAACTTCCAGCACTATAAAACCAGCGGAGCTTCACATTTTTTAATTAGGCATTTATGTTCTCTGGTTAACTGTAAGTTTTCTAAATATTCCAGATTTATCCAGTCTCGGATAAAAAATAAAAAATGATGTTGGGTCAAAACTACTATATATCCTTGTAAGAATGACACCCTCTCAATGATGCAAGGGATGATGTGCACCTAGGCAATTAAGTGCAATGTGTGTAATGTGGTAATTAAATGAATAAATAAACCTGAGTAAGCGAAAGCAAAACTCTGGTTGCATTCATATGCACAAGAAGAGCTAGAGGTTAGAAGTTATTTTTTATGGCCCGAGGCCTACTTATAGTGGCCCATAGGTCGCTCGTCAAATGCCAGCGACCCCCCCCCCCCCCCCATGGATTTCGGACATTATTTGTATTGTTTCCGTATGAATTTTTGGCCATTGGCAAACTGGTACATACGTTCTCGATGTCAACCTACACCGCCTCTAAGCGATAATGGACAAGCTGATACAAGCTTACCATTGACGCACAGGTGAATCGCACCACGACTTAACCAAGTACAGATACGAGTTGAACGAACAAGAAGAGCTAACTGGATCGGACATTTCCTATGGCACGAGAACTTCGTAAGCTGCATCATATAGAAGGAACCATAGAAGGCACCCGAGAAAAGAATATCTGCAGCTGGTGACGGAGGATGTAGGGACCAATACATACGTGGAGCTGAAGAGGGCGTGCCAGGATTGAGGTGAGTGGAGGCATCGATGTCACATGTTGCTGCTAACCAGCCAGCTGGCAGCTGGCTGTAACTTGAAGAGAGAGAAATAAAGGTTATTACACCAGAATTCGGGTAATACAGATAGAATTTTAACAACTTTGAAAAAGTCAATCGCTATTGAGTTAAAATTTTTAATTGAATTACTTATCGAGTGATGCTAATACAGGAAGGAAACTTTTAAAAATTAAAAGAATGAGCTAAATAATTGCGGGAAATGATAATTTGATGACCCTCTTTCCTTTTAGAAACTCTGCGGAGACGATCGTTAGTACTTTAATGAAGAGAAAGTGAACGCCTAGCTGTCCCTTGCCACGTCCATTACACTGCCCGATTACGACTCCCTCAGCTCAGACTGATTTTCAGATGAAGTTAGTCCAGGATTTTAACCCCCCCCCCCCCGTCCCCCCACCGGATTTCGCCCCTCAACGGAACCTACCCCCTCCCCCAGGGGCTGCTGGGAACCGAGTCATACCTTTCTGAATATTTCCATTATGCTCCGAGTCCCTCTGCAATTATAAACTCCTCTGTTTGCCCTCCCTCCTTTCTTTGTGCTTTTGTCGGATTTTGGCTCTGTACATTCGTAAAGACACATTTGGTAAGCAGTAAACCACAGCGAGAGCTCCAGTATTTGCTCCGATATTTGCGGTTTTGGGGGATTTCTGAAAATGTTACGATGGAAGTTACCTTTTAGAGAAGTGAATTTGCAAGAGTTCCAACTCGAATCGATCCGTAAAAGAACAATTACTTACTATTGTATAGTCTGGAACAATTCCAGAAATGTTTCTGATCTCACAGCTATTTTTGGCCCTAATACTGAGAAAAAAAATTACAGGAAATCCAAGTAAGGTAGTTAGTGACGTGGAAGACGTGCAGAAGAGAAGACTTACCAGTGCAGGGCTTACTTTAAAAGTGTAGCTTTCATGAATATTACACCATAGAATATTAGAATATACCTAGGTATACCAGAGAGTGTTAGACTGTTTAAAAGGCTTCACAAGTAAAGGCAACTACGATGGTGGCAAATTCATTTCGTGCCATGCCACCATCCGACTGATTCCATAGACTGCAGCTTTGTTGTAGCTTTGTTTACTGCTGGAGTTAATGCTATTTCCGTGCCAAATCAAACACCTTGGAGTTAGGTATTTTTCTATTTCAAAGATAGAGCCTTTCATATTTTTTTTCGGAATTTAAGAGTTTTGCCAGTCGGTAGAGGATTTTTTTCCCGAACACAAGGATAACAACAAGCCAATTTTCGATTTTTAATGAGTTAAGTTTGCTACGTAGGGTATCGAATGGTAATAAAGATCTTAAGCTGACAGTTTTCATATTGGTACGGCGGGCTCCCCCAGTAGCGGGTAGGTATAAGCTCCTTCAAAGCTACCCCCACATCAGCACCTTCGATACGTTGAATGTAAGGGGTTGCTCGGGGGACCTGGGTTCATAGTATGTGTGCAAGTGCGATATGGGAAATATAATTAAGCTAAGTACAGGTGCGTGACTATTATCTCTGGTTCATCCCCCGGCGTAAGCACGCAATAGCTGAACAACCCTCAGCAACAGTCTGGAGTCAATGATCACAAGCTATCAGTGGCGGATCTTAGGGGGGTGGGGAGAGGCTAAGGAGCCATATATACGATATACTACCCGACCGCTCTAGCTTGGCACTCGAGTAGGGCTAGTTCTTGTAATGCAGAGGTTCTCAAAAAAATTTCGTCGCAGGGCCCGAAATGATATAAAATTGCATCGCGACCCACTGATCTACCTAGGTATTTTATTTAATATCGTTGGTTCCCGCCAATTTCTATTATATATCTTTGGTTCCCACCAATCTTTAAAAAATATATGACTTAAATTGAAAAAACTGTCATTCAATTCAATTTTATCTAGTGTACAATATAACTGGCAGACGAGATCCCGCCGCGACCCACTTGGAAATTTTTCGCGACCCACACTTTGAGAACCCCTGTTGTAATGCATTCTCAATTTAAAATGAATTATGCCATAATACACAATTCATTGGAAACGCAGTCATATTTAGACGGATCATGACCAAAAAAAGGGACTACTCTCAGAAAGTGGATTCATAATTTGTTTTTCTTAGAATATGACTCTATTATCATTGGCTTTACCTTTATTATTAGAAACAAGAGCACATTTTACTCAATTTCTCACTGAACATTTTCCCCGGGCTGCCAATGTGCCACGAAAAGCCTGGCACCTGAGGTTTCCAGTGTAAAATGACCTTTTAATATTTATTACTAAAAATATTTATTATTAAACTACTACGGGTACAGGCTGAAATACCCATTACGGTAACTTATACAGCAGGGTTAGTCCTTCTCCCCCCTCCCCCCAAAGGCAAGTTCGCCTTTGCAAATTTTAATAATATTGTTCTACAAAGAAATTCAAATCAAACAACAATTCTTTGTCACATCAGTCTGTTTGCATTCTAATCTTGCTCATTTAGTGGAATTCCTACATAAAAATAATCTTCTTATAAAGAATTTCACATTAAAGTTATGGTTTTTATATTTTCCCGCGCTTTCACCACAATGTGTAGGATCTGTGAAAGGCACATAAATAGCGTGACCCAGTTCAACGAAACGAAACAGCGCGGAGGAGTGATAGACCTAGCAATGGTTCAAATAATTACAACCACAAACTCAAACTACCAACCGCTAAATCAATTTTCCAGATATTTCCCATTTGTCGGTGATTGTACGTACAGCTCTGCTTCGGCCGATCATACAACTTTTTGTTCATAATTTTATTGCGGTACGTACGTAGTGCATCGTACATGCACTTAGGCCTAAGCCTAATACTAGAGATGCGAGTGGAGTAAGAGCCTGTGTTTCCCGTGCTCAGGCCCGTACCCAGGATTTAATTTGGGGGGGGGGGGGCAAGAACAATTTTTTTTATCAATGATAGGTACATCCGTAATGATTTTAGTAAGTATTTTTAGCTAAAACTCTTACATTATTTATAATTTTTCATCAAATTTAGGGGGCTATGGCCCCCTTGGCTCCCCCCTCCCCCCATAGGTAAGGGCCGGCCCGTGCTGCGTCAAAGCAAGTGCGCCTAAAAGGTAAAGAAAGGTCAGAGGCATCAGCGGGCCAACAATGGCTATTAATTATAATCTTAACCTAGAATTAAAAATGTAAACAAGATAATTTTATAATGGAAAGTGCTATTCAAAATTATTTTGTTTACATTTTTAACCCCAAGAATCAGGTAATAATAACTGTTATAGAAGGCCCACAAGTGTCGATTTGCTGTTTCTTCACTTCCGCGAAAATAAGCCTCCCTGTAGGTTATCAGTTACCTCTATAGTTAATGAATAGGCATACACAGCTTCCAAACAAAAAGGGCGCTGATTGCTTTGACAGGGTCAAGCTTTGTTGCCCGCATATTCGAATATATCTGTACATTCAAAATCACACAATTTTCACTTTTTAAATAAAAGGTACGAAACGCAAATGAGCTCTGATTTTTGCCCCATTATGGAATGTTGGAGTAAAAGGTATAAAAACAGGATTTGCCACCCCACATTCCGTGACGCGGAAATTGGGTGCGCTCTTGCACGCTTCTGTAATAAAAACATGCCAACCCCTTCACTCTCAGTGACACCAAATTACCAAAAACACTGCTACTAAGAGCAATGCTTGCAACTTCTCATAGCAAATTCCATGGAAACGAAGAATAGAGCAACTATAAGCTTAATAAAAACCACATCAAATTTTATTTATGTTATTCGGGTGTCTTGTCTAATAGTTTAAATAGTGAGTTCGTCATAATTAGAAGAAATTAAGTGAAATTCTTCAGTGCTGCCAATGCTGGTGGAAAAAACAGGTCGAGCCCGTCAATCGCTGAGGCAGCAATTAGACTGCTGACTTGAGTAAGAGCTTAGGTTAATTGCCGCCGTCACTGTCTGCGATTAATAAGAACAATCGATCTTATTTTCCCCCTGACTTTCTGACCGAGCCTCCCCCCTCCTCCTCCCCAAATTTTCTCTCCTTGCGTTCTTTCCCCTCAGACAGTGTATTTGGTTTTCTTTTGGATCGACAATGCGCTAATTGTAAAAAAAAATAAGGCGGGATTATAATAATTGATTATCTGGGTTCTCTCGTCATGACATGTAGAGTAGTACGGACTCAGACTCGGACTTTCACCCGAAAGGTTGCTGGTTCGAGTCCCACACTTCCTGTATTTTCCAGCCATGCTTGGCAGGGCATGTAATGCAGGCGGTCCCGGGCTTTCCTAGTAAAGAGTAAGAGAGGGCTATGAAGCCGCTAGGTTGGCTATGTAATAGAACAAAAGTCATTATTTATTTAATTATTTCGGATTTTCATTATATGTTACCTATTGCGCCTATGCATGCAATAGCTGTTTCTTCACGAAACGAATAGAGTATCTAATTTAACAAATTTTCCGTAAACTCCCTCAAACTTCCCAAAAATCCATTTCCTTTGATTTACTACTATTATAGATTATATCGGATTTAAGACACTTTATTGGTGGTTTTCAGAAGTAAAAATATTTCAGGTGATAAAATGCAAATTCCCTGCGAAAGCTTTTAATTTTTATGAATTTTTCAACTGACGACTTCCATTTGCAGCTATGGATTGTGGAAGGAGGACATAATTACAAAGGCTTTCTCGGCCGGAGTTACGTGTCAGTTGAATCCTCGATGATATGCCGTGGTCGTATTTCCAAACGTTTCATCATCATCTACAGTCAACGTCTTCAGTGGAACTGCGTAGACTGAAAGATTGTATCTCGGAGGCTCAGCAGTACTGAAGATGTCGACCGCAGATGTTGACGAAACGTTTGTAAGGACGCTTTCAGAACGACCACCGTTTAACATCACGGATTGTACTGCTTCGTCATGTGGAAGGAGGAATTAATTAGTTTCTTCAAAAATACCTACCAAATTTAATCAAAATCCACCGACGCAGACAAACAGACAGACACTTCGAAAAAACCACTTTTTTTGGTTCCTAGGTCCTCACATCTCAAAATCGAAGATTTCGACCATCACAAAGCCTTCCCTACAGCCTAATAACGTATTAATAAATTAAGTCTCTATTCTGCTATATTTATTAGCAGGGGCAGCGCGGTATACTGTAAGATCATCAACATGGCACATTTGAGACTGACCGCATTATTTGGCAGAAGACAGATTACTGCGACGGAAAATTTACGAGGGTTTGTGTCGCAGGCATTAACTGGCGTAGGATAGAAAGGGTCGCAGAGGGGAAGACGTTGACAAACGCCGCGTCTATCTTCGATAATATGAGATTATCCAAGATAGATGGGCCAACGTGGATACCTGATGGATTCACGACTTTCTCCTCCGATGCTAATTCCACCGAGAAAAATGGATATCCCGTCAGAGAGCGCACCCTTCACCCATCACCCCCATCGTCTTTCCATTACACTTTCTAGACGTCTCTGCTATTGTCAGGTACAAGAATCATCTTCTTCTTGAGTTTCAATCTATCGATTGGTTAGGCCCCATCCCATAAATGAGCAGATTGGACATTTATTTATTTTTTTATCCTCACTGGTTACTCCTCCAAGTGAGGGAAATATAGGGCCTATTGAAAAAAATAATTAGTTACAAAAAGGATTTCGGCGCAGGCACCTCCGGATGCAACATCCAATGAGGCTCTGAGCCCAAACAAATACATGCCATAACTATTTTAGAGATCCCGTTTGTGACCTTTTTGATTCTAATAAGGCGCATATTCCACCGACCTGCTAGAGCTAAATACAAATACGGTGACGTGGTAGCAGACATTCAAGACTTAGCGGGGTTTCCACCGACCTCGCATTGCAGAATGCAAATAACATTGACGGAAATGTTTGTTTTCCTCTAAGCCATAGTTAAAATTAATCAATGGTCATACAGTAAAATCACAAACAAACAAACTAAAATTAAAAAATGGCGTCATGGGATATGTTAAGTATAAACATTTTAATAGATTTCTATAAAAAGAAAAATTCGAATTTCCGTCAATGTCATTTGCATTCTGCAATACGAGGTCGGTGGAAACCCCGCCTAAGTCTTGAATGTCTGCTATCACGTCACCGTATTTGTATTTAGCACTAGCAGGTCGGTGGAATATGCGCCTAAATACATCGAATTTCGGTAAGTAGGAATATTGTATGAGACTAAATAGACTAAAATTAAAAGTAACAGACTAAAAGAGAGCTATGAGTTGCTATAAGACTTGGAGCCATTTTTTTTACTAATTTTTTGACTTGACTTATACGCTGCTTATTTTTAAGGTAATCTTGTTAAATAATTTAGAGGCAAACACTAATTTAGTACGGTCACCACACTTGTTTCTGGTTGCTGGTATTTGTAGTTAATGACTGTTTCTCGTATGGTAGTACCGAATATTTGTAAATGTTTTATTATAATTCTTTAAGATTATTTTGTATTTCAGTAAATTACTGATGGAGATTATGTCGCACTGAACAAGTTAGGTATCGGTTTGGTACTTTTTTAAGTATAAAATAGGTTTCTTACCACTCGGTGTTGCAACTTCTGCATTAAATCTATATAGTTGTCATCTCTGGCCCAGGTTGAGAGGCCTTATGAGATAAGATAGGATCATAGCTAAATAAACAGTTTTGATTATATAATAATAATTAACCCTGGTATTATAATAATCCCAAATCGCCATGATCGGGCTGCAGATGAACATTATTACACTACTATTGATACAATTTGTACCGTGACTTATTGGTGGTAGTTAAACATAATTATCAATGAAATTATCTTTGCTTAGTCTACAAATAAAATAAAATGTAATAAAACTACACGTTTCGGCACTGAGCCATCGTCAGGTTGAACAGATATCCGAAATAGACTAATGCTAATTAATTCAATTAAACTTGCACCTTTCACTGTTGTTTGAATTAATTGGTTTTAGTCTATTTCGGATAGGCCTACCTGTTCAACCTGATGATGGCCTAGTCCAGTGTAGTTTTTAATGCATTTTATTTTATTTGTGGACAAAGCAAAGATATTTTAATTCATAACTATTACATCAGTATCAAATAATTATTATATTAGTGCCATTCATTACGTTAAAATTGTCCATGTAATACTGCAGCAAGTCATTAAAGAACCGGTTCGAGTTTACTCGAACATGCTTTCCAATTTATCAAAATTAGTAGATAGAGAAAATGAGTAATTTCTTGGCAAATAATTTTCCTATGGTTAAATTTCCGATATCTCGGGGGGGGGGGGGGGGAGGGGGGATTGTCCACCTCACGTCACTCGTCACTGGTGGTGAGGTAAATCCTAGATAGATCAGACCAACACATTCCCACATCACCGTGGGAAATAATTTTTTTAGACGTTTTTTGAAAATAAAAACCCCCCAAATTGAGTTAGCCCAAAATAAAAAAAATGGTTATACAAAAAATATAATAACCAAATTAAACCAAAAATATTAACAAACGTGGCGCTAGAATAGAATTGTGCCACTTTCTGTGGCAGAAACTGCAACTACTATCATTTCATTTACTCTGTTAAACATTTTCGAATTAGCATAATAACTCACCCCGAGGTCAACTTACGATTGTGTGTCAACTTGTATAAAAATTCTAACTAGATAACTCGATACCTAATACCAACATTCTGAAGAGCCTTAATTTACAATTTATCATCTACCAACCAACCAATAGACCTAATTTGTTATTATTCTTAAGTCTAAACCATATGAACCTCAACTTTGTAATATGCCGTATACCGTGAAAAAAATGAAAAATTACGTGAGACATGGAAATGAAAACAATTAGCTTACTTTAGCTTGTTATCAGCGGTGTCGCATGAAATCTATCATGCTAATCTGTCATGCTTAGAATAAGTATAAAGAACCGGTCCGAGTTTACTCGAATATGCTTTCAAATTTATCAAAATTAGTAGATAGAGAAAATGAGTAATTTCAAGGTAAATAATTTTCCTATGGATAAATTTCTGATATCTCGGGGGGGGGGGGGGGATTGTCCACCTGACGTCACTCGTCACTGGTGGCGAGGTAAATTCTAGATAGGTCAGACCAACACATTACCACACAGCAATACTGGCAGGGCAGGCAATGCATTTGAGCGTGAATTTTCTATAATTTTTTTCAAAAAAAATTTTTTTGTACAAAACCAAATACTTTTTTGGGAAAGTAACCCATCCGATTACGTTACTCAATTTAACACCTAAAACATACCTGAAGGTAGAAATCATCGATAGAAAGGTGTCGTAGAAAAATTATTTTTTAGTCATTTTTCATTAAAATTTAGTCATTTTTATTGTTTTACCCCCAGAAGCAAACTATCAAGGGGCAAGCGACACCCCGCATTTTATCAACATTAACAACAACTACATCATATGAGAATTTAAAAGAAATCGTTGGAGCCGTTTTTGGGAAATAATTTTTTTAGACGTTTTTTTGAAGTTTTTTGAAAATAAAAACCCCCCAAATTGAGTTAGCCCAAAATAAAAAAAATGGTCCCGAGGTATGATTTTTGTAAACCTACATGCCGAATGTAAATCCGTTGAAATCTCGGAATCGAAAATTTCGACCGTCACAAAGCTTTCCTTATACTACGTATAAATTGGAAAGAAATTAAGCTAAACAAACCAAGTAACTAACACTGGGGAAGAGACCATCAAACCTACCTAATATTTAACTCGGAAACAGCACCCGTTGGCCCTGAGCCTTTGCTACCGATAGCGCTTTCCCTGATGAAGAGAAGGGCAAGTGAAGAGACAAGAAGGAAGTTCGCAACTTTCTGGCGTAAAAATGCCAAGGGTCTATCAAAACTTTTGATACAAAAACCTTGTCCTTCCTGGACTAAAAAACTGCTACAACTCAGCAGGAACAGTGTTAGATCAGTAATAGCAGCCTTAACAGGACACGGCCCTTTTAAGAAGCACTTACTGACTATTCACGCTGTCACAGCGGAAAATACATCTTGCAGGCACTGCGCAGAGGAGGAAGAGACCTCGTCACATCTGCTCTTCAGATGCCCAGCGCTGTGGAGGAAGCGTCTAGAGTACTTCGGAGCTCCGTATATAGAAGAGGAACAAGTGGAATTATTCCCCTCTACCGTCGCTGACCTAATGCGACACAGTTCCGTATTCGAGAGATGAACTGTGTTGTAAAAATTAATTAGGGTGTTCGATGGGCCCTCATTTGTGGCCTACGTCTTTGGTCCCCATGGGACACCTAATGAACACTAATAATAATAATAATAATATTTAACTCAGATTCCTGCGTAAAATAAGGCCCGGTACTGAGATGAGGTCATGTGTGAAGCAGGAGAACGCATAAATGACAGTAAATGACAAATAGGTGAACAGAAAATAAACTTGAAGCCAAGTAAAAGACGTAACTCGAAATAAAATTTATGGTTGACAGAGTATAAAAAGACAGAAAATCAAAGCATCGGCATTGATGGCGCAAACTGTTCAATGTATAACCAGTAAAATTATTAATAGGCTACTTGACAATTTTTAATTTATATTTACATTAATTTTATTATTATTATTTATTATTCTAATTTTTTATTATTATTATAATTCTATGTAAAATTGATTTTACACCACTTACATTTTTTTTTCATAAAAAACGTTATTAACTTGAAGAAAAAAATGTGCGAACATATTTTGCAGAATCTTACAGCACCTGTGTGCACTAAGGTTAAGTTTTAACTTAAAACTTTTATGATTTAATTAATTTGAAGCATTTAAATAAGACAGGAGTATATCTATGCTGTATTCTTGGGGTTCTAAGGAATGCATTTGTAGTTTGGCGCTGGCAGTATAAAACCAGCTATGATTCTTCGTAAGTTAATCATGGGCGCTATAATTGGGAATTGTCAACTCAATCACAGCAGGTAGCTTATTAAATAGGAAAGTTATCCTTTACTACAACAATAATTTATTACATTTAGATCGGCAAAAATACTCACCAATGACAACAAGATGCATCCTCTGGTTTTTAGTCTGTGATTTCCGGAAATCGACACGACACCTATACACACCCGCGTCCGATTCGTCTATATTTTCTATGCTTAACTTAGCTGGCTCCGTAATAGTCCGGAAATGAGCCCGCCCAGCCATCAGCTCCTCGTCATGCCAATGTCGAGCGGCCTCGTTTGTCTTTTTACGCGTATCATAACTGCAAAAAAGAAATAGACATGAGTGCTTTGTTCGTTGAAAAAAATCTCGAAAAAGGTGAACCATATAAAAGGCAATGAGGCATAGCAATCTCACAGTACTCCTTCTTCGAGCTGTTAACTTACAGCAACATGTTAATTGCCAATTTTATTACAGTACTGCATCGTATAATACAGCCATTAAATTGAGAAGGGAACCTCGTCTGAATAATGAACATTATATCCGGAAAAGGGAATTATGAAAAGTTCTAGTCGAGAGATTAGAGAGCTTGTTTTTAAATTGGGAGAACGGTAGTTCAAATCCTCGAGGGGATTGAATTCACTGAGTGCTACCCTCGCACGCTGTTGGCATGAACTCCAGCTTCGATCACCTATGTAAAAAAAATCCCTTTCGGCTCTGGCCGATCAGGTGTAGGGAGATTCCATGCAAGCGCAGACCCCGCTTTTCCTCTATGCTGCGCTATGCATGTAGATTAAAGTAATAAAAATACATCATTCTTTTCCCGACCACAACATCAACACACAAAACACTCTTAAACATAATCGTGTCGTACATTCCGTTTAGAAATAGGTATTGAGTCATTCTTAAGTCTGTACAGGGGGCACTAAAGTGACTTAAGTGCATATTCTACGCTACGTACATAGTACCTCAAATAATAGAGGCACCCTTTCAGAACACCTTGTCCCAGACGTCCATAAAAGCGACCAGCTGGTCATTGCCGGGGCTTTAAGCAGAGAGTCTGCGAGTAGCTAAACATGTAACCACGGGGGAAACCTCACACAAAGCTATGAGTTTAATTATGATGGAAACTATACTTGAGGCAAAACTTTGCTCCACCACAGCACACAAATTTACTAAGCTGTTCAATTCGAGCATTGGTTTATTCGCTATCAGGCATTTTGTCGTACATCCTTTCTCTGTTTTAAGGATTATTTTACGGTATATCACATAAAACTTAGGCGCCCATTCCATTGACCGGCTAGGGCTATTTCCAAAAACAGTGACGTGGTAGCAGACATTCAAGACTTAGGTTGCGTTTCCACCGAGCTCGCATTGCAGAATGCAAATGACATTGACGGAAATGTTTGTTTTACTTTTTATAGAAATCTATTAAAATGTTTGTACTTAACATGTCCCATGACGCCATTTTTTAATTTTAGTTTGTTTGTTTGTGATTTTACTGTATGATCATTGATCAATTTTAGCTATGGCATGAAGTAAAACAAACATTTCCGTCAATTCTGCAATGCGAGGTCGGTGGAAACGCCACCTAAGTCTTGAATGTCTGCTACCACGTCACCGTTTTTGGAAAGAGCCCTAGCCGGTCAGTGGAATGGGCGCCTTACCTAGTAGTGCATGTGAAATAACCGCTGCAGTGCTGAGAAGGCTTATTAAATAATTATTTGGCAAGCATTTTATTGCAGCAGCCTACAATACCTACCAACATGCTATGTTTCTAGTAGTAGAATAAGTTAGGGAACGTTTTCGGCGAATTTCGGCGAGTAAACAACACTTGGTGTGTGTACATTATTTTAATGTGTCAGCATTTAAAGAAAAAAATCCCTTTCGGCTCTGGCCGACTGATCACAATGACGACTATGAACTTTTATTATCAAATTATTTTCACTTTGACTGGACGCCATCTTGAAATCGTTGATTTGTCGTAGAAAGTGGATACGGGCTTTCGGTGAGATTATATTTCATTCCTCTGCAACTAATAATAATTGAGCTATAAATTATATAGGATTTTAATCGGCCACCATATTGAAACAAAATAGCATATCATGCTGGTTAACAAACTTGATTAAGACATTTGTATGATCAATTTTTATGCCAAGCTTCACCAATATCGGGTAATATTTACGGAAGTTAGAGTGGTTCCTAAAATCTATATACATACATACATAATACATAATTATATATACAGTATATGTAACATTTTCAACGGGTGGTGGTTTTAGACTCAGGGGTCATAAAATGAAAAGTTGTGATGACATTTTCCGGAAGTCGAAGATTGGTCGCCGTCTTAACAGATGAATCTCTCTAAAAGTAATTTATAACAATAACTTTCGAAAATAATTTTAATTTGTATTGGTCACTTCATATTTTCCGGCATCCCACTTCAGTACGCTATAGAATATTTGTATTAGAAATTAGAATCAAGAAGAAACCGGATAGGAGACCCGACGCAAGGTACAGAGAGAGGCAAAATAGCGTCCTCTTATTATTAATTATGAGAAGTGATTGACAGGAGCAGGTTGATGAAGAGGTTGTGAGTTTTTACATGAACCCCCCCCCCCCCACCACCCACCCCCGCCAACTTGCCGCAATTTTCAAATCTCCTCCCGGCAAAATCCACTTGTTAAAATAAAGTTACATCCAAGAACCCAATGAGGAATTTCGTTAGCAACTCGCAAACTCCAACTTGAATAGTATTTTTCATTTTTTCCCGTTGGCAGGGCGAAAATCGAAGCTGAAGGAACCCAGAAGGGAGTGGGGGGTTAAGAAAAGTTAAGAAAATGAAAATTATGCATGAGATATTGAAACAATGGCGGATTTTTTAGCTTCCTTTGATTGAATAAATCGCCGTAATAGCGGCATTCCAATTTTTACTTCTTATTATTTGGCTAACATCATGAAGCAATATCGGCAGATTATATTAATGAAATTCTCTTCAAAAAATGCTGCGCATAGCGGCTCTTTCTTAAATCTGTACCTAAGGATTAAGTCCAAGTGCGGGTTTTTCGAGTCGTGGAAGCGAAAAATTATAAAATGTAAAATTAAAATTATATAAATATAAATTTGGGCATGTTGCTGACCACCATTAGAACAGTGGTCACGAGGGAGTATCCTATAACTGTGCTTAAGCCTAGACCCTTATTGAGCTGTCGTGCCATGGCGTTTTTTATTGCCAAAATACAATTAAAAATGACAGCTGCTTCGGTGATAACAAGACATGTAGAGTAGTGGTACGGACTCTGACTTCCACCCGAAAGGTTGTTGGTTCGAGTCCTACACTTCCTACATGGCCATGCTTCGGATGCCATGTAAAGCAGGTGGTCCCGGGCCTTCATAGTTGAGTGTAAGAGAGGTTTTTATAGCCCTAACTCCGCTAGGTTGGCCTAGTAATAGAACAAAAAGTCCTTATTTATTTTATTTATTTATTTAACACCATTATCTAAAATTTAACGTTTTTAAAATTTAAGAGACCAAACGACCAATGCCCAATGAGGTTTCAAAGGCTTTGTCTATTTCAAAACAAGTATTTTTCTAATAAAAAGTATATATCGTAGATTACAAATATATTCTAGTATAAGAAAGTCAAGCAGAATAGCCTACTATATTTATTTTAGTTCAATAGGCATTCGTACACTGCAAAAGTCTGCAACATCATACATGGAAAAGCCCAGAATTTGAAGGAATACCTAATAGAAGCAAGGCCGTAGCCAAGATTTTTTTTCGGGGGGGGGGGGGGGGGGTTAGAAATTTCATTGGATATTACATAGTGGTTTTTATTTTTCCTCTCAAAATCCGATTCTATCTAGTATCAAGCCACTTCATTTCAGGGGGGGGGGGGTTGAACCCCCATGAACCCCCCTTGGCTACGGCCTTGATTAGAAGCAAATTTCAGGTTTGATTCCTCGTAAAATAAAATAATTTTTTCTGTGATGTTTTGCAAGAATGAACTTTAACAATAGACGAATAGTACGTAGCTCGAAGAAAATATATATCAAGAATTTGTTCGAAAGCTACTCAACCGTAAACGAAAAATAGGTACTGAGTAAGATATTTGAAGTGAAAATAGTTCCGCACGGTTGGGTTCTTGCAGAGGTTGGGTGGGGGGTGAGGTAACTGTGCTATGTTTTGTGGCCCACCACACCACTGCCCCCCCCCCCCCCCGCCCGCCATCCCGGCTCTCTTGCCAGTGACATTGGCAAATGCAGGGAGAGAAGCTGGCGTGGGAAATGGTCCTGCGGCGCGAACCGTCACATGTCTCAGTACTGCCAACATTATACACACGGGTCCCAAATAAGAGAGAACAGACATTATTATTCAAAATAACTTCTCGCAAAGGCGGGGATTCCACCGACCGGCTAGGGCTAAATACAAAAACGGTGACGTGGTAGCAGACATTAAAGACTTAGGCGAGGTTTCCATTGACATCGCATTGCAGAATGCAAATGACATTGACGGAAATGTTTGTTTTACTCCATGCCATAGTTAAAATTGATCAATGATCATACAGTAAAATAAAATTTTAACTATAGCATAGAGTAAAACAAACATTTCCGTCAATGTCATTTGCATTCTGCAATGCGGGGTCGTTGGAAACCCCGCCTAAGTCTTGAATGTCTGTTACCACGTCACCGTATTTGTATTTAGCCGGTGGAATACGCGCCATACATTAAAAATCATGACAGCCCCAAGTCTTTACATACGATGCATTTTACGTATCTTAAACCCTGAGGTGTGGGGGAAATTTAAACAAAATGGGGACACCCACACCTACAACACAAGGCAAAGGGGAGACCTTGTATGGCCATGACCACGCACAGCTAAGTGTGAGTGACTCAGAGGCGGATTAAAGGGTGGGCGGTGGGGACGGCCGCCCCCCCCCAAAGCTATAAAAAAAAAAGTTTTCTAACACATAGAGTGATTGCGTGAGAGAATGAGTAGAAATTAATGTGAGAATGAGAAGATTACTTATTCATCATTACATTATTATTTTTAAACAGTTAATTGTAAGACAGGGCTTTGGCCCTAATATTCGCTGCAAAAATTGTAAGCTTTAAAATAAGCTTTCCTTTGTAAGATCTCTACTTTACTGCTGTTGAATTGCGTAAAACCCCACTATTTTTCACTTACATTTTCAAATTTCCTCCCCCCCCCCCCGGGG
Source organism: Psococerastis gibbosa (assembly GCA_963971405.1). Taxonomy (NCBI): domain Eukaryota; kingdom Metazoa; phylum Arthropoda; class Insecta; order Psocodea; family Psocidae; genus Psococerastis; species Psococerastis gibbosa. Next base: position 9,181,745 of record OZ020484.1, on the reverse strand, counting down.
GAAACCCCCGGGCCCCCGTATTTCCAGCAATATGAATAAGCATTAAAGCATTCCTTTGTAAGCTTTAAAAATCTATACTTTACTGCTGTTAAAATGCGTAAACCCCACTATTTTGCACAAATATTTTCAAATTTTATAATAATAATAATAATAATGACTTTTTGCTCTATTACTAAGCCAACCTAGAGGAGTTAGGGCTATAAAGCCCTCTCTTACACTCAACTAGGATGACCTGGGACCGCCTGCTTTACATGCCCTCCAAAGCATGGCCAGAAAATGTAGCAAGTGTGGGACTCAAACAAACAACCGGAGTCGGAGTCTGTGCCACTACTCAACAGGTCCTGACCTAATCCGCCATGGTCACCTCATATACAAGTAATGTACAATATTAATAATGAAGTAAGCAACTCTGGGCCGGCTATGATCTAATTTCAGTGAAAAAACCATGGCCGGGGGTGGTCCAAGGGGCCCGGACCCCCCCCCCCACCCCCGAATTAATTGTTTTTATGTAAATATGATTTTTGAGAAGAATGAAGATTTTTGAAATTTGAGTTTGAACACTGGATATATTTTCAGTAATAAATTACGTAAAAAATTTTTTGACTGGCAGTTGGTCCCAAAAAATTATCCGAGCGTACCTCGGTCTCCTAGTTCTGCGTACTGAAGGCCGGATGTCTACTATGTCTTTATCACCCTCAGAGCTTTTGAGTCATTAAGCTGAGCAAAAACGTAACCGCACCGACATGGATTAAGTCTTAACGATTAAACGAGTAGCAAGAAATCCAGGATGGCTGGGTTATTTTCACAGTAAAAACACTGTGGAGAACACGCGGAGAACAAAACCAAATACAAGTAGAATGAATTTATACCAACAAAAACAATGAGACAGTAAAAAAGCAAAGTAATATACTGTACACTACATCCGTGCGGAAAATGTGTAGAGATAATGGAAGGAGCGGAAGGAGAGATCATAGGGTGAATCGAGAAGGAACACGTATACAGGGGCGTCTGATTGGGAACCGCCAAAAGTTTGGTATATGGGGAGTAGAGGGGGGGGGGGATATTGTGCGGACCGTACGTGAGAAGTTGCGACTCCATTGCTCTGACTCCGTTACCCGGTCAATTACTTGTTCCCTTTGCTTCGCCCAGCAGCTCCCCCCCACCCCCCACACTGCTTTAATTGAGAGCTTCTAAAACCCAAAGGGCCCTCATCCCCAGGCCGGGGTATCTATCATAGCCCTGCTGCTTGCGTAATGGTTAATTACAGTTCAGTGCCAAGGGTAGCAATTGATAAATATTACTTTATCCTCGCTATAAATAATGCTAGAAAATGCTAAAAAAACGCTAGAAGGATGAGTTGGAAACTGACCTGACTGATGGTGGAGCGTCGTATAAAACCGAAATGACTGGAGGAGTCTTGTTTAGCTGGCCAAAGCTCATCAAATGCTGTAGAGCCAGAAGAAGAAGATGCAGGATTGAAGTAGGTAGATTTTTTACTGTCTTTTTTTGACAGCCAGTGCCTGGGTTCATGTTACCAGCGGATCACAGTTTTAACTCTGCATTCTTCAGGAACTAAACAAGTACCAGATAGACGGGTCTCAATGAGCAATAACCTGTCCAAATCAGCAATGGTGTAAACACCTTCCCTCTGGGAATGCTAGGTCACCTGTCGGCAGGGCAATATAACTTAAGAAGACACACCTGTTTGTAATTCATCATGGAAAATATAGAATGACAATGACTAATGAATGCTAAGTCAGCTAAGTGCATAATGGCCGGCACAAGTCCGTCAGCAGTGCACAATGACGGCGTACAAGTGGCTGGCCTCCGTCCTCCGTGGCTTGAAAGCTCAATGAGAGCGGGGGGCCGGACAAAAGACGGCGCAAAATCACGTTCCCCGCAATCCTTACAACTGTATCTGGGTCAACCCTTGTCTCGTATCTCATTTATTTGTGATTTTGTCATTTTTTCGTCTGCGAAAATTGCCCGAGGATATCAATTTTCGGGTACGCGTACAATGCTGCCATATAAATTCAAAAGGACAGAGGTAACCCTTTTTTATATCGCCACATTCATATTTGAGCATTTACTTCAGTATCTAAGCGACTTGGATGGCCAGGTGGTAGCGTGCTTGTACTGGGGTTACGTGTCGTAACTTAGCACGGGTAATGAACCTACTGAGGCGACTGCTGACTGATGAGGTCAATCGGATACATCATTAAATTGTTTGTATGCGATTAACTTTCTTTTTAAAGAAAAAAAAAGGTAGACTGAAACATTACTATTCCAAATATTTCAAAATAATGCTTGTCCGTGAATGCCTCGCATTGCACAAGCTAAACATAGTTGCGGGTTGTTGTCGCAGAGGTACCTACCTACCCCTAAAATCTGCTAGGTACTCTACCCCGCACCCTGCATTGGCTGCATTCAGTCTTAATATTGCAACGGCTCCGATAGGTTCTAATTATTTACCTATTGTTAGTTTACATTAATTTTATTAGTTGTGGTTGTAGTGTCATTCGTGTTATTTTATATTATATAGTGTTTATTGTGCTCGCCCCTGCTGTGATTCCTGCGGATACTTTGCAAGCCACGGACTCCAGCAGTAGATAAATAGCGTAGCCTATTCACTTAAAACACATACACCCAGACACCTTACAGCACCACACTATACATTACATATTATAATAGGTCTACCTACTGTACTACACCTTCACCGAGTAAGCAGAGTACGGTAGGCTTATTCTCTAATTTCTTATTCTCTTACCAAATCTTATTATTTTCATACAGTCGACTCTATTTTCATAGGTACCTAAACCTCCAGGAGCGTAATTTGGAGTTCCTAGTTATTAGCTTATTAGGATACGCCCCTGCTGTGAGTTAGGTACTTATTTTATTTTACTGAGTTATCGCAGAAAACCACAATGCTCGTTATATTGTACTATCAGCAATGAACGTAAGTCTCTATTAAAAATTAAAAATCATTATAGAAGATCATTAATTAAAGTAATGGTTATGACTACGTTCGAGTTATTAGCTATGTGCAGTAAAATGTTTTAGGAATAATTTTGGAAAGAAGACGTCGTTGTAGTCGTATTTGCAATTGAAGCGTATATAAGCCAACCAAAGCATATAACTGCGGTCAAACTCATTTTGAGATAAACGCACATCAAGTTAAGAAACTTTAACCTTTTTTATTGACGAACTGATTTTCAAATGTATTTTATGCAGGAACTGAGCATGCTACAGTTATACTGATTGGCCTCTAAAATAGATAAGTGCTTCAGGAAAACTATTGTGCAGTTATCTTAAAATTAAAAAAAAAAAAATGCAGTGGTACGCTTTGCCTTCTATACGACTCAATTTAAATTTGAAACGTTAAAAAATTGACGCGATAAAAAAACTTTTTATTTTATTTTATTTTTATTTTTATTAAATTTTTTTTTTAAATTGAATCCTCAACAGCCCTTGGGTAAATCAGGTGTGTCAGCAAAAATGCTTTTGCATTTGAATTATTTGAAGCAGATCTTTAGCCTAATCATACTTATCAAAATGGAGTGTGTCTCCCCTTTCTGTAATGCTAATTTGGTGAAATTTATAAGCTCTCGTGCTGCTTCACTACTTTTGTGTGTTTTGGGGGAAACTGCGGAATGTGTCGGGGTGAAGTCAGAAATAACGTAATTAAAAATTTCTATAACCATAACCCCTCTGACCCACCTCTCTGGTTCCACCCTTGATACTCTACAGTCGATATAATCATTCTCACTAAAAATCATTGTAATAAATTCCAACGGGCAAAGAGCATTCAATAGTGAAGAGCGCAACAGAAGCACAATGAAATGGAAGGGAATCAAATTTAAACAGTTTAACTGAAATCATTCCACCAAAATAATCGGCTTTGAAGCCTGCTGGTGTCCGCGGCAAGCGCAATTTGCTGGAGATATTGCACCCATCAGATCTAAAATAGGGCTCAGTAAACAGAAAAAAAAATATTACTACAGTTACGAGTAAAATTACGTTGCGGCTAGTGGAAAGAAGAACCGTACTTAAAAACATATCTGGGTGTGGGGAAAATTTAAACACAATTGGGACGCCCACAACTACAGCCAGGCCAGACAAGCCAAGTGTGACCACTAGAAGGATTTGCCTACATTAGAAAACGCCCGAATGAACTAAGAGCGGCGAGAAATGCTACTTATTTCCCTAAATTGCGTATAGACCATTTCTTAGAGAAAGCTTTCTACACTGTCACTGAAGCACTAGCACAATGACAATGACAGAACTACCTGATTTTGACGACATTTTGACGATTTTCCTTTATACTTTCTTGTCGTTGCTTGTTGATTGTTAAGGCCAACTTCCAGTAGGAATTGGCCTAACATACGAGCACATAATATTTATTACATTTAGACACAGCATTATAGAGGTGGCTCATATAGCATTATTAACTGAGTGAATGGGGTGGGCCTTAATCCGCCACTGCCTTCTCCACTGAGGTAGGGGTTGGGGTTTCACTGGAGTGGGGGACCAATCAGCTCACAGTATTGTAAATATAAGTAGGTAATATAACGACTAACGACTATAGTTTTGGAATCCAACTTGGCAACCTGTGTGGTTCCTTTTCTGAAACACCAAGAACACAAGCCTTCCCCGTACGCCGAGTACGAGCGGAAACATGGATTAACTAATTGAAATATATATTTATTTATCTACTTTATTTTCTTCTCCCATTTAAGAGGATGCTGACCTTAAACATTTTTGGCCCTACGACCACTCCTGAATCTTAATGCTAAGTCACATCACAACATTTTAAATGTTTCGTGTTGAAATATCTCCATAAATTTGGAAATGTCTCTCCCAATCAGTTTAACACATACGAAGGCGCAGCCGGGCAGATACAGTATTATCCATACACTTAGAAAGAGATCTGATCAGCATTCCAACATTTCTAGCGTAAAAGGGCCCCAATTCAACAGTGATGTCAACAAACAAATTAACAATTCCCAAATTCATCGGATATCCCTGCTCAGAAAGTGAAGTCAATTTGTCTTTCTCATATAACCGGTTAGAGATCGTGAAAGCTCTCGTTCTGCAACCATTGTTATTTTTACGAAGTGAAAGGATGTCATTATATTGTAATGGATGGCAAGTACGATGACACGCAGCGCTTTTCCTCAAAATTCTTCCAGTTTTACCAAGTTTGAAAAATAATGTTTCTTCAAAGTAGATTAATTTAAAAGTGAACGCATTCCATCATGTTTGCAGCTATTTCATATTATAATGAAAACTCAGCATTTATGACATGATGATAGCGGTAATTGGTTACGAACTGCCACGTTGATGTTATGTTTTGTATGTTAAAGCTGTTATACTTAAGCCCCATTTCACCACAGATAACATGCATTTAAGTCTTCAAAAATATAGCAATTATGCCTGATGGCACTGTGACGTTGTGTTAAGGTCAATTTGACCATATATAAAAGGCTGAACTAAATTAATTAAATTAATTGAAGTATATTATATAAACGCACCCTAATCTTTCTCTCTCTCTCTCTCTCGTTTCAATCGTCTGCAGTCGGCTCAAAACTTTCTGCGAATTGTCCTCTAATTCGCCGTTACAAATCCTTTATCTATTCAGTGGGCCTATTTTTAATCTTAACCTAGGATTAAAAATGTAAACAAGTTAATATTACAATTTGAAAGGCATAATAGGCCTGCAGGGAGCCTACCCATCAGTAGTCTAAAGTCCAGCGGTCCCCAACCTTTTTGAGCCGCGCCCCACCAACGGTTTGAAATTATTTTTCACGCCCCACCTTCACACAAATGACAAATAACGCCAGTACTCACTGCTACTACTGCAATAATAACACACAGGATCATTTAACGAAATTTTTTTAATTCAGTTCATTGGTGAGCTTTTTGACACTGTTTGGATGACACAAGAGAGTTAATGTCAGGATTTATATTTGAAATTTGTAACCTAAGGTCATTTTCAGCGGTTAGTTTGTTTCTGTATTTGTTTTTCAAATGTTTATATTTATTTCTTCTTCTTCTTAAGGTTACAATCTTAGCGATTGGTTGGCAGCAACTCCCTGCATATCGTCCTCCAGTTTGCTCGGTCCTCGATCTTCCTCTTCAGTTCTTGAAATGATATTGCTCCTGCGTCTTCTTTTACTTGATCCATGAATTCCTTCTTCGGCCGTCCTCTTCGGTTATTTCCCTCTACTGTGCCCTCGATAATAGTGTGTACCAGATTTTCGTGCCTTAGCAAATGCCCCATCCATTTCGCTCTCCTGATTCGTATCTGGACTAATAACTGTCTTTCTTCCCCGATAGCGTCTAGCACTCTTTCATTTGTCACATGGTCCCTCCAGCTGATCCGTAGCATCCTTCTGTAACACCACATTTCGAAAGCTTCGAGTTTCTTTAGTTCCTTATCTGCTATAGTCCAGGTTTCACAGCCGTACAATAAAACACTCCACACATATGTTTTTAGAAATTGCTTACTGATGGTTAGTTTTATGTTATAGGATTCCAGAATCTTGGATTTTTTATTGAATGCCACCTTGGCTTGTTGGATACGGCTGTTTATTTCAATCGCTGAGCTATTGTCTTCTGTTATTGTGCTGCCCAGGTACTTAAATTGCTTGACACTGTTGAGAACTACTCTGTCAAGGGATGCATATGCTTGGCTAATGTCATTTTTATTCTTCACAACCATGACTTTGGTTTTGCTTTTATTTATGGTCATATTATATCCTCTTGTCAATATGTCCTGCATTGTTTCTAAGGCACGCTGTAGTTCCTCTTCGTCGTCAGCGATAAGTGCAATGTCATCAGCGAAACGTATCATGTCAACTTTTACCCCCTGCACTCTCACACCTCTTACGTCAAGCAGCGATTCTCTCATCTCGTTTAAGGCCATTTGTATGTATATATTAAATAGTGCCGAAGATAACGAACATCCCTGTCTTACCCCCTGACGTATTCTGGCCTCTCCAATTTCTGTCCCAGACCTTATGACTACCGCTTCATTCTTGTATAGCGCCCATATGATTTTCCTGTCCTTGTGCTTGACTCCAGACTTTTTTAGTATTTCGAAGAGCTTTTCCCATTGGACTTTGTCAAAGGCCTTCTCCAGGTCAATAAAACCGATGTAAGTTCTACGGTTTCTTCTTAGTCTTTTTTCTAGCAGTACTCTTAGTGATACAATCGCTTCTCGTGTTCCTCTGCCATTGCGGAACCCAAATTGGTCTGGGGTTAATCGTTCTTCAATTATCGGATTTATTCTCTTTAGAATTATCTTGGTCAGGATCTTGGACGCATGGGAGATTAGGCTGAGCGTTCTATGTTGTTCGCATTTGGTGGTCCCATCCTTCTTAGGCAGTGCCACAATAACGCACTTCTCAAGAATAAATTAATGGATAACAATACGATTGTCATTTCTCGCGCCCCACCGCACCGGTTGGGAACTGCTGGACTCTAAACGACAAATAACTAGCGCATTCCAGTGCATTCGTATTTTACAGTTGTAAGGCGTTTCTTACAAAATTAATTCCAATCAATTCTGTTGTTTTATTTTTTGGTTTGGGATGTGTGGCTCTTCTTCTTCTTCAAGTTACAGCCGTATGGCTGGTTGGCAGCAACCAACATGTGACTTCGATGCCTCCACTCCCCTCGATTCTGGCACGCCCTCTTCAGCTCCACGTATGTCTTGGCCCCTAAATCCTCCGTAACTTGCTGCAGGTACTCGTTTCTTGGGCGCCCAGGTCGGTTGACGCCTTCTATTGTTTCCTCTATGATGCAGCTTACGAAGTTTTCGTGTCGAAGTAAATGTCCAAGCTCTTCTATCAGATCTAAAATGGGTTACTTCGATATTTCATATATAGTTCATCTGCTAAAAAAGGTTGCCGTCCCCTGTTCTACGTTAATATAGTTGTAGATACTATTAAAATATCCTGGCGAGATCACATCCGAAACGAGGAAATACTCAATAGAGTGGGGACCCAGCGAACTTTATTAATCTCCGTAAAGAAGAGGAAGCTGCAGTACTTTGGACACGTGATGCGGAATGAGAAATATCACCTTCTCCAACTCATCATACAAGGGCGCATTGAGGGGAGAAGAACCGCAGGTAGAAGACGGACGTCCTGGCTGGCCAACCTTAGGGGTTGGTTCGGGAGGAGCACGACAGGCCTCTTCCGCGCAGCCGTGTCTAAGGTGCAAATCGCTCAAATGATCGCCAATCTTCAACGTTGAAGGGGCACGAGAAGAAGAAGAAGAAGAAGATACTATTATTTTCTAATGCGTAACTGTGGAGCAAAACTATTGAAATAGTGTGTTGCAAAATTGACATTCCTTCCTAATTAATGGGTATATGTTAGCCGGCTTTAAATTTTGTTTTTCTGCAAAGGCTAAAGAAGCGGAAAAAGGCTACACGGATATTTCAAAATGAAATGTTGCAGCAGGGCTATTACTGTTATACGTTACGTAACAAATTGAAGTCTGAACGGGAAAAGTTTCAAACAAAAACCGTTAGCTGTGCTCATTATCAAGCGATGAGAAGGAAAAATAAAAAACAAGAGATTTTTCCTGTAATTCAGACTTCACACATTGATTTCATGGTATTTCCTCATTATTTTTAATAACTACTCTACTCTGCGGCTAATTAAAGAAACATACTAAAAATTTAATTACCGTGTACGTAAAAAATGAGCAGAAGATATAGTTCAGTTCCGAGAAGTATGTAGAATTTTAGAATTTTATGTCGTAGTTGCTTTTTAAGCTAGAGATTCATTCCAACCTTAGACCATAATACGATATAATACTCTAGACACGCCATGTTAGAATTTCCGAGGGACCAACATAAAATGACGTCACACACTGGCAAAAGCGCAAAAGCAGCTGCTTTTAGAAGCGCGAACCTATTATTTTCAAGTTTTGTTTAGTTAATTAATTAATTGAAGTGAGAGAACATTTTTTAACTTTGGTAAAACTTATTTAATATTCAATTATTATTAATTTAGAAATTTTTAACGATCAGTCCGTTTTTTTTTTTTTTTTTTTAATAAACTAGCCACTCGTGACTCGGGTAACCAGGTTACCTAGAAACAAAGTCACTGTTGCTAGGTAATCTGGATTATGACGTCAGACGCTAGCAGAAGATAAACATAATGTTGGTGCCCCAAGTTTCTCATGTAGTGCATCTAGAATGCCGTGTCTGGAGTATTATATGTTCTATGATTCCAACTATTGTAGTGTCTAGGCCTATATAACTCAGATTACCAGTAGCCTAGTCTTCTTCTTGAGTTGCAATCTAAGGATTGGTTTGCAGCGAATGTTTTATTTTTCTCCTCCACTCTTGTCTGTTTTGTGCGGTCCTTTTCAGTTCAGTAGCTTAGTATTCTTTTCAAAATGTCCATTCTATCAAGTGATTGCATACAGACACTTCGCATAGGGGGGGGGGGGTAATTTCCATATCATTTCCATATTTCAATAGCCTCGATCAATGGCATGGAGGTTAGTGAGCTTGTTTGTACTTGTGGGAGTCTCCTTATATACCTTTTATACACAAGCATTCAGTTCCAGAGTAAGACTGAAGAAATTATTCGGTTACATTCATTAATTTCTTCATATGTGAAAAATCTTAATAAAAATAGATTAAAAAAATATTGGAATAAAAAATAATAATAATTCAATTATTAGGTTAGTTCAAAATATTGAGATCAGAGATGCCAAACGAAATTCAAATTAAACTCGCATTTTATTTTTTTGAACGGAAACATGAGGGTAACAACGCTAAGAAAACGGCAATAATTCTGAGAACGAATCTGCATTCAGAAAGAAACTCAGCACTAGAAGAAAACTTGAATACCAATTGCAGCGTCGAACCTGACAGAGATAGGACACGCTCTGCTATTTGGGTAAGGAGGGGCAAAGGCAGGCGATATGTCAGGGAATATGTGGGGGTGCGGACACGGTTCTGGACCTGTGCCAGCACTGCGGCCCTCGGGCACCTACATCTGGAGCGCGGCCCCTCACCACTACATGTTTATGCAAGCAACCAATGCGTATTACCATTAATTTTGTTTATAAAGTAGGGTGCCCGTTTGCATTGGAACTCGTCATGACGTTAATAGACGACGATTAATTAATTAAGAAAAAGGGAGGAACTCACTCGTCGCTACACTAGAGCTATGATACGCAACAATATCTAATGTACTCATAGAAACTCCCAGTAAGGAGGAAAAATTCATATAAAATGCTTACGCGACGGCGCAACAACAAGGCAAGGAGGAGGGGGGGGGGGGGTCAGGAGGTACATTTCCCTTTCCAGGAATCCAATTGCCATCCCCACTGATAAGTCTGAATTATCCTTTAAATACGGTTTTGTTATCAAATTAAGACTAAATAACATTTAAAAGGTTTTTGGTTGCTTTCATAAGGTTACAATTTGCAAACTTCACGTGTGCTTTCTTACCCTCAATATGTAAAAATGAGGAAAACTCCACAGATTGAAAGAGAGCTTCACTGCAATGCCTACTGCCACTGCCACTACGTTGATAACATCATGCTCATACAATCTTATTTGCTCGCGGCTTTCTATAGATTTCAACGATGCTCTTAATACATTGTAAGGATTTGTTGAGTGTAATGCCTTATTACATGCACACTCCGCCACTGATCGATGTATATGTATGTATATACTCCTAAGTCCTAGCATAACTCATGAAGGTATAATCATCAAGTCGTCCCAGATTCCCAGAGGCCAGAAGTAGAAAATTTCCGGCGCCTGAAGTGCCAGTAACATTTCCCTCTTTATTACATTCGTAGGCCTGCCATTGAGTTTAGGAATGTCCATTTTGGAGGTGGAAATAGGCTGTGTGTGAGTTTGGTGCGAATGTCTGTCGGTTTCACACTATGTTACCGCGCGGGTTATTCGCCTCACCCTCCGCCCCGCCGCTAAATCCCCTTTGCCCACATCTCTTTGACGTGGACTTTTCCATTCTGTCTGCATGGCTAGTTTATATAACAATGGTCATTATCCCAACAGCTATCAACCCGATTTGAAAGCGGTTCCTGCGGCAGGGAAATTTAAGCCAAAAGGTTTTAAAGTCATGCATACCATGACAGCAGTTTCAATTTAAGTAAGTAAGTATATATATAATTAAACAATCAATAAAAATCAAAGCATAAATCCCCAGGACTAAGTACAAAAATGACTTGTCACGCTGGGGTCAAAAGTTAAGCACAATACATAATTTTTATTTAACTTACAGTCCAAAAAGTATAAAATTTAGTAGAATAAAAAATGCAATTAAACTTGTAGTCTCTATAGGTACAATGGGCACAAAGTTATTTGAGAAGAAATCTATGAAGAATTCTGAAATATTTGAAGTAAATGTTTATTGTCAGCTTTATAAATGAAATTTTTAGATGTATTTGTAATGTAATGTTTACCAATTGAAACGCAAACGAAATACAATACATTATTTGATGTACCATCCTTAGATCTGAGACGCACGTACAGAAGACTTAAATTGTGTTTCACTAAACATTAGCTCCTAGAAAAAGATACAATTGTCGATTTTTAAAAGAAATGAACTGAGAATAAATGAATGTTAATAACTTCCAAAATTGCTTTAAATTTCATAAGGAAAGCTTTCTACACTGTGAGGCCCTAAAATGAAATAATAATCTGAAACTGTTTATTTTACGAACTTACTTAATTATATGCCCTCTGAAGCATGGCCCGAAAGTTTAACAAGTGTGCGACTCGAACTTACAACCTTTTGGGTTAAAGCCATGAGTCCTTATCACTACTCTATATGTCCTGATATGTTCATTACGAGTCAATGCAATAAGGTAGGCGTACATGCAATATCCGCCCATTGATTTGTTAAAATGTTTTCAAATAACCTATATACCTCACGGAACAGGTTTCAGAAAATGTACAGAGGGAATATTGCCAGGACGACCTTATATTATTCCTATTTTATAATTATTTTGCTAAAATTCTTCTAGAACTGTACGACTTGATAAGTAATAATAATAATAATAATAATAATTTTTTTCCCCCTAATTGGTTACTCCACCAGCTAGGGGATTATATTAATGCGAAGTAAATATATGCTAATTACAAATCACGACCACCCCAAAGCTTCCGCTTGTCGGGGGTGGCGTCTTCTTAACTAAATTATGAAACTTTTTTTATGTATTTTCAATAGGTCTTGCCTATTGAGTTTCTAACGTTCAACCATTTTTTATATTGTTTGTTTTGCTTCTCCAATTTTTCTTCCTCTTTTATACTATAAAGTTAGATTGGGGGATTTCGTTAAACAAATTTTGGTCTTAGCACTTTATTCTCAGTCCCCATATTTATTGTAGGCTATGCAATTGGTATCTGTATATCGTATATCGTATATCTAGCTGATTTATATTTATCATCGAAATAATTACATTTTATAATTTTAAATTGTAAGATTTTTATTGCACGTTGATAATTAACCGAAAAAAAATCAAATTAATTGTAATTGTGCAAGTTATGTATTGTAAATCATTTTCATAAGTTTTAAAATCCGTTTTACATATTATGGATAGTATTTCCGGGTTTACTTGTGTTTATAATATTTCTAACTCATTGTAGCTTTTTTTTAATAATAATAATAATAACTATATCGTCTTTATTAGCAGCGTAGTTAGGGCCAATGGCCCTTTCTTACACTAAACTACTACTCTAAATGGTTAGGGTACGAATCTTATAATGGAAATTATTTAAAGAACATTAAAAATTATTCTGTAGGATGTACTAGGATGAGGTTCCCCAACAGCGGAGAATGCAAGTGGGAAGAAAGGAAGTGTAAAGACAGTATGAAGGAAACACTTGAGGTGAAGTGCCAAAAAACCTGAAAGCTTGAGGTTCACGACGGGGCAAAATCAATGCTTTCATTGGCTCTCAAAGAGGGTCAATATTCTCTAGCCGGAACCTCTTGTCATCCGCAAAAAGTCCTTACCATTCCGTTGCGGGTCAATAAAGAAGTGAAGTTGGAGAATACGACGAAGCTAACGATTTTCAACTAACTTGGTAATAAAATCGAGGCAGCCGCTGTAGAACGAGGGCACTTTCAACAAGTTGAGTCTTCGGAAATTGCAATAATATTGGCTCAGAGAAATCTGTTTTCAAAATTAGGCGGGGTTTAGTTAGGTATTAGAGATTTCTTAGAAAACATCCACAAAATAGCTTTCGAGCATTCTTGCATTATTAATTCAAATGAGCTTTGGGTCAGTAACCCCAAGTTCGTTTCGCTACAAGAACAAAGGCAGTCCCGTAAGCTAGGAGGCCCACTAACATAATTTATTACCTATTACTGCTACAGCACCAAATAACCGTCACGAGTGAACTGAGTCACGAGTTAGATAGGACATGTAGAGTAGTGGAAAGCCGGCCACCAAACCAAGTTGAATCCAGCTGCAATCAAAGCTGCTGATAACTTGGTCGTGTGCACAGTGCCGGTAGGGAAACATGGTAGGACTTGTCCTGGTCATCTCCGAACTAATCGTGTGACTTCACTGTGTTTCCCAAGTGGTTCGGAATCCACTATAATCAGGAGGTCCAGTGTCCTATGAGCCGGCGTAGGACAGTCAAGTCGGGGTCGCTCTATGGGCCCAAATTTGAAGCCTAAGTCGTTATTAACCCGACGAACACTACTACTACTACTACTACTACTACTACTGGAGTAGTGGAACGGACTCCAACTTTCACCCAAAAGATTGTTGGTTCGAGTGCCACACTTGCTATATTTTCTGGCCATGCTTCGGAGGGCATGTAAAGCAGGCGGTCCCGGGCTTTCCTAGTTGAGTGTAAGAGAGGGCTTATACCCCTAACTCCGCTAGGTTGGCTTAGTAATAGAACAAAAATCGATATTTATTTATATGAGTTCCACACTTCCTACATATTCTGCCCTTACTTCGGAGGGCATGTAAAGCAGGCGGTCCTGGGCCTTCCTAGTTGAGTGTAAGAGAGGGCCCTAACTCCGCTAGGTTGGCTTAGTAATAGAACAAAGAGTCAATATTTATTTATTTATTTGTAGGAACTGGTACGAGTGAATTTGCACATGCTTTCCTATTTATCAATGAGGATAGGTACTGTAATAGTTCCCTGGCAAATAATTGTCCTAGGGTTAAATTTCAGGTGTCTCGAGTTTCCCCATCCCAAAGCACTGAATTGATCAATGGATCGATTGCATAGTCAAGAATGGGCAGACCTATATAATACAAACCAACCCAGTAAAAGTGGCAGGGAATGCTACGCTATTGGGGCATGAATTATCCATAGTCAATGACATGTAGAGTAGTGGTACGCGCTCTGACATTCACCCAAAAGGTTATTTACACATTTACTTCCTACATTTTCTGGCCCTGCTTCGGAGGGAATGTAAAGCAGGTGGTCCCGGGCCTTCCTAGTTCACTGTAAGAGAAAGCTTTATAGCCCTAACTCTGCTAGGTTGGCTTATAGTAATAGAACAAAAAGTCCTTATTTATTTAATTTCTTAAAAAAATAATTTTTTATTCAAATTCAAATCTTTGTTTGGGAAGCTGTTTTGGAAGCACATCCTAATTCTTTTTTTTTTCTTTCATTTTTAACCAATTCAATTTTTTTATAGTATTGAGTGATATGCACATCTCTCCGCACTCCCAGCACAATGTACCTCAGAAACATATTTAGAGACTTTTGGAGTTTATTGGATTGATAGCCAGCCATATTTAATGGGACTACATCACAGTAATGGAAAAGCGGCAGTACCGTATGGTACTGACTGCTGACATCTCAAATTCTTAAAAAAAAAATCACAATTAAAGCCATTATAGTCTTATTATTCGCCAATTGTATTGTTGCAATAAAGCCGTTATTCATTCATTCATTCATTCATTTAAACACTTTGGCTGTGTGAGAAAAGCGTCGTCATACCCTGGACCTTAGGGTTGTTGGTTCGAGTCCCACACTGGCTACATTTTCTGGCCATGCTTCGGAGGGCATGTAAAGCAGGCGGTCCCGGGCCCTCCTAGTTGAGTGTAAGAGAGGGCTTTGTAGCCCTAACTCCACTAGGTTGGCTTAGTAATAGAAACAAAAAGTCCTTATTTATTTCTTTATTTATTACCTTGAGACTGTAAACAGGGGAAATTGATCTTCAACTTACTTCAAATAATGACGTTACAAAAAATAATGAAAATTTAATAAATTATTATTATAACAATATAATTTCCTCCAAAGCAAAGACCCTGTCTCGTAAAAAAATACACTAAAGAGGATGAAGCAAAGAAGTTTGAAGTTGAGCAGCCGAGACACACTTACCACATTTTTAATAATGCAGAGATAGGCCTCCCGTCGAGAAACTTTGCTTTGCAGCAAACAAGCGGAATGCTTCATTAACTCAAAAAAGTAGCGACCTTTCATGAAATATAAGAAATATTTGCGTTCCGTTTTCCATCTTGAAATTTCATTGGAAAAAGGAAATTGGTTTCCATAGTGCCTACACATTACAGAACGGTACATTAACAATGGAAAACCAGTTAAGGTACATTATTCAGTTTTCCCCAGCAAAAATAATCATAACGTCATTGACTACAAGTATTTTTTTTTGGAATACCTCACACTATAAATAAATAAATATATTTCTGTTAAATTATACAAGGTAATCGACTAGAAAGTATAAAGTAAACTCGCAAAATATCGTCAAAACCAGGTAAATGTGTTATTGTGCCTCAGTGACAATGTAGAAAGCTTTCTTTAAGAGATGGTCTCTAAGCAATTTAGGGAAGTTAGTAGCATTTCTCGCCACTCTCAGTTCAATCGGGAGTTTTCTAAGGTAGGCGAAAACTTGTAGTATAGGATCCAGTCGCTCACACTTGGCTGTGCGTGGTGCTGGCCTTACAAGGTCTCCCCTTTACCTCGTGTTGTAGGTGTGGGTGTCCCCATTTTGTTTAAATTTCCACCACACCCTCAGGCTTTAAAATATAAGTTGGCTGGTGCGCTTCCGCACACGTTAATAAAATGCATCTATATAATTATGTTAAGACTTGGGGCTGTCATGATTTTTAATGTTATGAAGTGAGAGCGTCAACTAAGTGCTAAGATGGTAAAAGATCCTTCGGAATGTTCCCGTAGGTGGCGAATAAATATAATATAATCCATTGTACAATATTTCTGTCGTTCTCCGCACAATTGGCGGCATCCGACGAAGAGTAAGCAGAATGTGGAGCACGGCATGTACAGTACTTGTCTGTACAGTATCCTTCTACGATCGTATGTACACGTGACAAAACTTCGTTCCAGAAATGTGAGAAGTTACGGAAGCCATTTTGAAAGTTTTCTATGAGAGGTGTGCTAGTTTTTAAAGTGTTTTGAGGAAAGTTCATTGAGCTGAAATTAGGCAGGTAATTTCCGAGTTTTGACCCCCAATTATAGCCCAATTTGTATTTGGCAGCTAGCATGTTATGTGATATTGTTCGAACAATTCCTTACAAACTAAAGCAGTGATTTTTATTATGAGTGTAGTAGAATGAGTGATTGTTTTCTTTTTTGGAATATTTTTTAATTATTTTTAATTCAAAAGAGAGAAGAGTTTCCAATTTGTTGCTTTAGAAAATTGTTCGAGTTTTTTTCTTTACAGGATGGAAATATGATACTTCGCTTCAAACAGCGACTGCAGGAACCTCATATTTTTCGAATTCGCCATTAGTATCGTTGAGCAAATTATTATACAGTTTGATCAAAGAATTCATTTGCTTGGTTGTATCTGCGGTGCATCATAAATGGGAAACATGATCGTCAGCGGCTTCCAACTCATTTGTTTTTTGCCGGTGTTTACTTCGGATAGGTTAGACATTTGGATATACACAATATCCATAGGTTGTCTGGGACCCTCGCTGCCCACCCATTCCCAAAACCGAAACACCTGGAAGATTAAGATTCGTGCAGTAAGTACTATCACCAATGCATTGCAAAAGATGTACAAAGCAAGCATGACAGGAAGACTGTCGGGACGTTCTCGAAAACGCTGGGAGGAGGAGTTGGAAACTGACCTTCCCGAGTTGGGAGTCCGTAGATGGTGGAGCCTTGAACAAAACCAAGATGGCTGGAGGAGTGTTGTCGAGCAGACCAAAGCTCATCTGTAGAGCCAGAAGAAGAGATGAAGAATGCATTGCATTTTGGAATTTCGTTGAACAGAGCACAGACACTACAATATAGAGGTGACCTACATAATGAATTCAATTATTAAGAGGATAGCCTATTGTTCGTAATAAGCCGGCTTTAACACGGAAGCCTGCTTATAACACGCCATCAGCCCTTGCATGTAACTTCCTCTACCCTTTTGCATCTTCAACGAAGAGGACAATGGGCGCAGCAGCAGGTACAACAGGGAAGAGCAAGCTACGCGACAGCTGTGCGTGACATGAGGCTGTTTCAACGTAGTCTCGCGATGAATAAAACAATATGTTAATTTACTCTAGTCATTCCCGTTTTCAGAATTTCCCCAGTCATAAATGAAAAAAAGGGGTGAACATGGGAAGCCGGTGTTTCCGACTAACGTCTTCCTGGCCAGAGTTCACCATTCATAAGGCCCGCTGTTCTTATTACCGCCAAACGACCCCTTTTTGTTTACAGGTCAGTGTGATTTACAAGCTTTGTATTTTTTTCACCCCCAGAAGGTAATGTTTTGGGGAAACATTAAAGAGGTGGAATTAATGAAAGCAAGTCTTGATTGAGTCACAAGTACAGTCATTGATCTATTGTAGGCGCAGGAAGGTGAGATCTAGAGGATGATATGTAGGGAGTTGCTGCCGACGAATCGTTAAGAGAAGAAATACCTATATAAACAAGGTTTTTTACTGGTGAATAAGATGAAAATGAGCAGCTGGAATTCATTAATTGCGTACAAACAATTTAATGAATGTACCCGATTAACCTCTTCAATTGCCTGACTAAGTAACCTAATAGGTACTTGTATTGAGTTACGACACGTCTCCGATCGCAAGGTATGTAGAGACTCGCACAAGTACAAGCACGCTACCACCTTGCCACCGAAGTCGCTAAACTTCTTGGCTCACATCCTCACAACATAGAAATTCCTGTTGTTTTTTTTTTTACCTTTTATAGGATTTTCCACCGAATCTGGGCAAATCTGTAGATCTCAATAACGCTTAATAAATCAATGGTTGGGCATGGCAACATGATTTACCGCATGTTTAACGTCCATAATGATTGCGAAAGTAAATTTAAAACGCTTGATAAAGCAAAAACCCTCCAGTAGCATACCGTTACATAAAGACCTGTTCTAAGAAGACTTCTGCCTATAACTCCAAAAGAGAAAATAAAGCCATCATTCGCGTTGACAAAGACATTCTTAGAGGTGAGAATATGGTGATTATGCGAGGCTTATAAACCGAAAACTCATCACATTTTCAATGGAACTGACAAGCAAAAGTTTCAGGTATGTAATAAGGGACAATTGATTAGAGTGTAATAAGGAGGACGTGCTGGGGAGGTTATAAATATTGAAATGAAGGAGCAATGAGATTAGACAAGTTTTACGATGTGTGAGCTCCCCTTTTCCCGCCCAACACCCCTTCTCTGCACTCTCATCACCACTCTTTCCCGCCAGCTACTTTATACGAAAACTAAATTAATTAAGGATCCACAGTGTAAAGTGGCTTGTATAAAGTCAACGCTATCGTTAAACAAGCTGATCTGTTCTATACGGCAACAGTGAGAAACCTATATCTACAAAAATCATGGCACTCAGAAGATCCCTTTCAATTACTAGTACCTACAATAGAAGACCAATCTTTCCCGTCAACTACTTTATACAAAAACTAATTTAATTAAGGATCCACAGTGTAAAGTGGCTTGTATAAAATCAACGCGATCGTTAAACAAGCTGATCTGTTCTATACGGCAACAGTGAGAAACCTATAACTACAAAAATCATGGCACTCAAAGGATCCCTTTCAATTACTAGTACAATAGAAGACCACTCTTTCCGTCAGCTACTTTATACGAGAACTAAAACGAAAACTAATTAAGGATCCACAGTGTAAAGTGGCTTGTATAAAATCAACGCGATCGTTAAACAGGCTGATCTGTTCTATACGGCAACAGTGAGAAATCTATATCTACAAAAATCATGGCACTCAGAAGATCCTAATCAATTACAAAAGAAGACCACTCTTTCCGGTCAGCTACTTTATACGAAAATTAAATTAATTAAGGATGCACAGTGTAAAGTGGCTTGTATAAAGTCAACGCGATAGTTAAACAAGCTGATCTGTTCCATACGGTTAAGTTATAACAGTGTGAAACCTATAGGTATCTATAAAAACATAACACTCACAAGTTCTCTTTGAATTACAATAGAAGCTGAAAAGGAAGGTATGAAGATCGGGGGTTAAATGCAGTATTATAAACAATGTTAAGCTCCAACAATGTTGGCACCCTTCATCTTGAGATTAAGAGGAAGATCAGCGATTGCGGCTGCTTTCCCTAAAAACTATAAACATGAGTCATATCAACGCACCAGTCGTATTAATGACACTACCAAAAGTCAAGTTTGGCATCATTGAAGAGGAATTTAAAAAAAGTCAGCTAAAGAAAATTAATGCAAGAAGCAATTGCGGTATTCAAGCCAGTGATATTTCCTATCACCGTTGGATTATTGAAAGAATTTTTACCTTTAATTTTTAATCTACTTTTTAATCTACCAAAGGATAAATCAAGGTGCTTCTTTGTAATACTAATACATTATCAGCATCAAAAGAACTCTGATGGTAAAAACAAATCTGACCAAGTTTTAAAGTGTGGAGATATAAGCAGTCAAAAGATGGAAAGTTTGAAATCTCAAAGGTGTGAACTGCATTGAAAAATATCGAATCCCGAAAGTCTTCTACTTTCATCAGTTTTTCTAACTTTAAAGAGAGATCATTCGTGGTTGAAGTATTACCACGTTTTGCTTCTTTCACTAAATCTCTGTTTTCATCATCATTCCTTTTTCACACATTTCTGTTTTTTTTAGCATCAAAATTTGATGATTTCCATGTACTGTATGTTTAGATCAATGTTCCCGCATCAACGAGAATCCGTTCATTTTTTAGCCTTTTCGATTAATTTTAGCGTAGGCAACCATCAAGATACCATTTGATCTGATGTAATGTACTAAGGAGGTTGTAGTAAACAGGCAAAAGAAGCAGGAAAGCAACAGTACCAAACAATCCTGCTTCAACAAACTTCATCAGAATAAAAAACGCGAATCCATTTTCAAGTTATGTAATGTACTAAGAAGGTTGAAGTACTCAGGCAAAAGAGGCAGGAAAGAAACAGTAGCAATCAATCCTGTTTCATTGACTTTCATTAGTACAAAAAACGCGAATCCATTTCTAAGTCATATACGGTATTTCAACAAAAAATTGTAAATTTCACGGACCAAAACCCCATATCAATAAATAAAGGGTTGCTCCGGGATTCAGTATTTCGAATATGGAATATACCAACTCAATAAAAATGTTCATCTTTGCCGAACCAGGTCGGAGGCTATTGGTGTAGAGAAGAGGGTTATACGTGATGAATGAGTTACTCCGGAGCCGGATCAGCGCACCCGCAGAAAGTGGTCAGTTTCGCTCGAAAATGAGCAAACAACAAACAAAGATAATGACGGACTGGCCCTGAGCCCGATCAAATTTAATTTGACGTTTCAGGAGATGGATCACCAAGCAGCAGCGGCTAACTTACAGGGTCGGACTCTTCCTAACCATTGTTAACGGGGAAATTATGACCAATTTCACATGTATTCACTCAATAGTCGCTGCAGTATTGCAACTTTTAGTACCAGGTGGCGATTTTTTTACAAAGCAAGCCACTGGCCGGACGTTTCAGGAGATGGATCACTAAACAGCCAGTGGCGTAGCGGGGTCCAGACCCCCCCCAAAAAAAAAAATTAGCAAAATAGCAATTTTTTTAGATATTTATCTAAAAATAAATCGCCGGGGAGACTCCGTTCCCCCTTTTCCCAGTTTTGTTAATAATGTTATCGCCTGCAAATCAAATTGTTTTGCCGGCAAACTATTTCAGGCCTATCTTTTAAAATTTTAAAAAACAATCCCCGGGGGGAGGGGGCGGACGCCAAATGAAACACCACCCCATTCGAAAATCTATCGTAAGCGAGCAAACTTTATGAAAACTGGACCCTCCGAAAAAAAAATCTGGCTACGCCACTGTAAACAGCAGCGGCTAACTTACAGGGTCGGACTATCTCTAACCATTGTTAACGGGGAAATTATGACCAATTTCACAAGTATTCACTCAATAGTCGCTGCAGTACCGTGTGGCGATTTTCTGTACAAAGCAAGCACGGCAGAAAGACCATTGGCCAGACGTTTCTAGTAACTAGACGACTGGCCGGACGTCCTCGAAAACGCTGGAAAGATGAGTTGGAAACTGACCTTCGCGAGTTGGGGGTCCGTAGATGACTGGAGGAGTGTTCTCGGGCAGGCCAAAGCTCATCGAGGGCTGTAGAGCCAGGAGAAGAAGAAGATCCACAAAATTAATCAAGGAAGTGTACACAGTCGATGTTTCTTTTCGTACCCAGGTGAGGTATGAATAAAAAAAACTCTGTGCTTTAATATTCAATATACGAGTAATAATTATTGTTGACGGCATTACGTACATAAATAAATATTTCTGTTAAATTATACTATACAATATGTACAATAAAGTAATCGACAAGGAAATATAAAGTAAAATCGTCAAAATATCGTCTAAATCAGGTATTACAATTAATCCGTATTCCGAGATTATGAATGAATGCAGTATCTAAGTAGTTTTCATTATTTTAATTTAAAAAGAAGGGGCTGCATATATGCATATCTGCATGAGAAGCACTATTTCCGTGAAATGGAGAACCAGACTACGTTTACAAAGGACAACAGCAGTG
Source organism: Psococerastis gibbosa (assembly GCA_963971405.1). Classification (NCBI taxonomy): domain Eukaryota; kingdom Metazoa; phylum Arthropoda; class Insecta; order Psocodea; family Psocidae; genus Psococerastis; species Psococerastis gibbosa. Next base: position 9,159,762 of record OZ020484.1, on the reverse strand, counting down.
CAGATTGAGGGGAGAAGCAGCAGTGCTCGGAAAAACCTTTCTCGTGGGAACAAGGCCCGGGAGGAATGTGCGGGTAAATATTTGATGAGACGTACGGTTCATTCGTTAATACCTAACAAGTCCTGGCAGCCACCCTGACCTAACGACAATTTCAGCTCTCCTTCCGTTCAACCCCCCCCCCCCTCCATGCTTACCCTACCTTGCTGCTCTTCCGTCTTCCCTGTCTATTTGTTTAATTGAAAATGGTCCCAAACAGGCCACGTGCTACGCGCTCAAACACAAGAGATTCCTATTATACTTATAATTTAGTGTGAGCCGACTCTCTCTCATTCTCTCATTTAAATTTGAATTGTGCTTAAAATAAGAGGAGCAACTACTGCCCATAGAAATATATTAACTGGAGCGGCGGGAGCCGTAATATCCCTTACGGGGCACCCGTTAATCATAAGCCAACTATCAGAGAAAAGTACCAACGTATAAAATATCAAAGTCATACACATTACAGCATAGCAGAGGGGATACCTGGACCCGGTCAAAAACTCTGCACTTAGCTTGTGCAGGCTATTTTCCCAGCGAAATTGTGTACTTATCTTGTGCAGGCTACACTAGCAGCCATATTGATAACGGTCTACAGCCAAGGGATGCTACTACCCGGTTGCGATAGGATGGCACTTCGAACTTTTTCTTCGAAAACTAGCATTTTCCAGATGGGTTTTGTCTAGGTACATGTTTTCGAATGTTCTCATTTCATTGCTCTACCATCATTATTTTCCGTGAAAATTTTTGATTTTGTGAAAAACAAACGAACTATTCATGTACAAACAAAAATGGAATATAGCATGCATATGATATGATGCATATCTCTCAATAAATAAAAATTTAATAACTCTGAAACAATTTCGTCGTTGTTTAACATGGTCGGCAATTGACGGCAATATAGCGTAACTGCAGCGCCAAAATATAATAACATTGTTGAATCGAAACAAAAGACAAGTTATTAAACATTGTGGAGTGGAGAGGGGGGGGGGGGTCATTCCGATTTCATAGGTGAACAAACACTCGACTGCGACAACACTGCATAGACTGTTGTATCAAAGTTCATTGTTCTCAGTCAATGCCAGTTCCGCATTCAAAATTCCATTTGTCGAAGCTTTATTTCTGTCTATACATATTGACTCGGCTAAGTAACTTTTGGATAGGCTCTGCCGTCTCTCGTGCATGATAATTGCTTGATTAATAATTCTAGGTAAAATGAGCGAGAAGGGGGGGGGGAGAGGGGAGGTAACCAAAAAGTAACTGTGAGGAATGCGAAAATACCCTTATCGATTACAGTCATTATAGCGTTATAGGCTACAACGATGAGTTTCTGGGGAGTTTATTTCAAATTGTATTCAAAGTAAACTTACACTAGGACTTCTTTTTTGTTAACTACTAATTCTTTTTTGATGCTGCGTACACGTGTAGTATAAATTAATATAAATAAAACATATGGGATATTCATACCGACTTCAGTGGCAAGGTGGTAGCGTGCTTGTACTTGTGAGAGTTTCTACAAGCCATGCGATCGGAGACGTGTCGTAACTCAATACGGGTACTAACCTACAGAGGCGACTGAAGAGGTCAATTGGATAGATTCATTAAATTGTTTGTACGCGATTAACATTTAAAAAAAAAAAAATATTGGCATGAAGTGTACGCCGATGGCAGTCAGTGGTATGCCTCTGGATGGCTTGACCTACTTTGGGGCCTGGTGTGTTGAACCTGCTGACGACCGCTGACAATGAGAACCTAGTTAGTTAGTATTGTACAGCGGGGAGTCAGGGAAGGAAGGACGGCATCAGGCCCGGAGGGCCACGCCAGTCTGGAGGGCGGAGATCTTGGCCCGAACCTGTTCTATAATTTATAATCCTATGTAATTCCTATTTAACATATTATTATTTTATTGTCAGCTATTTATTAGCTGATTCGGGAATGGTGCGCTCTTGACCAGGCCCTGATGCCTCGGCTGATCGCTGACTTGGCAGATGTGAATGATTGAGGGCAGACTGGTTGCAAAAGTGTTGTCCACTGTTTTGCCAGTTCACCCGCTTTCCAGTTTCCATTGATCCCGAAGTAGCTTGTTATCTATAGTAATTTGACGTGCAACCTTATGGGCATGATGTGGATATTCACGACCGACAGAGTAGTGTTTTAGTGCAGTCTGTAGTTTTGTTGGTGGCAAGTGCCAGGCGAGTATGAAACATGGCACAAATTTAGAAGTACTACCCTGATTCAAAAAGGTTGGACCACCTCAATTCACAATGCCTTTCCAATTTTATCTCTGTTAATACAAATTGTAGGTCGCTGAGTTTACTCTGGAAATTAGCCAGATACTCCCTTAATGACATTTGATCAATTCAATTTAGATCCGTTAGTTTTTCATCGATTCCTCGACACTTTCGAGAGAAGGTGCATAATTAACCGAATCAAAAATCTTGGACCACTTACAGTTATTCTTTCCGTGAACATCCAGGCAAGCTTGAAAAAAATGCACATTGCTTACATGCAGTGTGTAGACATATTTTCAAAACATCAGACACGTTATTTTTCCCCATCTGCATTTTATCGTTGAGGAATGGCAAGAAGATCTGCTGTAGCGAAGAGCGTTCAGAAACTGATAATTTTCCATCGTCAAGCAAGAAAAAGTGAGAGAGAGATAAAGAGAATCCTCCAATTATCAAAGTCTACCGTCCACCATATTTTTGGTACGCTGTACAAACGCCAAGACCACTGATCCGGGGGAAAGCGACGCGGCTGCCACGCAAGACGTCTAGTCGCCAGGACAGGGAATTCGTAAAAATCATTAAAGCCAAACGCATAACTGCTCTAGAGCTCAAGGAAGCTTGGAACTAATCAACATTGTCCAATAGCCCAGGTTCTGTGAGCACTACAGTAAGACGAATCCATTCTGCCCGCTATGGTTTTTACACTGCCAAGGTGAAACCCCTATTGACACCTGTACAGATAAAGAGGAGATTTGCTTGGGCAAGAGAGAGGGTGAATTGGACTGAACAGGACTGGAAAAAGATCATTTGTAGCGATGAGGCCCGATTTCAACCAACTTTGGATTCTGCTGGATCTAACCGCGTAGTACGTATATGTACATTAAGATTTTGGAGGACAGTTTGAAGCCTTCCCTTACAAAGATGGTGTCGAATGGGAATTTTATATTTCAGCAAGACCGCGCAACTTGCCATACCGGCCGAATCGCTTAGGCATGGTTTCAAAATAATGATATTAAACCTCTCATTTGGCCTTCAAGCAGCTCTGGTCTTTCCCCAATCGAAAATATTTGAGGAAAAATGAAGAAGTTGAGAACCACTCTTGTACGGACAAAGGACGAATTGAGGACCATTTTATTAGAAATTTGGGATTCGTTCAGATGAATGTGTCGCTCTTGTATCTTCTATGTCCCGTCGCATTAAGGCAGTTATTAATGCGAAAGACACTATAACAAAATATTGAAAACGTAGTGGTCCAGGTTTTTTGAATTGATGATTTCAGCATATGTTTGAGCAAAACTGTCTTGTCAGATAGGTTTTAAACCTAATAAGGAGAATTTTTTTCTCATTTGATTGAGGAATAGTTAGGCTACTTCCTATATTAAAATAAATGATATATTATTCAAATTGACAGAGATAGAAACTTAAATGCATCGTGAATAAGGGTGGTCCAACCTTTTTGAATCTAGGTTGTTGTTAAAAATTAAATAAAAAGGCTGCTATAGCTTACATATAACACGGTTTGACCCGTGCTGTGGGCACGATGGGAGTTAATGGGGAAAATTGTTGAATTGGACATTTGTTATAATGAAGGTTATCTGCGATTGGCTACATAAAGTGAACAATAACATTATAGGGAATAGAATCCGTTCTATGAAGTATATCAGCAATCTGGTACATAAAGTGAAGAACAACGTTATAGGGAGTATATTATTGTAGAATACGCCCTATGAAGAACATTGGTGTTTTGGGACATAAAGTGAACAATAACGTTATAGGAAGAATATTAGCATCCGTCCCATGAAGAACATCGGCGATTGGCGGCTACATGAAACGTACAATAACGTTATACGGAGTAAATTATAATCCTATAATAATCCTATCCTATAATGAATATTGGTTGTTGTTATTGTTGTTTCCAACGCCAGCTTTCAGCATTTCTGCTTAAAGCAACCCTGTCAGCCTGGCGGAGGGAGTGAGTCTGTTTGTTAACTTGAGGCACCCTAAGGGCAGACTCTTTAACCAGGGGAAAGGGGAGTTGACTGACAAGGTGGACCTCCTGATTATAGTGGATTCCGAACCACTTGGGGAACATAGTAAAGTCACATGATTAAATCGGAGGTGACCAGGACTCGAAACGCACGTAGACTGACTGGTACAGCCTCTGCGCGTAGTCATGTCCCAGCATGTTCCCCTGCCAACGCTGTGCACACTACCAAGTTTGCCGCAGTTTGAAACATGCTCTGTTCTCCTGGATTCATCATGGTAAGGCCGTTGGCTAATGAACATTGGTGATTTGTTACATAAAATGAACAATAACGTCACAGGAAGTATATTATAATCCACCCTATGAAGAATATATCGGCGATTAGCCACATAAAACGAACAATAACGTTATAGAGAGCATATTAGAATCCGCCCTATGAAGAATATCGGCGATTGGGTACATAAAGTGAACAACAACGTTAAAGGAAGAACTATCCACCCTTAGTATTCAGCGATCTTTCTCGTTTGCGAGCAGTCTCATAGAACAAAAGGTACATTGTTAAATAATTTGAGACGTTGTCATTGTTTCGAGTTAAGAACACGGTGCAATGCTGCAACATGAATCTACATAGTCTCAACTGAGCTCCGTGAATGTGTAATTTGGTAAGCCAAGAGAAAATTAGATGAGACGTATAGTACGTACTAGAGTATGTAACTCTCAAATACAATTTGCAGTATTCATTTTCAGAAAATCGTTAGAGCACAGCAGGGATTCAAATGTCTAAGATGGCTTATTACAATTTACAGTGTATCTTTAACGTGCAGTTCTACGAAAACGGTTCAATTCTCAAATAAAATGTGTGCGGTTGTTAATGCGTTTTTTTGCAGTCAGGATTTTGGAATTTTTTAGAAAAATTCGCATTATTTTAAAAATATCTAGGCTAAAAATTCAGTAATTATAAGAAATCTGTAATTGCTACCAGACAAATTACAAAATTTTAAGGCAACTGGGCTTATAAAATTAAAGTCAGATTGAACCTGACTGGTATACTGTCGGATTTAGCGAGTTAGAGACAAATGGGATAAAAAATTCGGCTAAAAATAGTTAAAACGCGTGAACATTTCTCACAAAAAATAATGATTAAATATTGCAAAATTACGTGTCTATTGCGTAGCTTATTGTATTGTAAAATATATATATTTTATCAGTAACATCTAGTGAACAAGCGTTTAGAATAAACATTTTGTTAACCGATAAATTGGGGTATTTGCACATTAATTTTGGGTGTTTGAAGGTAAATACAATACAATACATTGTACAATTGTATAATTACACAGAGGATTTCAAGGCAGGAGTCAAATTATGGAGCAACAGAATATTTATAGTATTGTATTAGACACTACCGACTAAATTACAATCTTTCCAGTTGTATAAAACCATTTCGTAATAACATGTAGTATGATAACTAAGAACGAAAGAAGAAAGCAGTACATAATTAGAAGTGAAACATTGTGCCTGGGAGCAGTGGGTGGTTAATTCCAACGTCACCTTAGCGGGGAGTCTCGCAAAAATAATAATAAAGGAACAAACAAGTCACAATGAGCAATAAATTAAAAGTTTGCACATAATAATTGGCGAATTTTAATTAAGTAAAAGCATAAATAACGAGAGGGCTGGCTGTTAAAATTTGATATCGCCGGAGACGATCGATATCGCCGTGAACTTTAACTGAGTAATAATTCGTATGTGTGGTCATATAAATCAACGTCTTGAACGGCGCTCTCACCCGCAACCTGGACCATTTCCTTTCAACTGCGTACCGTCAAACAAATGGAGCCCTGTCAGCTCCTGCTATTTTCCTTTCCTGAGAAAACCTCGGCGGAGAGGAAGGCCAACGTCGTCAGCTACCTTTTATATAGCCTCAGTCTTAGCATTTGGAAAGTACATTTTATTATTTTCTTAAAAGCTCATACAGCTGTATCTAAAATAATAAAATAATTATTTACAAAATAAAAATTAATATAATGTTATTCATATATATATATATAATGTGAAACGACGAGATCACTGCCGTTGTCACGGACATTGAATTATTTAATAGCCTATATAATTTTTTTTTAAGGCGCGGGACTCTTTCGAGTATTTGCGCCGGTCGGTGTGTGTGTGTGCGGTAGTGATGGCTTATTTGGGGACTATTGTTAGTAAAGTTGTGGTTTAAGATGGTTTTCTTGAGTTTGTCTACAGGTGTGGCATGTCTCCGGTCTTGCTTAGAAAGCTTTATGTTGCCGTGACCGGCCCATGCTTGTTATATAATTATATAATATATATATATTGTACTTATATATCACTGATAAAACCACTATTTTTTATTTAAGAAAAAAATGTTTATAATCAAAATAACCTTCTTATTCCAAACAAAAATGTTTTTTGTTGCATTGACCTCAGCAAACTGTGTAATACATAATTAAATCGTAATCTGTTGCCTGCGTTAGGTCTGCTTCATTAGACAGCACTCCTAAATCCTGTAATCGTTCCTGTTCGATTATTCCTTAATATCAGCCATTGGCGTAAATTCCCAAAATTTCTGGGGGGGGGGGGCTTTAGGACCCCAAGACCTTGAAATCGATAAATTGGCCCAAATTATTGAGGTTTTACGCTCGTTATACCCCGGAGAAAGGGGAGCCCCCCCTCCCGAAAAAAAACTGATAATTGTAAGGGCAAGTGTGGTTTTACAAATATTTTATCCTGAAGAAAGGGGGGCCCGGGGGTCCCCCCCGGAGAAGAAAATGGATGAATAGGCCCAAATTAAGGAGGTTTTACGCATTTTGCAAACAGTACCGTTGAGATTATACAGACGAATAAACCTACCACTGAGGAGGGTCCGGGGGTCTCCCCCGAAGATATTTTTTTAAAAAATAGGTCTGAAATATTGGGGTTTAAGCATTTCGAGTAATATATTTTTTGTGAAAGTACTTCGTCAATATGTTGATTTTTTTCATGATGTCTTTCAAGTGAAATAAGCATGCCAAGAATTAATTTCCCTTTCGTTTTTGTGGATACTATGCCTTTCGCCTCCAAAACGTCTTTGTCACCAGAAATCCTGGGGGGGGGGGGCTGGACCCCCTATTTACGCCAATGTTTGCAAGAGGTAGAATTGAGTTATTATAACGACGAATAAACCTACCATTGGGGGGGGGGGGCCCGGGGGTCTCCCCCGGAGAAAAATTTGTAAAAAAAAAAGCTCTGAAGTATTGGGGTTTTAAGCATTTTGAATAATACATTTTTGGTGAAAGTACTTGGTCAATATGTTGATTTTTTTCATGTAAAATAAGCATACTAAGAATTAGTTTCCCTTTCATTATTGTGGATACTATGCCTTTAGCCTCCAAAACGTCTTTGTCACCAAAAATCCTGGGAGGGGGGGCTACGGGTGGACCTGGGGGGGCCCCCCTATTTACGCCAATGATATCAGCTGATAATTATTGCTTTCCAATTTATACGTAGTATAAGGAAAGCTTTGTGACGGTCGAAATTTTCCATTCCAATATTTCAACGGATTAACACGTTTTAAAGTCCCAGGAACCCAAAAATTGTTTTTTACGAAATGTCTGTCTGTCTGTCTGTCTGTCGTTCTGTCTATCTGTGCGTCGATTTCCGGGCAAACTACTCGGTCGATTTTGATGAAATTTGGCATGTAGGTTCACAAAAATCATGCCTCGGAACATTGTTTTTTATTTGAGGCTAACTCAATTTCTGAAAAACGGCTCCAACTATTTCTTTTAAATTCACATATATTATTGTCGCTATTAATGTTGACAAAATGCGGGGGGTCGCTTGCCCCTTGATAGTTTGCTTCTGGGGGTAAAAAAATAAAAATAACTAAATTTTAATGAAAAATAACTAAAAAATAATTTTTCTGCGAAACCTTTCTATCGATGATTTCCACTTTCAGGTATGTTTTAGGTGTTAAATTGTGTAATGAAACCAATTAGGTTGCTTTCCCAGAAAAGTATTTGATTTTGTACAAAAAAATGTTTTTTTTTTTTAATGATAGAAAATTCACGGTCAAAAGCATTGCGTGCCCTGCCAGTATTGCTGTGTGGTAATGTGTTGGTCTGACCTATCTAGAATTTACCTCACCTCCAGTGACGTCAGGTGGACAACCACCCCCCTCCCCTCCTCCCTCCCCGAGATATCGGAAATTTAACCATAAGAAAATTATTTACCATGAAATTACTCATTTGCTCCATCTACTAATTTTGATAAATTGGAAAGCATGTTCGAGTGAACTCGGACCGGTTCTTTTAATTTTTTTAAAACATAATTTGAACCTCACAAAATCGTTAATGCGCGCGCGGATGTAGGCATTTAACTCAGTTGCCCATTGGTAAATTAATAAATGCCAGTTGCTTCCTGCATGTTCTCATTTTTAGAATAGTCTACGATTTTTGTCTATAGATCTTTTTACAAATACGCATAGAATAAGATTCTTTAAGTTACGCGTTTTTATATTGTTAACTATGTATTCCGGAAATTGTATTGCTTGTTTGGACGTGGGTCCGACAGTGAAATGACTTTCTAGTCTCACCCCGTAGATAAAAGACGTTTTTTATTTTTATTTTTTATTTACTTTAAAAAAGGTCAATCGCATACAAGCAATTGAATGAATGTATCCGATTGACCTCTTCAGTCGCCTCTGTAGGTTATTACGACACGTCTCCGATCGCATGGCGTGTAAAGACTTGCAAAAGTGCAAGCACGTTACCACCTGGCCATCGAAGTTTGTTACTTTGTTATTTTTACAGCAGATCATCAGTTAATGAGCCAATTAAGGTATTGGTTAGATAAGCATTGAAATGTTCATGGAGGTAATAACAGCCTCATTATGGAAAAAGCCGAAAGTGAATGAATTTATAAACTCAATTGAAAAGCAATGAGCAACAACTTGTTAACGAAGAGGGCTGTACAGTAGTTAAGAAAGCGTTAAGACGGGGAATTCTTTTAACAACATTTACGGCTAGTTCTACGCCCTTTTAATCCACTTTCCTTTTTTAATAAGCTTCCGGGTGGAAAGAGGGTACACTTTATTCTTGGTTGTTAGACATGAATATTAAAGCATTAAAAAATATTCCAATTATTTCAATAAAAAATTCTGGCATAACTTGTTTCGGTACAGTAATCAGGGGAAATATAAATTAATTGAAAGTCAATAATTGCATTGAATGAGATGAAGAGTTTTGGGTGGTGAGAGGGGGGAGGGGAAAGGGGGGAGGGGAAAGGGGGGGAGGGGTTGCATTGCAAATTTGTTGTATCAGGAATAATAATTGAATATTATAATTCTCATTACGGTAAAGTCTGCAGCTGTTTTGCCTTTAATTTATTTTCATGGCAAATGACCGGAATAATGCTAATTTTTCGTTTCGACGTAGACTGTCTACCTGCAGAAGCTATTTTCCAAGTTAAGAGGATATGCATAAAATTGGCACCCCAAAATAAAATACTTTTCCATTTTTATTTCATTAGGCTAACTCAGCAAGCTTATTAAAAACTTGCCTCATTTATGTTGCATCATATAATCGGGTATTTTTACTTTCTAGACCCCAATGGTTTTTATGTTAGAACTAAGGTACCAAAAATTTAATATTTCCTATTATCCAAAATTTTATAACATGCTTTGTTAATTGATTAAAACCAAAAAATGCAATAAAAATAACAAATTTTGGGGTGCTAATTTTTCACGTAGCATGTCCTCTTAAAAGGTTCTCACTCACCATTGACGATTTTGCACATGCTAATTAATTAATATCTCGTTCTACGGTCCCTATATTGGCCAAATTGCCCCATTGGACCCACTACTTATTCTTGGGGTTAAAAATTTAAACAAAACAATTTTGAACAGCACTTTCCATTGTATTCTTAGACCACATACTCTAGACACGGCATTCTAGATGCACTGCATGAAAAAGTTGGGGGTTGTTTATCTTTTGCCAGCAGATGACGTCACATAACAGTGCCATGACAACATCAATAATACAAATAAAGTATTGTATGGTCCAAGGTCAAGGGCTATTTGAACCGCATGACTCTGTTGTGTTCTAATTTCAAGTTGTCTCATTAATCCACGTTTTTAATTAATTTTAGTTGTTTCTTGTAAGGCTTATCATAAAATTGCACTCAGTGATTACAAAAGGAAAAAGATAAACAATTTATTGCAAAAACTAGCAGTAAAATTATAGTGTAAATTTTAATGTAAAATCTATTTGTATGACAAGTTTTTATTGTTTTGATTTGGTGTTTTCCCAATAATAATAATTATATAATTATTAAATAAGCTATTCTACGTTTAATTAATTACGGTTGCTTCTTGTGTCCTTGTGTTGCTTATAACTGTACTCAGTGATTCCAAAATTTATTTTTTCACCAGTCACCTAACAACAGAGACTTTGTTACAAGGTAACTCGGTCACCCGAGTGCTTTTGCCAGTGTGTGACGTCATTTTATGTTGGTCCCTCGGAAATTTTAACATGGCGTGTCTAGAGTATTATATGGTCTAAGATTATATTATTATCTTGTTTACATTTTTAATCCCAAGTAAGGATTAAAATAAATAATCGCCATAGTAGGCCCGCTGAAACATATTAAATTAAATAAAACCACTAAATAAACTACAATCAACCTAATTTAGATTGAATCGTATTCATAACATGCCTCCAGCATTCTGTTGGAAACGATTTCAAGAATACTTTATAATATAAAAAGACCTCCAACTAAAATTTCAAAAACATTCATGACAATAAAAAGAACAAAATGCACTGCAGAATCTCGCGAGTCAGAATTCTTTGTCTCAGAGAATAATAATTTGTCAGTTAACAATAATAATAATTGTGGCACGACTCATTGTTGGGCCCAGCAATTTTCCCCGTGAGGGAGCACGTTTTTTTTCGAGTTAATTTTTGTCTTTGTCTCTGCCGTTATCTTTATAGCAATGAACATAATGAAGCTCAATGCTTTCCTTCAATTCATTTAAGATTCGATCAGAAATAAATTGCCTTCTTCGGCTGTTCGCCCGCGAGTTATGATTTTTATTATTAAAAAATTCATCAAGGTTTGATATACAGTAAAATAGGTTGGTTAAGGTTATTAATAAAAATATAAAAGCTGCAGGTAAGTGCTGTGTCGTACTTTGTGACTAAAGCTGTAAAAAAATTACTAAACATTTAAGAACAAGTTACGGTACCCTTTGACATTGAAAACCCCTTAATCACCTCAGAACATGGCTGTGCCCAGGGGTGATCCATGGGGTCCGGACCCCCCCTCCCCGAAATAAATTTTTGTATGTAAACCTGTATGGTTTGAAGAATTTATCCATTAACTCATTAATAAACTAAGTTAAAAAAAAAGTTATAAAGATTTGACCCAATCACAAATACAACATATTATAAGGTGTTTGTCATTTTTGTTGCTATAACATTTCTATGAATTCGATAATTCAGTATTCGGTATTATATACATAATAATAAAGTCTTTATTGAAAAAAAATGTAGATACAGCGAGATTTGGGCCTATGGCCTTCCCTTACACCTAACTCTGCATATATCAACAATAGTTCAATTGAAATATTATTTATGTGTAAGGCACATTATTAGGCTTGCAGAGCTTATAAACACAATAAATAATTGTTTTTGTTTTAAATGTTTATTCATAGTATAGCCCTTCAAATGTAACTTGTAACTTATGGAAGTTTAAAAAGTCTTAAAATGACAAATCGAAACACGAATGTGGCACACTGAAATTTGACGACAATGGAAAATGAAATGTCATAAAATTATCTTTAATCACGAGCTTTAACTCCTTGACGCTACGCTACTCTTCACCTAGCCAGAAAATTTAATTTCCTTCGGTTCTTTCAAAAGGCTACCAAAATCAGAGCCCGAACGTTCACGTATTACCAAAAAATTCCAAGTACTATAGCTCACAGCATAATACTATATAATACAATATTAAAACCCAGTGGATCATGCTGAGCCATTATAAGCTGGCCATTCACGAGGGCTCCAAACGGACTCGCGCCAAGCCAAATGGCGCGTCCTGTTCCATTTGGCGTTAGCGCCATTGTGAGGGGTCATCACGACTACTGAACCAGTCGCTCCAAATCTTTCAAATTGTACAGTGCGACGATATGGAAGAGGTACTTTTACACTGTACAATTTGAAAGATTTGGAGCGACTGGTTCAGCGTAGTCGTGATGACCCCTCTATAAATGGCCATGGCTCTATAACGCCAAATGGAACAGGACGCGCTATTTGGCTTGGAGCGAGTCCGTTTGGAGCCATCGTGAATGGCCAGCTTTAAGGCGCGTTAGGCCTACAACGTACGATTGGAACACCAGACCAGTGATTTGCGTAATATGTTAGCTACTGTATTTAACCTCCCAAAGTAACCTTTCAAAACCTGGTTTGATCAGTCCATCTAGTTAGTCAGATCAATAGAAAGCGGTTTTCTTCCCTTTTGAACAACGATACCAAAGACCGCACCAGCACGGAAAGGGAAATCAGTCAGAAAGAATCTAGAGTAGCTGCCAGGGGGGGGGGGGGGAGGATATGAGGTGGGAGGGGGTAAATACGGGGGAACGGCTGATGGGGGGGGGGGGTTGACCCGCGGCCTTCACCCACCCTTTACACTCTCCATTCATCTAATTAATATTCCTGCTGGATTCCATTATTTGATCCCAGTTTTCATTAGCGCGATGGATTTTAAGAAAAATGTCCCTGGGTAGCGTCTTTTCACTTATTCTCACTTACTTTGCCAATTCATTTTCATTTGGTCACTTAAAAAATTTCCCTCGCAAACTTCCAGCAGTTTTACCTTTTGAAATTTGCATAATTTTCTTATTTATTGGGCTGAGTTTTCGCTCTCACCTAGAACTTCCTCTTGTGGTTATTTCATTTTTCAACCAATTTTAGTAGAGTGTGGTTCATTCAAAATTATCACCAATACTGATATCGCCCGTAAGGACGAATCAGTAGAATTTGGGATGATAGGCCGTAGTCACTCTGAAACGTTTCGTCAACACTTGCGGTCGACATCTTCAGTGGAACTGCATAGACTTCTAAGATTGTAACTCGGAAGCTCAGCAGTAACTGTTTGGAAGTACGCTTTCAGAACGACCACGGCGTATCATCCCGGATTCTACTGATTCGTCACGTAACTCCAGCGAAAGCCTTTGGAATTATATCGCCGGTAATGTTAATACAAATCGGTATATATTAGGTGTGCCCCAGGGACGGATTTAGCCCATTTTGTGGGGGGGGGGGGGTTAGTTGTGGGTCAAAATAGGAACAAACATGTGTAGGATCGATTAAATCAGAGCGTAATATATTAATTTACAATATAGATTTACCAAATGTTTTTGTAGAGTAGTATTTTTTCTACTTCCCCTGCTACTCATTTATGACTCCACGATCGATAGTTGATGAGAAATTTGACTTTTTACATTAAGTCTCTTAATAATCGAACTCGTACTACGCCTACTATGGCAATTATTATTAATCAAAACCTGGGATTAAAAATGTAAACAAGATAATTTTATAATGGAAAGTGCTCTTCAAAATTGTTTTGTTTACATTCTTAACCCAAGAATAAGGTAATACCAGAGAAATATATTAACTAGAACGACGGGAGCCATAATGTCCCTTACGGGGCACCCGTTAACCATAGGCCAACTATCAGAGATAGTACCAGCGTAAAAAATATCGAAGTCTTACACATTGCAGAACGGATACCTGCTGCCTGATCGAGGCGATTATAATACCGGCATTTATTTAATTTAAATTAAAATTTAAATTTAAAATAATTTATTTAATTTAAATGTAATAAAAACGTAAGCAAGATAATTTTATAATGGTAAGTGCTATTCAAAATTTGTTTGTTTACAGTTATAATCCTAGGGTATTTATTTAACCCCGGTATTATAATCGCCTCAATCAGGCTGCAGGACCCGGTCAAAACTCTGTACTTAGTTTGTGCAGGCTATTTACCCAGCGAAATTGCGTACTTATCTTGTGCGGGCTACACTAGCTGCCATATTGATAACGGTCCAAAGCCACGCGATGGGTAATCGCCATAGGCCGGGAGATAACATAAAAAGCCCATTTTTTCGTCAAAGGTAGCCTACAGCCAGATTAATTCCATTATACGCTGAAATGTAGCGCCGTATCTGCATAAACTACCAACATTATTTTGTCGAGCAACATAATGATTAATGAGGTTTGACTGAGTTTCAGCGTCAAAGGCTGGCTGCACTTTAAAAATATAAATCAGCAAATGAGTGATGTACGGGGAATCCGCGAGCATGGTAATTACGTGGCATGGTAAATTAATTGTTTTGTAATCCCTTTGATACGGCACTGATGAAAGTGGATTCCCATCTACGATAACCTTGTTTACCTGACAAATACACAAAGCTGGATCAAACATAACCAAGTATCTATTAATAGGCTCTTAACGAGGTCAATTATGTTAAATTTAGTTGCAGCCGGCATCGAAAAGCCGGGACATGTGGAATGATTGATTTTCGGCAAATAATGACTGCTGCCACGTATCACGGCAGTGCAGGAGCCAAATTCTCTCACAATCCCCAACCCCATAATTAGGAGAACCTGTACGAGCGAACAAGTATCAGTTAGTAAAGGTACCGAGATAGATAACATGAGTAGTTCTATGGTAAATAATTGTGCCCAATACAACGTATAGTAGAAAACAAACTTCTCGCTCCGCAACGAACATTGTTATAAACAGTGCTCACAGAAAAAAAAAAAAAAAAAGCAACCGCTTACAGACCATAAAACCATATACAACGATTAAGCCCGTTGCTTTGGAACATGCTTTCCTATTGACAAATTAGATAGTATAGGTACTGCAATAGTTCCATGGTTAAATATCAGTTGTCTATAGATTTTATTTATCTGAAAGCACTGGTTTGATCAATAAAACAATCGCATAGTCTAGAATTGGCAGACCAATAATATAGTACATAGTATATATATGTATATAATATATTATATAGTATGCTACACAATAATAATGGTATGGCATGCAATGCAAACAAAATCCGTACTATATTAAACAACTATTTTTTTCTTCAAAACTTAAACTTTGATTGAGAAAGTAACCTAATTGAATATCGTTTGTTAATCAATTTGACACCTAAAACAAATCTGAAGTTAGAAAGCATCGATAGAAAGACTTCTGAGGAAAAAATTAATTTTTGTGGTAATTTTTCATGAAAATTGTGCCCCTTTCATTTTATTACGCCCTGAACCAAACTATCAAGGGGGGCGTGACCTAATGGGGTTTATTTACATTAATAAGTACTACAATATACTATATGTAGGCCGTAGCTCCAAGGAGTAAGAGTACGATATTATGTACATTTAAGAGAAATCGTTGGAGCTGTTTGCGAGACAAATTGTCTTTAGTCGTTTTGGGGGGGGGGGGGTGTTTCAAAACACACAGTTTTAGTCAGAGGCGGTACCAGACCTCATAAAAGGGGGAGGCACTTGTCAGTAGCGTATAACCATAGGTTTTCGAAGGGGGCGGTGTATAATTCGGCGCCCCTCCACTCATTTTCATAAAAGTGTAAAATGGGGAGAGCCGTTCTCATGGACGTACGCAGCCTTTACATTAATGACGTTAGTGTCCTTTGCGCATGAGCCAAAGGGTTCGGAGGATCCAAAGGGGGGGCCCGGGAGAAAATTTTTGAAAATTAGGTCTGAAATAGTGGGGTTTTACTCATTTTCTGAGCAATAAGGGAATAAAGGGAATTAATCAAATTGTGCACAGGGGGGCCCGGGGGTCTCCCCCGGGAGAAATTTTATAAAAATAGGGCTGAAATAGTGGAGTTTTACGCATTTTGAGTGCAGTTAGCACTTGGGTTTTAGAGTCAAAGAATATAACTGCCTTCCAAAGGGGGTGGGGGGGTGGGCATTGCCCACAGTGCCGGTCGCTGCGTCCGCCTCTGGTTTTAGTGTTTTTAGCGGGAGAAGACCAAGGTCATGGTCATCTCCAAGCAGGTCCCACACCACCCTGTACTCCTAAACCTTAATGGAGAGCCAATTGAACAAGTGCCACATTTTAAATATCTTGGATGCGTTGTGAATGAGAACTGGAGTATGAAGCAAGAAGTCAGCAGTCGCATTGAACAGGCCCGAAGTGTGTTTACTAGAATGAGGAAAGTCTTTTGTGACAGAACTCTATCACTTGATCTGCGGGTGAGAATGGTGAGATGCTATGTGTTTCCAATTGTCTTATATGGGATGGAGGGTTGGACCCTCACACAGCGGCTTGAAAACAAAATCGACGCCTTTGAAATGTGGGTGTATCGCCGACTGCTTAAAATATCCTGGCGAGATCACATACGAAACGAGGAAATACTCAATAGAGTGGGGACCCAGCGAACTTTATTAATCTCCGTAAAGAAGAGGAAGCTGCAGTACTTTGGACACGTGATGCGGAATGAGAAATATCACCTTCTCCAACTCATCATACAAGGGCGCATTGAGGGGAGAAGAACCGCAGGTAGAAGACGGACGTCCTGGCTGGCCAACCTTAGGGGTTGGTTCGGGAGGAGCACGACAGGCCTCTTCCGCGCAGCCGTGTCTAAGGTGCAAATCGCTCAAATGATCGCCAATCTTCAACGTTGAAGGGGCACGAGAAGAAGAAGAAGAAGCGGGAGAAAAATATTACAGGTGAAACATTAAACTGAACAATGCAAGGATATAAAAGTGAGATCTCTAGGTACGAAACACAGAATATTGAATGTAAAAATTACTTTTATCAACAAATCAGTAGCCTGATCATGGCGATTATAATACCGGTATTTATTTAATCCCCTTGTATTAAAAATGTAAACAAGATAATGTTATAATGGAAAGTGCTATTCAAAATTTGTTTGTTTACATTTTTAATACCAGGAGATTAAATAAATACCGGTATTATAATCGCCATGATCAGGCTGCTGAAAAACAAAATTTAATAGTCAAACACTTTGAATATAATAATAAATAAATCATATCCTTTTTAACTTTGTAATATTTGGAATAGACAGACAATAGAAACACTAAAATACTCGACCGGTTTCGACCTTCTATCGAAGTTGACGATGACATAAGGTCGAAGTCGGTCGTTTTTTTAGTGTTTTAGTTAATATTGACTAAGGCACTATATACCCGGGTATTGTCATCCGCCATGTTGTATCCCATATTTCCTATATGGAAAGTATTGTATGAAAAGTAAAAGATTGAAAAATATTGAAAAAACCTAATACACGTTTTAGCTATTTTTTATTAAACACTTCCCTAATTGGTAGCACGTTTAATAAATAAACAACGGTAAATTTCTAAAAATAAATAGGTAAACACCCAATGCTTGGCTTATACACCAGACTTATAATGGATACAATATGGCGGATGACAATAGCTTTCTAATATAGGCCTAGACCCCTAATATTGACTAAGCTATTATTTATATTTTTAAAACTTTGAAAAGACGAATGAAATATTCCAAAATTTAATAAGGGAAGTGCGATAGCTAAGTTGACTAAATACTGTAGTGTTGCGTACATTAACAGCAGTACCAGGCGTCTCTCGCAGAAATTCAGAAGAGAACGGCGAATGGCACTCCGCATGATAAATGCTCATTGTAAAGAGAGCGGCGAGGGGAACGATATTAAAATTCCTAGTGGCAACTTTGAAAAATAAATATTTTTCAATTATAAGAAGGAATTCTGTGGAGAAAAGTTTTGAGTAAATTTAAAGGCTGGAGGATCGTCTGCTGGAATGCTAAGAGCGGTCGCTATTTGTTACTCCGACTAATGACACGTTATTTCATTCGTTTACCACCGCAGTACAGTCTTCAAAGTTGTATTGAAGTAATACAATAGCCTATTTTACAGTAGCTAATTACACTGCTTCCATTTCACTCTTATATTACGTAGAAAACCCCAAAATTAAACACGTTTCATTTTTATTTCATTAACTCAGCAAGTTATTAAAAATTTGGCTCATTTATGTTTTAAAAGACTACTTCGTGATAATATAATCGGGTATTTTACTTTTTTCGGTTTTGTAGTTTTTCCAAAAATTATATTTTACGCGAAATACATAATATGTATATAACATTTTGAACGGGGGGTGGTTTTAGATTCAGAGGGTCATGAAATGAAAAGTTGCGAAGGAATTTTCGGGAAGTCGAACATACGAGTAGGTTACCGTTTCAAAAGGCAGATGAATCTCCCTAAAATGTTTCAATGCAAAATGTCACTTATAATTTTTTTTCTGTTTACAGAATAAAACAAAGTATCTCACAAAACAATCGTAAAGCTTTGTCAAGATCAGCTCCGAAACTATTTCATAACGGCTACTTTAGGCTAATATAACTTGGGGGTGGCAAATTGCCATTTCCTTACGAGAGCCCTAGGGAAAACTCTACACCGGAACCAAGGAGGGAGAGAGAGTACCCCGTTTAACTTCTATTACAAGGGAAACTAGAAAATTGATGGCGTAGAAAAATAACCGAGTCCCGAGCCATTGCCCCAAGTCCTGCTCCCCAAGGACTCTTTTCCTTCTTTTTCCAAAAAAAAATGTACTACAGTACTACAGATTACTTACATTTTACTAAGTCATTTTCAGATTAACAACGTTAAATAAGAAGGTTCTTCACCAAAGTTTAATTGTGACAAATGTTATCGTAACTTAAATCGTCATTCTAAAGTCAGAAGGGCGTATCATCAAAAAGACATTTTGAGATAAATGTGTCTGTATAGGCCTAGTTTGCTATAATTCTATAAATCTAAAATTTCTGCCTTTTTTTCAAGATCGAATGTTTTCTGTTCATGCAAAGATTGAGCTCATCAAAGTCACTAAATCTGGTCATAACTCAATTTCGCCAACAATGTTGGTTGCGCCGTCCTGACTTTAGGGTGACGATCTACTGTACTGTTCATTGCCATTGAATATTATTGTTGAGTATTGTAATTTTTATTGCAATTTTTGAAGGACTTTTTATGGACCCAGGCCTACTTATGGTACTTATGGGTTCATTGTCCAATGCTAACTACCCGGTGGATTTCGGACATTATTTGTATTGTTTCTGTATAAAGTTTTGGCCATTGGCAAACTGGTATACGTTCTCGATGTCAACCTACACCGGCTACAAGCGATAATGGACAAGCTTTACCATTGACGCAATGAAACAGGCGAAAACATGACTTAACCAAGTCCAGATACGAGTCGTTGTATAATATTCAATAGTGAACAGTATTACAATTATCCTATTAATAAATAAGTGATGGCTAAAATCTCTCCTTGCCCTTTAAAAAGGTAGGCCTACCCACCAAACATTTTTTTCTATGTTTTACAACTCCAGTCGATTCCGAGGAAAAATACCAGTTCACCAAATTTGGAGCACCCTGTATATTGTGATGTATTTTAGCGTGCACGGCCTGCGTAAAAGAAATAATTGGCATTGTGATACAAATATTGCGATATTGGCGAGGTAACACTTTTTTTTCGATGTTTTACAACTCCTATCGATTTCGGGGGGAAATTACCGGTGCTCCAAATTAGGACCACCCTGTATTTTGTGATATATTTCTGCTTTCACGCATAAGAATAAAATAAATTGGCATTTTGATACAAATATTGCGAGATTGACGAGGTAACACATTTTTTCCCCGATGTTTAACAACTCCAGTCGACTTCGAGCCAAAATACCGGTGCATCAAATTTAGACCACCTGTATATTGTGATGGATTTCTGCTTGCACGGTCTACGCCCTACGTATAAGAATAAATTGGCATTTTGATACAAATATTGCGAGATTGGAGAGGTAACAAGCAGGTTAGGGGTTACAGGAAGGGCGGAAGCGGAATAGAAATTCGTTCCTTCCACCCATAACATCAAAATAGGAATAAATTCCTGCCGTAAAGCCACATTAAATTCGTCAACCGTAGCAAAAGTTAGCTGTCGTAAATAATGCCTGCAGCATTGTTTACGATCTTTTAGCATGTTTTAATGTCGTCCAAAATGTTATGAATAAACTTGTTAATCTGTAAATCTACTACGTTTATCGTGACAAAAATTGCAACCTGAAGGTTACATTTTTTCAGATCCAAAAATACCGTTACCTCGAAGAATAGAAAAAAAAATGCGTGCTCCTAGATTCAACATTTAGCTTCGTCCCACAAACGCAGCATAAGGTGAGGACAAATATTATCCTTAAATTTGCCATTTTTGTTGTTGTCCAACTTCCAGGTATTTTACAATCTCATGTTAATCTTCCTGATAAAGTCATCGAACACTTCTTCGTACGCATCCTGTATTAAGGAGAAAGAGAGAGAGAGTTGTGCCTTGCTCCTGCGTCATATATTATATGGCTTGGGCACTCGACACTCACTCACATGGTCACATGCGACACGATTATAAGACGGCAATTCCACCGGCGGATTTACTTCATTTGTGATTATGTCACTGACGTTTGTTTTGTTTTAAGGAGACTATTATGTAGATACTTAACTTATCCATTATAAATTAAGTTATAATATGGTAGAGCCTGTCTACATAACAGTCTCCTTAAAACAAAACAAACGTCAGTGACATAATCACAAATGAAGCAAATTGGCCGGTGGAATAGCCGCCTAAGGCCAATTCTTCGGCTGTTTTGTGATAACATGGTCGTATTATATTATTATAATTTAACATGCCATATTATAATGTCCCACATTCATATACGTCATGGGGAAATCATGGATTGTGGTTAAGAACAATAATTTCTGATCTTGATAAATACCCTTTTATTTTATAGTTATTGAATTGGAACACCTTTGAATTAGTGTCAACAATAGTGTCATCCGAGGATAAACATGCCCAGTAACTTAAAGAAATAGAAAAAACCAGGTTTTAGGCAAATAATAATAATTACTTTTTTCTAACTAACGTATTGTGGCCCACTTGAAGGTTGCTCTACTGCGCAACTAAACCGTTCGTGAATGAGTGAAATTACAGGTCTGTTATAAACTAATACTAAAACTAATACTTGTATACAACAGGTGGTGTCTTTGTTATAAACTTCCAACAAACAAATTCATAGCAACACAGTTAGGCTACTTTTAGGGAAGATATTAAATATAAGGGAATTATAGTTTCAAAGGCAACAAAGGGAAATGCGATTACAGAAAAGGGGCTTTAAAGAAAGAATAGAGCAGAGCACTAATATAAAACATTTACGTAAATAAAAAGAAATTCAATAAGGCGAAATAAAAACAATTTACGCCCGTTTAAAAGAGGAAAGGAATCCAAATTTAAAAGCTGATTTAAATTCGACGTTAGTTTTCCTCTTGCTCTCAAAGAGGAACTCAGGAAACAATCTTTTATTAGTCTAGATACTGCAGTATATTACCATTGTGTTTGTTTATAAACACCAATCGAGAGACAAAGTTTAATAATATGACTTAATTAAAAAAACTATCTTCGAAAGATTCAGTGCTCTCAAAAATATAGTATACCCACATGCGTAATTGGATGCAAATAAGGTGGTATTAAGACTTTTTCCTCTGTGTATAAATGGATGAACAGATACGTATGTAGTTATCGACGATTATACAATAATTGTTACACTAATATCAATGTAATTGATTGTATAAGGCGATATTGAGGAAATCTAAAAACTTGAAAAATCAAACTTTCGTTGTTTCAGAATTAGTGTCCGCATTATACATGACGTGTAATACCGTAATTCGATGATATTTCATTATTAATTTAACATTTCGTGATAATGTTTGTGAAGAAACAAAAATTAATACCTGTATATCACATATAAGGTGTTGTGTCATTGTTTCGTAGCTTACCTGTATATTGGAAGCATATCATCTTTGTACCAGGCAACCAGAAGTACTGAGTCTCCTTCCACATTTGACGAAATGTCACAAGGCAGCTCCGCTGAATTCTTTACTACGGCATACACTTCAGGTACTGAACCTGAAAAAAAAAAAAATATACGATAAGTCGGTGTGATGCAAACATTATAAAATTTAACAGAAAAATGCAAATACGGTTTCGAAATTTTTATTTAAACGATAGTTTAATTTTTTTATGATTGTTAGACCAGTCAAGAAGAAGGCGAGTAGTAGGGGCATGGAGATAAAGGGGTCGGAGTAGGCTTTAATAAATTCGTGTACAGTTGAAATTGATATAAATGCTGGCGTTGCCATTATAAACAAACCATCCAAAATCCCCAAAGATGTGAACAAATTTTTTTATATTCAAGATAACGTGTCGCGGAAATGGGCTTTTTCGTATATTTCTGTCAAGGGTTAAGTTTTACATTTAAAAAAAAAAACTAGTCGTTGAGTACACTTGTAAATTTTAGATTATGACATTCCCTACTTTGCTGATAGTAGTTCCGAAGGCAAATATAAAAATGACTAAAAATTTTTTTTGTCTGTGTAACCGTTTAATCGATGCTTTCTAACGCCGAACTAACATGTAACTTTCTAATTTCTAAATCTAAAAAAATGCAAACGAAACCAATCCGGTTGCTTTCCCAAGCAAGAAGGTTGGATTTTGAAGTGAAAATAATTTTTGGAAGAAATTATGGATGAATGTGCCCTTTTGCGTTGAATACGATGCCATTACTACTAGTATTATTGATTGTTGCAATTTATTACATATACTGTCCATTCTAGACTATGTCATTATTCCATCGGTCAATGCTTTTAGGATACGGTAAGGGGAAAATTGTAAAACTTGAAAATAAATCTTGAGGGACAATTACGGTACAATTACAAATTACAATTCACTTATTTTCAAAAACATACCAAGCACATAACATAACAAAAACTTAAGAGCATGTTTGAGTGAACTCGGACCGTTCATTTATCTTAGGAACCTTCATATGACCTTGAATATATCTAAACTAACCCATGTGATATTTAAGGACTTTCGACAGTTTGTTTATAATGGCATCACACAAATTTTCAGCCGTGTGCGAATGTACGGAAGTACCTATAGGATGTGTCTATCTTGACCGGACTATGTACGGTAGTTTATTTCTATGATATTACAATATTTGTTGGTGTGCTGGTACAATTTTTCGCAGTATGTTTGACATAATCTTTGCCTTCATCTTTCATAGGGTGACCATAATTTTGAAATTGAAAAACAGTACATCATACAAAAGTCCATTCTATATAGTGTAAACTTGCTTTTCAAATACTCATTCTGTCCATTGTAAAATTATTTTTGAATTAATGTTTCCCTAATCATAAATAAAAGATACTACTTAATCATACATCAGTAAAATTTATTAAGCCAATGAAGGTTGCCAAAATCACAAAATTAATCTGTTGAGTGAAAAAAAAATTTTCCCTAATGTTAAACATGGCAACTAATCATTATGACAATTGTATAGGTAACTTTTAATTACACCATCGGGCAAGAATGGGCGCCAAATTAAAAAATTTTACATTGTTCATCTGAAAATGTATGTACTGATTAATATTGGGAATGGAAGTACGGTCCTCCACCGAAAATCAGTACATTTTGGTGTTTTTGGCAAATCAAAACAGTATCTGTATAGAGACACCGAAAAACAGTACTGTTCTGCCAAAAACAGTATAGATGGTCACCATAATCCTTCATAGACATTTTATGGCTTCTGTTTATTTGACACCTCCCTTATTGTAATCTGGGCTTTTGAAGTTTGGTATCGACAAGCTTTGCCCTCTCGGTACCAATGTAAGTATTAAGCAGGAGAAAGATAAAGAATCAGGCACATCTCAGCAGGGTCTAAAGATACTGGAGCAAGTCCTGTTGCTGTCGGCACAGCTGGAGATTTCCATTGAAAAGTCTGCAGCAATGCATTTCCTCCAGACACTTCCTTCCGCCGTCGCACTCCTTTCAAATTTCTTCCCCTGACCAACTTTACTGAAAAATATTTCTTTCGGAATTTTAAGCCCATAGAAGTAAATGCAAGCATTTTTTCAATATAACTTCTCCTCGGAATTTTCTGCTATGCTAAGAATGGAGGCACTAACACCAACAATTTTCCAATCCGCATCAAGGTGCAATTTTTCATGGTACCATTAATTATTTGAGATGCATATGGCTTTTTGTATTGGTACGGACTCGAGTCCCACACTTGCTACATTTTCTGGTCATACTTCGGAAGGCATGTAAAGCAGGCGGCCCTAGGTCGTCCTAGTTAAGTGTAAGAGATCTTTCTCTCCAATACTCGTAGTTTGTTTGCGTCAGTAACAGTAAGATTCCAGGTTTCCGAGCCGTATGTTGCAATAGGTTATTATTAGGTGTTAAGCTTATATGACCAAATATCAGTAGAGGAATGTTCCTTTCTAGTACGATATACTGTAATAGGAAATGAAATAATTTTGAGACAAATAAGGCAAAATGTTCCGTCAAAGGCCACCCTCGCATTGACATTAAGTCGCAAGCTTTGACGTCGCAAAAGGTCTGCGTTAGCTTTAAGTTGAAACCCCTAAGGAACCTTTACAACTGCCACTAAATTTTGTACATCAAATCAGCAACGTGATGCTCATAATATCAGACTGAAAATTCTGGATAATAATGAACTATTATAAACGTAACATGAAAATGTACGGTTATTTCGAACTTTTGCACAAAGTGAAATATGAAAATAAATTAACTATAACAAAGTTTCCGTTGAAGACAATTTTGTAGATGTAAAATTCAATTGAGATAATTTAGTTTTTAGATGATACAGTAAGTTACGTTGGAACCGATCCAAAACACCTTACCCGAGAATATGAGCCTCATTATTCTTCAAAGAGCGGGAGCTTGCCAAAAAGGGGATGATGCAAAGCCCCGATGAAGAAGGTTTAAATGAGAGCACTATCAATATTTCAGAGCACAAGAGTGGGCTCCTGGTTCTGCAGAGAGTAAATGAGGATAGGTAGGAAGAAAATCTGTGTGAGCGAGAGAGAGCGAGGTAGGGAAAGAGAATAGGAACAAAGGGCGAAGAAACTAACCTGTGATTCATCATAATAAATCTGACTTTGAAATATTCGGCTGTATGGCCATTCATCTTGCCTAATATTCAAGTTTAAATATGTTTATCTCATCTTGTATTTGAAAAGGCAATCTCCCCAGGACAAGCATTTAGTAAACAACTCTCCAAAAAATATGAGTTCCCTCAGATTTGCATGGGAGATGAATTGTTCTTCCGCCGTGGAAAACTACCCCTATCGCAAACCCTTTCAGTCTCTCACGCCGCTTTTCTCCTTTCGTGGCCCTGTTGCTCTTATTCATCAAGGGTTGTACAACGATTTTATAAGCAAGTTGTGCGCCCGTTGTACATGTTGTATGCGTCTGAGTGCTGGGCCTTCCGAAAGTGTGCAGAAAATATGATTCACGCAGCAAAAATGCGAATGCTAAGGCGCCCATTGCATATACGTCAATCGTCAATGAAAAATTGAAAAATGACGTCAAAATGACGTAAATTGACGTGGTAGCAGAATTTTTAGTATGTCTTTAATGTCTGCTAAAACGTCATTTTTCAATTTTTCATTGACGATTGACGTATGTGGAATGGGCGCCTAAGAAGATCTTGTGGTGTAAAACTGAGAGACCAGCGTAGAAACCAAGAAATAAGACAAGAGATGAGAACCCGTGACGTACAAGAGAAACTAAGAGAAAAGAGGCTGAACTGGCGGGGACATGTACTACGTAGAGACGAAAACCTCCTAGTCAAAAGATTAATAATGACTATCAGGAAGACCGAAAGTTTTAAAAGCAAGATCGACGGAGATATGAGAAGTTAGGGGTCTTAAGAGGAATGCTAGGCCTACGTAGAAAATTGGCACCACAAAATTAAATACTTTTCAATTTTTATGTCATTAACTCAGCAAGTTATTAAAAACATGGCTCATGTAAGTTGTAGAAGACTAATTCATGCATCATATGATCAGATATTTTTACTTTTATAGTTTTTCTAAAAATCACAGATTACGCAAAAATTTAGTGGCCTCTGGTTCTTATGAAAGAACTAAAAGGTACCGAAAATTGAATATTTCCTATAATATGATGCATGGCATAGTCTTCTTCAACTTATATGATCTAATTCTTTTATAACCGGCTTCGTTAATTAATTAAAAAATAAAAAGTCAATAAAAACAACAACTTTTGGGGTGCTGATTTTCTACGTAGCATGTCCTCTTTGCCAGCAGCAGCAGCCATATGCAAAAATATCACATCTAATGAATAAAATACAAAACATTCCTCACAAAAATAAAATAAAAATATGTAGGTACACCACAAAGTAATATAAATGCGGACAAAAGAAATGAAATGGAGTTTTCCAACAGCATAAAGGAAGAATATGAAATTTGTGTAAATTGTGGTGCGTGGCGTGTCAAGTTGAAAAACGGGTCTGGAAGCGTGTAATGGAAGTAAACACGACTAGACGCGCACAGGCAACTGTCGTTTCGCTATTCAAGCAGGCTGTGCCCCGTCCATCACAACAGCACCCCCATACCTGTTATGTTACCTGAAATTTTCATCACGCCCGCTTTTTCACGGCGGGGTAACATACTCGACGGGTGCCAAGTACGCTCCGTTTACCACCTTTGCGACTGTCAGCCGACTTTATAACATGTTCAAAAGGGTGTGCTTTTCACTTTAAACCTCACACGCCCCACTTGCACCCTTTCTCCGTTTTATAATAATAGTCTGTCACTTTCTTATTTACATTAGCTTGTTGGAGCTTTTAAAGGTGGACAATACTGTCTAGACAAGTTTCAAAGCGGGGGAGGGCTTGCCGTTGATGTTTTTTCTACTTTCCTATTTTTATAAGTAAGTATATGGAAAGTGATTCAGCGGGGTAATTAGCCTTTAAAGCTTCCTGTCTAAGCACTGATTGCTGATATGGCGACATCATGATGGCTCACCTTCTTTTTCTTTTTTTAATTAACGCTGCAAAATGAGACAAAATATTGTATATGTATTGTATTGATGGTCGAAATTTTCAATTTCGTTATTTCTAGGCGGAATTATCCGGACCCCCCCCCCCCCGAAATAAATTTTTGTATGTAAACCTGTATGGTTTGAAGATTTATCCATTAATTCATTAATAAATTACGTTAAAATTTTTTTTGCCCCCCCCCCCAAAATCAAAACCTGGGCACGGCCTTGTACATACCCCTCTATATATCTCGATATCTTATACATCTCTACATATATCTTATAGGCTCTAAATAAAGTAAAGCCACAGAACAGGAACCAGAGGCGTAGCCAAGGGGGGGGGGGGGGTGTCAGCAGGGTCTCCAACCGGGCGCCTTTTTCATGCAGTAGACCTACTATTCTTCGGCTGTAAAACTCAACCGTTATTAGGATACTAATACATAAAAAGAGTAGATCATGCCCCTAATTAGAAGATGCGTACGTCCATGAGAACGGCTTTCCTCTTTTTCTACTATTTTACGAAAATTGGGGGGGGGGGGGAGGAGAGCGCCAAATGAAACACCGCCCCCTTCAAAAACCTATCGTAAGTGGGCAAACTTCATGTATTGATGTTGTGTGAAAACTGGACTAACCCAAAAAAAAAAAAATTCTGGCTACGCCGCTGACAGGACCAGAATGCAAAAACATTATTGTTGTTAAGGCGCCCATTCCACCTACCGGCTACGGCTATTTACAAAAATGGTGACGTGGTAGCAGACATTCAAGACTTAGGCGGGGTTTCCACCGACCTCGCATTGCAGAATTTACGGAAATGTTTATTTTCCTCTATGCCATAGTTAAAATTGATCAATGATCATAAAGTAAAATCACAAACAAACTAAAATTAAAAAATGGCGTCATGGGATATGTTAAGTACAAACATTTTAATAGATTTTTATAAAAAGAAAAATTCTAATTTCGGTCAATGTCATTTGCATTCTGCAATGCGAGGTCGGTGGAAACGCCACCTAAGTCTTGAATGTCTGCTACCACGTCACCGTTTTTGTAAATAGCCCTAGCCGGTCGATGGAATGGGCGCCTAAGCCCGGATTCTACTGGTTCTTCATTCTTGTTGTTCGTTGGGAATTAAATGTACTAGTACAATGTACAATTTAAAAATTTAATTTATTTTTTACTATTCTAGCCAACAATAGTTGAAACTAAATTAGAAATTTATGAACTCTACATGGGAACCAGTTCACCAAACAGTTTCATAAGATTTTCACTGTAGGAGTATGGCAGATGGGTTTCGCTGCTCGGGAGAGTTGCCGCAGCCTCACCGCAGCGTTTGAACGCACCAAGCGATGAATAACTACCAAAGATGAATGGAGAAGATGAATTCCAATGAAGCAAAATTAATGAGCTGCTCTTCTCAAAATTTTACGTAAATGTTCAAAACGTTTAGATAACTCAACTTACAATTAATGAGTAATGTCTTTATTTGGGAACATAGTTTAGTTAGTTAGCAGAGATATAAGCTCTAAAGGAATGCTTACCTACGAGGAAAATGCCAATTTGTGATCTTTGCAAATTTTAATTTACTTTTCGCGAAGAACATGCTTCAATAATTAAAAACTTCAAACGTCAAAGCCAGTGAGACATTGGTGTATTGATTAATGTTTTGCTTTTATTGTTGAATATACCTTTATCTGAAACACAGTAATTAACCAACTTCGTTCTTTTGATATTTAGCGTGGGTGCAGACAAGCTTTTCAAATTTTGTGAGGACATGATTCTCTTCATATTTAACGATAATATTATTATCACATGCAACCAAAATGAAAACGTTTTTGCTTATGAGAAGCAAGAATGCTAAAGGCGATTTGTCACAAAAAAAAAATGTTTGTTGGTTTTATCACTGAATACTGTTCAACTGCTATATACAGTTTGCTCTAGAAGAAATGAGAGAGGCACTCCAAGATATCAAAGGTATAAGGATACAAGGAGAAAAAATTGATATGATCCGTTTTGCTGAAGATATAGCATTAACTGCTGATAGTGAAGAAGAAAGCACCGAAGCACTGAATACAATGAAGGCTGTACTAAGTACCTATAACATGAAGCTAAACGTGAGCAAAACCAAAATTATGGTAATCACCAAGGCGGGGGCTCAAGCAAACGTAACTATCGATGGTACTGCAATAAATAGCGTAAAATGCTTTCTATACCTAGGCAGCAAAATAACACAAGAAGGAAAGTCATCCCAGGAAATATCCAGTCGAATACACTTAGCCAGACTAGCTTTTAAAATAAAGTCAAAGATAATAATAAAAATAATAAAATAAAAATAATAACAACATCGACTTGGAAATAAGGAAAAGACTTCTCAAAACTCTAGTGAGGAGTGTGCTCTTGTACGGAAGTGACACATGGTGCATTTACGAACATGACAAAAAAAAGCTGGAAGCCTTTGAAATGTGGTGCTACAGAAGAATCATGAAAATCCCATGGAGAGACCACATAACCAACGAAGAAGTGCTCCATAGAATAAACGAAAAAAGAGCTATTATGGCCACCATTTCAACAAGAAGAGGCAAATGGATGGGGCATATTCTGAGACACGAAGGGCTCCTGAAGAACATTGAGGGTATGGTTGAAGGCACCAACTCAAGAGGACGACAGAGGAAGGAGTACCTAGAAGATGTCATGAAAGACCTAGGGTGCGCCACCTACAAACAACTGAACAGGACCGCACAAAACAGACAAGAGTGGAGGAGACAGATAAAACATTCGTTGCAAACCAATCCTTAGATTGCAACTCAAGAAGATCACTGGAATCGTCGCTTCTACAAAAAATGTAATAAAAAGCCAATTGTGATTTGTATATTATCAAAGAATATTCATTAAAATATTACATTCCATAATGTAGAAGGATTTAGATTTGTTTCTCTCCTGCATTTACGATTTCAAGTGACAAATCACCTTTTGTATAAATGCTCCTCACATATGTATGTACGTATATACAGTACATATCAGTATACATATTAACATCTTCTGCACTATGGGAAATAAATAGGATCAAAATTTTATTAAATTGTATGGCAACCCAATTTTCCTTGGGTACAACTTGCAAGACTACAGTAGAACTCCAGTTTACCGAATCACTGAGAATCCTAAGTTCAGGTCTGAAACATTAAGCGGCTGGAACAGGTGAAGAGGTGAAGACAGTTTTGTCGGCAAAATTTTTTACGTACAATGGAGTACTATTTTATAAATTAACTGAATACTGCTAGGCCATCTCATTTAGCTAATGACGAATGCAATCAGCACGAAAAATAAACTAATTTTCGTCAAAATATTTCATTCTTTAGGTACCTATAACTCCAATTTTCTGGTCCCATTTGATTTGGATTAATTAGAGTTCTACTGTGTTTACATATTGTAATTTTATAAAATATTCCTGTTTTTTTTTTACTTTTTTTTTCTTTTTATTAAATAGCTTATTCGCATACAAACAATTCAATGAATGCATCCGAATAACCTCTTCAGTCGCCTTTGTGGGTAATACCCGTGTTGAGTTACGACAGGTCATCGATCGCAAGATGTGTAGAGACTCGCACAAGTGCGAACAAGCTACCACTATGCCGTCGAAGTCCTTTTTGGATTGCGGTTGCTTTCCATCCCTCATCCAGCAGTATTATAAAATATCTGAAATTTACGATAGAATGTAATATGGAGCTGCAGTACGTTGCAAACAACTGCGAAAGGTGAGCGCAGCAAATTGCCGCATGGGGGAGAAATTCAAAATTCATTAGCATTCAGGGTCACTGAGATCAACGTCCAAATCACCCATCTATTCTGTGCTCGGCTATCTAATGCAATTCATAACAATTTATCTTAAACAGTGCAACTTGCAATCTGGATGGCCTCATGCAAATATGAAAGAAAGCGATGAAGAAAATTTGAAGCAGATTGAAAATGGAAAATCAAGCTTATTTATTTATGTGTATGTTTAATTATATTATGCTCTTAAGACGGAGAGGAAACCTCTTATTTGTGTGAAAATCAAATTTCAATAGTAGAGCTATCATTGAGGAATACATATAGGTCAAGACATGTAGCGTAGTGGTACGGACTCTAACTTTCACTCGAAAGGTTGTTGGTTCGAGTCCCACACTGTCTACATTTTCTGGCAATGTTTCGGAGGGCATGACCCCGAGCCTTCCTAGTTGAGTGTAAGAGAGGGCTTTATAGCCCTAACTCCGCTAGGTTGGTTTAGTAATAGAAACAACAAAAAGTCCTTATTTATTTATTCATACACATACTACCCATCCAAGACAGGATGGCATTTGTAACACTTTTAACAAGGTCGAATAAACTCGGTCCAAAAACATCGGGCAGTTTTATTATTCACCATGAAAATTGTTTCCCATTAAGGTGTCGTATGATTCCTCAGAGGTCAGTGTGAAACTGAGGTACCATTTAACACCTAAATCTGAAACTTGCTTACCCCCTTTACCATTCCCTTACTTACAAGACGTGGTTGATGTATTTTTACTATACGCAGATGTATTTGAAACGGTCGGCCTTCGGGATTACTTTGGTCCCTCCAGTAGCAGTAGTGCTCATCGGGTTAATAACGACTTAGGCCTCATTTTTGGGCCCATAGAGCGACCCCGACTTGACTATCCTACGCCAGCCCACGGGACAGTGGACCTTCTGATTATAGTGGATTCCGAACCACTTGGGAAACACAGTGAAGTCACACAATTAGTTCGGAGGTGACCAGGACAAGTCCTACCATGTTTCCCTACCGGCACTGTGCACACGACCAAGTTATCTGCAGCTTTGAACCTGCTCTGGTCCGCTGGATTCAACTTGGTATGGCGGCCGGCTTGGTCCCTCCAAGCCAGGTTTCGTCCTTCCGCATCTGTCTCCCGCCAACCAATCCTACCAACTAGGTTCTCATTGTCAGCGGTCGTCACCAGGCCCGAAGTTGGTCAAGCTATCCAGAGGCGTAACACTGCCATCGGTGTACATTTCACGCCAATATGGATATCACATATTTTTATATATATTTATACTACCCTTATTCTACTGGCTGACATAATTAACCAGGAGTATTTTGAAAATATCTAGAGGCTGAGAGCTACCATCATCATCAAAGTGACTGCAACATACATGGCGTCTTTCCGTTGATGAAATAACATCTCAAAGAGCAATTTTATAAAAATAAGACGTAAATGGGCGATGCTGCGTCAAGGATGAAGATACACTTTTAAGGGAAAATTAGGTTCCCTGTTCTATGGGACCCTTGGGCAACCTAACTCAAATGCTTTTCTTCTACGTCGCATTTTGTAACTCTGAACCGTCTCTCAGTGTCAGTGTCTTCTAAGCAATGGAGAGAATTAATAGCGTTGTTTGCTCTCCAGCATTACAGTCGCTGCATTACCCTACATAATCTATACAGAAGCCATGCGTGGCCGTATATAGTGTCGTCTTGGATGATAGGCCATATTGTAGTTGGGACATGACTTTCACCCGAAAGGTTGTTGGTTCGAGTCCTACACTATTTACATTTCCTGCATTTCTGCTTCGGAGGGCATGTAAAACAGGCGGTCCCGGGCTTTCCTAGTTGAGTGTAAGAGAGGGCTTTATAGCCCTAACTCCACTAGGTTGGTTTAGTAATAGAACAAAAAATCATTATTTATTTATTTATTTATTTATTGTACTAGTATTATACCTACATTTTGTTTTTCTTCTTATAATTATTTTTTAGTGGCTTGCTCATTATCTCTATTTACTAATTTATAAATTGGAAAGCATGTTTGAGTAAACTCGGACCGGTTCTTTTTGTTTTGATAAAACGCTAAGTTTTGTTTGTTTATTAAAATGAAATGCCACGAAGTCACGATTAATTTAATTGTTTCAACTCGCACGAGTACAAGCATTTAGAACTCATATAATAACTTTCTTTGAAAATCAACAACATAGCAAAGTGGAAGGTAGTCAATGTGGTGGCCGCGGGTGTTGGAATCACCACTGTACATAAATGGGGTGCCACAAAACACGGGTTGAAAAGGAATGACTAACTGTCATTGGATAGCTTAGAGCTCAATTGGTTTCCATTATCGTGTCATAGTTAAACCGTATGCAAACTTTAAGCTAGAGTGTGGCTTAAAGGATCGCAGAAACAGGGAACGGCGTAATTGAGTTGAGAGCAGCTTTGGAGAAGTTTCAACGGTCAAATGTGTGCTCGCTCACAACGCTTTCCTCGCGCATTGACAATCAAACAACATACGCTTTCCTCGCGCACTAACAGTCAAACAACATACGCTTTCCTCGCGCACTAACAGTCAAACAACATATGCTGTCCTCGCGCACTAACAGTCAAACAACATACGCTTTCCTCGCTCACTGACAGTCAAACAACATACGCTTTCCTCGCGCACTAACAGTCAAACAACATACGCTTTCCTCGCTCACTGGTAGTCAAACAACATACGCTTTCCTCGCGCACTGACAGTCAAACAACATACGCTTTCCTTGCGTACTGACAGTCAAACACCATTATTATGTTTTCCATTCGTTGTCATACGTTACGAACAGCATGCAGGACATGATGGTCTAATTGTAAAATAACAGAATGTTAAAGTCCTATTAGGTAGATCAATGCCAATTACTTTACTATTTACTGCATCCTGTAACGCATTTTATGCATTAATAATAATAATAATAATAATAATAAATCGTCTTTATTGAACAGCGTAGTTAGGGCCAGTGGCCCTTCCTTACACTAAAGTGCAATGAATAGGTATTTTTCGCCTTAATTTTGGTCATACCATAAGCCAAATTTGTAGAAACCAAATTAAACGAAGAGGTCCGTAATGGTACAGATATAATCCTGAGTTTCTGAAAATGGTAAATTACTTGTTCCTTCTTTCTTTGTAGGCTATTTCTATTTGTATGACGACTTTACCTTTAACTGCAATATTGTACAATATATTGTGGTGAGGGGAAAATACATGGATTGACTGATTGATTTATGATTGATTGATTGATAAGTGAAACTTCCCTTACCTAAATTATGTGGCCATTAAGAGTGAGTGAGTCTATAGCTAAGATAAGCATGGGGAACAAATTCAGCATCTTATCAGTGTTCCTGTCCATACGTGAAGGCGAGTGAGGGAAGCTATACCTTTACACGGCATTATTAGTATACAGTGTAAGGAAAGCTTTGTGATAGCCGACATTTTCGATTTCAATATATCAACACATTTTGAGGTCCCAAGAAGCAAAAAAAGTTTTTTTATTACGAAATGTCTGTAACTCGATTTGCGGTAAAACTACTCGATGGAATTTGATTAAATTCGGCATGTAGGTTAACAAAATTATTGTCCGGAGGTATTTTTTCATCAGTTCTTGGATAACTTCATTTTCGTGATTTGATCCCTAAAAAAACGGCTTAAAAATATTCCTCCGAGTCCGATGATTTCTCTTGAATTCACATATTTTGCAGTCCCCCATCATGACTACTAGTATAGAAATGAAATGAAATGAAATGAATTATATTGGATACAGTAATACAATACAATTATAACTAAACTAAAACCACTTAACATGTAACATTTAACTTAAATAACTAACAACAACAATATAAAAGTAAAAATGTACAAAACGAAATAAAATTGGCCCATTGCAAGAACAATCGGCCAAATTAATTTACGCACTCCCCAAAAACTCATCAAGCGAATAAAACACACCCTTCACCAGGTAAGTGTGTAATATTCGCCTGAACTCCCTAGCCTCCGAACGCAATCTCTTAATGTGGTCCGGTGACTGGTTGAACAGCA
The DNA here is from genome assembly GCA_963971405.1 of Psococerastis gibbosa. NCBI lineage: Eukaryota > Metazoa > Arthropoda > Insecta > Psocodea > Psocidae > Psococerastis > Psococerastis gibbosa. Next base: position 9,124,694 of record OZ020484.1, on the reverse strand, counting down.
ACCATCCCTTTATTAGAATGAAATTGCGAAACCCACAATGTCGCTTCCCCCTTGATAGTATGGTTCTAGCTTCAGCTATATTTTTTGTGTTAAGTAGAGTAACAAAATTTTATAAATACAAGAAAAAAAAAACATTTTGAAGAAATTTAGGATTATCCATGCCCAATACATTGTATACTATACCTTCTTATTAATATACAGTGTAATTTTATATATGTATATTGGTCTGCTCTTTGCTCATTCTTTAGGATAGGTAAAATTGAGGCAACCAACATTTAACGCCATTTACCATAGAACTAACCATCTATTTCGGTACCTATACTAATTGATAAATAGGAAAACATGTACGGGTGCTTAAGGCGCCCATTCCATTGACCGGCTAGGGCTATTTCCAATAACGATGACGTGGTAGCAGACATTCAAGACTTAGGTAGCGTTTCCACCGACCTCGCATTGCAGATTGCAAATGACATTGACGGAAATGTTTTTTTTTTTTTTTTTAATAGAAATCTATTAAAATGTTTGTAATTAACATATCCCATGAAGCCATTTTTTAATTTTAGTTTGTTTGTTTGTGATTTTACTGTATGATCATTGATCAATTTTAACTATGGCATAGAGGAAAATAAACATTTCCGTCAATTCTGCAATGCGAGGTCAGTGGAAACGCCACCTAAGTCTTGAATGTCTGCTACCACGTCACCGTTGTTGGAAATAGCCCTAGCCGGTCAATGGAATGGGCACCTAAAGTATAGAAATTCTTTTACTGTCCAGGTACAAACAACAATACGATTTCCAAAATACAGTACATAGTCAACATAACAAAAACAACAGTTAGCTTTACTTTAATAATCTTATCATCAGACATGAAAACCTGTAGACATAAATCGTATTCAAAAATCAAAACTAAGAGCATGCATGAAACAAATGAAATTAATTCATTCGATCTGATTTGTGTGCCCAGTAATTTTTTTAGTAACTCGCCTTTAAATCGACGAATCTTTGGCTGCGACCTGATATCCTTATCTAGGGTATCGCCCTGGCGGCTTACAAAAAAAAAATTAGCTTAAAAAGACGAAAAGGTGCGACGTTCATAAACAAAAAGAAACCTCGAACAATAGAAGTGAGCAGAGTAATGAAAAAAGAAAAATTTATAGCCTTTCTTTATGCTGACCTGCTCAGTTTGAAATGAACCTTACGACACGTGATGGAGCGAGAAGAACATGGAATGAGGAAAAAAGAATGGAAAGCCGAGGAGGGAGGGGGCGATATAAATGACATGAACGCAACAACTTGCTAGGATTCCCTCAATTCGTGAGGTTGTAAAAATACCAAGAACCCACCAGCCCATCACACTTCATCAGGCGACAGGGGTGGAAGTTAAGTGAATAACGCCTAGAAGAGGAAAACTGATATCCGCGTTCCTCTACAGGGTTAGAAGAATGCTTTTTATTAGTCATAAGCCCGCCTCGGTGGAATCTTTTAAGTTTGGATGTGGGAGAAACCGACGGGTGCAACTGGGCTTCTCGCGCGAACGTGCCCGCACCTGCCCCCCCTCCCCCCTAATCAAGCAATCTAATTTGGCAGTGACAATCAGTGTTGCCAGGTTAATTGGAACGCGCCTACGACTTTCAAGCGGCCAGGTCTTTGAATTCGACATCTGCGAGACAAATTGACAACTTGCCGTCCTTCACTCTTAGGCATCCCAGAAACTTTTATACTGCCGACAGGCTTGCACCTAAGGCAAGTTTATAAGAAAACAGTGTCATGGGCAATCACTAAGAACTGTGGTTAGGTCAATTTACAAATCCATTGCTAACCTGTCTAACAAATGCGAACCTTGTTGAAGAGCATGATAAAAGTACAGGATCTTGGGAGCTCTGTTTTTGTAATTGTGCGGGCCCAGCAGATCCTCTAATTTGGGTTATAACGATGAGTTTGTCTCTTCAACCTAAGTTAGTTTAATGTCATTATTATGGAGTGTATTGGATAATTCTACAATAGTGCTTCGTTACTCCCTTAATACCATTGACTACCAACTCAGTTTTTAACCAATCCGGTATGCGTTTACAATTATTGGCAATTCAACTATCACAGTATTACTACTATTGCTAAATTAGTAGGCCGTAGAATAGGCAAGTAATATAGTTTGGAAACTCATGATGATCATAGGCTACTTTATAACATATGCGAAAAATATTATAGTCCAAAAAAAGGAATGTTACAAAATTGGAAGTCTATGTTCATAAACGTTAAGTATATTCATAAAAAAGTCTGAATTTGATTAATTATGAGTACGAGAAACGCCGTTTAAATTATTTCGGTCCAACTTCTTTGTCCTCGCAGTGTCTAATCAATCGCAATTTAAAGAACATGCTTTCCAATTTATGAAAATTAGTAGATGGAGGAAATGAGTAATTTCATGGTAAATAATTTTCGTATGGTTAAATTTCCGATATCTCGGGTGGGGGGGGGGGGGGTTGTCCACCTGACGTCACTCGTCACTGGTGCACTGGTGGTGAGGTAAATTCTAGATAGGTCAGACCAACACATTACCACACAGCAATACTGGCAGGGCAGGCAAAGCATTTGAGCGTGATTTTCTATCATTTTTCAAAAAAAAACATTTTTTTGTAAAAAAACAAATACTTTTTTGGGAAAGCAACCTGTCCCGTTTCGTTACTCAATTTAACACCTAAAACTTACCTGAAGGTAGAAATCATCGATAGAAAGGTGTCGCAGAAAAATTATTTTTTAGTAATTTCTCATTAAAATTTGGTCATTTTTATTTTTTTACCCCCAGAAGCAAACTATCAAGGGGCAAGCGACACCCCGCATTTCATCAACATCAACAACAACTACAATATAAGTGAATTTAAAAGAAATCGTTTGAGCCGTTTTTGGGAAATAATTTTTTTAGACGTTTTTTTGAAGTTTTTTGAAAATAAAACCCCCCCAAATTGAGTTAGCCCAAAATTGAAAAAAATTGTTCCGAGGTATGATTTTTGTGAACCTACATGCAAAATTTCATCAAAATCGACCGAGTAGTTTGCCCGGAAATCGACGCACAGACAGACAGACAGACAGACAGACAGACATTTCGTAAAAACCACTTTTTGGGTTCCTGGGACCTTAAAACGTGTAAATCCGTTGATATCTCGGAATCGAAAATTTCGACCGTCACAAAGCTTTCCTTATTCTTCGTATAAATTGGAAAGCAAAAATGATACTGGTGCATAGTTTAGTATTTATTTCTGAAAAGGTATAAAGGAATGATGCCTCTAATCACCCATCTATGTAGTTTTTTCTAATTAAATCAGAACTCAATGAAAAAAAATGTCAAAAAAATAACACTGTTAAAATGCAAGGGGCCCCAACATCAATGTCGCGGGGTTGTATTACCTGCATGAGTTAAAAAAAGGAATGTTACAAAATTGGAAGTCTACGTTCATAAACGTTATAAGCACATTGAAGAACCAGTAGAATCCGGGCTGATGGGCCGTGGTCGAAATGTCATTTATCAAATAGTCATTTCGACCACGACCCATCAGCCCGGATTCTACTGGTTCTTCATTCGACTCCGGCCGTGAAAGCCTTTGCTGTTACATTGTTAAGCACATTTATAAAAAGGTCTGAATTTGATGAATTACGAGTACAAGAAACGTTGCGGCCAGCCATAATTTTGTACTCACGGAATATTAACGGGTGATTTATTCCATTTTTGTAGCATGGAGGTGGTGAAGGTAATTTAAATATATTGCTTATTATCACGAATGACAACATTTCTATCATCGCGTATTTCTACGTTATCGTTTGTGACAACGTCTAATCATTTTTCATGTAGGCGTTTACCTAACTCACTAGGACGACACAAATTGCCAACACTATTTACTGGGTAGTACTGACTTACTTGACTTAGGGTGGCGCTAACAGCCCATGGGGACTTTTGGCCGCACGTACTATGCCTCTCCATTCCTAAATAAAATTAGCCTATACCTGTAAGGCTACAAATTTGTTACATTTCCAAAGTTCCTACGTACCTGCGCCATTGCCGGCTATTCCACTTGTCAATATTCCGTTAATAATTGATGAGATATATTTTCTTTACTACTCTATATCATTGTCCATTTTAACTTCCGCGTATTGAAATTGACCAATGATCATAGAGTAAAATCACGCTTTGCAAACAATAAGAAACTAAAATGAAACAATGGCGTCGTCTGGAGATGATAAATGTAACTTAATTAGCCCAATTTTTTGATAACAAACGATTTATTTCATAATTTAAATCGTAAAAGTTCTTGTCTTTATATTTAAAAATTACGTGTCACGTTGTTTGTTCGCGATGGACTCCTACTGAACCGATTTTAAATTTGATTTGCACACCGTGTGCAATTCGACCCAACTTGAAAGATAGGATAGCTTACATTTCAATTTAAAGCCGCAATATTATTTTATTGCAAATTATTTGTCGGCATTACATGGTTAAATAATCGCAAATTCACAGGAAAAACGTAAAAAGGTAAAAACCCTACTGCGGAGCAGTACACGGGACGGGATGGGTGAAACATGCGGAAGTATTACATGCCCAATGAAAAATGTAATGCAGACAACGGAGAATGTGGAAAATTGACGGAATCCCTGACACGACATTCATTGACTGTTAGGCGGTACGAATTTCGCCGGGTTCACTAGTATAATATAAAATTAAAAGAAAGACGGCGGGAAAACGTACAAAATTGGAAAAAATTGAAAACAAAAATGGCCAATTATTGAAGGCAAGAGAAATGATGTGTAAAAATATAAATGCAACATTGATAACTTTCCGTCAATGACATTATCAACATTGAAGAAAAATTGGCATGTGATATAGCCGCCTTTAGGCTGTGTAGCTTTAAGATAAAATTTAAAAAATGGCTACATGGTGCTTATGGCTTAAACATACTCTATGTCCCCTTCCATTGAGGTACTTATTTTGGAACAGTTAAAAGATTATGATTCGCAGTAAAATCAATGTAGTCTACTGAATTCTATAGCCAAACTGTACACATAATAGTTACCCGAATTTTAATATGATGATCTCAAATGGTAAGAAAAAAAGGTAATGATAAAATTTGTTGAATTGTATTACTGCTTACCTCTTCTATTATTTTGCAAAAATATGATTTGATTTTTTTATTTATTTAATTTGTAAGAATATTTGACTATCGGAATGATGCCAATTATCTACAGCTGTTAGTGCTTCAAGTGGTAATTTGAATCAGCAATTGCTAAATAAAAGCTGTCCAAGTCCAACAGCTCATCGACACTTATCAGCACTTGAATTCTTTAATCACATTCGTGAGTGACGCCCGAAGAGAGGAGAAACACGAGAACGGGCATGTCCTGTTTATTGGAGACTCCCCCGCCTCCCCTCTTCAAGATTTCTTCTATCCCTTCCCCCCCCCCCTCCCCCGGATTCGAATGCTTTCAATTTCGTATCAATGGGCCCCCATCCCGGCAAAGTTTCATCTCCAGACGCAAGAAATAGCTCACCACTCGTGCACCGGACTTGGCGATGTATTTCGCATCAAGTCACTTTTTCAATAGCACTGTCACTGTGATTTGCCTGGCTATGACAACAAACCCATATCAAATCTTATCAAAATTAGCCCTCATTCCCGTGCAACTTCTTTGGCAGTACTAAATTGTTTTCAGATGCGGACGTTGATTTTAATTGAGGAAATGACATCGATTGTATTTTTAGTTAAGGGACTTAAGAGCCTAAGGGTGGATTCGAAAATCTGTCCCGTAAAGTATATATTCTTATAAATAACCAAGAAAAAAATATATTACAATGTATAATATGACTATAAATAAAAAGAACCGGTCCGAGTTTACTCGAACATGCTTTCCAATTTATCAATTAGTAGGGAGAGAAAATGATTAATTTCATGCTAAATAATTTTCCTATGGTTAAATATCTGATATCACGGGGGGGGGGGGGGTCGTCCACCTGACGTCACTGGAGGTGACGTAAATTGTAGATAGGTCAGACCAACACATTTCCACACAGCAATAATGGCAGGGCACGCAATGCATTTGAGTGTGAATTTGCTTTCATTTTTTCAAAAACATTTTTTTTTTTGCACAAAACCAAATAGTTTTTTGGGAAAGCAAACTGTCCGGTTTCGTTACTCAATTTAACACCTAAAACATGCCTGAAGGTAGAAATCATCGATAGAAAGGTTTCACGGAAAAATTATTTTTCATTAAAATTAAGTAATTTTTTGTTTACCCCCAGAAGCAAACTATCAAGGGATAAGCGACCCCCCGCATTTTATCAACATTAATAACGACTAGAATATATGTGAATTTAAAAGAAATCGTTGGAGCCGTTTTTGAGAAATAATTTTTTTAGACGTTTTTTTTTTAGTTTTTTGAGAATAAAACCCCCCCCCCCCAAATTGAGTTAGCCCAAAATTTAAAAAAATTGTTCCGAGGTATGATTTTTGTGAACCTACATGTCAAATTTCACCCAAATCCACCGAGTAGTTTGCCCGGAAATCGATGAACAGACAGACAGACAGACATACATACAGACAGACAGACATTTCGTAAAAACCACTTTTTTGGGTTTCTGGGACCTCAAAACGTGTAAATCCGTTGAAATCTCGGAATCGAAAATTTCGACCATCACAAAGCTTTCCTTATACTACGTATAAATTGGAAAGCAACAAGACCAAAGTCACGGTGGTCGAAAACAAAAAAGACCTGAACCATGTCTATACAGTCCTCAGCAGTGTAAAGCAATTAGAGGCTGATGACAATAGCTCAGCAGGTGAAATAAACAGCGGGATTCAGCAAACAAAAGTGGCCTTCAATAAAAAGTTCAAATCCTGGAATCTGTCAGCATAAGACTAAGCATCAGGAAGCAATTCCTTAAAACCTTCGTAGGGAGTGTTTTATTATATGGATGTGAAATCTGGAACATAGCAGATAAGTAACTGAAGAGTCTTGACGCGTTTGAAATGTGGTGTTACAGAAGAATGGTACGGATCAGCTGTTGGAGGAACCACATGACGAAAGAAAGAGTGCTTGAGGCTAATGAAGAAGAATGACAGCTGCTTCCCCATATAAAAAGTAAAAGAGCGAAATGGGTAAGGGCATTTGTTAAGACACGAAAATCTGGTACACACACGGCGGGAAGCGAATATCCTGTTTCTCCAAAAACTCTACTTACGGTTGCTCTTGCAAGTGGAAATGTAGAAAATCTGAAAGCTTCCACACTGTAAATACAAAAAACCTGTATTTTTGCTCTTTCTTCGAAACTGATCAGCGGAAAAGCATCACCAGTAACCTACTTTGTATAAGTGCACAAAATTTTTGAGGCCTACCTACCGAGATAAATCAATACAAAAACTTGTGTTACAATATCACTATAGTGGAATTGGGCATGTGTATCGTAAATAGCGTTTTATCGGGGGGTTAATGGCGGTACAGCGGTTGACTCCCACCCCAATGGCCGTCAGCACGCACCATACGCTCGCAAATGACACTCGTTAATGCTCCTAAACACGGGAAAATTAAAATACCATTCCAATTTGTATTACGGTACCAAAATACGAATAGGGTAGTACCATGCCAATAGTATGGGTCAGGGGCGTTTAACTTCAATGGATGTTTTCGTTATACGCGGGAACTGTTCTGATTGGCCCTGATCCAAACCCACGATAGCCAACCGTGAAATTGTATTTTTTTTTTAATTTTATGTTGGTTAAACCTGTTTGTGATTTACTACAAACATCCCGTGGCTGCAGATCCTTGTCAACATGGCGGCTAGTGTAGCCTCTATAAGCTAAGTACAGGGTTGAGACTGAGTCAGATATCCGTTCTGCAATGTGTAAGACTTCGACATATTTAACGTTGATACTTATCTCTGATATTTGGCTTATAGTTAAGGGGTGCCCCGTAAGGGTTACTATGCCTCCCGCTGTTCTAGTTAATATATTTCTATGAAAACAACGGACATTCCGACAACACACAGCGGCCTTTAATAATATTATATATTTTTAATAAGTTTTGTGAGCCAATATAAATTTGAACTACGACGGGAAGTGAGGTGAGTAAACATATTTCATGTGCCTGTTTTTTTAAACATTTTCAGTTGTATACCATCCAACACCTTACATATATTACATGGTTTTAATTTTCAAAATGGAAAATCGTTAGCATGTGCAACTCATTTGTGTAGAAAAACAACTAAAATTTGTTTAATTCATCATTCATTCCTTGTTTGTGAAGTGTTCAAGTGAGAAGGAAAAATAGTAAAAGGTACATTTGGTAAATTACAATTTTTTAAAAAAAAATTTTTAAAACCTACGCACTCACTTTGTTAGATCTCTTGTCAGTGCTATGAGATATGCCCGTAAGATGTTAGCACAACCATATATGCCTAGTTAACAAAAAAATGTGAAATGTGTGACCTACAATAATTTAATCACGTTAAGTTGGACACTTACGAGTCAGTTTTGACCATGTGTAAGAGGTTATTTGAACCCACAACGTGGAAGTAACTGTTTGAAAAAGGAAAATTACGTTACAATTGCATTTTAATCTACACAATAACTTGATACACAAATTGCACCTTAATGTAGCTGGCATATACAACCTAACTTGTGTGTTGACAGTGACCTTATTCCACTAACATGTTAACTGTGGAATGGATGAAGAAACTCTTGAGCATATTCTCCTGCAATGGTCCATTCCAAGCAGGGAGAAGGACTTACTCGTGACGGCATTGGGAGGAGGAGGAATAGAAAAAATTCTGGGACGGAAGAATCTTTGGGCACTGGTGAATGAATCATCTGGCCATCGGCATCACCTGAAGCTGGAACCCAGTAGTAAGAAGTAAGAAAATGGCAGTCGTCGGTGCTGACAAGTTGAACTCCATAGTGCAAAGTAAGTATTTTCTAGCAATCTCAGATAGGGGTGACGATAGTATATTAAGGGTGTACAGCCCGTAGGAAATTGGCAGCCCGAAATAATTAACTAATCATGTTATTTAACATTTGTCTCATTAAAGTTGTAAAAGACTACTTCATGCATCCTATGATAAGATATAGTATTTCTAATATTTTAAATTGTAGCTTTTTCATCGACATGATAATATTTTGTAAACAATAACCTTATTATATGATGCATAAAGTAGACTTCTACAACTGAAATGAGCCAAATCTTTAATAACTTGCTTAGTTAATTAAATAAAAAGTTTTAAATTTCGGGCTGACAATTTCCTATGGGCTCTTTAACTAATCTGCTATTTTTCCTTTCCTATGTGTAGACCTACGCTATTATAACGAAAGTATTGGCATTTCGAGTACCTATTCGACAGATTTACATGCTGCTTTTACGGTTCCAGAAACAGGAAAAGTGACACTATCTATGTTGTTAGATTTGTGGAAATATCCTTGTGTAACGGACTGGTGCGAGTTTACCCAAATATGCTTTCATTTTTATTAATTAGTGTAGGTAATGTCAAATTTCCATGGTCAGTAATTGTACCATGGCTGCCTACTCATGTTCCGATCAATTAGAAACCTATAATGGAAATTAATATATAAATGATCAATTACGGTACCTACAGTATATGAAGTGGCAAGGTATTAAGATGCGCAGGTCTCTACACACCATGTGATCGGAGAAAGGAGAAGCATCGTTACTTTTTCTTCTTCATATTTGTGCGGGTAGTTTGGCTTATCATATCATTTGAACTTTCAGGAGATGTCATGTCAGCGATTTATTAAGAGAATCTAGTTCGGGATGAACATGCATGCCGCCTTGATAAGGAGGAGAAAGATAGACGTGATGCTGGAAGGAGAAGACATTGTTCGCTATGCAAAAGCCTGAAGGATTCGGTTTATTGGCGGCGAATGGCTCATCACCGAGCAAGGGAAGGCTCGCAACCGATGAAGAGTATAGGTGGAACCTGCAGAAGATGTCAGTCTCGACTTTCCAGAAGAAGAGCAAGGACGAGAATGTATTCCTATTTCCACATAACAATCTATTTCGACGTGTTGATACATTACATTTCGAGCTATTAACGTTATCACAAATAATTTGTAGATGGATTTTGTATGGACTGAGTTCAATTTAGTAATAAAAAGAAATGTATATTTCTTAATAAGTATAATGTGCGTTGGTCATTGAGTATTTCTTAATTTTGTATTTAATATGTTAGGTACGGCTTAGTGTGGAACTATGAAAAAAAAAATAGTTTGTTTAAAATAAGGTGAATACTAACAACGTTGTCAGAGTACATACCAGAGTAGTCATTAAAAATCAATTATATAATACAAAATAGGTCAATATAATATTAAATAGGAAGGGAGCGCGAGCCGGGCCGGCCGGGGCCCCGGCCACACAAAATTTGAAAAAAGGAGCGAATGATTCAGACGCGGGAGGGCCAACGTTATTATTATTTTTTTTTGGCAGTTGGCAATCTTTCCCTAACAAAATATTACCATTGAGTTAACGTTCTTATATGTTATGTTGTTCTGTGGTATGGGTAGCCATCATTAAAATAGCCGCGGTAATGGAGTACCATTAGTTACATTTGGCTCAAACCTCATTTCCAAACTGAAAATAAGCGAGAACAAATTTCTGAAGTAAATCTATTTACGTTTACAGTATATAATAATGAAGTGATATTTGTTGCCTGTGCATTCCGAAACCATTGGTCAGATTGTGATTTTTGTATTTTTAGCCCTTTATGCAGAATCTCAAAAGGATTTTTCACTTGAGAAGCAATCCCATTTTACATTTAAAACGAACAGCTATGACGCGACAACCCAATAAAAGTATGGTAGAATATCCTCTCTTAACCAGTGCACTATTTTTTTTCCTTTAAAAGGTTAAATCGCATAAATGAATGTATCCGATTAACCTCTTCAATCGTCTCACTAAGTCACCTAATGGGTACTTGTGTCGAGTTACGACACGTCTCCGACCGCAAGGTGAGTATCGAAGATACTCGCACAAGTACAAGCACGCTACCACCTTGCCACCAAAGTGGGATATTGTCGTGAGCCACTTGCCTGACAGCCGCGTTTTTCCCTACCTATTGTATAAAGGTAAGGTGCTCATTAGTGATGGGTCAGGCAGAAAATTCTGCTTTTATATTGCGTCTCAAACTTCATACTTCCGTTTCGAACCTAGTTTTCCCAACCCGATCCAATTTTTACATGCCATAATTATTGCGTAAATAGAAGGTGACGTGTATTTTCACCAAAATAACACCTGCACTTTAAAAAAAAATCAACAGCAAAAGGAGAGAAAAGTGGAGTTTTTCAATTATTTGCAATATTGGTGGCACAGCCGTAAGCTCAGCAGCAAATGTTTACGCAGCAGCTTGCCGGCAATTTGTGAGTCCATATCAATCATGCCGGCAACTTCTCATTTACCTGCCAGTCCCCTCGCTGTCGATTTTACATTTTTACGTTGCTGACTTGCCATTTCCAATAATTGACTGCTTCGTGCGTTAGGGAAACACCTGAATGGCATTTACACAGAATTTTATGGACCAATTCTGCTTTAATCAAATTACTGTATTCAGAGGGTCGCCCGTGTTTCAAACCTATGAAATCATACATCTACTTCTTCGTCTTCTTCGAATGCCTCTTCTATCGAAGATTGGTGATCATCATGGCAATCGTACACACGTAGATACCGTACTTCAGACTCCCCAAAAGGAATTCAAGTGTGCAGAATATCTAACGTACTTAGTCATGATGACTGTACTAGTGAATTGTCATGCAGTGGTTTCCCGTTGTCTTCTGCATCTTTATGCCGTTGACTCTTCATAGTGTTTCTCCACCGTCGGGGCCCAACCCTAGGGCAAAAGAGTGCCCTACTAGTGGTTGCTTATTTAGTGGCGGCAACTATTCCCCCCGTCACGTGGTGATCCTCGGGCTACTGTGGCTATTTCTAGACAAGCCTGCGCCACCAGGCTTGCCACTGCCATTATGCCGCTGCTTGGCCGAGGACTGCTTAGGCGGGGTTTCCACCGACCTCTCATTGCAGAATGCACTTACGTTGACGTGGTAGCAGACATTCAAGACTTAGGCGGGGTTTCCACCGACCTCTCATTGCAGAAAGCAAATGACACAGGTCACAGGTCTATGTTTTATATGGCATATTCTCTGGGGGTAGCTAGTTACGAGAAGGAACGGTGTAAATAGCGGTTGCTGGAGGTGAGAAACCATATCGATCACAAAATTACATGTATTAATGCCGCAGTCGGGGAGTTCAACCGCTGCTGTAGCTGTCCTACTGATGCTCCCAAAATAATACAAGCTGTACATTACATGGCCAATGGGCATGAAGGACCTACATGAGAGAGCCCTCACCACAGTAAAAGGCGGAAGTACGTTATAAGCAATAAGACAGGCCTTAGATAATGGCGTGCAGTCCAGTTGTAATACTACTATATGTTAGGACAGTCAAGCGGCCATAAAACCTCTAGAGAAATACACGAAAACGAGCATACGAGCGTCATTGTAAAAAAGTTATTAACTTTGTACAGTTTTAAATAAAATAAATAAATAAATAAATATCGACTTTTTTTGTTCTATTAATAAGCCAACCTAGCGGAGTTAGGGCTATGAGCCCACTCTTACACTCAGCTAGGAAAGCCCGGGACCTCCTGCTTTACATGCACTCCGAAGCATGGCCAGAAAATATAGCAAGTGTGGGACTCGAACCAGCAACCTTTCGGGTGAAAGTTGGAGTCCGTACCACTACTCTACATGTCCTGACATCTAGTGTGTGTATCTAGTGTGAAGACAAAACATTTCGGGGGGAGGGGGAGTCCGTTCCACTGCTCTACATGTCCTGACAAGTTTTACGTAATAAAATTAAATACACAACCGGTTTCGGCTCACGCCGTCGTCAAGTGCAATTGAAAACGCTGTGATGTGAGCCGAAACCGGTTGTGTATCTTATTTTATTACGTAAAACAGCTGTACAAAGTAATAATTTTTTCATAATGAGTGACAGCAAGTTTTACAAAGTTACTTAGGAGACTATTATGTTTGCATGCAGGTAAAACCTTGTGAAGTTGAGACAGGAGTCCAGTCTTTCAGCAGGTAGCAACTACTCCACTCCATTTGTTCTGATCTCATCAAAGGAACTGGTTGCTGGTTCCAATTGGATTTATCAAAAAGTCCCAATACAATTACATTTTGCTCGAGATCCATTTCTTTTTAAGGTAACCGCGCTACAGTAGGCCTATAATTCTAATAATTCCTCTGGAAAAGAGCCGGGGATATCGGCAATGGCATTTTTTAAGATATACTGTATGTTTTCATTGGCACTCAAAACGAGAAACAACCGAATTTTTCGGCGGCTTCGTCGAGATAGTAGGTGGACTTCGTGTTGATAATGACATAGCGACGTATACAAATTCTCAGAAAAATTCACTTATCATGACCTACAAAAAATAGGGTTCTTTTACGATATCTGCCCTCATTTTTTCATACAGGCCAAAGAAAGAACGACCGAATTCTGCCGTCAAATGAAAATTGGTAACTGACATGGCAGGGCAAAGTTGGATTAAGCGACTATAAGCAGGCTTACGACCAACAATTCAAAATGTTCATAACCAACCGCGAAAAATGTTGCCTACCACCCTACCACGAGGAGTTCAAGAATGAACTAAATTAGAACTTTTGGAAGTTCCAGTGAAATTCAATTTCCAAAAGGTTCGCAAAACGAGTTTTTTTTTAGATCAATCCTCCATTTCAAACAAGAAAAACCGAGAGCCTCAACACAACCAATAGCACAAAAACAAATGTTTGGAGTTTTCAATATTTTTTAGCGCAGAATAGATTGGAGGCTATGTAAATAACCAAGCGGGGCAGTATTAAACAGCTAAATGGGAGAATAAGAATAAACATGAGAGAGTTGAAAAATGAGAGCTGAAAAAGTCTGGTCACATGGGGGTGTCCAGTTATTTAACGAGCGGCAGTTCGTTATTGGTGGATCAACTCACCCACTTCATTTTCATCCCCTAGTGTAACACTAATTCACCACCATAGACCATATGCTGTCACGTCAGGGGCGTCAGCTAAAAACAAGTATATTTGCTTCAAGAGTAAAAGGTTGACACAAGGCCGTAGTTGACACAAGGTCGTAGCTATAGATTTGCTACTCTAGAGTGTGGCAGGTATGGAGTAAGCTAGCCTAACATTAAAAACGTGAAATTCTTCTAAGCCGCTTATTCCACCAACGTCAATAGTGATAGTAAATGTAGTGTTGACATGGTAGCAGACATTTTTATACTGTCTTTAACATAGAATAATATTTACTACAGAATGCTAGTCGGTATAGGGCCGGCTGTGATTCCAAATAGGAAAATCACATGAGCCGAGTCACAAAATATTTGCGTCCCAGTTTTAACCAATCAAATTAATTTATTAAGAAACAATTGTGAGTGTATTCGAACGTTCTATAAAACTTGGCCGACTATTGGCTGCCTGTTTTGAAGTCAACATTCATTTTCAAAACAATAACAATGCAACAGAAATGAGTGGGTTTTTGATAAACAAAAATGGTAAAAATTATTTATTGATTCAATCTCTACAGCAATACCTACTTTACTAATAAAATAAGTTCGGTTGTTGGATTCAAAACTGCAAACTATGCTACACATTATGCAAAGTACAGTAGGCCTACAATAATACATCTAAAAGGTAAGTGAGAAATTTATATTAAACCCACAATAGCTTTAATTCTTCTTAAAGTGTTGCATTGTTGCCGTCTTGTAGCCAAATTAAGTCACTTAGCACACTCCCCAAACACACAGAGTGTAACAAGTTACTGTACAACCTACGAGAAGCATTTTTAAGCCTTTGCATGCATGGGGCTTGCGTAATAATAATTTGTGACAGTGGCTTCCCTCTATGGGTCCACTGCAGCATACATTAACTAAAACAAAATATGTTGTCTTATTTTAATTGGCATGTATCGGTAGACTAATATTATTGACATTTTTAGGGCAACAGATTTCGAGGAACAGGAGCAGAGGCGTTTCGTCCCGCCACAAAAAATGTTGAAGCAAGGAAATTCGAGTGGAAACTAAGTTAATGCAAGACAAGTTCTACCTGAAGGAAAAAAGTCAAAAATATTAGTTGTGTTCCTTCCTCTTCACTGTAAATTACTGTATATTTGTTATTACATTAATGTTATTGCATTATGCTGTATTTTAAAAGCCTTTTCCATGGAACTCACCTTGAGTTTTCACTTGTCACCCATGGCTTACAGAGTCAAAAGGAAGGGAACATGGTGGGTGTCACCGTATTGCGTTAGTGAGGAACTACCTGTCTGAATAAATAGGTGTTGTGAAAATGTCCAATACATGGTCTACTGTGACAGTATGCTAACACGACGCAAAGACTTTTTTTGCCACTTTCCCCACACAGGGTTTTGGTTTAAAATGCCAAACCTCCAGTGACCTGTACGAAAAGGCCCTAATGAATGCTTGCCGTAACGTAAAGTACAGTAGGTACTCTTTCTAAACTCATGTTGGAACACAATTTGAAGTATTGTATGTGATACTTCCATACATTAATACATACTGCGTAGGATACACGAGCATTTTTTTTTAAATATTCATTGACCATTGTACTGTAGATGTACCTAGGTGTGCGAATGATACAATAAACTAGTTGATTTCATTAAATTTGGGTCATTATTGATTTATTATTATGAAATGACACATTAAATTGATATTGACTACTACATTTCAATTTTTAAATTTGTGCGGGAAACACCCAAGCGCTACCAAGTGGCCAAAATTCGAAAGTGGGACGCAAATATTTTGTAACCTAGATCCTGTGATTTCATGAAAAAAATCACAAAGCCCTGAAATACTGCATCCTATGTATAAGCATAGGGATGCCAGTCTGCTCATTTCGATTGGCAGGCTATGGTCTTTAATGTCTGCTACCACGTCAATACTACATTTACTATCACTATTGACGGTGGTGGAATAAGCGCCTTAGTGAAACTTTTTGTTTACACCTGGCAAAAGCGAAATAATCGTCTAACTAGAAAGACGTCTGCTAACAATATCCCGCGTTTTTACTTCTTTTGAACGTTTGAAGTTATTTTACAGTTTTAGACATCTTTCGTTTTTTGTTTGTTTATATTTCATGTTGCTCATATTTCTAGTTTGTTTAGTATCAAGTAGAAATTAAATTTTAATCTGAAGTTCTGAGTAGGAGTTACGAGTCAGTAAATTCTACACGAGTGACATGTTCACAACCTCTTGACGGTGATTGCCCAAATTTCGGGGGATGTAGTATTGTCGCTTTTGGGATGTAGTATTGTAGCTTTGGGATGCATCATATTATGTGTTCATTCAAGGATAGTATATAGTTAGCGTCGTTGAGGTCGTGCCTCATGTCACTCAATATTTTTGAAGACTGGACACCTGGATCCACCTAAATCCAGCCTTGGGTTGTCAAAAGATAAAGGTATTCATAACATTGAAATACAGTCAGGACAACGTAGAACCTTCTTCTGCTTCTGGCTCTACTGCCATTGATGAGCTTTGACCTGCTCGACAACACCCCACCAGTTTTCTCGGTTTCGTACAACGCTCCACCATCTACGAACTCCCTACTCGCGAAGGTCATTTTCCAACTCATCCTTCCAGCGTTTTCAACGGTAGAATGGTGGTACAGAATTTCATTTTCACCCAAAAGGTTGTTAGTTCGAATCCCACATTTGCTACATTTTCTGCATATGTATAGAAGGCGGTTTCGGGCCTTCCTAGATGAGTGTAAGAGAGAGCTTTGTAGTCCTAACGCCGTTGGGATAGTAGGATAAGTTTATAGCACAAAAGTCATTAATGATTTATATATTTTATTTAGGGCAGATTCTAATATGCTCCCTGCAACGTTATTGTTCGTTTTATGTAACAAATCCCCGATATTCTTCACTTAAACAAAAGTTTAATCTGACAAACAACCCTATTATTAGCTCCCAGCGTTCCCCATAACATATTTCGGGGCAATCCGTGTTATATGGTGAGCTATAAAGGCATTTTATACTATATAATATCAATTTTCAAATGTTTATAACAAATTTGTGGCGGACCCTTCTTACTCAAAACTATTTATTTTTATATTTTTAATTATATTGGATGGGCATATTTTGTCATTACCTACCTTTTTTTTCAATTTTTAAAATAAATACACAGACACATGGTTATAGTGACAGGTAAGTATTATAGGGAAGTTGATTAATATTCATTCATGAATTATAGTGAACTTTATTTGGGAAAGAGGCCTTCATATGGTGAGCTGTATGGAGTATTTTATCAGAAGTATTGTAGAATACGCCCTTATTATAAAATGTTGTTCCACTACATAAACACAGAACCGAACCGCATTTTTTACTCCTCGAAGCAACCTGCTTCTCCTTCAGCATTCGCATTTCACTCCCAATGAATTCTAATCAAACCCATAGTTCAGATAAATTTTAAATTGTTAGAACAACAAGTTCGGAGGTGAATGTGATCTCCTGGGGCGGGAGAAAATTAGAAGAGGTGCGGGTAGCAACCGGAATTTTGGAATAGTACGCCCGTGCGCACACAAGTTATCCCATTCCCCATGCCCGCTGGTATCGGATTTCGGAATATCACACACGGAAGCTTCAAAAGTCAGGATTAGGTGGTGAGTGCGGCATGTGCAGGGAGACAGGGAGGGGGGGGGGGGTTCCATTACAAGCAGGCCGTCCCCACTTCCTTCCGCGGATTCAATTCTTGCAATCAATCCTGTCCGGCTTTCGTCAGCTGGCCAAGCTATCAATTACATAAGATGACCCCCCCCCACCTGCTATTCTTCCACTTAGTGTCTGTTTCCTTACTATCGTCATCTGCGACCTAGCTAGTGAGGCACGTGGCAATGGAAATCTTATTACGTAAGAAATTTACACGGAAGTGTAGAATGAAATACCAGTGCACTGTCTTCAGCTGGCCAGGCTAGCAATTACATAAGATGCCCCCCCTCCCCCCCCCCACCTGCTATAGTTCCACTTAGTGTCTGTTTTCTTACTATCGTCATCTGCGGCCTAGCTAGTGAGGCACGTGGCAATGGAAATCTTATTAAGTAAGAAATTTTCACGGAAGTGTAGAATGAAATACCAGTGCACTGTCTTCAGCTGGCCAGGCTAGCAATTACATAAGATGCCCCCCCCTCCCCCCCCCCCTGCTATAGTTCCACTTAGTGTCTGTTTTCTTACTATCGTCATCTGCGGCCTAGCTAGTGAGGCACGTGGCAATGGAAATCTTATTAAGTAAGAAATTTTCACGGAAGTGTAGAATGAAATACCAATGCACTGACAGTATTTGAGAGACAATAGGAGGGGAAGAGCCCTTTGTCCAAAAAACGTATCTCCGATTTGCCCTTAAATGTATCTATTTAATTGGGGTATTGAAGAAACGGCTAAGGCTTCATTTCTCCAACTTATAGAAAGAAGAAAAGACAGAAAAATGTCTTTATTTTCCATGTGGGCGAATTTTGGGGCTTTCGGCCCACTCATACATATCCCACACATTATCCCATATATTATACATACATATTAACCCATTATAGACCATTGGCGTAAATTCTCAAAATTTCATGTGGGGGGGGGGAGGGCTTTAGGGCTGGTGCAAGACTTTGAATTTATTTTTCATTACTCTTTCACTGCTGAAGTCTGCCTAGTACATTATATGACTTTTTTACTTATTATTTTTTGCTTTCCAATTTATACGTAGTATAAGGAAAGCTTTGTGATGGTCGAAATTTTTGATTCCGAGATTTCAACGGATTTACACGTTTTGAGGTCCCAGGAACCCAAAAAAGTGTTTTTTACGAAATGTCTGCCTGTTTGTCGCTCTGTCTGTCTGTCTGTTTATCAATTTCCGGGCAAACTACTCAGTCGATTTTGATGAAATTTGGCATGTAGGTTCACAAAAACCACACCTCGGGACTATTTTTTATTTTGGGCTAATTCTGTTTGGGGGGGTTTTATTTTCAAAAAACTCATAAAAAAACGTCTAAAAAAATATTTATCGAAAACGGCTCCAACGATTTTTTTTAAATTCACATATATTGTAGTCGTTATTAATGTTAACGAAATGCAGGGGGTTGATAGTTTGCTTCTGGGGTAAAAAATAAAAATAACTCAATTTTAATGAAAAATGAAATAATTTTTCTGCGAAACCTTTCTATTGATGATTTCTACATTCAGGCATGTTTTAGGTGTTAAATTGAGTAACGAAACTGTACAGGTTGCTTTCATAAAAAACTATTTGGTTTTGCACAAAAAATTATTTTTTTTGAAAAAAATGATAGAAAATTCACGCTCAAATGCATTGCATGCCCTGTCATAATTACTGTGTGGTAATGTGTTGGTCTGACCTATCTATAATTTACCTCACCTCCAGTGACGTCAGGTGGACAACCCCCCCCCCCCCCCCCGAGATGCCCGTAATTTAACTATAGGAAAATTATTGCTTTCCAATTTATACGTAGAAAGCTTTGTTTACCATGAAATTACTTTAATAAATAATTAATAAATAATTAAAAAACTAGGACCGGTTCTTTTTTTAATGTGTATGAAAATATACAGTATAAGTTACACTACACTATTCATCTTCAGTAGCCTGATCGGGGCGTTTATAATACCGGTATTTATTTAATCCACTGGTAATTTTATAATGGAAAGTGCTATTCAAAATTTGTTTGTTTACAGTTATAATCCTAGGGAATTTATTTAACCCCGGTATTATAAACGCCTCGATCAGACTGCAGTAAGACAAAAAATTGAAATTTAAACGTTGCGCCTGTTTTCGATATTTAAACAATTTAAAAAAAAAATTTGTTTTTAATCTCTCTATGTTTTTTTACAAGTTCTGACACGCTCATAAGTATAAGTAACCAATGCACATGTCATACCCTGGAGAAAGGGGGGGCCCGGGGGCTCTCCCCAGAGAAAAAAACAAAAGAAAAATGAGGCCTAAATAGTGAGGTTTCACGCATCTTGCAAGCAGTACAGTTTAGATTTTGCCGACGAAGATACACCCATTTTGAGTAGCCCACTTGGTCAATTTGTTGATTTTTTTCATGATGTCTTTAATGAAAAGTAAGCATACCAAGAATTTCCCTTTCGTTATTGTGGATAGTACGCCTTTATAGCTTCCATAACGTCTTTGTCACCAGAAATACAGGGGGGGGGGGGAGCGGAGCTACGGATGCCCCTCCCTATTTACGCCGATATTATAGACTTAACATTCTAAAAAAATATGTCGTTTTTTTATCTAGAATATACTGACAGTATAAAACAATATGTAATAAAAGTTAATAATGTACAGCATTATAACCGGTCAAAAGCATATTACAGAAATTGGTGGGAGGGGTCGAGGGGACCCCAAAAAATTAACCCACCCCCTATTAATTTATAACAGTTTATGATGTTAGAATTATACGATACATAAAAAATGGCTTCAAAAATTCAAAAAAGGAAGTGAGAAAAAACACAATGAACTAACTAAAACTAAGCAAACGGCATAACCGTCCAAGCTGTCCCCCCATTAAATGCGTGTCTCCCCGGACACGAGAAGTAAGTAAGTTAGAATTGTAGTGATTCTACAAACAGACCGTCAGAAATTCAGTAAAAACCAATTTTTTTGTTCCTGGGACCGTTGAAATCCCGAAATCGAAAATTATCCATCAAAGCCTCTCTTATATTGACGTATAAATAGGCAGTGGCGGCGCAATGGGGGTGCCAGAGGGAGCCTGCCCCCCCGCCCCCAACAGTTTCTCCGGCCCCTCCATGGCCCCCCCCCCCACTTTTGAGATATTGTACATGTTGTTCAATTGCAGAATTATTGAACGTTATACCTACCCCCAATGAAAAATGTTTTGTTTTTCATTGCCCCCCCCCAGATAGAAGTCAGGCCCCCCTTGGCCCCACCACCTTTAAATTTCTAGCGCCGCCACTGTAAATAGGAAAGCAAAAGTACAAAAACGTAAATAGGCAAAATATCTACACAACATATAAAACATACCGTATACAGATAATGAGGGAATGAACGAAATTGATGGGAGAAACAGTGTAAACCATTAGCCTCTCTAAAACGTACATTTACATTAGTAATTTCAACTTGGAACTTGTAATTTTAGTGCGGGCGGGGGGGGGGGAGGGGGGGGGGTTTGAGACGACTGAGTAGGGGGAGAATGAGTTAATTTGCCAAGGCAAGGCTTTCACTAAAGATGCCCTACACTGGAGACAATACTGCTGACACAGGTGAATCACTGGGATACACAGTCCAACCAGTCACCACAATCCATTCCATTACGGCGCCCGGTCTCACTCGATTATCATAAATGGATGCGGGGTGTACAGATTCAAAGGTCAGCGATGGATGACTATAGCTGACAAGGGTATCGGTATACCCGAGGATTCAGCTTACAATGTTATGAACAAGGACCTTTAGAAGATAGGTCTGAAACTGGAGCCGCAATCTCACTTTAGGTGCTGGATTCAGTTCCGGTTGGTTTTTGGCATGTTGCCGCGAGCGTGTCGGTCGGCGAGGGCTCTTCGCCCAGGTTTATTGTTTTTGACCCTCCAACTGTCGTTTTCGGTTAAAGATGAGTTGACAGCGCAGTAGGCCAATTCTGCCTCTCAAAGCCAAATCGCGGTAAGTCGTTTCCTTTACAGAAACTTGAGCTAATTTGTAATTTTCTATGGACTCAAAGGGGCTCGGCTTAGCTTTGAAGCACTTTGGTAAAATAGTATAAGCATGAAATTATAATGAATAACAAGAATTAATTTTGTACAAAAAAGGACTTCAGATAAGGACACATAGTAGGCTACAGGGCGTCACAAGAACGCCAGATAATTCGTTAGGGCAGAGGTTCCCAGCCTTTTTTTGTCCATGGGCCACTCGATTATTTTATGATTTTCCGTGGACCACCATGGCTGCAACAGGACAATCGTCAAAATCTAGGATGATTTGTGCCTACAGTTAATTACATGCTAATATTTGATTAAATGTTTAGGACTGGTATCGGTTGGATGTTATACTAGTAGTTCAGTGCCAAGACTTACTGTATTTTACTTCAAATTTCCAATATCTCAGCTGATTTATTTTCTTATTTTTTACTTTGGTCCGTGGACCACCTGACACCTGTATGTCTGTGGACCACTGGTAGTCCACAGACCACAGTTTGGGAACCCCTGCGCTAGGGGAATGTAAAGGGGGGCATAAAAATATAAAAACGGTTCTACAAAAATCTGCGAGACACCCTGTACCTTCACTGCCGAACATGGGTTTCTTGGTCGAATCTCCTCTAAAAGAACGTCCTCTAAACTTCTCCTTAGCGAATTATCTGTAGCGTTAGCGGGACTCCCTGTATAAACGTAAACTACTGCATACAATACTTTAAAAATAATATCCTGTATCCTGGACGTTTCAAATGGCATCTGGCTAATCAAGCCGCACTGACAGTGACAAAATACTGAAGGGGAGGCGAGACTGAAAAATAACAGGCCAGATGGTTACATATGGATATAGAATAAAAATTACAGTTTTGAGGGGGCAGTCACTAGCCAGCCGTACAGAAATCTCATAATTTATTCAGCGGCTCTGCTGACCACGTACTGTACTAAGTCATGCAACTCCAGCTGAAACAGCATCGTAGCCAGACGAGCTCAACAGCTTTCCTCTTGCCATAGACGTTGACTTTTTGGAACATTATCCTGACCCGTAAAGCTGCCTTGTAATCAACAAGTCCTTGGCAATAGGCCAAACAAACACGAGAAAATGGAGAAGAAATGAGTTATCAATGCAAATTTTTATAACAAGCATAACTGATTCATCCAACTCTTGGCGTTACCGCCATCTGGTGCCATACCTGCCATTAGAGGGAAGTACCTACGTTATTCGGGCTATGGATCTTTGGAACGCTTGTAGGTGGGCGACATCCATGCGTCTGTCTACCGAAGATCGCTTTTTATACACGTGGACAAAACCCGATCCGGCGTACCCCTGACCACGCTAAGAGGACATACCTAGCGGCTAATCCGTTCGAGAAGAGGCCAAAGACTTCTACGACCTTTGGGTGTGTACCGACTGTGGCGTCAGGCAGGTTGGGAGTATACTGGGGGCCCAGAAAGTAGGAGTATTTACCTCGGACACGAAAAAAAAACTTTTTATACACGTGGACAAAACCCGATCCGGCGTACCCCTGACCACGCTAAGAGGACATACCTAGCGGCTAATCCGTTCGAGAAGAGGCCAAAGACTTCTACGACCTTTGGGTGTGTACCGACTGTGGCGTCAGGCAGGTTGGGAGTATACTGGGGGCTCAGAAAGTAGGAGTATCTACCTCGGACACGAAAAAAAAACATTTTATACACGTGGACAAAACCCGATCCGGCGTACTCCTGACCACGCTAAGAGGACATACCTAGCGGCTAATCCGTTCGAGAAAAGGCCAAAGACTTCTACGACCTTTGGGTGTGTACCGACTGTGGCGTCAGGCAGGTTGGGAGTATACTGGGCCCAGAAAGTAGGAATATCTACCTCGGACACGAAAAAAAAACTGTACCAAAGTGGGCATAGGTCGGTCAGAAGCAGCCAGATCTAAGCCTACCCGCAGCCGTCGCCGGTTGTGCATTTATCGAAAACGGTCAACAAAAACAGATCTTGGCCGGTCATGGGGTACAAGATTCCTCACCATGGCTGTCCTGCTGCACTAGTTGATAGAGCATTGTTGTATCTTCTGGTAAGGCGGGGTTTATATATTCTTTGCCAAATCTTATACAATATAATATTGTTGTTGTTGTTTTCAACGCCTGCTTTCAGCATTTCTGCTTTAAGCAACCCTGTCAGCCTGGCGGGGGGAGTGAGTCTGTGTGACCTACCAAGAGCAACTTCTGTCGCCCGTTTTCGCTGCATAACTGGCCACGACTACCTGCAGGCTCACCTGTTTCGCCTAGGCCTGGCTGCTTCAGACCAATGCCTACTCTGCCTCAGCGGACGTATGGATGCTGCCCACCTTACAGCATGTCAAGCAATTCAGAGTCCTACCAATGACATCTCATCACTTTACTGGCAGGCGCGGCACCCGAACGCCAAGAGTGGGCGTTGGATAAAGTAAGTAAGTGTTAGTTAACTTTGAGGCACCCTAAGGGCAGACTCTTTCACCTCGGGGGAAAGGGGAGTTGACTGACAGGGTAGTAGTAGAATGGTTGGACACAGTCCCAGGCCACGGTGTGGGCCCATAGGACAGTGGACCTCCTGATTATAGTGGATTCCGAACCACTTGGGAAACACAGTGAAGTCACACGATTAGTTCGGAGGTGACCAGGACAAGTCCTACCATGTTTCCCTACCGGCACTGTGCACACGACCAAGTTATCTGCATCTTTGAACCTGCTCTGGTCCGCTGGATTCAACTTGGTATGGCGGCCGGCCCTTGACTGACAGGGTGGATCTCCTGATTATAGTGGATTCCGAACCACTTGGGGAACATGGTAAAATCACACGATTAATTCGGAGGTGACCAGGACTCGACGTAGACTGACTGCTATAGTCTCAGCGCGTTATCATGTCCCACCATGTTCCACTGCCAACGCTGTGCACACTACCAAGTTTGCCGCAGTTTGAAACATGCTCTGCTTTCATAGATTCTTAACTTGGTAAGGCCGTTGGCATACAATACAATAGTAAAAAAAAAATTTTTTTTTCCATAGACTAGACCCGTTTTAGTATAATGCAGTATTAGGTTATATGGAATATTCCACTGACATTAAACTAACTTATGGTTGAACCTCCTCGTTATTATATTATAACGTTACTATCGTTATTGTGTTGTGTTGCCTGCATGGCTGGGCCTCTTGCCACCAACCATTAATGGATCAAGAGTTCAAGACGCTCGGGGGGGGGGGGGGGGGGGGGCTGACAGCCATTAATAAACTAACTGAGGCAAAATATATGAAGAAGATGTGGAGAGAAGATGAAGGGATTTACTACTCAGATTTCATGTGAGTTGTTTAAATATTTACATCCATATATGCCATAATGTTAGCTCTTCGAATTGGCGGTTTATATGTAGGATAATGGTAGTAAAATTTGTCTGAACACAAGAAAATTATGCTGTTTAGTTCGTTAAAAAGTAGTTTGTAAATCTTTGTAGCATTTACGAGTAGCTTTTACTTTAGAAGCCTATTACGAACGCAAAGCAATGTAAGCATTATAAGACGATGACGGAATTATTCCATCATTGTAAATTATCACAGAGTGACGTCACTCAACTCCTCCTCCAACAACCATAAGCCAAATAGAGTAAAAACCAGCTATTAAGAGAACTCAGACAATCAACAATTCTGCGTTCTTTTCCGAGTGTAAGTGGTTGGATCTCGCCATAAGTCAAATAGAGTAAAAACCAGCTATTAAGAGGACTCAGACAATCAACAATTCCCAACTGATGTTGGCACGGTTGGTAGCTTCCTCGTATACTTGTGTGCGTCTACATATATACATGAGCGATCGGAGGCCTGCCGTAACTCATCACAAGTGTTACGTATAAAGGCGACTGAAGAGGTTATTCGGATACATCGATTTGATTGCATCTATACCAGGGGTTCCCAAACTGTGGTCCATGGACACGTATCAGGTGGTCCACGGTCCAAAGTAAGAAATATGAAAATAAAAACTGAGATATTGGAAATTCGAATTAAAATACAGTAAGTCTTGGCACTGAACTATAAAATTCAACTGATACCAGTCCTAAACATCAAATATTAGCATGTAATTGTAGGCACAAACAATACATCATCCTAGAATTTTCCTGCCGCAGCTATATTGGTCCACGGAAAATCATAAAATAATCTAGTGCATCTAGTCCATGGACAAAAAAAGGTTGGGAACCCCTGATCTATACGATTAATCTTAAAATAAATGTGAAATTTTACACAAAATCTACAATATTACAGCATTTTTTAAACGCCAGAGATAAGCTCAGCGAGAAAAGCCACACAATGAACTACTGGGCTACCTTATCGATTTCGTTTACACCACAGTTTCTAGCAGTTTATAAATGGGCTTTAAAGCACCAAATACCGATGAGGTAAAAATTAGGATAAGCACAGCGTTGGAAAATGACGCAGCTGTCACTCAGTGACTCGGCTAACATGACATTAATCCAACACGTCTTGCAACTTATTAAAATTTGCTAGTTTGATGAAGCTCCGAATCATGGCTGACGTGGCTGATTGATCCCGTTCCCTTCCTATGCACGCCACCCTGACATTTCCAATTTACCCCACCTGCAACGCTGGATTGTGTTAAATAGTTTTGGCTTCTTGTATAATAACTAAAAAACCATCGGCTGTCTATAGATTTTCCCTAACAATGGAACAATTGTATAGTCTAGCCTGTGCTGATCAATAATACTATATATAATGCAACACAATCATAACGGTGTAGTATCCAATACATTGGAGGCTCGCATTATCCATAACATCTTGTTCTTTAGGGTAAGTTCCATTTTAATAATTAAATAATGAAATGTTTACTTTTTTTGTTCTACTAATAAGACAACCTAGCGGAGTTAGGACTATAAAGCCCTATTTTACACTCAACGCGACCGCCTGCTTTAAATGCCCTCCGAAGCATGGCCAGAAAATGTAGCAAGTGTGGGACTCGAACCAACGACCTTTCGGGTGAAGTTGGAGTCTGCAATATTACTCTACATATCCTGACATATTTACTGTTATATAGCATGTGTTATTTGGTACCTCAGATTCACCCTGACTTCTGAGTCTGAGGAATCATACAATACTTATACTAACGGATAAATAGGACAGCAAAGCGCCATGGCACGACAACTCATCGAGTTTCTAGGCCTATTGTCTGTAAGAAACCCCTCTCCTTTGAACAATGGTCTATTTGGGATGTTCTTTGGCGCCCGCGTTTTCACCTAACAATGATGGCAAGGTACCCATTAAGGTTGCGTGGGCTGACGACAGGGTGGTCAGAAAATATGTACAGATGTTCCATGTTGATTTCTGAACCTCTACCTTTCTCTTCATAGCCCAAGTCTTTACCAGCTGGAATATTCCGGTAATAAGAATAGTTATCTTCTTTTCTGAAGGATGTCTTATGCCAATGAACCCATTACTGTTCCCAATGCCTGTGACCGTTACCATAACACCAAGGGGACCTATGGGCCTAAACGACTCCAAGTTCATGCATACACACATACCAAAACACTAATATATACAGTACATAATAGGCGTCTGACCTACTCTCGGTTGCAATCAGTAAAATAAGCTTAATTTAACTATTTAAATTAAACAAAAAATCGCAGCAGTGAAGGAAGAAAGGCAGAAAGATAGGCAGTGAAATCCAACCACTTAGTAAAATTGTTGCTAATGTGAAATAAATATAGAGCGCAACACAGCAGAATAAAAATAGCCACCCACTGTAGTCTCCGATCCAGCGAAAACCCCAAGCAATTTGGAAATAAAGAACGGAGTAGGAGGCACATAAAATTTTCGAGAGCAGGAGCCATACGTGCTGCGACTGGTAACTCAACCCGGCACCGACCCCTTTCCCGAAGACCTCCATCTCTAGCAACCCCGCAGTTTTCCTAACGTCCAAGAATTGAACAATTTTCCGGTTCGTCCTTAGACTAACGAAAATGGAATTTTTTCAAATTATAAGTATAAGAAAATTATTCTCTGCAATATTCATTACATTTTTTATCGTCACGATTTTGGCATTAAAGAGATTTTATCGGTAGATGCTGTAGGTACTTGATCACTCATTGTTAAAATTTACTTCGTATAGTCTTACATGTAATTTTATTGTAAGACTATACGAAGTAAATTTTAACAATGAGTGACAGCAAGTTTTACAAAGTTACTAAGGAGACTATTATGTTTATAGGTACTTGATGATTCCACAAATGCAAAAATAGATCAATTAGGTTGAATACTCTCTACGCACTGAAAGTAGTGAAGCGGTTGGTAAAATAGCAGCTAATCTACTATTATTATTATGAGCAATAAGCACCTATGTACCGAAAATTTCGCTGCTGAATAATTTTACGGACTATTCAAAATGATTTTTTTAAATTATAAATAAGAAAATTATTCTCTGCAATATTTGAGATTCGTGCCATTTTTTTATTGTCATGATTTTAGCATTAAAGAGATTTTATCGGCAGATACTGTATTTGTTGATTCCACAAATGCAAAAATGGATCAGTGATGTTCAATACTCTCTACGCACTGGAGGTATCCATTGATACTTACTTACACTTACATAATTAACGTGTCCGGGCCTAGGACAAAACATGGAGGATGGCCTAGTCACTGGCATCTGAGAGATCTGTCAACAAGCGCGGATCTAGAATGAGACCAAGGAGGGGGCTAAGATTTAATACGAAAAAATTATGAAAAACAGGGCTGAAATATAGGGGTTTTACGCATTTTCAGAGCAATAAGGGTTCTATATTATAGGTAACTAATACAATTGAGCCAAAGGGGGGCCCGGGGGTCTCCCCCGGGAGAAAAATTGTGAAAAATAGGACTGAAATAATGGGGTTTTACGCATTTTGAGGAACCTAATGGGGCTATAGCCCCCATAGGTAGATCCTCGCCTGTCTGTCAATGACACTTTCTGCTAGTCTCGTGCAAACCCGGAAGTGGCCGTTGTCTTGTCGCAAGTCGTTGATAAAATAGCAGCCAATCATCATATAACATACTGCATAATTAGCAATGAACATAATACTGTATTGTACCGAAAATTTCGGGGTTGAATAATTTAAAATCTGAAGCTTAGAGTTTACTAGCGAAATTTCATTCTCATCTGTACATTTAGCAACACAGCAGATGCTGATAAATAAAACAGAAGAAAACTCAGTAAGCATAAATGGACGAGAAGGATGAAACGAGATAAGATGGGATCCATGAATAAGGCACAGCGAAGGAAGAATATGAATTACATATAGTACGGCATCTTGAATTAAATCGACTTTTAACCAATAAAGAAGTATTGAAAATGTTCACTTGACTCATTGAAATACGCAAACTTATACGCTGTCTGTAATGAATTACAAGTCAGGAGTAGAACAAAACAATGGTAACATGCAGATACTACTTGTTTAAGTTTAAAATATGGACACTTTATTGAAAATGAGAAAATAGAGGAAAAACTTTATCAGTTCCCTTATCCCCCATTGCTGGAAAATGATAATATGCGAGGCGAAACAAAATGAAAACTTATTCGCAGATATACAGTATAAACTGACTGTTTCTCCTACAATCGTCGTCGTTTTGAATGTTGTGTGGCACTGCTCAGATAAGGTTTTCTGGCTCGTAAAAACAAATCTAGAATTACAAGGCATATCATTTTATTGTGCCATAATTTTATGATTCCATTGCAATATTGTTCACTTTCTGCTACTCAATGTACAAACTGGCCTCATATGCTCGAGTTCATGAGATAACTTTCTTCATGAATCCTGGAGAATAATGTGGCATTGTTTTATATTGATTGCTATTCACCCCATGTGACGAATCAGTAGACTCCGGGATGATATGCCGTGGTCGATCTGAAAGTGTACTTCCAAACTTCAACATCTGCGGTTGACATCTTCAGTGGAGCTGCGTAGACTTCTAAGATTGTAACTCGGAGGCTCAGCAGCAACTTCGATCGACTTCGACTTCGATGGCCAGGTGGTAACGTGCTTGCACTTGTGCGAGTCTTTACACGCCATGCGATCGGAGACGAGTCGTAACTCAACACGGGTACTAACCAACAGGGCGACTGAAGAGGTCAATCGGATACATTCATTAAATTGTTTGTATGCGATTAACCTAAAAAAAAAAAACCTGTGATGTACACCTTCAGAACAACCACGGCCTATCATCCCGGATTCTACTGATTCATCACGTAACTCCGGCCGTGAAAGCCTTTGTAATATTAACCCCATAACTCGTATTTTATTCAACAGCAGGCCTACCAAGAATAATATAGAGAGAGAGAATAACTTATCCGGCGAAGAGAATAAATTATTCTAAATAAACTAATATCTAATAAATAAAAAGCGGATTAAAATAAAAATGAATACTGTTTGTCAACAAAGATAAATTGTTAAATTGTTGTTCACTCTTGCATTGTATGTTAGGTGTTGGTGGGACTGTGCTCTATAGTGGTACCAACATGACAAAACAAAATAGTAATCGACTTTTTCTTGAAGAACCAGTAGAATCCGGGCCGTGGTCGATATGAAATGATATTTAGATCGACCACGGCTCATCAGCTCGAATTCTACTAGTATTTCTTATGACTCTGGCCGTGAAAACGATTACTAAGCCAAGTTTTCCATTTCAAAGCAGGCGACATTCAACTGTTTTGTCTTGTTGATAAAACCCAATAAAGCTTTTGAAAAAAATGCTCCGCCTCGCGTCTACGCCCAGCATTTGCAACAACGAACAGCATTAAATCTCAGTTGACAAGTATTCTGTGATGTTACTACAAGTAACTAATTACTACTACTACGTACTACAGGTTGACTCGTATCTGTGTAATCATGTAGTCATGCTTTCGCTTGTTTCATTGCGTCAATGATAAGCTTGCCTCAGCTTCTCCATTATCGCTTGTAGCCGGTGTAGGTTGACATCGAGAACATATACCAGTTTGCCAATGGCCGAAAATTCAAACGGAAGGAATACAAATCATTTCCGAAATCCATGGAGTCGTTGGCATTGGACAAGGGACCTATGGACCACTATAAGTGCGCCTAGGTCCATAAAAACGTCATTAGAAAAAGAAGTACTACGGGTTGGTCGAATAAAAACAGTTCAATCTGAAAATAAAGACAATTTTCTCGCTTTTTTCTTTCACATCGGTGATGCATTGCATAAAAGCACGAAAAAAAGACTCAAATTGAAGGAAACAAGAATGATTTCCACCAGAAACTCATTCTCTTCTTACTCGACAAAATTCGGAGCTAAAAGCTCACATTTGTGGTCTCTCAGCGTAGACATAACCATTTTGACGAAAAAAGGACGTAAAGATGACGTAAGATGCGGGAAGGGTGCTTCACTGAGCGAAAGGGAGACAATGCTCGAGCGGATTTTCAGCAAACAATACTCAAAATCTCCTAGGATTACCCCGAATATTCAATGAATGCCATGGGAGACAGGATGTTCTCCTATTCCTCGTTATATCTCCAGTTATACGAAAAGCCAGGCGCCGAGGGTTAGCTGCAAGTACGTTAATGCGTATCTCCCGGTAGATTATATACTCATACAGGGGCAGGTGTGAACCGTATTTGGTGCTAATTGTGGGTTGCATATGAATTGCTGCCTGTGTCATAATAAATCATACATAGTGATTGATTATTGGGGATGAACGTCAGAAATATTTACCACACATAATTAGAGAACTGTTTCCCCAAACTCAAATAGTAATGCGGTGTACCGCTGAAGCGTTAAATGTAAATTGAAACAACCGGATTCCCCGCCCGCGCGTACATTAAATATTTTTCGTGTGTATATGATGTAAAAAAAAATTAAAATAATTATTTATAATTTTTTAATTAAGGATAAGAAAGTAGGTTATTTTTATTATAAACATTTTTGTCCGCCCCTGTGTAAGTTTGAATTATATATGAAGAATAAAGAATAGGTGTACAACGTGCATAGTCTGGAGTGTAACCGAAATTTTGGAGGATATAGAAAAAACTGGATTTGGCGGGATCTACGCCTAATAACCAGGGCATCATCTTAACCGCTGGGCCTCAAGCAAGTGCAGTTACCTCTAAATCTCTATGTATATGCGTCAGAAAGGCTAGCACAGCTACACAACTATCTAACCGAACAGGTCTGTGAAATTACATTATTACATAAACATAAATGGTAAATGACATAACTTTCATACATCCCTCCCCACTCCTCGACCAGGCTGCAACTGTTCCCCTCCCCCCTCCCATCCCATTAGCTTAGAGCTTTATATCAGGTAAGGTCAGGTAGAAACTTGTTAGTCTGATGATGGTGTAACACCGAAACAGCTGTAACTAATTTTTAATTTTTAATAATATATATTTTTTTTTGGAAATTGTGCAAATTTGTTTAATTTTATTACTCTACACATTATGTTTCGATTCCACGAAGTCACGAGAGAAACCCTACATTGGATTATTACATAAAAGCAATGCTTTTATTCACTATATTGCAGTTTTATATAGTATATGCTACTGACATATATTGAGTCTCAAGTGACCTCGTCGGTGAATTGTCACTTGTTAAAAAAACGTATAGCCGATGCATTCAAATATTTTGTTCAGTGCATTGCGGGATGTTGACACCAAATGTGGTCAGAGCTTTTAGGTTTGCGTGAATGTAGTCACTTCCGTGTGCTTAAAATGTTCACCGATTTATGAACAGATTGAAAATACAAATAACGAGGGTAATGGGAGTTTCTCGAAATCCCTGTGCGCTCCGAAGAGATCACAATTCACAACCCTTATTAGGGGTCTTCACAGTGTTCGTGTTATCGAGTTATACCTAGTTAAGTGTGTTATATCAAGCTAAGTTAACACACCGATAACCCGATAACCAGCTAACCAGCGTGCTATCCTAAACCCACTTCCAAGTTGGTTAAGTGTGCTATTTAACTTGCGCTGCGATCGATAGCTCAGGTTTGACCGCCGCCATCTTTGTTTTTGCTGATTGATTTGAAACACGCGTTTAAAATTGTTCTTAATTTTATTTGTATAATCTATTATCACAAGCAATTACCGTAAATACTTAAAATTATAATAACCAAAATGAACAAAAAATATAAACAAATGTGGCACTAGAATAGAGTTCTGCCACTTTCTTTAAACACGTGCCACGAACGTCTGACTACTAACACGTTGTTTACTCTGTCGATATAGCATGATAACTCACTCCCGAGGTCCACTCACGATTGTGTGTTAACTTGAATAGCACATCTAACTCGATAACTCGATAACACCGACACTGTGAAGACCCCTATTATTTATTTGAGGTACCTGCGTTTCAAGCCTTTATCTCCAAAAGCAGGATCTCGAGAGAATTCTTCCCTTATTTTTTGTCCATTTCCCTAGCTCAAGTACAATAGCTAAATTAAATACAATACTATATTAATACATACATTGTATAATTAATAATATTAATTAATTCCTATTCCACATTTGCTTCGCTATGGCTCGAGAGTATCCGTTTCATAGCGTAGCCTCACAGCAGAAATGCACCAACACTCAGCAGACCGGGAAGTGTTTTTGCGTTCTGACAGGTTTTTGACATTCTCCGTCATGTTTTTACGCCCCCTTTTACGCTGTGTGCGTTTGTGTCGGGGGGGGGGGGGGGGGTTTGACATGTATAAGTATATTATTCTGGAATAATACCATGGTTTACCGGGACAGTTCATAAAACTCACTGACCGTTAGAGAAGTTCCTTTAAAAATTTCTTATACGTGCGCGAGCTTTATTCCTCTTCATAAGCTCAGAAAGGAGAAACAAGAAATGTCGAGGCACAAAGAGCCTCTGTATAAGGGAAATTTCTGTTTTTACCGCGAGTTTATATTGGTCGCATGCTTTAACGAAATTCCGAGTGGTGCCATCGATCAGCCACCAGCCATTTGCATCACAACCTGCCTGCTTTGTAGACAAACACCCCGCCAAACTCTGTATTCTTCCACTTCCTTTCTGTCTAATTTATCACTTTCAAATAAGCAGCAAGTAAAATGAGAACAGGGAAATTTTCGTTGCCCCTCGAAAATGGAAATAGGGGATGAAAATTTTGGCAACAAGGCTTTTCTTATATGAAAGATAAAAGCTGCTAGCGTAAATAATTATGCCAATCATTATTAATTCAAAATCTTTCAAAAGCAAACAGGTAATGTGGCGGTAATTGCAAACATTAGCCTGGGTAACAGCAGCCTGATCATGGCGATTACCGGGGTTAATATAATACCAAGTCACGTGATGATGTAAATTCAATTGCTTAAAATAAATGAAAAGCAAATTTCAGAATTTTTTAAATTGTGATGTTGGCAATACTGAAGAACTGAACTGACGCGACGCTGCCGTAGCAAATATAAATAGCAAATATAAACACATATCGCCCTAGAAATAAACAAGTTTCAATTTTGAAATAAGATATTAAGGATTATAAATAATTTGTCTAAATCTAAGGAGGAAAAAAGAAGAAACTCGCCAAAAATATAGCTGAACATCATTCAATTTTTCAAATAGACACAATTTCAATTTTCCGCGCTTAGCACTCTTGCGACGATTACCAACATCAAAAATTAAAAAATTCTCAACTTGGTTCATTTATTTTAAACAATTGAATTAATGCCATCACGTGACATGGTATTATATTAACCCCGGTATTAAAATCGCCATGATCAGGCTGCAGGTGCAGTAACCAATTATTTCTGAAAATAGTATGAGTTGCTGCAGCCCTATTATGGCGATTTGGTATTAATATAATACTGGGGTTTATTCAATAATGTTTTAAACAAATGACTGCAAAATGCGCGGGAAATTCAAATTTATAAATTAATCCTCGACTATATTTTTGCTAAGTTTTCAATTTCTTATGCCACACATGTTACACAAAGAAGGCTGGCTGGGTTACAATAAGCCAAAGACTGCAGTAAAGGCTTCCAAAGCCAAGAGAGGAAAAAAGGCACGGCACAAGAGTGTGCAGCACGAATTTGTGATGTAAATAGCCTACAGCAAGTATTTTCCTGAGACTCCAGAAATTCTGAGATGAATGCTGAAGATAAAAATCACTCTGTATCTCCCTGTGACGTCATGCGGTTACAGCCAAAGCGCATACCATCAAACGGTAATATCATGTACATAGTCATAACCACCAGGGCCGGCCCGTGGTTTTTCGGCGCCCTAGGCGAAACTTTTGCCTAGCGAATATAAATTCAAAATTGTGGGGTTTTACGATTTTTACAACAGTAAAATTTATAATTTAAACAAAAAAGACATATTCATGTTACCATACTAAGGTTTTTGTTTAGAATGTCCTATTTCATATAGTGTACGATAATTTTTCTCGGATGGGGGGGGGGGGCGTGGCCTTTCTGCTTCTTTCGCCTGCTTCTTTCGCCTGAGGCCACAGAAACAGGCAGGGTCAGCAGAATGCGGAGAGCCACAAGCGAATTAGGGGCACTTTTCCTTTAAGTCAGATTTTAGAAGGAAGTCAAGAACATCTTTGGGTGTTGAATTTTCTGAAACATTCCTTGATATTGCTTGTAGTTTCCCGCAAAGCTCCACAGCATCAATGTCTTTAAGTCCATTTTGGGTTAACAATTCTTCTAAGGTTTTGCATTTTTCTAATAAAATCTCTACTGCGAGTGGCAAGTAAGCGAATGATTGGTGGCGCTAGCGGGATCAGAACAAATGCTCGCATATGCGCGTCTCTGTCTCTACAGACGACGGACAACTACCACGTCTCTGACAAAATATCTAGTACTGTTAAAAGAATTATTATTAATTTTTTTTCTTCATCATTTTAAGCCTTTTAAGCTGTTAAAAAAAAACTTCTTCAAACATTGTGTTTTTATTTCCGGTCTAGTTTTCTAAAGTTTTTATATAATTTTTTTCCGAAGAGCGGCGCCCCTCGAAGCTCGGCCGCGGTCGCTCGAAGGCGGTCGCCTAGTTCGCCTATAGGCACGGGCCAGCCCTGATAACCACACATCGTTTCCAACGGGTATTTTTCAATAAAAATCTATGTTAAATACCACACTTGCATCATTTTAATGATACTATTCTCTAAATATGACTTTAACTTTATGTTAACGTAGTAATATATTTTTCTTCGACTGGGCAAATAATTAGGTCGCGTGAGACCGGTGAAAATAAGTCAACAAAACATTCTTTTTTAAATTTGTGTAAAGTTGAGCAGTTACACGATATAATAAAGGCGGTAAACATGAGTCAGGCAGTGAATCAAGACAGCTAGTTAGAAAAGTTGTCACTGAAAAAATTAGTGACAGGAACCAAGCCGAAGTAAACTTTTCACTTTTTCTCTTCTTTCGCTTTTCCCTAACTTGTTTACATGCTTTGAAACCGTCGCAGTTTCTGCCAGTTAATGGCTTTTATTCGGGTTATTAAGTATGTAGTATATTTTTGACCTTTTAAAGTTTATTTCAGTACATGGTTAAAGGTCTAGTTTGTTCTCTCAACTCGACTCCATAATGAACTGTGTGTTGACATTCACTCTGATTTTAATTAAGTTGGCGCTTTCAATTAAAATTGACACACGTGTGCGGTAGGTACAGAGACAAACAGGGAGATGGGCTTCCTTATCCCCCGGCACTAAGTATAGTACTGATACTATAGTATACTTATAGAATAACATTGCAGTAAGAGAAAATCGGACGCGATTCTATAAAATGTCGACCATAGAGCCATAAATTCTAAAATTCTAAAATTTGATACATATGAAATAGCCGGCTCTAACACAGTTTGGCTATAGTTTTCGAATGACCTTGGAACTTGATTTTTTTTCACACCTTCAAACCCAATTCAGGCCAAACCGTTTTTGTGCCGGCTGAATACTATGTTAATGAGAGAGTTTCTTCAGTGACTTCGTGGAAGTGATGCATGAAAAATAATTAAATAATTATAAATAAATTGCAAACAACCGGTCCGAGTTTACTCGAACATGCTTTTCAATTTATAAAGTAGTAGATGGACATAATGGTTCCTTGTAAATAATTTCCCTATGGTTAAATTTTGGATCCCTCGGGGCCGGGGGGAAGGGGGTCCACCTCAATATATTAAAAACCCCTTAAAACTCAATTGCATATTCTCGAACGAACAGACCAATATATTATAACAGTAGTAACAATGACAGGAATGAATTGGCAATGTATTTTTTAATTTTGTTTAAAAAATCTGTAAAGTAATTTCTTCAAAAAAGAATTTTTTGCCCAGAACCAAATATTTTTTTGGGAAAACAACCTGTTTGGTTTTGTTACTCTATTGAAAACCTAAAACATATCTGAAGGTAGACATCATCGATAGAAATGTTCTACAGAAAAATGATTTTTTAGTCATTTTTCATGAAAATTTAGTTATTTTTATTTTTTTACCCCCAAAAGAAAACTATCAAGGGGCACGCGACCCACCGCATTTTGTTGACATTAATGACAACTACAATATATGTGAACTTAAAAGAAATCGTTGAAGCTGTTTTTGGGAAATCATTTTTTTAGACGTTTTTTTTGGAGTTTTTTGAGAATAATACCACAAAAATTGAGTTAGCCCCAAATAAAAAAAAAATTATCTCGAGGTATGATTTTTGTAAACCTACATGCCAAATTTCATCTAAATCGATTGAGTAGTTTGCCCGGAAATCGACGCACAGACAGAACGACAGACATTTCGTAAAAAACTTTTTTGGGTTCCTGGGACCTCAAAACGTGTAAATCCGTTGAAATCTCGGAATCGAAAATTTGGACCATCACAAAGCTTTCCTTATGCTACGTATAAATTGGAAAGCAAAAAACAATTAAGGCTGATGTAAGTCAGAGGTACTTGTGAGAGCCAGGCTGTAGATGGTGTTACACCGAAACACCTGTTACTATTAAAAATGTAGGTTGTGGAATTAAGTGCAATTTATTTATAATTATGTACTGAATACTATGTATTTATATGTAGCAAAGCATTTCTTTTACATCATCTAAATTCTAAATCGATATTTTATGAAAAATAGGACATTTCACAAAAAACGCCCATAGTTTGAAACGCGGAAAAACGCGCAAAAAAATGAACCCGTGGTATTAAGGGCGTATTATTAGCATTATTACCTGAAAATATTTCTGGGAATGCACGTAACTTTCAAAATTTCTCTATATTCATAATTCTGATAATGTCATCATTAGTGGGCATGGTAAAAACAGCACAACTGTTGAAATTCAGCAGTTCAACGGAAAATAATTTAGTTATATTTTCTAAAAATAACAAATTTCGATCCAAATTGGAATTAAATATTTATAAATAATCATTATTAATATTAAAATCCATTAATGTAGGCTAAATAAATATTGAGAGTGCTTCCTCCTCTACCGGATCGAGTAGATTGATGTAAAAATTTAAATACAGACAGATAGCTTGAAAAATGAAGCAAAGAGAGATTTTGTAAGGCTCGCGTTAAAATATTCCTAGCCTATAGTACTTCAAGCTTAGGCGCCTCTCGAATAAAACCAAAATGCTAACAGTGATGAAGTAAAACGGGGGAAAATGAGAGGCAGTAGAGTTTGAAGCTTTATTTCAAAGTGTGCACAAGGGTTTTCCTGCAGGCTGATTGTGACTCCAGAACAAACATGGTCGCAAAGAGCGCCAAATCTTCAGAGTTCATTGAAAATATTTTTTTGTCCTTTCAAAATAAGAGAGATGTGGC
This sequence comes from Psococerastis gibbosa, assembly GCA_963971405.1. Classification (NCBI taxonomy): domain Eukaryota; kingdom Metazoa; phylum Arthropoda; class Insecta; order Psocodea; family Psocidae; genus Psococerastis; species Psococerastis gibbosa. The sequence continues at coordinate 9,086,188 of OZ020484.1, read as the reverse complement.
TAACGAGGGTTAATCGTTGGGGAGGAAGAGGCATTTAACATAGGATCTGCCCGTTAACACTTCGTTAAACTAACGCTTTCTCCTTTATCCAATGCATGCTCTCAACCAAGCGAAATGAATGCGACAAATAAATACTGTACAAGGGTTGTAAATTTCCTCTTGTGTAGGTAGGTACTATATTTGCGTCTGTTTTGATTCGTTAGGTACAATTAGATTGGTTTAATTAGTAACCTTGCTAATATCAGGAGCAATTGGTTTCAAAAGGTTTGTACTTGGGCAATATAAAAGAACCGGTCCGAGTTTACTCGAACATGCTTTCCAATTTATCAATTAGTAGGGAGAGAAAATGAATAATTTCATGGTAAATAATTTTCCTACGGTTAAATTTCGGATATCTCGGGGTGGGGGGGGGGGGGTGTCCACCTGACGTCACTGGAGGTGAGGTAACCTCAATATATTTAAAACACATTACAACACAGTAATAATGGCAGGGCAGGCAATGCATTCCAGCGTGAAGTTTCTATCATTTTTTCAAAAAAAAAAATGTTTGCGCAAAAGCAAATAGGTTTTTGGGAAAGCCAACTGTCCGGTTTCGTTACTCATCTTAACACCTAAAACATGCCTGAAGGTAGAAATCATCGATAGAAAAGTTTCGCAGAAATTTTTATTTTTAGTCATTTTTCATTAAAATTAAGTTATTTTTATTTTTTTACCCCCAGAAGCATACAATCAAGGGGCAAGCGACTCCCCGCATTTTGTCAATATTAATGACGACTAGAATATATGTGAATTTAAAAGATAACGTTGCAGCCGTTTTTGAGAAATAATTTTTTTGACGTTTTTTTGGAGTTTTTTGAGAATGAAACCCCCTCAAATTGAGTTAGCCCCCCCCCCAAAAAAAAAATGGTCTCGAGGTATGATTTTTGTGAACCTACATGCCGAATTTCATCAAAATCGACCGAGTAGTTTGCCCGGAAATCGATGCACAGACAGACAGACAGACAGACAGACAGACAGACATTTCGTAAAAACCACTTTTTTGGGTTCCCGGGACCTGAAAACGTGTAAATCCGTTGAAATCTCGGAATCGAAAATTTCGACCATCACAAAGCTTTCCTTATACTACGTATAAATTGGAAAGCAATAACGTTCCAATCACACGTTGTATATATTATACACAATAATGGAAGTTACGTGTTCTTCGCATAGGTTGGATGCTGCACGGCGACTATGAAGAGGTCAGTAGACCGACCAGGAAGATCTGTTGAAGACAATCTGGGGAACATATCAAGCAGAATCCATTAATTAGGATATGATCCATGTGCAGTGATAACGCGTCCCCGGGGTGTGCCCGGCACTAGCAAGCAGTCTCTGCCACCTACCTCAACGGTGAGCGATGACAGGACAATCTCAGCCAGCGGCGAATCACTCATCACATGCATAACCAGGATCCTAGGATATTTGCATGTCCGCAGGTAGACTAGGCAGTCAGTAATGCAAGGGCCACTGATATTGAACCTGGTGCGAAGTAAGGTGGACAGTGGCGGATCCACTGAGGGGGTTATACGGGGTCTGGCCCTCCTTCAGGCAAATGAGACAAATTTGGGTAAAATTAAATATTATACAATTAAGAAAACATGGGCTATAAAAATAGGCTACTGTAAACCGGTTTAACGTGTTAGCAAAGGGCGCCTTCAAATAAAAAACGGATCCGCCACTGCAGGTGGGGAAGTCATGCACCCATGCTGTTTAGTATGTATCAGTATGTACTAGATTGCATGCTTCCCCCATGGTACATAGTTAAATTAAAAAATAATATAAGATATGCAAGAGGTATTTTACAGAGTACATTATTTTAGAAAATTGTGTTTTTGAAATGTAATATTTATTAAGATTGTATTTTTTTTAAATTAATATTTTATGTAATTATTTTTTCAAATATTACTGACCAAGTTCTATTGTACAATTTACATAACTTGTATAATGGTAAAATCTTAAAAAGAAAACATTGTACGGTGAAAAATCATTACATCAAATCGGGGAGTTATTGTACTATTGTAGACTTGTAGTAGTTTTGTATTCTGAGTTTGCAATGTCTTCAGTGTTGCTTCATTACTCATTTGATTAATTTCTCTTGACTATTAAATTCTTTAACGACCAACGAACTTGTATATATACCATGCGATGATACCCAGCAAAAATATCACGGAAATGCCATAGATTTTAATAATAATACTAGATAACGAACTCCCCTGCATATTTTGAAGCCAGCCGCCATTGCTATAAGTGGATAGAAAACGTTGTTTACATTCATTAACACCTTGCGTTCTTATGAGATTTCCTAACATTTTCTGTGAAAATTACGTTCAAAAGTTCAATCTTTCAGTTTATTTTTAGTGGATTTTGATCAATGATTACATAAAAGACTAACTGAAATTAAATCAAGATAAAATTTATTTCGTCGAGAAGTACTCATTTATAATAACAGGTACTTTGCGTTCTTTCCGTTCTTTCTATCCACTTATAGCAATGGCGGATGGCTTCACAACACTCCATACAGAGACCATGGGAGTTCGATATCTAGTATAATTATTAAAATCTATGGGAAATGCTTACAAAACCTAAGGCACTATATACCCGGGTATTGTCATCCGCCATGTTGTATCCCATATTTCCTGCATGGTAAGTATTGTAAGAAAAGTAAAAGATTGAAAAATATTGAAAAAACTAATACACGTTTTAGTTATTTTTTATTATAAACTTCCCTACATGTTGGCACGATTTTTAAATAAAAATAAATAAACAACGATAAATTTCTAAAAATAAATAGGTAAACACCCAATGCTTGGCTTATACACAAGACTTATTATAGATACAACATGGCGGATGACAATACCTGTCTAATATAGAGCCCTAACAAAAACAAAACAGTGGCTCAGAAACAAGTACAATATTTAGAAGCTCCTGCATAAGTCCCGACTCTGTAAAAACCTGCTGTCTCATTTTCTAAAATTTACAGAAACCCCATAATTTTTAGACTCAATGAATTAGGTACCGTAGAAAGCAAAACTGTCAACGGAGTATGAGTAATCATTTATATTGGGGGGGGGAGGGGGGAAATTCGATAAGACAGCTATGGCCCCATGCCTTATCGCAATCCCGCAGAGTACGGGCTTCATCACATATGACTTTCCATTTATTTTAACCTGAGGGTCACGGCCCCCTTATGATAACAAGGTCGCGACCCCCAGCCGATCATCCTCGCGGCTTGCATATTTTTTTTCCTTTTCCATTTACGAGCATATCTGGAATTACCATTTGCATTTCGAACTCCCTCTGCACAGAGTTAATCTACATAGGGACGTACTCTCGTTCTAATTATACTGCTATATAGTGTTGTACTGTGTACCTTGCATATAGGTTTGGAATAGTATTAGTGGTTTTAGTGTTATTAAATTATAAATAAATAATTATTGACTTTTTGTTCTATTACTAAGCCCACCTAGCGGAGTTAGGGCTACAAACATTGGCGTAAATTCCCAAAATTTCTGGGGGGGGGGGGGGTTAGGATCCCAAGACTTTGATCCCCCGGAGAAAAAAATTGATAAATGGGCTGAAATTAGTGAGGTTTTACGAATATTCTATACTGGTGAAAGGGGGGCCCGGTGGTCTCCCCCGGAGAACAAAAATTGATGAATAGGCCCAAATTAGGGAGGTTTTACGCACTTTGCAAGCAGCACAGTTGAGATATTACCGACGAATAAACCTACCACTGAGGGGGGGGGGGGGGCAGTGGTCTCCCCCAAATAAGAAATGTTTAAAAAAAATAGTTCTGAAATAATGGGGTTTTAATCATTTTGAGTAATATATTTTTGTGAAAGGACTTATATCGGATAGGTGAATATGTTGATTTTTTCATGATGTCTATCATTTAAAATAAGCATACCAAGAATTAATTTCCCTTTCGTTATTAACGTCTTTGTCACCAGAAATCCTGGGGGGGGGGGGGTTAGCCCAGGACCCCCCTATTTACGCCAATGTTTGCAAGCAGTACAAAATTGAGACATTACAACGGTGAATAAACCTACCATTGAGGGGGGCCCGGGGAAAAATTTGGAAAAAATAGCTCTGAAGTATTGGGGTTTTAAGCATTTTTAGTAATAAATTTTTTTGTGAAAGTACTTGGTCAATATGTTGATTTTTTTCATGTAAAATAAGCATACTAAGAATTAATTTCCCTTTCGTTATTGTGGATACTATGCGTTTAGCCTCCAAAACGTCTTCGTCACCAAAAATCCTGGGGGGGGGGGCTACGGATGGACCTGGGGGGGGGGCTAAGCCCCCCCAGGACCCCCTATTTACGCCAATGGCTACAAAGCTCTATAAAGAATGACCGAAAATGTAGCAAGTACGGTACTCGAACCAACAACCTTTCGGGTGAAAGTTGGAGTCTGTACCACTACTCTACATGTCCTGACGATGTACTGACATGTCCTTTACATACCTGGAATTACCATTGGCATTTCGAACTCCCTCTGCGCAGGGTTAATCTACTTAGGAACGTACTCTCTTTTTCTTTATACTGCTATATAGCGCTATATTGTGTACCTCACATATAGGTTTGGAATAGTATTAGTATTTTTAGTGTTACTAAATAACAAATAAATAAATATTGACTTTTTGTTCTATTACTAAGCCAACCTAGTGGAGTTAGGGCTATGAAGCTCTATAAAGCATGGCCCGAAAATGTAGCAGCAAGTATGGTACTGGAACCAATAAGTTTCTGGGTGAAAGTCGGAGTCCGTACCACTACTCTACGTCATGTCCTCATTAGTGGGTTTAGAGAAGAAATTGATACCTTAATGTTCAATCTCTCAAAAACCCTATACACTCAAGAAAGTCTAGCAACGTTATTCATTAGTGTAAAGTTACTCCTCACAGAGAAGCAATGCAATATTTGAAAATATTTTGAATGTTTGGAAATGAAACCTAATTACTTAGAATAATATAACAAATAATACCTGTATATGATTTTTTTTCGGAAACATCATCAATTAATGGTAGTTTTAGCTGTTTCTTGCGAAAAGCCGTGGGTGTACGGATACTGTTCGGACACTGTAGTAAAGTTAGCAAAGCTAATAATTCGTTATTCAATATGGCAGCTAAACCGTCCTTACTTCAGTTATAATAATAGGGGTTCTCGCATTACCTTTAGTAAAATTGGAAAAGTCAGGGAAAATAAAAGTGAAATAAATAATAAATAAATAACCATAAAATACGGTGGAAAATTTGTTTGCTAATTTATTGTTCGTTCACATTTCATTTCGAGCTCTACTTTTCCCACTTGCCACGTAATTAAACCACAATTGTAGGCTACATCATCGATTAACCTGGGGTTAAAAATGTAATCAAGATTATTTTATTAATGGAAAGTGTTACGGTATTCAAAATTGTTTTGTTTCCATTTTAACCCCAAGAATAGGCTAATAGGCCAGCTGATGAATAAGTTTCTACTTGTAAAGTGCATTCGTGGCCCGTTGATGAATAAGTTTCAAATTGTAACGCGCATTTTTGCCTCCTGCCGTATAGTCTATTAACTACAGTAGATATTTTACAAAGGAAAGATGGACTTCGTATATTTCGTAAATAAATAAAAAGAGGGCATAAGGACATTGCGTGCTTTTGACTAGAATCAAAAAGCATTAACTGCTAACGATCTAATACGGGTTTTCACAACCTGGCCCACAAAAAGGATACAACCTACTATTAGAAGGAAACAGTCTAGATATAAAGTAGACACAATTTCATCGCGGGCAAAATGTAAGAATAGCGTGGATTGAGTAAGTAGTTTAATAAGAAGTGGCGAGGGCTATTTTTGCAATGCAAATGCTGTGTGGGGAAGCCATCCCTCAAAGCGGGACGTACAGGGCGAGACCGGAAGCGCCTCTCTTGCTAAACTACCGGCGGTAAACGTGCGCTCCCCATCCAACCAGGCTCCCTCATTAGCAATGAAATCGACTAAAACTTTCATGAGACCTACTGTATATTTGGGCAACAGCCCCCACTGATTGTGGGAGAATTTAATTATTAAGACCGTCCCTTATAGTGGAGTGGGTTTATCAGAATTACCTATATTATTACTTACCTTACACGTTTTTAGCTAATTATTGTGAATGGAATTTTGACAGCTACTAAGCTACGGCTCGACTTTCAATGGCAGGGGGTTTACTAGGCTAGTGATGAAAGGCTGCAAAGTTCTTACCTGAAACGAAAATAATGCAATTTTGATATCTAGAGCGATCTGAGTTTCATACAGAATAAGCTCGATCCAGCTTAATATAAAAGTAGGTATCGAAATTTTTGGCTTCAAAAAATTATGAAATAGCGTTTAAAATAAATTGTTGTATGCTTTTACAAGCTCTGAGCTCCTACGAAATCCATAAAAACGACCTATATATAATACAGTGTCTAGACGGGATTCGTAGATGGGAGGAAACTACCGAAATATGTCTGCAATGGGTACCGGGTCACTGCGATCTTGAAGGGAATGAAAAGGCTGACGCCTTGGCTAAGGAAGGGTGCTCAATGATGTATCCACCACCTATAGCAATATCAGCAATGTTATTTCATCCCGCTTCAAGAAAGCAGTCTCGGACTCAACCGATAATTATCCCCAACAACCTGCTCCTGGAAGGCACAGTTTTCGGCAACACCATCTGCAAAGAAAACGGGGTGGTCGACAGCCCAAGGTGCCCCCTGTGCTCACTGGAGGAAAGCACTGCAGACCATCTGGCCTACTGCCCTGCCCTACATCCAACCATAATGACCAATGATTCGAGTCATGGATGTACTGGGAGCCATGGCGTCAAATGGCTGAGTAGCCAAGGATGGACGTTGTCTGAAGTAAGGAGTAAGAAGTACTTTTTCAAGAAATCCAAGTTTTATTAATTTGTTCTCTAAAGAGGTCAAATAAATTATTGAAACTATCGGTAAATTATAGGACACTGTATTTTATGCGGCTGATATCTTAGACCATAAAATATTATATTATAGTTTGTATTAAGTGATCTAAGGCTGATATTATACTATAGTTAACAATGCTGATAGTCACAAGCCAGTGAAGTCATTTACACGTTTAAATACATCGCTAGGTATTTTTCTAAGGAGTGTTTCGATAAATACTTGTATGGCGCTTGGAAAGGCTTCCACACGGGCTCTCATATAAATACACAAACATAACCAAAGCCTGAACTCAACCTGTTTTGGGTCAAATTTTAATTACTCTAATCAGTAATTATTTCCATCAAACACTAATCCTAGGCTGATATGGAATTTACAAAGAAGCCCAGCCTTAAGACACGTTATTTTATACTATCTGTCATCAGAGAATATTAAAAGAACTGGATAAAAAAAAGCCCTCATTGGCGGTAAGTTGACTTTAATTACGGAACAGCTCGGCGTATCCCCATTATCGTTCCGTCCCGGGGCTAAGTCCCCATATTCCCGTATGGGATCATTTGGTTGCAGAAGACGCGCTCGAAGCCACTATTAAAAAACTTATCACGATGGCAAGTGGAAGGGAGCACGTGGGATAGATCGAATGAAAACGGTTTGAATGCGCTCATTAATTGAAAACGCCTCCGGAAATGGGAGACTAAAGCCGATGGTGCTCGCACCAGCCTTTTCTAAGCTGCCGCCACCAGGAAATTGGTCGTATAGGTGGATACAGCGACATTTTACTATTTTTCAGTTGAGAGAAAAAAAAAATTCTTTCAACCTGTGCCATTTTCTGAGCAACTTGAATGCTGGTCTGAAGTATGTAAGCAGAAGATGGTGTTGATGATGTATTGGATTAGCACCCACTCCCGAAACGCCACCCCCTTCCCCTGACAATGGACTCCGCCCTAATTGTTTGATGAATATGAGACCCATGCCCCTAATAACTCTTAAAACATCAGGTAATGTAAGTCCAACTAACCTTTTGTTAAATAGTATTGCACCAGGAACGAGGAGGCTGACATACTAGCAAGGTGCCTACTACCGCAACCTCTATACATCCCCTCACCTTCTCCACTACTTGCAGACTAATGGAAAGCGAGAGCAGCTAGCAAACGATTCCTAACAAAAACCATCACCAGCAACTTGCGCCACGACATCGCTGTGGCAGCATTCCGAATGGCCACAGGACATGACAACCTCCAGAGCCACCTCCACAGAATAGGTATCGCTGAGACTTCCGAATGCTTCCAAGGGGAGGGAAATGCCGATCATCTATTCAGCTGCACTGGCATTGAGGTAGAAAACCGAACTACGACACAGGAGGGAGCTCTACTATGCGGCACGGCGTTAAATGGCCTACCAGCCAAGGACGGCAGTTGGCTGAAGAAGAAGAGGAAGGCGAAGAAGAAGAAGAAGTATTGCACCATTGCCATTAACCTTTACAAATATTCTAATTTCTAGACAGTATATAGTGTATTATCCTACATTGATTTCTTCCAAGAGAATTGAGTATATTTTACAACAGTAGCTGAAAGCTGCCAACATTTAAAAGAAAGTGAGGTGTCAAGCTCTGGGGAAAGCTCACGTGCAACCTTTGTCGTACAACTTTCTCCAAACATACCATAACTCACATCCGATCCCGGCAACGTGCCTCAACTTTTATTTTAACACGTATAACTTTAACGGGGGAGTATCCAAAAGATATGGCTAATGACAGATTAATATTTTATTAGATGTCGGAAAAACTTTGCATACAGACGTCTGGGGCTAAGTTTCTTTAAAATGAAATCAGTCTATTGAGTTTTAAAACTCCAAACTTGGTACTGAAATCGTACCTTACCTGACAATTTGAGGTAATACACTTATACATCTTTCCATCAACCTAGTAAGAAAGTGAAAAGCATAGACTATAAACCAACCTTTCCGATAAACAGTTACTTGTGTTGTTGTTTTAGCTTTGTAACCTTAACACTTTTAACCTTTTCATTTTTTTATAAATATTACTTACTATACATTTAATTATTCTATGAATGAGTACGACTGAATAATTTAAGTTCATTATGTTTTATTAGGTATAATATATTATAACCGTATCCCGGCAACTCAAGTCCTCTTGAGGAACATAGGGGATCACAATAATACTAGTATATAGGCTATTTTATTTTATTTTATTAATTTAAAAATAATATTAATAATTAGTGCATGTTTTTGCAAATAAATATTCTAATTCTAAATATTCTAAGGGAGTTTGCATAAGAATCATCAATTATATTTAAATGGGTTATTAATAAGAAAATGGGCATTAATGAAAAAGTCGTGGTCAAGTTTCTTGTTTTTCTACATGTTGCACATATACTCGTACACCTTAATACACATTAAATTGCAATTATTATTGTAATCGAGAGATCCAAGCCTCTACGGTACATAACTGGGAATGAATATTATGATATTTATAAATGATAGATAAGAGCGATTACTGACGATACTGGTTTCTCTTCTGCGCGCGGACACATCACACCAGCACGTCACACACTCAACTGATTTGGGCGCGAAATTCAAATTATCCTCGCGCACATGATAATGATAATAATAATTATTGTCCAATTACATAACAAATACAATAATAATTTCTCCACGAATTGGAAAAAGGTTGAATTAATATATATTGAGAAACAAACAAATCCCACCGGGCTACATGTGTAACGTATACTACATTTAACCGTTTATTGCTCGCACTTTCCACTCACACTCCATCAAGATAAAAATTTCAAAAATTAAAATAATATTATCTCTAAATGCAGTGAACCCAAAAGCCGTTATCCTGTGTTATCTGCACACAATGGGGGGAAACATTAAACGCAGAAGAGGTACACACAAAATAGCCATCAAGTCAGTAAATTATGACATAATTCGATACATTTAATGAAATATAGAGTACAGTTACAAAAGGATAGAAGACAAATGGCGAAGCGGGGCTCGATTTGGATTCATTCCAACCCAATACCGAGTATACGGAGCGAGGGGGGGAGGGGGCAATTTCACGTGCGAACTCCTTCAAATTGTACAAGATGCGAGTTGACAAACTTCTCCCCCCCCCCCCCACCTCCCTGTTTAGCGGGAGAACAATGCCGAGCAATTATTGTCCAAAGATATAATTAATTTCCTTGTAGATAATGGTAAATAAATGTTGGAACCACCCCCATTTTCGCGTTGTATTTGATTTACGTAGAGCTGCGCAAATTATCAAACCTGCTACCAATTATTACCTTAGGTTCTTCGCCATTCAACAAGCTAATAATGGGTTTCCGGACATATGAAGAAGTTCTTGCTTTTTTATTAAATTTTCCTCTATTTTGTTGTCAGTGCTTGACTGCCTTGATAAGGTCAGCAAAATTGTTGTTTATAATAAGTACATAGGTACATCGAACATCGTAATTTATAGCGGAAAAATTCTTTTTACCTTCCACTAATAGTATAGGCCTATTCACGATGTAAAGTTCTCTATTATTGAAGTCTTTTGTCTATAAAAATAAGAAACCCGGCTGCCAATCATAGGTATATACACTACAAGCGGGGCTTGGGCAGCTTTGTGGCCCTGCCCCCTTGCGCCTGCGGTGGGCGGAAGCTCGCCCCTTCGGGGCTCGCATGACACGTGAGAATAGTCGTTGTGGCCTTATTTAGTTGTTGAACCCAAACCAAGTAGTTACATAACAAAACTAAAATCTGGCACTGCACACAACCCCCATTCATAAGGGGCAACTCAGGTACCATACAGCGGGACTCCACAGCTCCACCCCTCTAGAACAGTCCCCTGCAATTAGCTTGTGGACATGGAAGTCTCCAACGGAACAACCCAACGATTATCAACTTCAATTTCCAAAATTTCTAATTTTCCGCGCAATTTTTAAATTCTTTCTGTCATAAGTACCTTCTCCTGACAATAACAAACACAACAGACAAAAAATAGTGAAATCGGTCCAGCCGTTCACGCGTGATGGCGTGACCAAGGGAAATAGGGATTCATTTTTATTTATAGAAGATAGGAAAACGATGAAAGGATAAGTGAAGAACTTGCTATATTTCGTGGAGTACTGCCTACTGTCTTTTTGGTACCTTGCTTACCCGCTGCTCCTGGGGACATGAAGAAGTACAGTTTCGGACAGTGTTGGCATTCAGTACAACAAAAGTATAAACACAGCACTACACTTCAAAATTCAGAAAAAGACAACTGTTTAGAAGTAAGAACAACACTCTTGGTTAAAAGGCGGATTCATATATTATATAAACATTGTACGCATCACAAGATTTACCCATTATAATCTGAAAAAGACAATGTGAATGCGGGTCACAGATGTTGAACTACTAGAATATATTTTAAATTGACTTCGATGGGCTAGCCCCCCCCCCTCCCAGGTCCACCCGAAGCCCCCCCCCCCAGGATTTCTGGTGGCAAAGACGTTATGGAGGCCAAAGGCATAGTATCCACAATAATGAAAGGGAAATTAATTCTTAGTTTGCTTATTAACATGAAAAAAATCAACATATTGACCAAGTACTTTCACAAAAAATATATTACTCAAAATGCTTAAAACCCCAATACTTCAGAGCTGTTTTTTCTTAATTTTTCTCGGCTAAGCCCCCCCCCCCCAGAAGTACCCGCAGCCCCCCCCCCCCCCCAGGAGTTCTGGTGACAAAGACATTGAGGCGAAAGGCATATAGTATCCACAATAACGAATGGGAAATTAATTCATGGTATGCTTATTTCACATGAAAAACATCATGAAAAAAATCAACATATTGACCAAGTACTTGCATTAAAAATATATTACTCAAAATGCTTAAAACCCTAATATTTCAGAATTCTTTTTTTTGAACATTTTTTCTTTGGGGGAGACCCCTGTGGTAGGTTTATTCGCCTGTAAAATCTCAACTGTACTGCTTGCAAAATGTGTATAAAACCTCCCTAATTTGGGCCTATTCATCAATTTTTCTCCGGGGGAGATCCCCGGGGCCCCTTTTCTCCAGGGTAGAATATTCGTAAAACCTCACTAATTTGGGCCCATTTATCAATTTTTTTTCTCCAGGGTATAATTTGGGTAAAACCTCACTAATTTATCGATTTTTTTTCTCGGGGGTTCTTGGAGTCCTAAAGCCCCCCCCCCAGAAATTTTGGGAATTTACGCCAATGATGGCCAGCGTGCTTGTACTTGTGCGAGTCTCTACACGCCATACGATCGGAAAAGTGTCGTAACTCAACACGGGTACATAGGCGCAGATTCCACCACCGTCAATAGTGATATTAAATGTTTTTTGACGTGGTAGCAGACATTTTTAGACAGTTTTAGCCATACTAAAAATGTCTGCTACCACGTCAAAAAACATTTAATATCACTATTGACGTTGGTGGAATCAGCGCCTTACCTACAGAGGCGACTGAAGAGGTCAATCGGATGCATGCATTCAATTGTTTGTATCGCCACAACGAATAGCCAACTACGCTAGACGCTTATAGAGTACAAACCAGACTGACTTCGGTGCATAACATAACTACATAGACCAAACAGTAAGTTATTCAAAATATAAAAAGTTTTCGGGTGAAGTCGGGTGTTAGCAATGGGGCTTATAATGAATATTGAATAGAATAGCTGTGGTAAGAGAGAGCAGTAATAATACAAATATTGGTTTGTACATACTTTATTGGAAAATCTCACATGGTGAATTCCTTTCTAAATTGTCGTATGCCGGTATACGACAATATATACCAATCGCAGCAGGTACTTAATTTCCTACAGTGAAGCCTCCTATGGAAATTCAAATTCAGAGAATGAAATTAAAGTGAGGCGATAAAGTGGGAAGTATCATTTAAGTCTACCTAGTAATTAAATGGCACACATCCATTCATTACCGTCATTAATAAATCTTTCCGCCGTACAGTAACTCAGAAAACCACTTAACTCAGGCCGTGTGAGCGTCATTAACGACAAATTAATAAAGTTATTACATTATGACTGTCTCTATATCATTTGTCTCCTATAAATAAATATAACTAGTTGCTGGATGCTAGAGAAATGGACGAACGAACGAGGAGGAAAACGATGAAAAATTCAGTCTTGACTAAAACACTCATAATGAAATGAAACACAAATCAAAATAAATAAATAAACATTGACATTTTGTTCTATTACAAAGCCAACCTAGTGGAGTTAGGGCTATAAAGCCATCTCTTACACTCAACTAGGAAGGCCCGGGACCGGCTGCGTTACATGCATACTTACAAGCATGGCCAGAAAATGTAGAAAGTGTGTAACTCGAACCAACAAGCTTTCGGGTGAAAGTCGAGGTCTGTACCACCATTAAATAAATAAGGGCTTTTTGTTGTTTCTATTACTAAGCCAACCTAGCGGAGTTAGGGCTATAAAGCCCTCTCTTACACTCAACTTGGAAGACGCGGGACCGCCTGCTCTACAGGCTCTCCGAAGCATAGCCAGAAAATGTAGCCAGTAACTACTCTACATGTCCTTGCCACTATTCTTAAGACTAACCTGTGTGCCTGTGTAGATTACGCCTATTTCGCCAAAAGACTGAATTTTTTATATAAAATATATATATATAATATATATTATATCTATATATATTAATATATATAAAATATATTGCATATCTATTCACCTACAATAAACCAACTACGTTATATTATTATAGTATTATATATATATATATTATATATTATTATTATTATATTATATTCACAGAAATGCCTCGTAGAAAATTGGCACCCCAAAATTAAATATGCAAATTTTATTTCATTAACTCAGCAAGTTATTAAAAATGTGGCTCATTTAAGTTGTAGAAGACTACTTCATGCATCCTATAATTGGGTAATTATTTTTCGGTTTTGTAGTTTTTCCTAAAATTCTATTTTACACGAAATTTCAGTCTCTATTTTTTTTTATTAAAGAACTAACGTGCCAAAAATTTAATATTTCCTATTATATGATGCATGAAGTAGTCTTCTACGCAACTTCCTAAAGCCAAATCTTTAATAACTTGCTTTGTTAATTAAATAAAAAATAAAATGTCAATAAAAACAACAAATTTTGGGATGCTAATTTTCTACGTAGCAAGTCGTCTTAATTTGAAATTTAACGTTGGGAAAGCTCATATATTTTTCAAAATAAAGAGAGTGGACAGCTGTTCGACAATTGATTTTCCGGTATTTCCGTATAACGACGGGCTTCTTCATGAATATTAAAACTTTGAAGAGAGCTGATTAGAAAGCATACAGCAACTTGATTCTACAACAGATATTAAATAAAAAGCGTAAAAGCGATTAAGGGGAAAGGTGAATTTTTAGGAAAGAAGTTGGAAGCGAGAGTCCCCTGACACGCGGGGGCCATCAGTGAAACTCTGGAGAAGTTTGGAATATAAAAATCATGAAAACAAATGTTCCGTATCCTCAGCATTACAGAAACTTTGGGACTTTGCTGCACGCGTGCCGTACAAGGGACGTGACGTCATTAACATCCCCAGCCAGTACCGAGTCAAGGATAAATTATTAGCAAAAAACGTTCTACTTTTTGAGTCCTAAGGGGAGCTAAGGTTTTTGGGAGAGCAAGTAAAGCACCTTCTGGGGGCAAAAAAATAAAAAAGACTCAATTATATCATGAAAAATGACTAACAAATAATTTTTCTGCGGAGTGTTCTTATCGATGCTTTCTAACTTCACATATGTTTTAGGTGTTAAATAAAGCAATAAAACCGTATAGGTTTTTTTTTTCTAAAAAAAAAACGTTGGTTTTGAATATATGTATTTGCTTTAATTATGAATAATTCACGCCCCAGTGCATTGCATACCCTGCTGCCATTATTACTGTGTTGCAATATATTGGTATGGAATCGTCTTATCGATTAATTTAGTGCTTTGGGATAGGAAAAGTCGAGGCAACCGAAATTTAACCTTGGGACAATGGTTTACCACGAAACTAGCCCACTTACATATTATCTATCTCTGTACCTATAATAATTCATAAATAAGAAAGCACGGGTTCATGTCTTGTACGAGTTCTTTTTAAGTTGAGTAAATTGGTCAGTAGGATGAGCCTACATGCAGAGCAACATTGTTGGCAAAATTCACCCTCGAAACAATAGGCTCTATGAAGTAACTTATTTTGGGTTAATTCTGCGATAATGGACTGAAACAAGAGAGACAAATGAAATAAATGGAAGGAAAAATAGCTTCGCATGACAGCTTCCAGTAGCAAAAAGACACGGTTTCATCTGCACATCTTAATTACATTAGTCAGATTGAAAAAGCCGGACTGCTGACAGGAGCGGATTTTTAGTTTTTACTTTGTGCAAATCAATGCTTTCCCTTTCCCCCTGTTTAACTCCCATCTCACGCTTTTCATCAAACCCGCACAATCCTTTGCGTAAATTCAAACAAATCACCAACGTTCAAGCCCTACGTTTGTTTTACTTACGTCTTTATCGAAAATTATTTTTCCCGCCCAAAACCATTACCTTTTTTCTTTCTTTTCATCTTTTAATGCCTATTCTTTCGCAGATTGGCGATTTGTACCTTGGAGACTACTGCTCTTAAAAGTAAAGTTGTGCTCTTCCCAAACCATGACTCATATCGACTTCAATGGGCAGGTGGTAACGTGCTTGCACTTGTGCGAGTCTTTACACGCCATGCGATGGGAGACGTGTCCTAACTCAACACGGGTACTAACCTACAGAGGCGGCTGAAGAAGTGAATCGGATACATTCATTAAATTGTTTGTACGCCATTAATCTTTAAAAATAAAAAATATATATAAAACAAACTTTATACTCTCAAACGAGCAACGCTTAAACTCTCAAACACAGGTTATGTTCATAGGCCATAGCTGATTGTGTAATTAATGGGGCCGTTTGCAGGGTCTGTACTAAAAGAAATCATCACCAATAATAATAATATGCTGCTGTATGCGTTACAGTCTACAGATACTGCCAAACCTGTATCGATTTTTGGCCTACAAACGCGAAATTACTTTTTTTTTAAATTAAAGAAATAACTCAATTAATAAATATAATATAATAAATTAATGAAATTACTTATTGGACAGAAAACGAACTGCATAATGTACTGTAACCGGCCTTTTGCGTTAACAGCGACTCTGCTTAACTATTGTACAATATATACACTACTTGAAGGCAGCATATGTTTATTTTTGTTTATTTTATTTCCTTACGACAAAATAAACTTGTAACCTGTACCTGGCCACAGCTCTATAATATACAAAGACAACAGTTGGCCTATTTTTACATGTTCATGTATAAATTTTGGAAATAGTTATTAATAGTTGATGTGTTACCCTCCCACGCGCCGGCTCGAGGGGGCACAGCTTTGTAATTTTCTATGTTTTACCTATTTTTTTTTTATAAATTTCTATCTATCTCTATCTACAACAAATCTAATCATTAGTGTGATACAGTTCCTAATTTGTTTAGTAATTGCTATTGTCTACTTAAATCAAACAATCCTGAATTACGGAAACACCCCCAAGTTTTGGAATGGTTTAACGTGGGAAACACGACTAATAATAACAAGCTCGCAAAATGGGAATGGCAAACACGAGAAATAGCGACAGTTCGGCCAACTTACTCTGACTGGTGACGCTAAATTTGTTACTCAGCTTGGAATTTAAATTTGTTCAGAAAAAGTCAGCAGTGCCCAACTCGTTATTAAGGTTTGAAGCGGAATAATTCCTATTAAACACATATTGTTTCGATATTCGATCCAATAAAATATATAGGTTCAAGAAAAATTCAAGGTGTAATATCTAAATTCTGATTCAAATCGTAAGTTCTTCTTCCAGTTTTCGAGTCTTTGATGAACATTGGTCTGTTCGACAACACTCCTCCAGTCGTCTCGGTTTTGTACGAAGCTCCACCATCTACGGACTCCCAACTATCGAAGATCAGTTTCTAACTCATCCTTACTGCGTTTTCGAGGAATTCAAATCGTATACTTTAACATAAACATTCCAAATATTTCTTCGATTGAATAAATATTGACTCGAATAAATATTCGAGTGTGTAATCAGGGCCATTAGCATTACAGATTGGGATCAATGGCATGCACAATTTTGAAAATATATAATGTGGACGCCAACGAAACGCATGGAAAGCACACCAGTGCAAAAACGAACGATACTTACATTATTTATTTTTGTAATGTCAACGCAATAGAATCTAAAGGTCGCCAATGACTCTATTGAGGTTCAGTTGCATTCTTAAAAATGACAAAAAATTAAGAAAGATAAAACCTGCGCAGTTTGGCAGTTAGCGTGCGAGAAATAGCTTTCATCATGAATGATGCGAAAATGTTTTAGACACATCGACCGGCGGATATATGTAGTACTCGAAAGAGTCCCGCTACTTAATTTATTTATAACATATTGTATATAATTATTTGTTATTTCAAGGGCGACCACTAGCATGGGCTCGTTTGTGATGTGTTGTTATATTGTGTGCAGTGTCAGCTGCGTGAGTTAGAGTGTGGTGGAAAACTGCAATAAGGAGAGCACTGGACAACGAGGTTGCCCAGGTACCTTCTAAAACAGTTCGCCTTCGCCCGTTTGCAAAAGGGTGTGTGTGAGAGTTTGTGTTGTGTACTTCGAGTGTTAGGCTCTCTGGACACGATGCGTTTTTCCCGAAGTTAAATCGTTAGTCCGCCATTTTGGTTTATTGTTATTTTTGCTTAAAAATACAATGCAAAACTAATTTTTTAACATGCCTAGACCAAAAGGAAGAAGAAAAAAGACTATATTTGCTGCAATGCTCCTAATTCTACAGATGAAGCTCGAAGAAGAACAACAACATGATATAGGCAATAAGTTAAATCACGATTTTTACTAAATTTAAGTACGATTACTTCCATGTTAGACTTATTAAGGAGCTACAGTTGATGTCAAGTAATTTTTCCAAATTTTGTTAAAGTAATTGGAATGTTTCGTGTGCCTCAGGCACGGAAATGATTCAAACGCATCGAAAAATTCAGACAAAATATCTTGTTGTAGTTGCTCCGCCATTTTGTCTCTTTTGATAATAAACAAATCGTGGAAGCAGACATTTTTAGACAGGGATTTTGTGTTTGTCATGTTGCCCACCTGACCGACGAGAAAACGCATGCTCCAAGAAATCGGTTCATTTCGAATTCCAAATAGCGCGTCCAAGCGTTTTACCGGTGCGTTTTCTCACTGGGTGCGTGTATATGCACGTTAAAACGCATTGTTTTTCCTGAACGCTTGGGAAAAACGCATCGTGTCCAGAGAGCCTTAGAGCTGGGCAAAGCTGGACGCTGTGGAACCAGTAGTGTAGTTGTAAATACGATCCCCGGTAAGGCATAGACAATGGGTTCGGTTTTTTCTCGATACTCTATTTCGGATACAATGCCCTATGGAGGTTGCCTCCTTAACCTAAAGTCAATTTAGAGTTAAAATTGATAAATAACTACACTTCCCAAAATTTCGCTGCTTAAGACTTTGATGGTGTTCCACAAAAAATCAGAGTGGTTCCTTGTGTCTAGCAACACCGAGGTTCTTATGTCTTTTCCCACCGTGAGGGTTTGATTCCTTAGTTGCATGGAAGGAGCCAGAGAAGAATTTAACCGACCTGGGCAACCAAGAAAGGAATTTCTGCAGCAAGTGATGGAGGATGTAGGGGCCAGTAATGGAGCTGAAGAGGGCGTGCCAGATTCGAGGGGAGTGAAGGCATGGATGCCAAATGTTGCTGTTAACCAGCCAGCCGGCTGTAACTTGAAGAATATGAGGGTTTTCTAATCCATCAGAAGGTATACACAGAGAAAGGAAAGAAGAAAGAAAGGAAATTGTCGTAATTTTCCAATTGGGCGAATTTTTGGCCTGTGTGGCAACTAGTGTTAATATGTTTATCTCCATCCATAAGTACAGTATAGACAAGCAGTGCAAGACAATCATGCCACAAGATATCGGAAATAATCAGAAGAGGTAGGAAACATCCGTAACTATGCAATTTGAGTTCTTTATAATCAAGCTGACCCCCCCCCCCCCCCCCCCCCGTGTTCAGCAACAGTACTCTGTAGTTCAACGACAGGCTGTGTAAAGTTGACCTTGACACTGCTGCAGACTGCCGGGCACCTTTTTCCTTGTTAGTCAATGGAAATAGTGCCGCCCTATACACAAATCGTCACGCAAATTTTCACACAAAGGTTACGGTTTGTAAGTCAAAGTCTAATAGGTACTCGTACCTCCTCTCGTTTAGCAAGTTAGCACGATAAATGTCCTCTAGACTCTTGCTACCCTTATCGGATCACTTATAACCTGCCAATTTTTTTAAATACCATTTCCTATGTAATTAATAACATTTATTCTATCCAAATTTCTGATGGCTAGTTAAGGCGGCTATTCCAGCACCGACGTCGTTTTTCATTATGCATGTGCATGACGTGGTAGCAGACATCATTGATAAGTCTCTGCCATATTTTAAGGAGACTATAATGTTGATAATTAACTTATCTATTATAAATTAAGTTATAATATGGTAGAGACTTATTAATGATGTCGACTACCACGTCATGCAATGCACAATAAAAAACCACGTCGGTGGAATAGCCACCTTATTTAGGTCTATCGCAGTATAAAGAATTTTAAATTGAAGAGATTGAATTTGAGGTTGACAAAGAGGCTGTCAGAAGCAAAACCTCAAGGGAGAAGAAACGATGAACAAAGTGGTACAAAAGTGAGGGAAGAGCGTCAGTGGACTGAAAGAATTGGCAGCCGACCGAGATTTCTGCAAGAAAAGGACCCGAGAGGACGCTGTCACGCTGTGCAGGCGGCACTAGGAGGGCAGATGAAGAAGAAGAAGAAGAAGAAGAAGAAGAAAAAGAAGAAGAAGAAGGAATTGACTAACGTGTAAATGAAAATCACATCCCCTAACAATAATTGTAATGCAGTCTTTTCCTGTTGTATCCGTCAGGTACTCTCCGGACAAGGGGCCATTTAGATAACCATCTATTTTTACACTGAAGCTAATAATTTGGATTGAATCATTTTCATAAATTAGGTACGAAGAAAATTAAACAATAAATAACAAAATTTGGCATGTTTATGTACATAATCATCCACGTGAACCTATAGCTTACACGGCGACGATAAAAAATTATGTAACAACTTTATATATTGCTATTGCATAAAATAGTCTAAAATAAATCTCCACCTTTGATTTGCTAAAAAAAAATATAACTTTTTAGAAAAACTGTAAAATTCAGATGTTGACATGTTCAGGGATACGCAAAATCTACGGACCTCTTTTAATGATTACCTCCTCACGTTTCCACCCCCAAAATCGAACCCTTTGCCATATTACAACAAATATAGCATGGCCTGAAAGAAGAAGAATAGACGAAGACATGGGTATAATTTAAATTGAGATAGACCTTCTACATCTGCCCAAAAAGTTGCTTTAAACCAGCGTTACTGACCCGCGTCACCCGACCCGCGTTACGGACCGCGTCACTCTTTTCGTACATGCACCGCGCTCATCCATTTATTAGACGTTGTCACGTCAAAACCTCGAAGCATTTGAAATGTGGTGATATTGTCACATGCTACGAATACCTTGGCAAGACCATGGTTCCAGTGAGGAGGTTCTGACCAGAATAAGCGATAGCAAACCTCTGGGTGCATCCATATGTACAAGAAGAGCTGCCTGGATTGGACATTTGCTTCGACAGCTGCATCGTAGAAGGAACTACAGAAGACGTCAACCGACCTGGGCACCCGAGAAAAGAATATCTGCAGCATGGTGATGGAGGATGTAGGAGCCAGTATATAAGTGGAGCTGAAGAGGGCGTGCCAGGATCGAGGGGAGTGGAGGCATCGATGCCACATGTCGCTGCCAACCAGCCAGACGGCTGGCTGTAACTTGAGGCATTTATTCCTTCTATGCAATTATTAACTTTATTTTATTCGTTTAGCCTTGTAGGCAGCGTTTACATCTTACTGCATGCCAAAAAATGTTTCGTTCTTTGGACTTTGATTAATCTAAAAACTTATAGATCATAAAATGCCGTACTAGGTATATACACATGAAGTGTATAGTATACAGTAAGTATAGGAAGAATAGAAAAGGTTCGACCGTAAAACAAAATTTGAGAGTCGTCGCTTCACATAATTTCTGCAATGAATCAAAAATCAATCTTTCCCTCGAGATTCCACAGATGTATATAGTGGAAATTTAATACAGCACAATTTACCTTAAACGGAGGGTGTTCGGTCGGCAGGGGAGACTGCTAGCTATCTCACAATATTTCTTGATAGGGGAGAAATTTAAAGGCGCCTTAGGGACTTTGCCCCCAAGGTGCCAATGACGCATCTTCTACTCGGAGCCCCTATGTACGATTATTGCCTCAACACTTCATAAAGATCCATTTTGCCATGCTTAGCAAACGGGAGCTACCGATTTATTATGTTTCTCATTCGTAACTTAGAGACATTGTTCATATTTTCTTAATATAAGAGCAAGTTTGTTTACATGAAGGCTGTTTGCTTTGTGGATTACCATCATACAACTTTTAAAAAGACGCCATCTCCCCATTCCTTTGCTACTGCAGCAATATACTGCTGTCGCGCTATGACTATACATTCTACGTACTAATGTACTATAACATAGGTGTGTTTTTCAACGTCTTCAAAATACATTCAATTGATGGATTGTTTTTCCGCCTCTTGAGAGTCTGTTATAGTGCGTCATTGCTAGGTACTTGGCCTGTTTTTGTATGTATGTCATTCTCGTGAGGGCTACTTGTAGTGGCTGTGTTTCAATGTATCTAGTGACGTAATAGTGCTCAACTTGCGGTATTCTGGGTTTGTTTTTAAATGTATGCGATGTTGCTTCTAGGATATACAGTAGGTTTTATGTTTTATTGGTATTTTAGCTAATCTCTTGGCCTGGGAAAATATTTTCTTATTTATATTATTATTATTTTTCTTTGGGTAATATTTACTTTTTCAATCACATTTTGTTAAGCTCCTCTCCATGCTATAGTAGTAGTATGATATTTGTGCTTTTGTACACGCCCGGGGCGGGCCCAGGGACATCGTCAACTGGAGAGTGGCCAAATATAGGAAATAAGAATTCTCCGGAGATGAGGTGGTTTACTATATTTAGATTTATATCAGGGGGTCTCCACGGCACCATGGGAAAATTTTGAAAATTGAAGTGTCAGATAATAGGTTTTAAAGTTGATTTTTGACTTCGCTAGACCCTCCACTCTTTATACAGGGTGTTTCAGATCACCCGGGCACACCGTTTACTTCGGTTATTATGCGGAATGTTGAAATGCAGTAAAAAAATTAATAATAAACTTTAATCTATATTTTGGTAGTATTGTAAGGTGTACAACACTGACTTCAAACTAACTTTGGTTGAAGAGGTAACCTCCTAGTTATAACCGAAATAGAGGATATTGAAGAAACCGGACTTGGTGGGATTCAAACCCACGATCGGGGTCGCCTTAACCCGACAAGTACAGTCTCTTCTACTGACATGCTCTTATTGACAAGATTCGTAATGCTAGACAGGTTAGCACAGCTACACAACTATCTAACAAAACCGGTCTGTGAGCTTACTTTATTGCATAAAGACAATGCTTTAATCAATATAATTTTTGCAGTATTATAAGGCAGCCCACATACTGTACATTAACACCGACTTTAAACTTACTTTGGTGAAGAGGTAATCTCCTTGTTACACCCGAAACCGCGGCGGGTTCGAATGCCACCAAGGAAGTCCAGTTTTTTCTATATAAATTTATATCCTCTAACTTCGGTTATCTTTTGGTAGCATCAAATTCTTTTTGGGATGGTGGGAAAGGGTGGTTTCAGGGGGGGGGGGCATAGTATGTATCCAGGAATTTTCAAATGTACAGGACCTTAACAGAATTCAAAAAAAGCTTAAAGGGTTTCCTTATTCAAAAGACATTTTACAACATCCATGAGTTTTTTTGAACAGATTTAGTATTTGTATAATAGCTAAAATGTTTTAATAATGGCTATTGTGTATTTCTATCTTGATACTTCCATTGTGTGAACATTTCTTTATTTATTTTTATTTTTCTGTATTATTGAGTTAAAATGTTTAACGCTATTGTACTATTAAATATCGGTGCAATATAATAAAACTATCTTATCTTTTGTCATATTGCACCCGTATACCCAAATATATTAATACGGTGGAATGACAAGCTCGGAAAATATAAAAAGAACCGGACCGAGTTTACTCGAACATGCTTTCCAATTTATCAAAATTAGTAGATAGAGAAAATGAGTAATTTCATGGTAAATAATTTTACTATGGTTAAATTTCGGATATCTCGTCCACCTGACGTCACTGAAGGTGAGGTAAATTCTAGATGGGTCAGACCAACACATTACCACACAGTAATACTGGCAGGGCATGCAATGCATTTGAGCGTGAATTTTCTATAATTTAAAAAAAAAAAAAACATTTTTTTGTGCAAAACCAAATACTTTTCTGGGAAAGCAACCTATCCGGTTTCGTTACTCAATTTAACACCTAAAACATACCTGAAAGTAGAAATCATCGATAGAAAGGTTTCGCAGAAAAATTATTTTTCAGTCCTTTTTCATTAAAATTTAGTTAGGCTATTTTTATTTTTTTACCCCCAGAAGCAAACTATCAAGTGGCAAGCGACCCCCCGCATTTTGTCAATAATAATGACGACTATAATATATGTGAATTTAAAAGAAATCGTTGGAGCCGTTTTTGTGAAACAATTTTTTTAGACGTTTTTTTTTAGTATTTTGAGAATAACCCCCCCCCCCCCCCGAAATTGAGTTAGCGCCAAATAAAAAAAATTGCCTCGAGGAATGATTTTTGTGAATCTACTTGCCGAATTTCATCAAAATCGACCGAATAGTTTGCCCGGAAATCGACGCACAGACAGACAGAACGACACACAGAACGACAGACAGACATTTCGTAAAAACCATTTTTTTGGGTTCCTGGGACCTTAAAACGTGTAAATCCGTTGAAATCTCGGAATCGAAAATTTGGACCGTCACAAAGCTTTCCTTATACTACGAATATATAATTTGGAAATCAAAAAAACTGTCTTTGTAAAGTTTGCTACCTTTTATACTAACAGATTGTCCCATTTACAAATACTCCTGCAGGGACTAAGACTGTATTAAATGTTTTAGTACACACAGCGATGGCTCATATGCGATAGTAGAAAATGGACCGCCTCTTCTCTGCCCCATTTCCATTTATACCTCAGGCTCCCCAAAGGGAGATTGTAATAATCCACCAGTCATTTTGGTTATCACTCTTTTTTATTTAAATGGATTCTCTCGGCTGCAAAACTTAATTTTGATTCAATTATTCAATCTCCCACGATTGGTGGCGCTTTCTTCTTTTGGAAGCTCTCCATTCTTAATTGTGTTTTTTTTTCTCCTCTCTTTATCTTCACTTGCTTTCAAAAGATAAGACGTAGGGATTTAGGCGCGAACAGGTACTCGTAAAAAAACTTCTACAATGAAAAATTGGTTCATAATACACAGTAGAACAGGAAGTTGAAGTTAGGTACCTACTTAGGCGCCCATTCCACCGACCGGCTAGGGCTATTTACAAAAACGGTGACGTGGTAGCAGACATTCAAGACTTAGGCGGGGTTTCCATCGATCTCGCATTGCAGAATGCAAATGACATTGACGGAAATGTTTGTTTTTCTTTTTATAGAAATCTATTAAAATGTTTGTAATTCACATATCCCATGAAGCCATTTTTAAATTTTAGTTTGTTTGTTTGTGATTTTACTCTATAATCATTGATCAATTTTAACTATGGCATAGAGGAAAACAAACATTTCATTTGCATTCTGCAATGCGAGATCGGTGGAATCGCCACCTAAGTCTTGAATGTCTGCTACCACGTCACCGTTTTTGTAAATAGCCCTAGCCGGTCGGTGGAATGAGCGCCTTAAGCGGAGCTATAACAATAAATTATTGATGAATTAATAAATCCTTATTAATAATATTAAGACATGAATTATGTCCTTCAGGACTTTTTTTTCTTTTTCAGTAATTAGGTAAATATTGACTTTTTGTTCTATTACCAAGCCAACCTGTCATTAGGGCTACAAAGCCCACTCTTACACTCAACTAGGAATGCCCGGGACCGCCTGCTTTACATACCCTCCGAAGCATGGCCGGCAAATGTAGCAAGGCCAGGTGGTAACGTGCTGGCACTTGTGCGAGTCTTTACACGCCATGCGATCGGAGACGTGTCGTAGCTCAAAACAGGTACTAACCTACAGAGGCGACTGAAGAGGTCAATCGGATACATTCATTAAATTGTTTGTGTGCGATTAATCTTTAAGAAAAAAAAAATAAGTGGTACTCGAACCAACAACCTTTCAAGTGAAAGTCGGAATCTGTACCAATACTCTACATGCCCTACAGTGCATTGAGTGGAAGTTATATAGCAATCTCTCATTGCGAACAAAACACTTACGTTTTAACTTAATATATACTACAGGTGAGCAGCAGGTAATATTTTCGGATTAAATATGGCATTATTGAGAAAGAGAACGTGTTGAGAGTATAATGGCACACGGAAACTGGCCTTTTAATGTTTAACTTCCTTGTGCACCTTCTCTCCATTCTTTGCTTCTGTTACTACACTTCACCTTGCCCCGTATAAAAGCAGAACTGTCTACGGCTGATTTCCCATGCGAAAAAATAGTCATAAAATAATGTCCTGAAGGACTTTTTATGGACCCAGGCCTACTTAAAGTGGTCCATTGGTCCCTTGTCCTATGCCAACGACCCCATGGATTTCGGACATTATTTACATTACATTTTTGGCCATTGGCAAACTGGTGCACGTCCTAGATGTTAACCTACGCCAACTGCAAGCGATAGTGGACAAGTTGAGACAAGCTTATCATTGAGGCAAGGTGACAGGCGGAAGGAAGCATGACGAATTTTTTTTTGGGAGATTCATCTACCTATTGAGACGGCGACCAATGTTCAACTTCCGGAAAATGTCTTCTTAACCTTTCATTTCATTACCCCCTGAGCCTAAAACCACCCTCCGCTCAAAATGTTATATACAGTATGTATGTATTTATGTATATCGATTTTAGGAAACTTCCGTAAATATTATCCGATTTTGATGAAACAAGGCACAAAAATTGATCATACAAATGTCTTGATCAAGTTCGTTAACAAGCTAGAGCCGCTATTTAGTTACAAGATGACGGCCGATTGAAACCTTATATAATTCATATCTCAGTTAATATTGGTCGCAGAGGAATGCATTAAAATCCGACTGAAAGCTCGTATTATTATCTACGATAATGGTAATCAACACTTTTTACGACAAATCAACCATTTTAAGATGACATCCAGTCAAAGTGAAAATAATTTGATAAGAAAAAGTTCATAGTCGGCATTGTGGTTCGAGATTTGGAACACAAGAGTGTTTTGTGTGTTAATGTTGTGGTTGGGAAAATTATTATGTATTTTTTATTTTTCATTACATACATGGCGTAGGTAGCGTAGAGGAAACGCAGGGTCTGCGGAATCTCCCTACACCTGCAGCAGCCTGATCATGGCGATTATAATACCGGTGTTCATTTAATCCCCTGGTATTATAAATGTAAACAAACAAATTTTGAATAGCACTTTCCATTATAAAATTATCTTGTTTACATTTTAAATACCAGGGGATTAAATAAATACCGGTATTATAATCGCCATGATCAGGCTGCTGATCGGCCAGAGCCGAAAGGGATTTTTCTATATATTATTCGCATGCAAACAATTCAATGAATGTATCCGAATAACCTCTTCAGTCGCTTCTGTAGGTAATACCACTAATACCTGTGTTGAGTTACGACAGGTCACCGATCGCATGATGTGTAGACTCACACTCACTCACACAATTACGAACAAGCTACCACAATGCCATCGAAGACCGTAATATAAGTATAATATATAGTAAAATAAGTAACAAAGTACGGGTACGAGTAATATAATAATTAGATAAAAAAACGGCTTTTGGCTCTGCTGGAACTCTAATTCCACCCGCTACGTATAGTACGTTAATTAAAATCATTACACTGTAAAATAAGTAAATTAAGTTTTCTGTTTGATTTTGAATTAAATTCCAAAGGAAACGACAATGTCCATCTAAAGTAAGTTAAAATATGCCGGAACTTTAAACGATTATGGTGCACATGTACAATAGTATAGTGGTTAAAGTGTGAGACTTAAGATATATAATTATAAAAGCACAGGTAGAGCAACAAAAGACGCAGCTAACAATAGCACCTGGGGTTAATAATTGATATAGCAATTTACAGTAAAAATACAGTAAAATGTGATGGGATCCTACGTGCAGTACGTGGTTCAGCAGTCGGATGAGCAGGCAGGTATGCTGTGAAGTAGCAAGATGATGAACATGCCAGGTTAACAATAGGAGACCTCACAATTTTTCAACCACTCATCTGATTCCACAGAAATTTTTTCCATTTTCTCTCGCGCGGCGTTCCCGTATTCATAACCGTGGTTTTTGTTTGTCAGCTATCGCAAACCCAGTCATTCTGGTCTAGAGCGCATTACTTCTTCGTCACCGCTTGATTTTTTAGCCCACCCACCCCCACTCTCATTCTAATTTTTTTCTTTTTACGATTTGATGTTATTGTGTTGCTGCTTTCTCTTCCATCTCCAGTTTTTTAAGTTTACCCTCGTTCTTGAATTCTATGGCTTTATATATTTATCAGCGCCTGCTTTATTGAGACTCTTTATGACTTGGGTGCTTGTTTATGATTTTGTTGGTTTTGGTTATTTTTGATCACAATGAATTCTGAAAATTAATGCAAAAATTATTGTTCTATATTTATCGCTTATTTGATTACAATCAGATGCGTTCAGTGGTGTAGCTAGAGTGTTTGGCGCCCCTTGGCTCCTGCATATCACTAGTTGCGATATACGTATTTCTACATCAATCAATCAATATTATATAATCATACAATGTACATTTGAGAGACAAAAATACCGTGGACCCGGTAGGCCGTGGCCCGTGATGGGTCCAGAACAACTGTTGATATTGTTAATAATAATAATAATAATAATAATAGTTAATAGGAAATATAAATAAGTTAGTGGGGAGTATATTTAATTAAGTAGGTATATTTAAATGTAGTTAGGAACTATTTAAGGCTCTACATTTCTACATTCCACCAGAAGATGCTTAACAGTTAGTGCTCCACCGCAGTCGCAAGGTGTAGATGGTGTACCTGCCATCAGATGACCATGGTTGTGTCGTGTGTGGCCTATACGTAGCAGAGCCTATGTCAAAAAGGCTGAGATACAGATTTGAAGTTGCTTGAGTATAAGAGATATGAGTAGCGAAACAGTAGTTGAAAATTAATCTGCGACTTTCCAACAATTGTTTGTTTAATTCCAGATAATAGGCTGTTTATTGGTGGAGAGTGGAATGCTCCTGAGGCAATTTGCAGTGCTTCAATGTGAATTGGATCCCAGCATTCAAGTAGGGTCTTGCTAGCTGACCTCTGACCTGCAAATTTTGGAGCCAAAGTCTACCGGGGCATCAGCAATGCTCTATATAATTTCATCAGAGTAGCTCTATCGGCTCTTCAACTGTAATGTCCAACAGTCCTTAGGAGTTGAAGTGACTTGAGGCATTTACGTCGCGAGTCTCTTCTAAGGTTATCTCAGGTAAGTTTACTCTCAAGCTAATATTAAAAATATTGAATTGAATATAATCGAATGTTTATTTAAAAAAAAAACTACAATTAACAAACACCATTAGTTATCCCGGCCCTAAGTTCCTCAAGAGGACTTGTTTTGCCGGGATATGCTTCAACGACTAAGAAGGCTTAGTTATCCCTCTACACTCGAGAGGGATCGGAATTCTTGAAACACAAAACTCGGAACTTTGTTCACTACTAATATCCACTCGATGGCACCGCTAATAGGCTAAAGATTATTGGAGTCACAGACAAGCTTAACGATCTCGAAGAGTAAGTTTTGAGTTTACACGTACTTCTTACGGTCAAATCTCAGTCAGACATGTTAGGTGTTAAAAACAATCCTTTCAATTAACAACAAGTTAGTTAGTTATGTGGTTTGCGAATTAAGGTATCGATATAACTGATGGGCAGTTCTGTTGGACACCTAATAGTTTGTAGCACTGTGGCAGCCTAGAAATACGGCACCTGACAATTGGAGAGACAATCAGTGAATAAATTTCAAAAAAATGTTTAAAAAATAATGACACTGAAATCTGAACCACTGTCGCTTTACTCGAAAATAAAGCCAAAATCCTAATGATGCCGGACACTACAATAGGATGATGAAATCGTGGTTCAAAACCAATATCAATTTGATTAGAATGAACGGTATCTCGTTAGCGAGCGCGCAAATTGCGATGTGTGGTGACAAATCTAGAGGCCCCGTATTGAAACACTGCCCCATCAAGTAGAAATAATCAAAGTCCCGCCATTGTTCCTGCATTCTGTAAATACTGTATTGACTGAACAACGCCAGTGCTGTTGACACTGAACACACTCAAAATTAAAAATTAATTGCACAGCGTTACTTTATCGCACAATATTTGAATAAAACGAAGCACTATAGTAGACTATACGGTTCATAATAGTAGGAACATACTATGGTTTATCAATTTTTGACATTGAAAATATGTATACCATAAGCGCTATGGGGGAATATTATCAATTTTCAAGGTCAACTATTGATACTGTTCCCCCGTAGGGTTTATGGTATCAATGTTCTCAAGGTCGAAAAGTTATACTATGGACCTTAGTTTGTTTATAATAGTAGGAACAAACTAAGGTTTATCAATTTTTGACATTGAAAACATGTATACCATAAGCCTTATGGGGGAATATTATCAATTTTCAAGGTCAACTATTGATACTGTTCCCCCATAGGGTTTATGGTATCAATGTTCTCAAGGTCGAAAAGTTACACTATGGACCTTAGTTTGTTCATTCTTAAAATCTGTTCGGTGTAGCATTGAAGCGATATAGTATCAAAATTGGATACATTTAATGTATATAGTAGTCACTATAGGAATAGCTACGACCAACCAGTTGTAATTTTAGGTCTGATTTATAGCAAACTTGACATCAAATTGGAAAACCCCCCGCACTGCGCGTTTTTTTGTTGTAAAAAAGCCAATTTTCACAGGAAATATCGATCGCAGAGCCGTCAAAAATATCCATTAAATTAGCAGAAATGTTTCTCAATATTTCGATATCTGTCATGTGCTTTCACTTACACCAATTGTTAACAGTTTCTTGAACTCCTTTCTCAGGACTACCACAGTAATAGTTTTTTCTGCAAATCAAGTTATTTAATTACGAGCAATATGAGCAGCCAGAGGTTGTTCTCAGGGTGGCGTACTCTTTCCCTTCATATGGTGTCTTACAATGGATCAGCTAATCAAACAGCTGACAGAGAAAGGCTTCCACATTCAAGCATGTGCTGACGAAGTGTTTGTTATTGGCTGAGTAATCAACGTCATGTTTGAATTAATGGAGAGGGCACTTGCGAATGGTCTAAGAAGACAGAAGTAATGTAGTTCATGAAAAGGAAGTCAGTGAATGTACCAATAATCTCTATAGATGGAAGAGAATTGGAATTGTCCAACAAGGAAAATAGCTACCGCTTAAACTAAAACATCCTCGTTTAAATTGAAAATACTACATATACTTTGAGGGTTATTTGCTACTAAATACGGAGAAACCTGAAATTGGCGAGTGTTTGCTTTCAATTACGTGCCGCAATCACAAAAAATGAGCACAAAATTTGCGGATGAGTTGGCGGACTTACGGAAAGAGATTGCCGATTAGACGTGATATCAGGCTAAAACGAGACACCCATTATCAAAGAACAATTTGTGCGAATTTGTACTGATATGTATCTCGGCGTTACATTATATAAAACAAATTGTCCGGGAGAATTCTATACCAAGGGTTCAGAACATACCCTTTGTCATGCACCGTTTATATAGCAGTACTTGTAAGCGTAGCAAGATGGCTATACTTACACTGCAGAAGTCAGCAGGCCTGCTGTCATTGTATAGTGGGGTGAAAGCGCACTAGGTTCGTCACACTCCGAAACCAAAATCAAAAGTTGCAAAGGCTTATATGAATAGGTAGCACCAGAAGAGCTAATCAGCACGCCCCCTGAAATCGATTCGGAATTACCTAATATAACTAAAAAAAAATCAGAAAGTTGACGTTCTACTGCGCCATGTAGCACAAAAGGCGTGACTGACGATACATTTGCCCTCGATCGGGGTGATAGCGGAAATAAAACAAAGAAACGCTTGTCGGGAAAGTAATACAAAGGGGAAATAATGAAAATTTGAGCTGGACAACACAGCAGACACTTCCTCCCACTGCAATTAAAGTGACAAAGGGCACAAAGGCTAAGAAGTTTATGGGCTAGACGGTTGCTGGCCGGCAGCTATGCTCAAGGAAAAGCTGCAGATTATCTGACAAAATGTTAGGGGGCAGGGGGGGGGGGAAACCACAATAATTAAGGCTTATCGTAAGCAAGCAAATTTATTATTATAGGAATATGTTAACGAGAGCCGTTTAGTATTCTTTGCCTTACATTATGTACAGTTATCTCGGTTGGAAATTTGGAGTCATTACATTACTAGTCCATAACTGAACAGATACCCATGTACTGTAGTCCAAACTAAATATATATTGAATATTTAATATAAAAATAAAAAAAAATAAAAATCTCTCCAATCGCTAATAATTAAATACCGGTATTGAGACAGTTCTTTCTCCTATGTAAATAAATGAATAAATAAATTAATTAATTAATTAATAAGGACTTTTTGTTGTTTATATTACTGAGCCAACCTAGCGGATTTAGAAATGTAAATAAAGAAATAGAAAATAGAAAAACTGAAAATAGATATGCTTTATATATTGCAGTACTATATGGTATATATAACACTGACATGATAAATTAACTTCGGTTGAAGAGGTGACCTCCTCTAATTTTGGTAATTCATCATGCCTAAATCCCACTATTTGATATTTCCCCATAATTTAAAAAAAAAAAATTCTACAATAGGGGTATTCACTGCGTTTGGTTTACCCTGAGGGAAAGTATGAAACTGAGGGAAACTGAGTAAAAACGAAAAATAGAACTCCAGTTTTTCTACGAAGAAAAATAATACCATGGAAACATGTATCTCTACGTTTCCCACTTTACCCGACCGGTTGGTTGGGGAACTGTACTTGGGAAATCGAAAACGGCCATATCTGTTGTTTTAATTTGAATTTTGCTTTTAATGTTTATTTAATTTAAAAAATGAGTTCTGCGACAGAAATTAATAAAAAAACAACAAAAGGAAACATGTGGGAAGATGTGGACTATAATGCAGGTGTTCATAAGTTAATAGCCAAAGGCAAAGAAACTTTGGAAGGAAGTTAGAGGTTAGGTTCTTATACCTATTTCTATGGTTGACGGAGGTATTCTCACGCTGAGCTATTTCTCTATTTCCCCTTTTTTACCAAACGTAGGGAATACCACTATCATAGCGATTAGTGTTCGAAAATCGTATTACTTTAAAGAATTCTAGAAATGCGTAGAAACCCAATATTGCTCGCCTATATTAATTTGCCCTCGTTGGCAACATTATTAATGTGTCTTTTTCTGAAACATTTTTACTGCCATCAAAAGTTTAAGTCTCGCCTCAATTTCCAAAAAGATACTCCCCGGGCCCC
The DNA here is from genome assembly GCA_963971405.1 of Psococerastis gibbosa. Taxonomy (NCBI): domain Eukaryota; kingdom Metazoa; phylum Arthropoda; class Insecta; order Psocodea; family Psocidae; genus Psococerastis; species Psococerastis gibbosa. Next base: position 9,053,337 of record OZ020484.1, on the reverse strand, counting down.
CAGTGACAAAAATAATAATCAAGTTTTGTGGACGCGGGTTACTTCTTGTTCCAATGAAAATCCTGGCTGTGGCCTTGACTGTTATTGAATGCTGTGAACAAAAGCAGAAGAAACCTGAATGGCACCATAAGCCATTGGGGCAGAAAATTATATGAGCCTCCGCCAGGATAGAAAATTATTATTATTAAAAAAAATGTCAGTTAGAAGGTGTAAAATAAAGTATAGAGGCTATAGAAATGTCGAAGGCGATGGTATTGGAGCTTAAGAAGCTTACTTAATCTGTCGGCTGTTGTGCTACTAAGACGCGGATGGAAGCGACGTTGTAATAAAGGTAACGCTTCCTAATCCTGCTGGCTTCGCTCGCTTGGAATCCATAATATGGAAAAAATGCGGGCAGAACATCTGTAGCGCAAAGACAAAGCTCGTCTAATCTCCAAAAGTTAACTAAGCTGCCTTGATAAATTCCTTGTAATACAGAAAAAATTATCACCTCCCTTTCAGAGATTTTCTGACACGGTACCACCAATTTTTTTCAAACTGCAATTTCTTTGTAGCTCACCCGTTATTTTTTACTATTTTCCATTGTAACAACTCGATTCATCTCATATCAAATAATGAATGGATAATAAAAAATCAGACGGTCGTATTTTTCAGCTTTTATTTTTATTTTGTCCCTACACAATCTCTGTCGGTATCTCGCCATTTTTTTTATCTCAGCAAATTATATTCAAAAATGGTTAGCCTCCAAAATTTACCCATTAATTAGGCATTGAAAGGGTTTTTATTTTAAACAAGCTTGCCTGTTAGTAAAGAGCATGTTTTTTATATGTGTGAAAACTCAAGAGACCGTATAGACTTCTTCTTGACATTACAGCCGGCTGGCTGGTTGACCACAAGGTAGAAGACAAGGTAGGACAACCCTTGAGGAAAGAATTGAATAACTTGCCGGAGCAAGAGGAAAGACAATGGCCGCGCTCAAGGCACTAGCGTCCCACCGGGTCGAGTACAAGAAATGGGTCCGGGGAAGAGTAAGAAGATAGAAGCAATAGAATGGAAGCACTCGAATAACATTCAGGTATCAAACTTCCACATTTAGCAACATACAGTATCGCGAAGATCATAGATACAGTAGATATGAGGTGTTATGGGGGAGCGTACCCAAGCAAATACATTACAAAATCATAAACACCCCCCGGGGCTGGACTCAACGACAGCGAATATTCGAAAAAATATGGATAGTGGAAGGAACAAATGTTTGGTATGTAAATTCCGCCGGCCAGAGTTGGGTTTCTCCCTAAGCAATTTGCATGTTTAACTCTATGCTGACTTTGATGCCTGCACCAACTAGTACGTCAAAACTTTGTCTTCTAGCTTCGAAATTTCAGTGCCGAAATTTGGGGTACTCATTGAAGCGTTTACATTACACATTACCTTCTGTACATCAGCCACTCACCAGCAGTTCAACAGTCACATTTCAATTTTTGGTTTCAAAAACCGTTTGCCATGAATTTCAGTGTAGTGAATAGCAGTTGATACTTGTTGTTGTCAACTTTGGCCCTAAATTGACTTTAGGCTAACGAGGTGACCTCCTTATTTGGGCATTCAATCCGAAGTAATTATAAAAATGAAAAACTGAATCCGGATGGACTCGAATTCGCCATCTTACCTTTCCACTGCACTACGGATTCTGTTTAAGAGGCTGTGGCAGCCTGGCCTGATGCGGAGACTACCGCTAGCAAGGAAAATACCCGTGTTTCCTCATCGACAACTCACGAATACGATATAATAAACAGAAAAGACAGGGACAGGGTACAAAAACACAAGAAAACAGAATACACACAAAAACTATACATCTAAAACTATACTAGGGGTCTTCACAGTGTTCGTGTTATCGAGTTATCGAGTTAGATATGCTATTCAACTTAACACACAATCGTGAGTGGACCTCGGGAGTGAGTTATCATGCTATATCGACAGAGTAAACAACGTGGTAGTAGTCAGACGTTCGTGGCACGGCTTTAAAGAAAGTGGCAGAACTCTATTCTAGTGCCACATTTGTTTATATTTTTTGTTCATTTTGGTTATTATAATTTTAAGTATTTACGGTAATTGCTTGTGATAATAGATTACACAAATACATTTAAATACTACAAAATTTTAAACTCGTGTTTCAAATCAATCGAAAAAAACAAATATGGCGGCGGTCAAACCTGAGCTATAGCAAGGTAAATAACACGTTAACCAACTTGGAAGTGGGTTTAGGATAGTACGCTGGTTAGCTGGTTATCGGGTTATCGATGTGTTAACTTAGCTTGATATAACACACTTAACTAGGTATAACTCGATAACACGAACACTGTGAAGACCCCTAATATCTTACAAGCTAAACATATACGCAACGTACAGTTATATTGTAGACCCTGGGTGGCTGATGGCCCACCCTAGCTACTACCCAGGGTGTTTCCTAGGTTCACTACTACAATATTACTTCTATATGTTACGGTATATGACTGTAACATAATCGGCCCCCTTGAAAACCGCCAGGGTTTCAACGAGGAGAAAAGATTGAAAAAAATTATTATAATAATAACAATTCGATTGTCAAGGTTTGATAGGAATAAGGTAGGTAGGTGATGCTGCCATGTTGATCTTTATTTTGTTGCACAGGTGCCGCTGAGTCTGCATCAGCAGATGCCCAGGGTCTGCGCACTCCTGGTTGGTTGCCAGGTCAATAACAACAAATTAGGCAGGTCAGCTGGAGCTGTAGAAACAGTACTCACAGGTTCTGCCACTTTCTGGTTGATTGCCAGGTCAATAACAATAAAGTAGACAGGTCAGCTGGAGCTGTAGAAACCATAACAGATTCTATCAGGTTCAGTTTTTACCAAATAATCTTCTTCCTCTTCCAATTCTTTTTCTATCGAAGATTGGCAATCATCATGGGAGTTGTAGTCATGATGACTATACTAGGGAATTGTAATGCAGTGGTCTCCCGTTGCTCTCTGTATCCTTTTGCCATTGACTCTTCATTGAGTTCCTCTGCCTTTTTCCCGACCCTAGGACAACAGAGTGCCCTGCAGACTCGCGTATTCCGGCACAAATTCGGTCCCCTATCTAGGATCATCTAGGATTTATACCATTTTGACAATGGCCCAAAATTCTTAAGGAAACAATATAGGCTAAATAATGTCCGGAATCCTTGGTTCATAAAAACGAGAAAAAAAATATTATTGTGCTACAGAGGCGACTGAAGAGGTCAATCGGATACATTCATTGAATTGTTTGTTTGGATTAACCTTTTTTTTATATTTAAAAAAAATTAGACTGGCTTTTGATTTTTCCACAAACCTGATAATTTTGAGTGAGGCCCCCAGGTTATGTTATAGAGGTTTGGGTTTTAAAAAAAGCACGTTAAGATGAGGGCTGCCAAGTACGGAGATCGCATGTGTTGGCAAAGTGCCAATAATTCTTTCATTATTTCCACCATAATCACACACCCATTGCACATTCTACTATCCTCTTCCTCTCTTAATCATATTTATGTGCTTCAAAATGTCCTTGAGAAAAATATTTTCAATGCTCACACTTGTGCCCACAAATGGAATAAATTATCGATACCAGCAGCGAAGGTTCTGATTTGTCATTCTTCCAGTAGCATGACCTACCTTTGTTTATTTTACACAATGTTTACTGCTTAGTTAGCACCATTTAATTTAATTCACAAAATATAAATACGCTCGGATTTAAATATGTCAGGAAGAACGCAACCAAAGAATTACAATAGACAGGGGCAAGCATAACAAGTATAACAATACAGTATACATGTAGTAAGACTCCATGATAGGCCATCCACCCTGTACAATGAGAAACTCGTGTCTGCACTGATGGACGGCCAATCAAAGCAGGAGAGAGAAATATTGACATCAATGTCGCCGGCTTGAAAAAAATTGCGGAGAGCCCCCCACTTTAAGAACTCTTGTCAAAGTGGGGGGGCTAGACCAGTGACCTAATTGATAGACTCCATGATAGGCCATCCACCCTGTACAATGAGAAACTCGTGTCTGCACTGATGGACGGCCAATCAAAGCAGGAGAGAGAAATACTGACATCAATGTCGCCGGCTTGAAAAAATTGCGGAGAGCCCCCCACTTTAAGAACTCTTGTCAAAGGGGGGGGGGGCTAGACCAGTGACCTAATTGATAGCTCTACGATCGATATTTTCCTGTGAAATTTGACTTTGCCCGAGGAAGGGACAGTTGTTTGGGGGATATTTCCTGTGAAATTTGACTTAGTACGGAAAACGGACAGTTGCGGGTTCGATTGTCCATTAAGTAGCACAATTTATTGGATAATTGACATAGCGCGCGCCTGAGAAACCCGGTAACAGCAACATGTCAGCGTATGAGGGCTGAGTAAGCAAAACTTAGTCAAAGACGGTAATGAAGTGCTTCGCAAACAGTCAAGTTTGGCAACCCCCACATCACTTCCTGCCCCACTGCAGCATTTGCTGAGGGTGGCAACTACCAACCTTAAGGATTCCAACATCACATGATAATTTGGAGCAGTTGAAATACTGTAGTCATCCTTCCTTGCTTAACAACTTATATTGCTACCGAGGTCTCGCGTATTTCAACCGGTCGATGATATATCATCCTGAACTCTGAAGCTCTTTCGATTTCTAACTCCAAAATCGTTCAAAACGTCCTACGATAGATCTATAAATTTGATTTTCAGTGTATTTTGACTTCCGAATACCCCTACTGCTGTAGCCACAGTAGCCTGCAATATTCCTTGCATTGCAATAAAAAGAATTAGCATTGCCCTGCCACTTCCCGTCAGTTATCGTATCTCAGATTTTCCTCATACCACAACTAAAGATAAACTCATGTGGGAGGATCATTTTCAGACGTTTTTAAATTTTTTGGAATGCAAAAAAGTTATTTAACAAAGGGTTAATTGGACTTACATTACCTGCTGTGTTAAGAGTCATTAGAGGCAGGGACCTGGCAGTCATCGAACTATTGGGGCGGAGCCCATTGTCAGGGGAAGTACCGAAGTAGGCGACATTTTCGGAGTGGATGCACGTGGACGTACACGTGGACTTACACGTGGACGTACAGTACGTTTTCACAATCTTTTATTACCAATTAAAGCCTAAATAAATAGTTAAATTGGAAACTTCATATGAGCTAACGAACAGTTTATTTTAATCAATGCTTGGGGCGAACCAGCACATCAGTCAGCGGGGTTGTGGCAAAAAGCTATGAGCCTACGGCCCAAAAAGGGGGCCACGCTAAAAAATATTTTTAGAAAGCCGTGTATTTTCAGGAATAAAGGGAGACAGATATAAGAAGAAAGGGTAAGTTACGTGAAGGTAATTGAAGGTTAGTCATTTCTGCATTTTGAGAGGTTTTGCGACGTCAATAGAATTACCCCAACCTATCCCCTGAAGCAGTCGCCCTCCTATCTTTGTATCCTACTTTTTTTATTTATTCAACGTTGTAAGTTGTAACCCAGTAGGTAGTTAAACTTGGACATTCGTCGTTACCCACTACGGACGAGATCTGGGTGTCCTCAATTGCATAGTAATGATTCACTATGAACAGTCCGGCCTAAAGGTAATACACGTATATACCAGGGTACATATTCTAGTGTACTGTCATTAATTGTGCGTCATTATTATCAGTGCTATAGTCACATGTCTTTTTGACTACTGATGGGTTAGCTCCCTGAAATTGTAAAAGACTTGTAACGGTGTCTTAAAGGGCAATTCCGATTTCCGAGGCAATTCCCAAGGAAAGGATGGGAAGTTGAAGAAAAGAGAGAGAGAGGCCGCAAGATGCTAAAGGGTAAGTGTATACATTTATATTAAAATAATATATTCATATTGCATATTTTAAATTTAGTTACTTTATTGAGTACAGCCTCCTACTATATGGTCAAACAGACCATGGGTAGATGTTCTACGTTTCATCTTACATGCGACTCTTATCGTATATATGTGTGCATCACCATATCAGTTATTAAGCCCACTCGAGTCAGTGAGACAGAGCTGCGGGATTAACGATTAAACAGGGTGTATGGGTTGCTTCTAGATCATTGCTGCGAGAAGAAAAGGCTAAGGAAGAAGACCGAGAGAGAAAGCGATGAACGCAGAAACTATTTTTTTTTTAAACGTTAGGTTTTCTTTTAGGTAAAGCTCGATGAGTTGAAGGGGGGCCCAGCGCGGGAACTATTCCTTTGGGATCCCCCTTCACAATTGTAAAACTACCTTATTATTAATTGTACACTTATGTATATAAATATACGAATTTCATTTTCATTTCATTTCATTTCACTATAGAGCTGCAGAGAAGGATGATGGAAAGACATAGACATAGCTGGGCGACCGCGGTTGAACCTAAATGTCTCTGCGGACATTCTGGATGAATAGAGCAACTTTCAAGGCTTTCACAGCTACAGCGTCCAGTTGAAAGTGTTCAACTGTGGATTCAACGCAAGGGTTAATGACACTTAAATGCTCACACTCTGCAATCCCTTGTAAGCTGCACGTACTAAGATGGACGATCCTACCAGTTTTTTCAACCACGCAAGAAAAAAAGGGGGGGGGGGGAGACGAAAGATAATAATTGAAGAAGGAGAAAATCTGCAGGATTCAAAGAGGAAGTGGGATTTAATCACAGCTTCCCATGAATAACTGAACTGAGGTAGTGCACAAAAACACATTTCATTAGTGGGCCCCCCGCGGTCTTAACTCGATCCAAATAGGGATCGCCCCTCAAGCGAGGTTTGCAATATTAAAGGAACCTTTCTCCTTTAGCTTGTGGCCATCGACCTGTTCTTGTCTCTTACCCCGATTATTAGGAACCTGTAAGCCTAATTCCATATAAACCATGCGGTGACAATTACTGCATACATAAGTCATTGCATTTTCAATAAGAAAATGACCAGTGATGAACAATCAATGCTCGACTGCAAATCTGCTCATTTCTACTGATATCTTTTGTCAAATTTAGTCTGATAAGCTGCCAATCATAGCCATACTGTCAATAATTTATTTGTATTTGTATTGTTATTTTTAAATGGCTTTTTATGGACCCAGGCCTACGTATAGGTCCATAGGCGAGTGGAATGAATTGTCTCAGCAACGAAGTTGTGCTTAAATTTAAGAACCCGCCGTTTGTTTACATTTTTCAATTAAAGTAGTGACTGAATGACCCTACTATCCCATGAACATCCCAAACGACGTTTGACGTGTCAAAAGTACCTACGGAAAGTCCATAAACCCAGATTAAGTCTTGTTTTAAATAAAAACAAATGGCGGGAGGTTGAAAAGGGTAGCAGCATTGATTTGATATGCCACCAGGTGGGGACGAAAGGGACGAGCGAGGGGACATTGAAGGGTTATCCTAATGAAATCAACCTCGGATTCTCATAACAAAGCAAGCATGCGAAAAAGTTGCAAAGTGGATTCCGCTAATTGTTATTTTATTCCAGAAGGGTTCGTTTTCGAAGTGGGGATTAGAAAAGGCAATGAGGGGTATCCATGGAAACTAACAAGAAGATTTCCCACGTGGAATCAATGACGTTATAAAATATGGCTGCATATTTATATGGGATTCACAGCTACTGCGCTCAAGGTCAAAAGGATCGGCGCGAGTAAACTCGTAGGTAGGCTACATGCTTTTCTAGAACAACTGAATAATTTAAGATTTTAATTGCGTATTTCAAATGGTCAGCGCGTCACCAAATGGCCGAAATGCCAAGGGTGGGCGTTGGCTAGTAAGTAAGTAAGTAAGTAAGTATTTTAAATGTATCCCGGCAACACAAGTCCTTTTGAGGGCGGGATAACTAACAATAAAAAATAAAAATAAAAACCGAGTGTGTGCTTAAGACCGCACGGCAGAAGTGAAAACTTCATTCAGTTCATTGGCAATCTCAATCAATTTATATGTATACATAGTAAATAATATTATGTATTAGGCTATGTAGTATTATTAGGGATCGTGTTCGTAGATTGAATGAGAAATAAGCCAAAAATTAAAGTTAATATTTATTAAATTCTATATAAATCAAATTATTTTTTAGTATATTCAATTCTTACGTCTTAATTGTCTTTATTAAATTAAAACCTGTAGCTATAATTTATACGTAATGATAATTATTTTAACAATTATTTTTATTTTCATGAGTTATAATAATATGAGATATGAACTGACTGTCTAAACGATCTTTTTTTCAGATTGGAAAATCGACGATGAAATCCCTAATAATGCATTAATACATAATAGTATTTACTATATACGTCACATAAATTGATTGGGATTGCCAATGAAGTTTTCCCTTCTGCCGTGCGGTCTTAAGCACACACTCGGTTTTTACAAGTTTTGTGTTCCACTCGTGTTTAAAGGGTGAAGGGGTAAAAATGAAACTATGTATTTATACTCGTTTGTAACCGTAGTTCATACTGCTTCTAATGAGACAGTAACAATTTATTTCGGTTGAAAATTGCAGGCTGTGGAATTTTTTATTCTATGCATGTAAATTGAAAAGTACCCTTTGAACCTGTTTTCCGCCGAAACACGGATGGCTTATACACTCACCTGAGCCTGAACGAAGTAACGGATAGTAAAACTGAATATATATCTGGAAAGAGTAAGAAAGGTGGAAAAGAACTAAAGTAGTTTGAAGTTTTTAAATTGATATTAATACCCCCGAAAACGCGTCCAAAAAAGGCCTATTTTCGATGAAAATCGGCAAATTCGGGCGCACCTCCTCACGTTTCCACCCCCCTAAGTCGAACCCCTTGCCCTATCACAACAGGTATAGCATGGCCTGAAAGAGGAAGAATAGACAAATACAAAGGTATAATTTAAATTAAGATAAACCTTCTACATCTGCCCAAAAAGTTGTTTTAAACCCGCCCATACAATTTAAATTGGGTGTTCAGTTCACTCCATCGAAAAGTACCGAAATGTACTGAGCGGCACCCTGTGGCGCGTCACGATCCACCAGAACTTACTACCCTGCTAAAATCTGTGTGTGGTGCGCCTATAGATGTTTTCACTTCAATGAAAAAATAATAATAAACTTGTCGAAATATTTGGGGGGAAATTGGAAAATTGGAACGTGCCGTGGCATCAATGATTAATCGCCTTACTCTATTCTATTCTGCATCCTGAGTCTCTATTTTATAAATGATAATGGGATATTCGTGTTAGAGTAAAAGATTTTTCTGCCCGAGGAAGGGCCCCCACACACTTGCGTCCGTGGGGCCCCCACAAGGCCAAACCTGCGAGGATATAAATACTTCCCGTCTTGTAATTTAGGTGAATATGCTGAGCATTCAGCAGCAGTGGGGCAAATGAAGAGTTGGGACGCTAATTTAACTGTATAGGCATTTCTTCCATGGCGTTTACGATAAGACTCATGCAACAATGCGATTCTAAGTAATCGTGACAAAGGGAACCTCGGCTCTAATTAGCCTCACTGAATAGATTTTCCACTTAATTATTCAGCTACATAGAGCTGCATCGATTTTCCCTTCGGGGCTTACTTTCCTTCCAAAATTTGCCAAGGAATGACTTGTAAGAGATGTCTTAGCATTCAGTTTAAAATTTAATGATCAAAGGCATTCGTAACATACAGCAGTCTAAATGTGCTGTGTTCATCAATCACTTAAGATAAAATTTTAATCTCCATGCTTCTCTGCGAGGTTTCTGCTTTTGTGGTGGTAAATTTGATACTTAAATAATAATACTCGCCACAATGCAAATTCACCCATAAGGTATATTGGGTTTACCCATAAATTTACAATTTACAAAAAATGCAAAGTTATTCAGAGACCTAAGGCGCCCATTCCACCGACCGGCTAGGGCTATTTACAAAAACGGTGACGTGGTAGCAGACATTCAAGACTTAGGTGGCGTTTCCACCGACCTCGCATTGCAGAATGCAAATGACATTGACGGAAATTAGAATTTTTCTTTTTACAGAAATCTATTAAAATGTTTGTACTTAACATATCCCATCACGCCATTTTTTAATTTTAGTTTGTTTGTTTGTTTGTGATTTTACTGTATGATCATTGATCAATTTTTACTATGGCATAGAGGAAAATAAACATTTCCGTCAATTCTGCAATGCGAGGTCGGTGGAAACCCCGCCTAAGTCTTGAATGTCTGCTACCACTGTTTTTGTAAATAGCCCTAGCCGGTCGGTGGAATGGCCGCCAAACGGAAAACTGTACTTTTCTGGTTCTGTTGGTAATACTGTAGGCTATCAGTGTGCTGTTGGTACCACAGAGTACCATGATATGTTTGATACAAATGATAGAGAACTCATTAGTCTGGGGTAAGAACTAAAAAAGGTAAGAAGGTCTCGTTTTTGCAATTTTTCCTTTAACATGCAAAGCGTTACAAGCGAAATCTTATTGCACTTGTGCGAGTCGTTACACGCCATGCGATCGGAGACGTGTCGTAACTCAACACGGGTACTAACCTACAGAGGCGACAGTAGAGGTCAATCGGATACATTCATTTAATTGTTTATATGCGGTTAATATTTAAAAAAATAAACAAATAAAAATAAAACACATCTTATCTTATCACTCACACTACATTCACACAGTAGTTCCAGTGCTTTGAAATGGGCCGTAGTAAGTAACTTAATAAGGAAATAATATAGGAATTGCATATTATAATATATTATTAATGTCTAACTGTCAATACCTACTTGATAGGAAACAAAAACTATTTTACGCATGTCAACAGAGAGCGCACTTCAATGTTAGCCAGTAGTTCGGCTTCAGTGGCCAGGTGGTAGCGCGCTTGTACTTGTGCCAGTCTCTAAGCGCCATGACATCGGAGACGTGTCGTAACAGCACAAGTATGCCTATTAGGTTAATCATTGAGGCGACTGAAGAGGTCAATCGGATACATTCATTAAATAGTTTGTAAGCAATATAATTAAAAAAAAAATGTTGTGCATCGAAAACGGGCGACAAAAACAGCTCTTGGCAGGTTATGGGGTGTTCGAATTTTCACCATAGGTTCCTACGGCAGTCATTAATGCTCTGATCGATAGAGGACTCTTGTATATTCTGCTTACAGCACTTAGCGAGGCTGATATTCTGCTTCACATTATATTAGGTTTTCTTGTTTGAGAATAGGACCCCCGGAGGTTGGCAGAAGCAAGGCCACAATGTAGAAGACCCATCAGCAGACCGAGGACAACCCTCGATGAAAGAGTCGAGCAACTCAACGAAGAAAAAAAAAGAACAGTTCCGAGTTTACTCGAACATGCTTTCATATTTATCAAAATTAGTAAATAGAGAAAATGAGTAATTTCATGGCAAATAATTTTCCTATGTTTAAATGGTTAAATTTCCAATAGCTCGGGGGGGGGGGGGGGGGGGTGTCCACCTGACGTCACTGGAGATGAGGTAAATTCTAGATATGTCAGACCAACACATTAACACACAGCAATAATGGCAGAGCGTGAATTTTCTATCATTTTTTAAAAAAAAACATTTTCTTTCACAAAACCAAATAGTTTTTTGGGAAAGTAACCTGTTCTGTTTCGTTACTCAATTTAACACCTAAAACATGCCTGAACGTAGAAATCATCGATAGAAAGGTTTCGCAGAAAAATTATTTTTTAGTCATTTTTCATTAGAATTTAGTTATTTTTATTTTTTTACCCCCAGAAGCAAACTATCAAGGCCAAGCGACCCCTCGCATTTTATAAACATTAGTAACAACTACAATATACAGTATGTGATTTTTAAAAGAAATCGTTGGAGCCGTTTTTGGATAATAATTTTTTTATACGTTTTTTTGGAGTTTTTAGAAAATGAAAACCCCCCAAATTGAGTTAGCCCAAAATAAAATAAAAATGCTCCCGAGGTATGATTTTTGTGAACCTACATGCCGAATTTCATCAAAATTGACCGAGTAGTTTGCCCGGAAATCGACGCACAGACATACAGACAGACATTCAGACAGAGCGACAGACAGACATTTCGTAAAAACCACTTTTTTGGGTTCCTGGGACCTCAAAACGTGTAAATCTGTTGAAATCTTGGAATCGAAAATTTCGACCGTCACAAAGCTTTCCTTATACTACGTATAAATTGGAAAGCAATAATTGCCGAGCTCAAGATGTTAGCGTCCGACCAGGTCGAGTCCGGGGTGACCCCTCACGATGCGCACGCGTCACTAAGAGGGAAGAGGAATAAGTTTTTCCTATTTGCTGCGAAGTGTCGCCAGTAGTCATGTCAATTAACCGGAATTTATATCATGTTGCTTCGTTGCTTAGACCCAGAATTCGTAAGCATATACACACGTGTTGGGAAGGCCATAATTTTTATCAAAATAAAGAAGTTGTAGATGAGTAGGAGACTGGCGGAAGACCCGACTTGCGAATGCGTGCAACAACAGGAAGACGGCCACCTTCTGGTTTACCCGAGGCTAGGAGAAACAGCGTCCCAGACAGATCTTTTAGACGCCAATGACAACGCCATCCATGTCGCAGCGTTTTTGATCAACGTGTCCTAGGCCCGGACACGTAAAGTAAGTAAGTATCTAAATAATTATGTTTACGTAGTACTGCGAACAAAGTTACAAGAGTAATTTTTGGTAAAAGCTCAGAAGTGGCAACGTAGATTTCCCACGTGGTCCGTGTTAAATATGAACAACGCAAGCTCCCTCCAGTGGCCCATCCTCCAGCGGAGACGTCTGGGCTCCAGCACATAACTCAGAGGACTGCTGCAATTCTGACACTTGGCAACGCAAAGGTCATACAGAAAATATTACCAGGTTCAGCTTTTATATCCTTCACTGCCCAAAGAGTGCACATGCTTCGAATTTTTAGAAAACAAAATATAAGGTCGGACGAGCTCCATTCACCATCAACTTGGACAAAATCCATTTCATAATTTTTATCTCCGAATTTTTAAGCCCGTTAATAAGATCTTTTATACATTGCCACTTTATTTTAGTAAGCAAATCTATTTTTTATGACACTTTGAATCCATTTAAATCATTTAATTTGGGGCTCGTTCGAATAAAGTGTGTTAATGAGTCTATTACGGTGGTGCTGTGAGAGTCAAAATCATTTTACAATCATGACCGTAAAATACCTTTTTCGACTGCGCCAGCTCTTAGTGTACCCTACGAATATCGTAGAATATCATTGTAATTTTAAAATGACATCAAAGATGAGGGTAGTTTCAGATCCCCCCCCCCCCCCCCCGGTAAAATTGCGATAATATTTAACAGAAGGAAGTATGTTACCCTGATAAACTCGCGCAGGTAGAGACTGGAAAAAAAATCTACTTAAAGTCACGCAGAAGTGTATCGTACCATCTGAGGTATTGAAAAGTTAAGTATAAAAAAGCAAGCTAACAACAGCAATTTTTATAAAGGGTATACGTTTTTCATTTAATAAAACTAGGCTACAATAAAAGCTTTCAAAAGTTGCCGGGTTGTTTCAAAGACGGCAAGTAATTGCGGGCGTCTTTTAACGACGTCATGTGATATCTCAACCCCGCACATCTTCCACTCAGACAAATCTTTAAACAAACCCCCCTCCCCCCTCTCCAACAGCAGCACAGCAGCACTTGGATAAATTCTGCAGATTTTTAGTCTGGTGTGCCGAGAACTCTTTATGGACGGGTAGTCAACCACAACAATCTGACACATCCATTCTTTGTAATCACCATACACATTTCTTACATTCAGGATGTAGGTGCAGTTTTCTTTAAAGAAATAGTTCAAAGCTTTAACCCTTTACCTCCACATTTTGATTGCACCATCTTCCCCAATTATGACAAGAGTGTTTTCTTGTAATAGTGGGGCCGGGCGAATATTTGCATAATGCTACAGCGCCTGTGGTGACCAAGAATCCCTTTTAAGAACGATTTGTGTATGAGTCGCAATCTGCAAAGTCCTAGATGTCAAACATCTCATTTTCAACATTCTCACATGTATTTATCAGTTTTAGCTTTTAAAAGAATTAACCACATGACGTATGGGCATACCTAGGATTGGATCCAGGGGAGGGGGGTAGGTGTAAATGTTCAATTAAATCGATTGGTTTTCGCGAGTTTATTAGAAATTTTCGGATATTATTGGCATTGTTTCCGCAATAATTTTTGGGAGTTGGCAAACCTTCGAAAGGGTTTTTATTCCGTTACTTCCCCCATACCTTCGAAAGCATTATTCTGCTACTCCTCTTCCATAACAATACTCGGTTAGGAATGCTGTGCTCAGCGAGAACAGCGTCTTGCCTACTTCACCCCAAGCTGAAGGTATGGTACCCATTAGTCTTCTTAAAAAGTAAACCCTGATCAGGAGCAAAGTTGACACGTCCATTTTCTAAATGTAATACAGGCGCGCCAAACACCATAACTAACCTACTCGTACATAAAATAATAGTTATTTTGCATGAAGTGTCAAAATTTTAATTGCTGTCTGCTCAAATATATGATCTTAGTAAAATGTATGGTTTTAATTTAAAAAAAAAAAAAAAGATAGCCTACTGCAATAAAGTCAGTTTAAATAATCTATTGCCATAAACAAATATATCAATTTTAGGCGCGAAACACAAGTTAATTGCAATGCGCATTTGTTCTTATCCTTTCATACTCTGTTATTAGCAGAGCCACTTACAAAAACTTCAAGAACTGAAAGCACGAAATGAATTGCAAGCACGCTACCCTCGCCATCACCAGTCTACGGTACAGTATGGAAAAATGATTCAGTTCACCACATTTTGAGTTAAAAGGTAAATTGAAACATCGATAATAAAAAAAGAATATAATTATGGCGCCTAACCATAAGCTAAGTACGGCCGACAGCGGTGAAACGTAGGTGGCATTTGTGCAATTGTCCTGCCCGACCTGCTTTGACCCAGCTTGCATTATTGTAAAGTTAGTTGGGCGTTCCTGATTGCTGAGAGTTCATAGCCAGCTCGGGCTTATTTTTTAACCAGTGCTTCCTGCAATCGAAGAACAACTATATTGCCTTAAAGTCAATTGAAGCCAGGATTTGAGCAAAATAGTAATTTTACTATCAATTGTAAAGCTAACTAAGAAGCGCAATAAAATGCGTCAAAATCATTTCAAAAAGCGACTGCTCCCTCTTAAAAAAATAGCTCACAGTAATTATCGATCGTTAATTAACGTTAATGATCAAATTTAACTACGAAACGCAATAAAATGCGTCAAAAAAATTTCTAAAAGCGACTGCTCCCCCTCAAAAAGAAAAAAACAACAACACCTGGACCTTCTCCATGCCATCAAAAAATGTAATAATAACAGAATAAAATAACATTAGGCAGAAAAGTTGCAGAGGCTGCCCCTGAAGGATTACTGTGGTCCTACACCCGGGATTTCGTACTCCACGTTAAATCATCGCTTTGGCTCAAGGCGGGGGAATTTTTATGAATTTTTCCACACAAAATTAATATTTGCTTTTATAACAAGGTAAACTTGCAGTGTCAGGCTTTCATGGGTCTGCAGCCAGTTTTTTTTCACTCTTTTTGCCGGTATATACGAGTGTCGTTGACAAGAGAAATGATATTTTCCCAAGTTTTATCACGTTTAACTTTAATATTAAAAATTTTATGTGCAATGCTCGCTTGCTTAAATCTTTCGGAGGTTGCCACTACAATTTATAGTATTCAAAGATTAAGCTTTCCTACCGGTTGTCAACTATTCGAAAAACAAACAAATTAGCCAGATTGTTCACTATTAAAAATATTTTTAAGACGTCTAAGACTCTAATGTATACACAGTTCTGTACTGCTGTGTCTAGTTACCCAATGTGTACATTGTTGAAACTATTTACTATTCTGTTGTCTTGTAAGAAGGAAAAAATACATTTATTATTATTTTCTATTACTTTTCCGAGGATATGCTGTTCATTGTTGAAAAAACGGTTTGCAACATTAGAATGGAAGTTGAAGTAAAAACTAGCAATACATAAGCAAGGGCGCGGTTCCAGCAGAGTATAAAAGCAACCGAGAGCTCCATTTGCTGCGTAACCGCGGTTAAACTCATCAGTAATCATTAACTCGAGGCGCTCTAACCCTTTTTTAACCCCCTCGCGTTAAGAAATAACACTATTGTTCGGATTCCCGAGCTCTGTTAATAATTCCTTATTAACGCCGTTGTCACGAGTTATTTTGCTTAATACACTCGCTTGTAGTTATTGTTACGTGAAGTACCTATTGTGCCTATTTGATTTAAGTTTGCTTAGGGTTTCCGTTGAAGCTTAAGCAAAACCTAGGCGGCAAACCGTATCGAAATTCAACAAATTCAAATAATTAAGGAAGTTAATCATCAGCATAAATTGCGCCAAATTCAATCACAAAATTGAACAGTAGAGATTGATTAAAAGGTCTGCAACTGTGAAATTGAGCCGGTCAAGGCCTCAAATGAGCTGTCGCGCCTAAGGGTATTTTGTTTAGTTCAATTCAATTCCAGCATAAAACAATACAAATACGATATAATTACGAAAATAAACAAGTTTAAATAACAATAAAAGTATCCTTTGGTTAATTGTGTATTATTAGAGCAACATGAAAAGGTTCTGACAAGTATTGTACCAGTAAATAATATTGTATTTAACCTAGCTATAGATGGGGGTGTCCCCAGAAAGCCTCCTCTTCGCCCACGAGATCGTACTGGTATGGAGCAGCAGGTGGGAGATGCAAACCCTCTAGGTATCAGCGCTAGAGGAGCAGACGCTTACATTCAACAGGGGGGAAACGGAATACAAATACGGAAGTGACTTTGGAGCGGACAATCTTGTCAAAGTGGAAATGCGGGGAGTGGGGTGGAAAGGCGAATCAGGATGGGTCAAATTAAAAGAAATGGCTGGAGAGTTAGTAGACAGAAACATGTCGGAAAAGCTAAAAGGCCAGATATATAAACTAGTGCTGAGACACTGCATAATATATATGGCGCTGAGAGCTGGGCGGTGAAGAAAAAAAGGTAGCAGCTCCTCGACCTCCATGTGGCGAAGATGGAAGGAGTAACCCTGGCAGTCAGGCGAAGAAACAACCAGACCAGAGCTGAGTTGAAAACTGTCGAATTCACTCTGACTCTCGGGGGAAAAATGACTGTTATGCTGGGCAATAATTGTGTTTAAATTGTTCTATATTTAATACACATCCATTTATTCATTCATGTCCAAAGGCGAGGCGAAACTCATCTATTGAAAAGAGTTGAGGAGACTGAAACAGGAGGAAGACCGAAGAAGATACAAAACAGATATATACCACTCTCACCCACCATGACGCCTTAGATGGAGGGTTGAGCGCCAATGCTGCACCCCGTAGGGGATAAGCCAAAAATGACCAACCATGTTTAATCCATGAGGGCTGAATATGTTTCAAACTGCGGCAAACTTACTACTTAGTGTGCACAGCGTTGGCAAGAGAACATGGCGGGACATGATAACGCGCTGCGACTATACCAGTCAGTCTACGTGCGTGGCGAGTCCTGGTCACCTCCAAATTAATCGTGTGACTTTACTATGTTTCCCAAGTGGTTCGGAACCCACTATAAGCAGGAGGTCTACCCTGTCAGTCAACTCCTCTTCTTCCTGAGGTGAAGAAGTCTGTCCTTAGGGTGCCTCATGTTAATTAACAGACTCACTCCCCAGGGTGGCAGGGTTGCTTAAAGCAGAAATGTTGAAAGCAGGCGTTAGAAGAAGAAAAAAACTATGCAGGTTAATAATTTTAGACGAGCGAAAGAATTGTTTGGGGGTATAGAATTGACTGTGGGGTCGCGAGTTAACTCTCCACAAAGTCGTGCAAGAAAGACCATTAGGTCAAGGCCGTGTCCCTTACCTACTGGACAATGACGGGTTGAACACAATGCCTTTAGAAATCGCTAATGCTACTCTTCATAAAAATATAGCATATTAATAACCTAATAAAATAATAGGTACCTAGAATAATACATGTAGTAAAGTGGCACTTTCATTGTTGCGCAATGTGTATGAGCGATAGACTTCTGAAAGCATACGGTATCAAGTCGTATGAAAAGTACAAACGCTCATTATTCGATCATAATCGATTTTCGAGGGTACAATAATAAAGCCATTGCTTTTCAAACAGAAAGGGGACGCATCAAGATACAAAAGAAGGTTTTCCTCGCACCAGAAGTGTCATTATAGCCAGCTTACAATACTAACACATTCACAAGAACCGGTCCGAGTCTACTCGAACATGCTTTCCAATTTATCAATTAGTAAATAGAGAAAGTGAATAATTTCATAGTAAATAATTATCCTATGGTTAAATTTCGGATATCTCGGGGGGGGGGGGGGCATTGGCAACGGCCTAGGATATCCCCTATCCCAAAGCGCTGAAATAATCTGTGGCATTGCATATTCTAGATCGGGGAGACTAATACATTACCACACAGTAATAATATAATGGTAGGGCGCACAATGCATTTGAGCGTGAATTTTCTATCATTTTTTCAAAAAATAATTTTTTGCACAAAACCAAATACTTTTTTGGGTAAGCAACCTGTCCGGTATTGCTACTCAATTTAACACCTAAAACATGCCCGGAGGTAGAAATCATCGATAGGGAGGTTCCGCTGAAAAATTATTTTTGAGTCATTTTTCATGAAAATTGAGTTATTTTTATTTTTTTACCACTAAAAGAAAACTATCAAGGGCATTTTGTTGACATTAATATCAACTACAATATATGTGAATTTAAAAGAAATCGTTGGAACCGTTTTTGAGAAATAATTGTTTTTAAACGTTTTTGGGGTGTTTTTTGAGAATTATGCCCCCCGAAATTGAGGTATCCCAAATTAAAAAAAATGGTCCCGAGGTATGATTTTTGTAAACGCATATGCCAAATTCCATAAAAATCCACTGTGTAGTTTGCCCACAAATCGACGAACAGACAGACCGACAGACAGACAGACATTTCGTAAAAACCACTTTTTGGGTTCCTGGGACCTCAAAACGTGTAAATGCGTTGAAATCTCGGTCGAAAATTTTGTCCATCACAAAGCTTTCCTTTTAAAATTGGAAAGCAATAAATTATGAATATTTTTATATGTTCATGGTCCCTGAAGAAACAGTACTGTAGATAGAATTAAAAAATAAATTGATATTTATCAGGCATTTGATGTCTTGATGTGACCAACCCCCTGTATGCCGCGGGTATGGAATGCTTCTAACAGTAAATCATATACAGTATGTAATTATCGAATACCCAGCCAGCATACGCAACAGCCACACTTTCCTTACCGAAGCCAGACACCCTGCCAAGCTTAAATGGGGACGGACCTGGGCCGGTTCCAGCAACATTAAACATTCTCATTAAGACTGTTGTTTGCAACGCCTGCTTTCGGCATTTCTGGTTTAAGCAACCATGTAAGCCTGGCGGGGGGAGTGAGTCTGTTTGATAACTTGAGGCACCCTAAGGGTAGGCCCTTTCACCTCGGGGGAAAGGGGAGTTGACTGACAGGGTGGACCTCCTGTATATAGTGGATTCCGAACCACTTGGGAACATAGTCACACGATTTTTTTTGAGGTGACCAGAACTCGCCACGCAAGTAGACTGGTATAGTCTTAGCGCGTTATCGTGTCCCACCATATTCCCCTGCCAACGCTGTGCACACTACTAAGTTTGCCGCAGTTTGAAACATGAGAGTTGGGTAAAGCTGCACACTGTGGAACCAGGAAAGGCATAGATCGTGGGTTCGAATCCCGCACAGTCCCGTTTTTCCTATATCTTCTCATTTCGGTTCTGCGCAAACACTCGAAAGAGACTAAATAATAATCGCGTTAATCTAATAAAAAGTAAATAAATGCGTAACATTATTGAATAATACAGAAATAGTGTTCAACAATGCAATTACTATTACATTAGTAGAGGCTTATACAACCTGACTAATAAATAAAAATATTTAGGCGAGTAGAGGCTTAGCTAAGTCTTAGCCTACAACAGCAAATTACCTATTGATACGGGGAATGCAAAATGAAAAAAAACGCACGGGGGACAAAGGTAGGCTGACTTATTCTCGAATGCGAAATGTTAAGTTCTTTAAGTGGACTGTGGGAGTAATATGTTGAAAATTCCAATACAACCTTTTTTCAGCAGCAAAATAAGTTTCAATAGGCAACTGAATAACGTTTTGAGTGGACTGCTCTATTGATAAATAAGAAGTAGTGAAGTGGTAGAGGCGAGCCCTCGCTGTTGTTGGTCGAGTGTATCAACGGCCCTCCATAAAAAATCAAATACACACCGTATTGAATTGCCTCACAATACCCTCATTGTTCAACAGATTTGACATTTTATTGATTTTTGTAGTGTCGTAAACCGTAAACCTGCTGTACACAAATAGAAATCGAACAACGGGTCAGCTACGATACTGTACAACAGTAGTAATTCAAGGGCGGATGTTGCCTCCAATTCAGGGGGGTGGGTTCAGCGGGCAGGTTCAGTGGATTATAACATTAAAAAACATAATTATTTTTAATTCCCACTGTAAACCCATTGTTATCTAGTGTAAGTTAATTTTTTTTTTTTTGGGGGGGGGGGTCCGCCCTTGAGTAGTGTGGTTTTCTGCGATAACTCAGTAAAATAAAATAAGTACCTAACTCACAACAGGGGCGTATCCTAATAAGCTAATAACTAAGAACTCCAAATTACGCTCCTGAAGGTTTAGGTACCTATGAAAATAGAGTGGACTGTATGAAAATAATTATGAATTGGTAAGAAAGGAAGAGAATAAGCCTACCGTACTCTGCTTACTCGGTGGTGAAGGTGTAGTACAGTAGGTAGACCTATTATAAAATGTAATGTATAGTGTGGTGCTGTAAAGTGTCTGGGTGTATGTGTTTTGAGTGAATAGGCTACGCTACTTATCTACTACCGGAGTCCGTGGCTTGCAAAGTATCCGCAGGAATCTCGGCAGGGGCGAGCACAATAAACACTGTTTAATATAAAGAATAATAACACAAACAAGAAAACACTACAACCACAACTATAATAAATTAATGTAAATAACAATAGCTATATAATTAAATAAATATACAACCTATTGGAGCCGATACAATATTGAGACTGAATTCACTAACTGTAAAATGCGGGGATGAGTACTTGTGTACCTACCCGATTTAGGGTAAGGTACCTGCGACAACAACCCGCAACTATATTTAGCTTGTGCAATGCGAGGCATTCACGGACATACCGCCAGCCTTGCAAGGCACTTGCAAAAGGTAAACAAATAAAGAAATATAAAAAAATATACATATATACTATATGCAATATTAAAGCTTAAAAGAATGAAATGAAATGCACTTATGCAAACTAAAATTAAAACAATTAATAAAAAGTAATAATGTAGGTAATGTTACGATATGCACTACTAAAGCTAAAATTAAAATACAAAATTTTAATACTAATAAAATTGAGGCACTACTTCTCAAATTGCAGGGACAATAATTTGTTGACAGGGCGCAAAAGTGCACCGGAGTTAGGTAGCCTCACGCGCGCAACTCTCACTGTCCCGTCACTATGGGGATAGACTTCCTCCACAATAGCCAGTGGCCACTCTAATGGAGGTGTGTCTTCCCCTTTTATGTAAACGAGCATTCCTTTTTCCAAATTAGGCACTTGCTTGTCCCACTTGGAACGGGCTATTAACGTCTGCAGGTAGACGTTGCGCCACTGGCGCCAAAAACGCCTCAGACAAGATGTCACTACCTGCCAACGACTGAGTCGGTTCAACTGGACCGCTGATGAGTCGAGCCCTATGGATGATAATAATGGACTTCCAATCAGGAAGTGCCCACTGGTAAGAACCTCATCAGAGGGGGAAATCGACAATGGATGAAGCGGTCTCGAATTTAAGACTGCCTCAATCCGCACTACTAGGGTGGTGAACTCAGTGAACGTTAGCCTAATATTAGCGGTTACGCGGACCAAATGAGATTTAAATAGTCCAATTAGGCGTTCGCATACGCCGTTTTTCCAGGGACTGACTGGAGGTACAAAGGAAAACTTTATGTTTCTAGTACACATTAATTTCTCAATCTCATTGCCATTGGCCAGCAAGAATTTATAAATTTCGTCAAATTTTCTAGCACTGCCACGGAAATTGGTGGCGTTGTCGGTGTAAAGGGTTTGGACTAACCCACGTCTACTCATCATACGATCTAGGGCAGCCACAAAGGCGTCCGTGCTCAGGTCTTGTACCACCTCCAAATGAGATGCCCTGGTAGACAAACAAGTGAACAAAGCCACCCACACCTTAATAACTTTGGCTCTAGGCCGTGCCGCTTCATGAACTAAGTGTGGTCCGGATAAATCACAGCCACTTATTAAAAAAGGCCGGACTGTGGAAAAACGCAGTTTAGGCAAATCAGCCATCATAGGCTCAGAAGGCTTGGCTTTGAGACGAAAGCAAACAAGACAACGGTTTGACTTAATCAAACGGCCAATACCGAGTATCCAATACCTTTCCTGTATAAAGGATCTCATCAGGAGGGGACCCCCATGCAGGGTAATGAGATGCGCGTAGCGAACAATTAACATCGACAAATGTGACTGGCTAGGTAATAAAAGGGGATGCTTGGCCTCGAAAGACAAAGGCGCTTGAGACAACCTTCCACCAACTCGCACTAGGTTGGTTTCTTTGTCAACATATGGTGTTAAACCCCCCAATTGCCTGGGCATTTGTTTACCCTCATATATATATGGGTACGCCCTTTTTTGTATCAAAATAATACATGAATGTAAGGCATTCTTGACCTCATTTACGCCCAAAGGTCCCTTGAGCGGTACATTAGCGGTGCGCTTTGCCCGAGAATTCCAAACAAAGCGTAGAATCCAGGCAAATACACGATTTAGTCTAGTCAGAGAGCTAAACCGGACAACAAAAAGTTTTTCGAAATCATCTCCGCCCTCATGCGAGGAAGATAACAAGGTTACAGTCTTTTCCGCTTTTAAATCTGGTATTTCATCACAAAACGGAGGTGCTTCGGGCCATATGCTAGGTACTTGCGACAGAAAGGGTGGACCAGACCACCATTGCGAACAGTTCAGCAGTTGTTCTGGGCCCAGTCCTCTAGAGGCTGGATCAGCACCGTTAAATTGAGAGCCAATGAAACGCCAATCTTCAATTTTAGCTTTACTCAAAATAATTGGAATACAATTGGCCAAAAATAATTTCAGCTTAGTTACACCTAAGCGCAACCACGACAACACAATAGTGCTATCTGTGCAAAAATAGGTTCGCTGCATCGGTAATTCGTTAAGAAAATTCATACATCTGTATATATTAACGAGCAAATCAGCTGCCTGTAGCTCAGTTTTCGAGACTGTCAAGCGCGATTTGAATTTTGCGGGCATGGTTCTACCTTTTGCCCTCATCAGGGTCATAGTAGCGTGACCCTCATAAACACAACAAATATAAATGGCGACGCCATAGCCAGTAGACGAACTGTCTGAAAAGCAATATAGCTCAAGTTTTGGGCAACCAAAACAGTCTATTAGACGTGG
Organism: Psococerastis gibbosa; assembly: GCA_963971405.1. NCBI lineage: Eukaryota > Metazoa > Arthropoda > Insecta > Psocodea > Psocidae > Psococerastis > Psococerastis gibbosa. The sequence continues at coordinate 9,029,790 of OZ020484.1, read as the reverse complement.
AATACGTAGGCCTAATTCCTGTAAAAATGGAAGACCATCCATAAGAATTTGCCATTCTTTCCGCAAGTTTTCGTCGAAAACTGCATCCCAATCAATGCCAATTTCCCATAATTTGCAGAGAAAGTGTCTGGTTTTTCCAGTAAAAGTGGCAAGTAGTCCCATAATGTCATAACGACATGCAATAAAGCTTAGGACTCCGCGCTTGGTATATACATAATTAAACTCAGTGACTCGATACATAAAAATATCTTTCGCTGAAGTCCAAAATAGACCGAATACCTTAATTACAGCCTTTTTGCCATGTAGATCAGTGTCTTCACATTGATCACGCGGTAGATTGAACAAAAGGCTGTGGTGTGAACTTCCAAATTTTTGGAGTTCAAAGCCACCTTTGCGCAGCAAATCGTTGACAGCAAATCGGATTTCGTCATCGCTGCCGTCTAAACTGGTAATTAAATCTTCAACATATAGCTGAGTCAGCGAAATGTTGGTACCTCTTCGGAAATTAACGCTCTCGTCAGCAATGAACTGCTTTATAGTTCGCTGTGCTAAAAATGCACTAGGTGCCATGCTGAATAGCACACGAGTGAACTCAAGTTCCTCAGAACCACCATCAGGTGCAGGCCTCCACAAAATATGCTGATAACACCTATCAGCAGGAGCAATCACAACCTGATTGTACATTTTTCTAATGTCGGGTATCAAACCAACACTTCTTTCTTTGAAAGACAATAACTCATCGCAAATATCAGTTTGCAATGCTGGTCCCGTCAGCAATTGAGGATTCAGAGAGTTGCCATTCTTGTCGAGGCAACTGGCATTCATAACGGGCCGCAAACGAGTACAACTACTGGACCGTTTGATAACCGAATGATGAGGTAACATATACTTTGAAACGGTTCTAGCCTTTTCTAGAATACCGCTTTCAAGATAGTCAGCAAAAAAATTCCGATACAATTTAAATTTCTCGGGCTCCTTGCATAGCCTACTTTCTAATGAAAGCAGACTCTTAAGGGGTGAAAAGTTATTTTTCACTAATGGGACAGCATTTGGCTTAAAGGGTAGTCGTACCTCATTTCTGCCGTCAGCTCTACATACTGTAGTTTGTGAGTAAATATCCTCAGCCAGCTGTTCATCAGCAGAAAGTGGTATGGACTTAGGACCTTCTCCAATCTCACATAACCGCTCAACATCCTCAGTTAAATCCTGGTCTACACTTAGACCTAAAAGTGACACGGAAGCTTCGTCAGCAGTCGTACTTCCCAGTAGCACGTAACCCAACTGAGTCCACTGCGCCGTTAGCCCACCCAACCTGAGTAGAGGCTTGGAATCGCTTAAAATAGAGGAGTAGACTCTGGCTCCCAGTAGAATGTCTACGTTAGCAGGTTTATAAAAAAGGGGATCAGCCAAGGCTATATCACCTAAATGGCCACTTATATCAGAAGTGACGGGTCGAGAAGGAAGATTCCCGCAGATTTGGGGAAGAACCAAAGCCTCAATCTTTTGCTTAAAATGGGGATTAACAGTTGATTCAATGGTAAAGATAACCCTTCCTTTGGTCTTAGTTGTTCCGGCAATACCTCGAATGAGAGTTTTGTCGTAAAACCGCTTGCAACCAAGTTGTGAAGCAGCCTTTTCTGTTATAAAACTAAGATGGCTTCCATTGTCAATTACAGTACGCATTGAAAACCCATGAATAGTGACTACAGCCGTAGCCAATAGAGCCTGTGGACCGGATGCCACCAATGCACTAGCTGGCTCCTCATAAGTTGTAGGAGTCTGGCGGTGCCCTAAAGAGGTACTATTGTTAGTAGGCCTTTGCTTTCGGTCCAAAGTAGAAGAACCGCCTTTGCGGCACAATAGACTATTGTGCTGATTATCTCCATCAGAGCAATTTCGACACAAAAATTCAACAGGGCATTCAGCGGCCGAATGCTGAGTGCTGTTGAGGCATTTTGCACACAATTTTATTTCTAAAGCTTTTTCCCATCGTTTGGGAACAGTCAGCTTCAAAAGTTGCTGACACCGGTATGCAGGATGGGACCCGTTGCAAACCGGGCATTTCTTGCTGATTGGACGCACTGCTTTACGAGCATTGGCAGAGTCCGCAGTGTCCACCAAAAGAGCTGATTTAGGCTTGAAAGTGCTTAGGCTAGCTTTCAAAGGTTTGGCTATAACCTTATCTAGGTCCGAAGCTTGTACCTTTGCCTGTAAAAATTTTATTAGGTCATGTACGTTGCATAACGCCTTAATATCTTTAAGTTGATGGTCAAATGCCCTACGGGTTTGAACATCAATTTTAGCGTAGAGCGCTTGAAAGAAGACAAATTCCGTTAAATCTGTAATTTGCATTTTATCTAATGCGCTAATTGAATTCCGATAAATCTGAATTAAATTGCTTAAATCAGAGCTGCTCCGCCCAGACGCAAGGGGAGAGCAATTGAGCATGTTGCTGACCATGGTCGATGCCTTAAGCCTTTTATTTTCAAAATGCGATTTTAAACAATTCAATGCCAAAGCGTAATTCGCATCGCATATTGGCAAGAACTCACTGATTAAGGCTTTGGCGTCATGCCCTAAGCTGCTTATAAGGTAATGGAATTTAACGGTAGGTGTCCAAGACGCACTACTGTTGACTAAGCTGTCAAAAACTGCATACCACATGTCGAAATTGTGGCTTTCAAGAGTAGGGATTTCAATTGGCTTTAACAAGTTTGGGCCTAAGCCACAAACAGGGCCGGAACAGTTGGACACTGTTCCCTTATCCATGCCATCAATGGCCAAAATCTGCACTTCATCACAAAGACAATAAAATTCCTCACGCTCCGCTTCAACCGATATGCGGCTGGAGGTGGAACTTCCGGAATTGATATCCATCAGTTCAGACTCTATAGATTCGAATTGAGTGACCAATCCTTCAGCACGCTGAGATTTGATCTTTAGAGCTCCGGGCGTGAGAGATGTGGTGCATTTTAAATATGCTAAAATTGACTTAACGTCATTAATAATCATTGACCGTTTGTCAAGCAAAATTTGTAGCCTACTACAATTAGACGCATCAGGGTCACTTCTAACGGTTCGCCTTCTTGTCGGTGCCATTTCCGCAATAAATGAACCCACAATTCACAAAAGGGAACCTAACGGGACAGGCTATACTCGATCCCCTATTTGCACAACACAATGACTATGACACCATAAATTGACCCAAATGTCAGTTCAATAATAGAAACCGTATAGTATCGGTACCATGTAATGGTGTCTTAACAATAAAGACCGTAAAACCTGCCAATTCCAAAAAAATCCCCCTAAAAGTATCTATTGAAAGAGGGTGACGAGAAGGTCAGATCCAGGTACCAGTCCTTGGGTAGTAATATCCCCACGACCAATATAACGGTTACCGTTATACCATGCTCTATAACATAGGCTACTACAGATTCTAATAGGCTCAATGCCAATAATTAAATATAAAATTATAATAAAATATAATATTGTATTATATCGTAATGCCTACGAAAATAATAATATATCAACCTTATCTAAGAGCTGATAGTTGCGAATTGTTGCGCCAGGTATGTAAATGCAGAACTGGACAATAGCATAAAACAATCGGGGCTAGAAGTAAGGTGTAAAAAGACAAAAGAAAGAACTATTCAGATCGTAGGACCGATCCGGTTCGTTGGACCAATGTGGTTTTCTGCGATAACTCAGTAAAATAAAATAAGTACCTAACTCACAACAGGGGCGTATCCTAATAAGCTAATAACTAAGAACTCCAAATTACGCTCCTGAAGGTTTAGGTACCTATGAAAATAGAGTGGACTGTATGAAAATAATTATGAATTGGTAAGAAAGGAAGAGAATAAGCCTACCGTACTCTGCTTACTCGGTGGTGAAGGTGTAGTACAGTAGGTAGACCTATTATAAAATGTAATGTATAGTGTGGTGCTGTAAAGTGTCTGGGTGTATGTGTTTTGAGTGAATAGGCTACGCTACTTATCTACTACCGGAGTCCGTGGCTTGCAAAGTATCCGCAGGAATCTCGGCAGGGGCGAGCACAATAAACACTGTTTAATATAAAGAATAATAACACAAACAAGAAAACACTACAACCACAACTATAATAAATTAATGTAAATAACAATAGCTATATAATTAAATAAATATACAACCTATTGGAGCCGATACAATATTGAGACTGAATTCACTAACTGTAAAATGCGGGGATGAGTACTTGTGTACCTACCCGATTTAGGGTAAGGTACCTGCGACAACAACCCGCAACTATATTTAGCTTGTGCAATGCGAGGCATTCACGGACAAGTAGTATGCACGTACAGAACAGGGCAGTCCAAATTCGCTTTATTTTCTGTCGGTGAAATAAAAATTATTCCTGTTAAAAGAGTATCCCTTCATAGGACTTCGTACTGAACGTGGAATGAGCCAGAGTCGGGTAATACTAATACCTGCAACCTGATCGAGGCGATTATAATACCGGTATTTATTTAATCCCCTGGTATTAAAAATGTAAACAAGATAATTTTATAATGGAAAGTGCTATTCAAAATTTGTTTGTTTACAGTTATAATCCTAGGGTATTTATATAACCCCGGTATTATAATCGCCTCGATCAGGCTGCTGAATGTTTAACGGAAATTTCCAATTTTTTCTTGCAAGGAGCGATGTTTCATAGTACAGAAACACACTATAGTTAAACTCTGCACCACATTACAATAATCTACCGCCACTGCCTTATTTATTATTACACAACCTAAATAGTATAAATCAGTATGTTACCCACTACAAGAGTGTGAGTACATTTTTCTGCACGTCATCTTCAAAAACTTACCAAAAATATTCCCCTAAAGGCAGACGTCCTTTTATGCTTACCTGAAAAAAGAAACGGATTTAAAAAATTTCCGTAGGAAACAGGGACCCTAAATCCGTTGTTTTACAGATTTGGCTAATTTAAGATACATTCTAAGAGTACTTCATGCATCATATTTTAAGGTATTTTTAATTTTTAGTTCCGTCGCTTTTTCATAAAAATGATTGATGTCTAAAATTTAACGTAAAATTAAAGAAAGACAATGGAAAACTTGAGTGATATAGGTGCGAAAATCCATTTTGGTTAATTTTTCAAGAGAGTCAAACAATAACTGTAGCAGAGAGCCCTGTGATTGTTTCTATACTCAATCATTGATTCTTTGAACTGGTTTTACGCTGGACCACCCTATGCCAGAATTAGCTTGTGACAATTAGGTGCCCATTCCATTGACCAGCTAGGGCTATTTCTAAAAACGGTGACGTGGTAGCAGACATTCAAGACTTAGGTGGCGTTTCCACCGACCTCGCATTGCAGAATTGACGGAAATGTTTATTTTCCTCTATGCCATAGTTAAAATTGATCATACAGTAAAATCACAAACAAACAAACTAAAATTAGAAAATGGCGTCATGGGATATGTTAAGTACAAACATTTTAATAGATTTCTATAAAAAGAAAAATTCTAATTTCCGTCAATGTCATTTGCATTCTGCAATGCGAGGTCGATGGAAACGCAACCTAAGTCTTGAATGTCTGCTACCACGTCACTGTTTTTGGAAATAGCCCTAGCCGGTCAATGGAATGGGCGCCTAAATTCAATGGATAGATTTGAACCAGACGTATCCATTGGCGTCAAAAACTCAGTTCAGACATTTGTGGGCTTTATCCAGTTTGCATCTTATACCAGTCACTTGTTTATCTCCTTATTTACAATTAAACTGAGCATTAAAGGTTTGCATAGGGATATAATAGACTTCGATGGCCAGGTGGTGACGTGCTTGCACTTGGGCGAGTCTTTACACGCCGTGCGATCGAAGACGCATCGCAACTTAACACGGGTACTAACCTACAGAGGCGGGATACATTCATTAAATTGTATGTATGCGATTAACCTTTTTATTAAAAAAAAAAAAATCGTGAATACCCCTAGTTAATTTGGTACCGTCAAATTATTTACAATTTTTTTCCTCATACATTTCCAATGGGGTAATAAGTAATGCATTAAAAATCCGTGTTAGAAGTACAAAGAAACAAAGGCTTAGATAACGAAACGACCTCACTAAAGTAAGCTTGCAGCTAAGTAGAGGCCGAATATAAAAAGAAAGACAAATTGAGGCTATCTGGAAGAAGAAAAGTCACGGAAAACAAATGGAGCTAAGAACAAAACGTAAAGTGAGAGGAATAATGTCGGCAGGGAATAAGCAGGAAGGGGAAACCAATGGCAGGTAGTAAGGTACGAAGAGGCTCAAAATGGCGGGAATAGCTGGAGGCGGCCATAGCAATTTTATTTTGTAATTCCTATTCATTTTCATCTGAAAAGCAAATCAAGGGGCCGGCCATGGCTGCCTATATCGCAATGAACGAGTCGTTAACGGGAAGTCGGTAAGTACCAATGACTTGAAGTAAATAGATTGCTTATGGTCCTCATGCCCTCATATCAACTAAGCTTTACAAAATAAAAATTTAAACACAAAAATCTAATTTATCCATCCAAAAAAGAATATTTCGAACTGTTTGTTTACATTTTCTCTAGATGTGCCCCTCTGGACCACTAATGCTAAATTGTATAGCCTACTAAGCATGTATTAACGATTTACTTTACTTTAGATAAATTATAACAATATAAAATTTTAGCAAATAGAATTTAAAGAAAAAAATAAGTAAGCAAAATAACTCAATGACGAAAGCAAACGAAAAACGTTTTTTGGTGCTACTTTAACTGTTTTTGTGCATAAAAAGTAAAAAAAAAGAGTCCCTTTTTACTACAAAAACAATTGAAATATGCCAATGAAAAGGGTACCACAATCATCCAATCAGAACCCCGTCACGGTTCAGCAGTATGTAGATACATTTTATGTTCAACTAGTCTGGGGTCAGCTAACAGCAGAGACTTTGCTATAAGCTACATGGTCGCGCTGTTTCCCGGGAATGCCGCTAGAAATCTCTGTTTGTGATTTCCTTTTATAGTCTCAATTAAATTCCCTTTTAAACTATTTTCATTATAATAATATTCAGTTTTAACATTTCAGTAATAGTTCGCCAGCCTTCAGCTGGTGGCAACATTATTTATTACTAGAAGATTCCAGATGGGTCAATCTACATTTAGATTCTTATTTTATCATTTAAAAATGTCAAGACATGTAGAGTAGTGGTGCAGACTACGACTTTCACCCGAAAGGTGGTTGGTTCGAACCCCATACTTCCTACATTTTCTGGCCAAGCTAGGGAGGGCATGTAAAGCAGGCGGTCCTGTTGGATGTTAAGACCTAACTTCGCTAGGTTGGCTTAGTAATAGAACATAAAGTCAATATTTATTTTTATTTATTTATTTACTTTCTACGTTATTCCCTTGTGTAATTGATTTTAAAGAGAGAATCTGAGCGGTATAATATAACAGGTATACCGTATAATGAGAATTATCCAGTACCGTACCTAATAGGCTTTGGGTTATTTTAATTTCAAAGTTGTTGTATATACTAGCTCTAAAGCCGGAAAATCCGTGTCTTAAGATTAGTCAATAATTGAAAAGTTTGTGCCTCGGATTTATCAAGTTTGATTACAAACTTGCACAAGATTCCTTGGTTCCCTGCCTCCAACACATGACATCATTTGATTTTACGGCTTCACTGTTCTGACAGCTCGTGACGTTAACTTTACCTTACTCTCGAAGGTATAATATTAACAATCAGCTATGGTACTTCATGGTCTACAATAATATACGCGCCCAATAACAGTAACAAAAATGATTTTCAAACTAATTGTAAAATTTGGGGGTTTTATGTTACAAATCAGATGGAATATCAGTTTATGGTCTAACGATGACTTGGTGAACAGCTATTGGGAAGCTCGGCGACGAATGGTTGAACTACCACGTTCGGGCGTTGGATAAAGTAAGTAAGTAAGCAAGTTTATGGTCATAGGCCTAGTTCGGGGGGAAAGATGTGATGTCGAATATAGAAATTTTACAGAAGCTCTGCCCCACTACCTGCACTTTAGACGATCTTTGGGGGTGCACAGACAATGGCGTCAACGTGACAAAACACTGGACCCGAAAACTGAGTCTCAACCTCAGACACGAAAAAGTAAAGTAAGGCAGAAGCTGACATTAACAGGACTCAACCAAGCATTTGACTCGAACCATACCCAGCTGTATAAGTGCAAATCCCATAGTTATAGCTAAAAAAATAACCTATTGCATGGCAGGGTCACTTAAAATGTCTATGTGAAATCTCCAAAAAGTTATCAAGTTGAATTAAGTCTGATAACAATTGGTTGTGCTGACAATTCATTGTCCTCAATAGCATAATAATGATTCACTCTGGACAGCTAGGTCTAAGGGAAATACACGTGTGCACCAGTGCCTATATATAGCCTGCTGTCATCAATTGTGCGTCATTATTAGCCAATCAGAGCGTTTACATGGGTTTTACACTACTGATGGGTAGGCTGCCTGAAGTGATAAAAGACTTGTAACGCCGAAAATGTATAGTGTGCTATATTGTAAGGTATGTATTCATCATAAATTCAATGATTTGGTACAGCCTGCTACATGGTTAAGGCGCCCATTCCATTGACCGGCTAGGGCTATTTCGAAAAACAGTGACGTGGTAGCAGACATTCAAGACTTAGGTTGCGTTTCCACCGATCTCGCATTGCAGAATGCTAATGACATTGACGGAAATTAGAATTTTTCTTTTTATAGAAAGCAATTAAAATGTTTGTACTTAACATATCCCATGACGCCATTTTTTAATTTTAGTTTGTTTGTGATTTTACTGTATGCTCATTGATCAATTTTAACTATGGCATAGAGGAAAATAAACATTTCCGTCAATTCTGCAATGCGAGGTCGGTGGAAACGCCACCTAAGTCTTGAATGTCTGCTACCACGTCACCGTTTTTGGAAATAGCCCTAGCCGGTCATTGGAATGGGCACCTAAATAAAATCGACTCCTTTTTAACTTTGTAATATATTGAATACTTTTTTAAAAATAAATTATATCATTGTCAATACTACATAACTATATACATTATATATTGAGAAAATTAATTAATCGTAAGGCTAAAATGGTCAGAGATAGGTAGTCAGGGGTATATCAAATATGTTGTGACGACTGTGATTGTTCATATGTGGGGCAAACAGGAAGAAAAATTTTTAAACAACTAAATGAGCATCGCAATGGCATTGGTAAGCCTGAGACTAACACGATGCTAGCCCAACATATAAACAACACAGGACATTCATATTCTATTAATAATTTTAAAATACTGCACATAGCTAACAAGGGTAAATTGCTCGACAATCTTGAATTAGTAGAAAGAAAGGAAAGAATTCATAAGAATCCCCTATTAAACGATATATCTTTTGTAAAAAAATCACCATGTTAAATTTGGCAGTTAGGGAATAAGGCGGCTATTCCACTTGTCAATAATCCGTCATTTGTGCTTCAATACTTAATTGATGAGATTTTTGTTTTATTCTATAAGTTATAAAAACAAAAATATTATCAATTATTAATGCATAAATGACGGAATATTGGCAAGTCGAATAGGCGGGGTTTCCACATACGTCAATCGTCAATGAGATATGTGAAATTGAAGGTTTAGCAGACATTAAAGACATACTAAAAATTCTGCTACCACGTCAAAACCATATTTCTCATTGACGATTGACGTATGTGGAATCCCCGCCATAGACGCCCAATGTTTGTTTCAATTTAAATTTTCACTTGACTACCAATGACATAAGGTTGAAACCGGTTGTGTTTGTCCTACGTGGTCAAATAAACCATAACAAATTTATATTTCATTATATAGGTACACTTAAGCAGCCAAACAAAGGAAAATCATTATCATTAATTTAATATCACACCTTCATCATGCAGGGAAACCGTGCGAGGGTAACACAAAATGTAGGCCCGTTCGCCAACAGCCGGCGGTCGCTAAATCGGCTGTCTCATCCATCAGTGGTGACCTGGTGCTCCCACAACAACTTTATGGCCAGTTACGGGGGAGCGACGTGACCTATTAGGCCCTCCATCTTGTGAGGAGGCGTACGTGCGAGGAATGGAGTCGATAAGGTGTCGGTGACAGCGCCCCGGGACTCAACAGGTCTCGAGTTTACAAAATATTGAAATGCGAGGCTAATGCACCGTGGGTGAACCCCTCCCAGCTTTCCCCCGAGTGAACCACCGTCTTTCCTGTCACCCCACTAAGCTCCGTCACACCGACTTTTTCAAATATTCAAATCAGACGTTTTTTTGTTTCAGAAAAAAAGGATAGCCCAATTGGAACGCTTTGAAAGCCAAGGGGTGCATATGACATTTTTTGTTTTTGGAGTTAAGTGCACCATGCTGTTACTCCAGCTCAACTCATGAGAAACGTCGGGATCTGTCATTTTGACAATGCTAGAATTCATGGAAAATACCTGTGCATTTTCAATTGAGTTACAAACTCTAGCCTGGATTATCTGGAATGTTTGTTTTTGTCGCTTGCACCCCTTGGCCTCTAGGCGCTTCAATTGCATGCAAATAATTTAATGAATGTATCCAAATAAACTCTTCAATCGCCTCACTAACTAACTAACTCACCTAACTAACTAACTTAATACTTGTATTGAACTAACTAACTAACTAACTAACTTAAGACTTGTATTGAGCTACATCACGTTTCCGAGAGCAAGGTGTTTAGTGACTCGCACCAGTACAAACACGCTACCCAGTGACGGAGCGTGCATGTAAGGCGGGCAATGCCGCATTACACTCAACAAATCCTTAGAATGTATTAAGAGCTTCGTTGAAATCTATAGGAAGCTGCGAGCAAGTAAGATTTTACGAGCATGATGTTATCAACGCATTCTAAGAAAATTAAGAATCTCGCCACGTTAGAATAGAATTCAAATGTTTTTTTTTTCAAATGTTGTGGGTCAAAATAAAACAAACATCTGTAGTATTAATTAAATTGGAGCGTAATAAATTAACTTACAACATATTTACTAAAAAAAATTGGGGCCAGCTACTACCTCCCTGTCCCCCCAATATCCGTCCATGGGTACAACGGACATAGATACACATTAGTCAATATGTAGTAGTGCAGTGTGAAAGTATTATATTCTTACCTTGAATGTAAAGGTTTTATTATTAATTAAACGTATAACCACGCTCTTCTATCGCATTTATTTATTTTCCATACAATTATTAACATATACTTTAAGATTGATAGGATATTTCATATTAATTTCACTCGTTGTTAATTTCTTTAATCCTTTTCTTTTTCCTCCATCTTCCGTTCTCTCAACAAGTATTGGTGCCAACCTCTTGCATGCCAATCTTCAGAATAACCACCATTACCAACTTACATTTAAAATCAACCCGCGCAAGTACTTTTACCAACACAGGGGGGATTTTTCATTAAGAATTTTGTTCAACAGAGTCATTTTTTCAACGAGTACAGTGCAACTGTCACTTCATCAAAATTATTATAATGCCCAAAATTGCATACGACTCCATATTTAAATTCAGTTATTCCCATTATTAATGGCTAAATAAAAAACGACGTCTCTTAAGGGGGAAAAGGGGGAAATTTAGTTCTGAATGCAAATAAACGTGGGTAACTTGTGAGCAATGAGGCAACTTCTCGACGCAGGAAATGAAGAGAGGAAGAGAAAGCAGACGATTTACACTGTCAATATCATCTCGCAAGCAACCTTCACTTTCTGCGAGTCTTAACAACCTTAAGTACCTTCGGTAATTTACTCAAAACAGTAAAGTTACATTAGCGTTGAATTTATGGAAAGTAAACAGAAGTTTTCTAACGTTTGGGGTTGACAACATCAAGACCACAAAGTACTTACATACTTACTTACTAGCCCCTTACCCTTGGCAGGTCAGCCATTTGGTCACGCGCCGAACCGTCCGTTTGGTCTTCCCTGTCTATCAGAGCTGGGCACTCGGGTAGATGTTCTGCGTTCATTTCGCCTTCGTTACACCGGGGGGCAGAACTACTCACTTACTAGCCAACGCCCTCCCTTGGCAGGACAGCCATTTGTTGACTTGCTGACCAGTATCTCCTTGCTGTCTCCCGGAAGATGTCATCCGCTTGGTCTACCCCGTCGTCTACCAGGGCTGGGCACACTCGGGTAGATGTTCTGCGTTCATTTCGCCTTCGTTACACCGGGGGGGCAGAACTACTCACTTACTAGCCAACGCCGTCCCTTGGCAGGACAGCCATTTGTTGACTTGCTGACCAGTATCTCCTTGCTGTCTCCCGGAAGATGTCATCCGCTTGGTCTACCCCGTCGTCTACCAGGGCTGGGCACACTCGGGTAGATGTTCTGCGTTCATTTCGCCTTCGTTACACCGGGGGGCAGAACTACTCACTTACTAGCCAACGCCCTTCCTTGGCAGGACAGCCATTGGTTGACTTGCTGACCAGTATCTCCTTGCTGTCTCCCGGAAGATGTCATCCGCTTGGTCTGAGGCTGAGCACACTCGGGTAGATGTTCTGGGTTCATTTCGCCTTCTTTACTCAGGGGAGCAGAAGACCAATGTAACTGACATGACGAAGACAATGGGATGTTTTTGAAAAAAAAAACTAGGCAGTATCTTGTATGTAATTTTGGTAGCCGGGCTCTGGTCCAAGAAAAATATTTAAACATTAATAAATGAAAACAAAATAAAATAGTATCGACATTGAAAGTTCACAAAAAAGAAAGGAAACAACAACACTTACTTACTTACTTACAACAACAAAAAAGTGGTTCGGGCAAGTAGGTGACACAAAGTTCGCCAATATACCTACCTATAGAAATAATACAATTTAATTTATTTTATTATTTTATTTTAGGCCACAATTCGGGCCCTACAATATTAATACTGTGCCTATTTAATTAATATGGAGGCTCAAGAAGTTAATAGGCTACTAGGCTACTTGAAAAATATATAATAATTTACAAATAAATAGGTTAGAACCTAAAAATGCAGATTTTATTAAAAATACATAAAAAAATAATGCTAGTTTATATGGACCATTAGGCAGATTTTAAAGAAAATATTTGTAAAATCTATGGAACACCTCAGGAATAATATTTGTTTCCACCTTTGCAAGGACCATGAAAATGATCCACTTCCTGGGACCTAAAGTAAAAAAGTAAATTCGTGTCGGGGTGGTACTACCCGTGGTACAGGAGTTTTCAGGTTGCATCAACAGCCTCCTGTTTAACCTATCGACAGTCAGGGAAGACTGCCGGGACCGCCGGCTTTACATGCCCTCCGAAGCATGGTAGTCAGAAGATAAATAATTGTACCACTAGAAAATTTTGGCATTCGGGTGGGACTCGAACCAGTCACCTTCTGGATGATAGTCCGAGTCGTTACCTCTACGCCATTCTGACTACCTGGGACCTAGTACAATAGTATAAAGGGATTTAATGTAATTTTTACATAGGCTAAGTTCCCTTAACGTAGGCGTATATTATACGACTATAAAGAGCCGACTACGAGCTCAACAACTGCTGGAACGGGAGCCCAAGACCTACCTCTAGACGAAATGATTAAATTATGAGGGGAGGCAAATGATGAAATAACGCGATATTGTGTATTTTTGTTTAAATTATTGAGCAGTGTAACATGGTTAAGGGGAAGAGAAGCAGTTCGTGGAAAGTTTCTTTCTAATCAATCAATCGCTTAGCCTCTATGAGACATGCAACATACTCTAACTCTTCAAATTTCTTTCCATTCTTCTTTCAGGGAATGAGAAACGTCAAGGTCAATCAAACACGTAGAACACTAAAATGCTCGGAAAACTCCAGCAACTTCCACAGTACAATAATTCAGTTAGTGATTTGGAAAGGGATTCCTACACGGGTAAGTTAGTTTTATTGACTATAGAAAAGGTTCTTCACAATGTTGCTTTAGCTATCGAATGCCCTAACAGTATTTTAAACGGAGGGTCTCACCATGAAAACCTAGATTCAAGGCTGTGCCCAGGAGAGGAGGGGGGGGGGAGGTCCAGTCGGTTGTAAACACCCCCCCCCCCTAAAAAAATAGTTCCCATATTTTTTAAAAGTTTCTCCCAGAGGTGACCACCGAACCCCCTAGCTGGAGTCTTGGTAGTAGAAATCAAATCAAATCAAATAGCCTACATTTTATTCCAATTCCTCAACAATACAGTTTGTTTTCCAATGCCTGCTTTTAGCATTTCTACTTTAAGCAAATCTTCAACAATACAGGTTTACATAATATGATAAATTGCATCATTAAAGAATAAAATTAAATTTAAACTAGGTTAATTTAATTTAATTAAAAATTAAAATGTGTAACTCCTCCAGTTACATGAATTTTCATCGGTAATGTCTCATCCTCACAGCTTCATAAATGTGTAAAACTCCAATGCCTATATTTAACAATGTAAGCCCTATTTCAGACCTGGCCAGTCTATGAGATTTCTGACCATTGTGAAGAGTAAAAGAAAGTCAAGAAATTTCCAAAATTTCAAGGACTTCACTGTAAATGTATAAGCATAAAAAAGGAGAAAGTAGATGCAAAGTGAGAAATCAATACTTGGCCAATAACCCTTTAGGGCGATAAAACATCGCGGCTCTAAAATGGAAAATTTAACTTTATAAGCCGAGGTTAAAAACTGATGGAAAACGCTCTTAATCTATCAGCGATAAAGCATCGCGTTAAAAGGTATATGACCTACTTGGTTCAGCGTATGTATGCGCATAAAGCCATGTTTACGATACGGTGGTAATAACACCTAAATGGCACGAGGAATAGAGGGTCACAAGTGTGGAATACTTGTATACTACTGGTCGTAAGGTAGCTGTCTATTGGCGGGAATTGCCTGGAGAATGTTTTGGAGGGATGTAAGGCAGACGATAGGGTGGTAATAAACATTAAACAGCACGAGGAATAGAGGGTAACAAGTGTGGCAGAATTGTATACTACGGTACTGGTCGTAAGGTAGCCAGGTTGGTGGGAACTGCCTAGAGAATGTTTTGGTTTGGAGGGATGTAAGGCAGACGATAGGGTGGTAATAAACCCCTAAACGGCACGAGGAATAGAGGGTCACAAGTGTGGCAGAATTGTATACCACGGTACTGGTCGTAAGGTAGCCAGGTTGGTGGGAACTGCCGAGAGAATGTTTTGGAGGGATGTAAGGCAGACGATAGGGTGGTATTAACCCCTAAACGGCACGAGGAATAGAGGGTCACAATTGTGGAATACTTGTATACTACTGGTCGTAGTCTCTTGGCGCCTGGTGGGAATTGCCTAGAGAATGTTTTAAAGGGATATAAGGCTGAAGGCAGACGATAGGGTGGTAATAAACATTAAACGGCACGAGGAATAGAGGGTCACAAGTGTGGCAGAATTGTATACTACTGGTCGTAAGGTAGCCGTCTATTGGCGGGAATTGCCGAGAGAATGTTTAGGAGGGATGTAAGGCAGACGATAGGGGTAGTAATATGGGGCAGACGATGACTGCGACGGATGCAGAGCTGCTATTCACAATTAATGGACCGACTCTAATGCCGTCGCGACGTCCATAAACAAGCTGCCAATCAATATACACACCAATACTTCGTACTCTTCTTCATCAAAGTATTTGAGGTTCATGTGAAAAACTATAGATGACTTTATGATTTCCTGCTTTAGGCTACTTTATGATTTTAGTATACGAAGCAGGGTGCATAAAACTGAAGCATGTTTGTCGCGATATGCAGACACTGTTCAACCAGCCACTGGATATTAAACACAACAATGTCAAATAGTACTGCAACTGGTTATTTTAAATGTATTTTTATGGTTTTTTCTTCAATAATTGATTAGGCAAGGGCTTAATTGACTGACAGGCCGGGTATCTTAAATAAATCTGGAAATACCAGAAATATAACTTTTTGCTTTTAGCATTGATTCATAAACATTTCGAACATTAGTTGCGATATCATTCCGATTTTAAAAGAACATCCTTGCAGTAACGTAGAAATGTAAAAAAAACATAAAATTAGACATATGATATGCAGGTAGCCTCTATCACCGAAAAATTCAGGGAACGGAGGTTAGCATGGTGGGGCCACACGAAGAGGTGAGAATATGGACAACGTGTGAGGGACTATTCGGTGGAGGACACCTGACCACTAAGACCAAGGGCGGATCCACCGGAAAATTTAGGGGGGGGGGGTCACAAGTTTTTTGTAAGTTTTAAAGGTAATTTTTTTATTGAAAAGTTGGGTTTTATTTATTTATTTATTTATTTTTAATAGGTATCTTATGAATTTACTATGAATTTACTCATTTAGGGGGCACCCCCGTGGATCCGCCATTAACTAAGACGAACAAGGATGATGTCCCTAGAAACAAAAGTGAGGGAGAACCTCAGGAACCTGTTCCTTGGTTTGTCACCAGAAAATGCACATGACCGAAACACCTGAAAGTGAAGATACATGCAGCCAAACCCGTGGGAGGAGCAAAGCACTGTTATAGTAGAGTAAGTATCAATTTAGGCAAGCTGGTATAGCTAAGGACATGGCATATAATGAAGAACCAGTAGAATCCGGGCTGATGGGCCGTGGTCGAATTGAAAGTGAACTTCCAAACGTTTCGTCAACACGGTCGACATCTTCAGTGGCGCTGCGTAGACTTCGAAGGTTCGACATAGAGACCAAAATTATTTAAAGTTATAGATATTTGTCCTGGGTCTCTGTCAATAAATAAATTTTCCATATTTGTCGGGGAATGGCTGATGAGACGGGAAGAGGTGGAATCCTTATTTGAAATAGTGGACTAGACTGTTATGTGTTTGTGAGAGCCATGTTATTAATACGTAAGTTTAGCATAATAGTTGTGTGTGTAAATTTTATTTTATTTTTTTTAGTTTTTTAGTTTTAGGGCAGGGAAAAATTTTATAGGCCTACTAGTGCGACCTTACAATTATTGTGTATAAATTGTTTTTTGAATATTCAATACATTCATAATCGTAAAATATAACAATGCAATGCATATCTTAGTGGATTCTCGTACATTATTTTCTTAAAATTTATTTTCTCTTAAAAGAATAAAACTTGCTTGAGAAAGAAACCTGCAGGGCCTTGTTTCTCTGTTCGACTCATGCCTGGAGTTGAGAAGCATCCATGACAGGCTTCTCGGAAAAAATATTTTGAGTCATTTTTTATTTCTTTTTGCCCCCAGAAGCGCACTATCAGGAAGCGATCTAGTACTACCAACATAAATTTATCAAAACAAATGAAAAAAATAGGTACTCCTGCGGCTCAATCATTGCGATTGGTATTAACTTACTCCTGGGGTTAAAACTGTAAACCAACAAATTTTGAATAGCACTTTCCATTGTAAAATTATCTTGTTTACATTTTTAATACCAGGGTATTATATTAACCCCGGTACTAAAATCGCCATCAATAATTTCTTAACCTACAGTACATGCTGAATTTCATCGAGCTTCATCTAGTACCTGTATTGCTGACAGACAAACATTTCGTATAAACCACTTTTATGGGTTCCTGTGACCTCAAAACGTATAAAATCGTTGAATTATCGAAATCAATAATTTTGACCATCACAAAATTTTCTTTATACTAATGCATATGCATGTATAGGAAAGCAACAAGTTACCTAACAAACTAATATGAAACAGGAAATAAAAAGGTTTGATAATATACCCGCCACTTTTCAAACTGATGTTTCAAATTATTAGCACACGATCATAAAAGTGACATAGAAAATAAGCAAGCCTGGTGTCGGGTCAGCGGGCTGACCTCGCCCCAAGAGAGTTGTATTAGCTGATGACTTGTTCTTAGTATCGGTAATAGTGGCACGCGACTGCTATTACCTTGTCAGCTTTTTCGTGCAACTACTCCTCAAAACCAGAATTTTCCTCGCCAATAAAAGAACCGATACGAGTCAACCCAAATTTCATTGCGAATTGCCAAATTTCATCAAAATCCACCGTGTAGTTTGCCAACAAATCGATGGACAGGCAGACAAACAGACAGACAGACACAAAAATACTTTTTTTTGGTTCGTGGGACCCCAAAACGTGTAAATCCACTGAAAACTCCAAATCGAAAATTTCGGCCATCACAAAGTTTTCCTTATACTACGTATAAAAAGGAAAGTAAAAAAAAAATAAGTTGACACTGGTGTAAACTGGTGAAGTGGAACTGCGTAGACTTCTAAGGTTGTATCGCGAAGGCGCAGCAGCAACTGGAAGTACGCTTTCAGAACGACCACGGCCTATCATCCTGGATTCTACTACTTCGTCACGTAACTCCGGCCGTAAAAGCCTTTTTAATTATTCTCCGGCTAACGAAGCCAACATTCTAAAAATCATGTCGTTTCCTTCAATAGTAATAATTATACTATTAGTTACATTATAGTTCTATTAAAAAATATTTTAGTTAATTAATTAATCTTAATTTTTCATGAGCGATGAACATTCGCCTTTTCCGAGTCAAAGGGAAGTAACTCAAAATTTTTAGTATCGAGTAAATTGCAAAAACAGTTTTGGTGTCTTTTTCTTTTTGATTTTTTTTTTAAATAAAATGAATAACGTATGTAGCCATATAAATCGGGCCCTAGAGAAGGAAGTGGAGTTACTTCTATACCAAGTAGCGCTACATGTGAGGATTTTTTTGCTCAGAAAGAGAATTAACTCATTTAATTTGAATCCAGATATTTTTCTCTGATTTACTTCAGTTTCATTCGACGAAGAATTTTTTTTTCTGCTTTTTTGGATACCAAACACTTATTTTTTGATTTTTTTTTGAGTTACTTCCCTTTGACTCGGAAAAGGCGGTGTTCAAACCAGCCTTCCGGGTTTGAACTTTTCTAATTGTATTTTGCTCCATCGTATTATTAAATTAAATTAAAAAATACATGTACAGTAAGTATGGCTAAAGTCTTTCTAGTGAAGTAAACTAATAAATTAAAAAATTAAAACCTCAATTGTATAAATTGCAAAGAAGCAGAAAGCGGAGTTATTTCGCACAAAAACAACGGTATAAAGATAGCAAAAGGACAAAACTCGGAATGCAACACTTCGTTTTTGCAGTGCGGGAAGAACATTAAATACAGCTGCTGTGGGAGCTGAGAATAACAACTTAAACTACTGTAATACGTGACTCACAGTACTAATTTACTTATACAAGCCGGTGGGGAGGAGGGAGGGGGGGGGGGAGGAAAAGCATCACCTATAACATGCGGTGCCTGCAGATTAATTTTAAAGTAGGTACGTTATGCACATGAGATACTTTTTGGTACCATTATGTGACAATTCTGGTTTAAAAACCTGAGGCAGTGGTTTGGCAACAAAGAGCACGACTTCCCTTTCCAGAGCAGCAGTCTCCAAGGTCCGAATTGCCATGATGATCGCCAATCTTCGATAGAAGAGGCATTTTTAAGAAGAAGCAGGTATAAAAAAACAAAAAATGTTGTATTTATTATCGACTTCGTCATCATCAAGCTCATGGCCGTCATTTTCAAAACCCACTTTCAGTAAATCAAAGTAAACAAAAATGGTCTTGAAATATTGAGGTAGTTTAGATTTCGGCCCTTATTTGGCGGTTTAACTAAATTTGTGCCACCTTCTACGCTTCGGCATGAAGGGGCATTTTTTTTTAATAACTACACGGTTTTTCTATCTATCTATTTTGTTTTCTCTCGAAGAAGTGAGTTTAATCTGAAGTAATAAGCTAAAATGCCATTGCCATAAATAAAATGCTGCGGCACATATAAGAACCGGTCCGAGTTCACTCGAACATGCTTTCCAATTTATCAAAATTATTAGATAGAGAAAATTAGTAATTTTATGGCAAATATTTTTCCTATGGTTAAATTTCCGATATCGGGGGGGGGGGGGGGGTTGTCCACCTGACGTCACTGGAAGTGAGGTAAATTCTCGATAGGTCAAACAAACACATTAATTACCACACAGCAATAATGGCAGGGCATGCAATGCATTTGAGCGCGAATTTTCTATCATTTTTTTCAAAAAATAATTTTTTGGGCAAAACCAAATATTTTTTTGGGAAAGCAACCTATCCGGTTTCGTTACTCAATTTAACACCTAAAACATGCTTGAAGGTAGAAATCATCGATAGAAAGGTTTCGCATTTTTTAGTCATTTTTTCATTAAAATTTAGTTATTTTTATTTTTTTACCCCCAGAAGCAAACTATCAAGGGGCAAGCGACCCCCCGCATTTTGTCAACATTAATAACGACTACAATCTACGAGAATTTAAAAGAAATCGTTGGAGCCGTTTTTGAGAAATAATTTTTTTAGACGTTTTTTTGGAGTTTTTTGAAAATAAACCCCCCCCCCCCCGAATTGAGTTAGCCCAAAAAAAAAAATGGTCCCGAGGTATGATTTTTGTGAACCTACATGCCAAATTTCACTCAAATCCACTGAGTAGTTTGCCCGGAAATCGACGAACAGACAGACCGACCGACAGACAGACATTTTGTAAAAATCACTTTTTTGGGTTCCTGGGACCTCAAAACGTGTAAATCCGTTGAAATCTCGGAATCGAAAATTTCGACCATCACAAAGCTTTCCTTATACTACGTATAAATTGGAAAGCAAAAAGGCTTTGCCCGACTATGCCATATTGTAAATAGGCTACACAAATAAGTTTCATGCAAAAGAAGTGTGAGAACCACCAATCAAGAGAAAGACGGTATTGACTTTCTTATAGTTTCGGTGGCTTCCTCCACCGCTTGAAAAGCCTCGGTAAGGAATACTGGTACCGCCAACTACAAATCCATTTCATTCCTTAACAATACCTTTCAAGCGATGGTAGGAATGGACCCGTGCCTGAGTTCCTTGCGTAAATTTTCCCAGGGAACATGGGTAATTCAGTTACTGTGTATATCAGAATGTAATGTGTGTACGTAGGTATACAAGTACAATAGAAAAAAGAAAATTGACAATAACAATGATACGTCAGGTATGTTTAAATTGTCTCGGGACTAAGCAATGTCATATTGTATTGTTCGCATAATAAAACCCGAGAATCAGTTTGCCGGGGGGAGAATATAACAAGCAATCAAAAATTCCATTCCAGTAAGTTTGATTTGTCAAAGAATATAGGTACTGTAAATCTACAACTGAGCAATATAAACCACTCAATACTTGTAAGTAAATTGTTTGAAGACGTACCTGGGATGAGCCTATTCGCATTGTCAGTTCCACATTTTCCTGCATCAATAGTTGATTTTCTTGTATCCGAATCATTCTTACAATACGGCTACAATCACATTATAATGTATCACGTTACATGCATCAATGCATGGTATAGCAAATCCTATACAATAAAAACCCTCTAGAGACTTTCAAAACGTGAAAACAGAATGATTTTTATAAAATAACTAGATACTCAAGCAAAATATGAGACAAGGCCAGATTTAAGCTTAGGCATCATAGATAGGTGCCTAATGGCCTCCACAAAAATGGAAAAATACAAATTTTCAAAGGATGGAAAGCATACATAACAAAAAATTGCATTTCACAAGATTTCTTTTAAATTTCTCTTATTTCTAAGTTACATTGTACTGTAGTAAATGGGCTACGAACATCGATGGCTGAAGGAAGATGGAATACTTCGGTCCTTCAAAGCGAGAAACAAAATATAGCCTACCTATTTTGGAATGATCCAGGGGTGACCAATGAGTACGGCCAGACAGATCATAGTATATTCTGTGCTACGATGTAAGCGATTTCTGTTTCATTTGACAATTAAATAAATAAATAAATATTGACTTTTTGTTCTATTACTAAGCTAACCCAGCGGAGTTAAGGCTATAAATCCCTCTCGTACACTCAACTAGGAAGGCCCGGGACCGCCAGCTTTACATGCCCTCCAAAGCATGGCCAGAAAATATATAGAAAGCATGGGACACGAACCAACAACCTTTCTGGTGAAAGTCGGAGTCTGTACCACTACCACTACTCTACATGTCCTGAATTTACTACAGTCCCTTAGGGATTAAAGGAATTTGCATAATCATAAAACGCTGCTTTTAACCAATGAAGTTACAGGAACACATGAATGACATGATAATAAAGACTTGGCATAGAGAGCAACGTACGGTATGTAAGGCTGTTGATCAGGTCGTGAATCCATTGTACTGTAGCTGTTCGATTTGTGTGTGTGTGTGTGGGGAGGGGGGGGGGGGTTGCATGTCAGACTGTCGTGACTATCAGAAACGGAAGCATTCACAAATTATTTTCAGATCGTTAGTCTTATTATATGTTCCACTGATGGTAAGCTTCTATTGTCAGAATAAAATCTCATGCTTTAAGTTGAGCTCAAATTAGGTTGGACAAGCCATTATTGCTTTCCAATTTATACGTAGTATAAGGAAAGCTTTGTGACGGTCGAAATTTTCGATTCCGAGATTTCAACGGATTTACTCGTTTTAAGGTACCAGGAACCAAAAAAGTGGTTTTTACGAAATGTCTGTCTGTGCGTAAATTTCCGGGTTAACTACTCGGCCAATTTTGATGAAATTTTAGGTTCACAAAAATCATTCCGCGGGACCATGTTTTTTATTTGGGTCTAACTCAATTTTGGAGGGGGGGGGGGTTTATTCTCAAAGAAACTCCAAAAAAACGTCTAAAAACATTATTTCCCAAAAATGGCTCCAACGATTTCTTTTAAATCCACATATATTGTAGTTGTTATTATTGTTGATAAAATGCGGGGGGTCGCTTGCTCCTTGATAGTTTGCTTCTGGGGGTAAAAAAATAAAAATAGCTAAATTTTAATGAAAAATGACTAAAAAATAATTTTTCTGTGAAGCCTTCCTATCGATGATTTCTAACTTCAGGCATGTTTTAGGAGTTAAATTGAGTAACGAAACCGGATAGGTTGCTTTCCCAAAAAAATATTTAGTTTTGCACAAAAAATGATAGAAAATTCGCGCTCAAATGTATTGCGTGCCCTGCCTGCCATTATTGCTGTGTGGTAATTAATGTGTTGGGCTGACTTATCTAGAATTTTGTCTCACTTCCAGTGACGTTAGATCGACTCCCCCCCCCCCCCCCCCGAGATATCCGAAATTTAACCATTGGAAAATTATTTACCATTAAATTATTCATTTTCTCTATCTACTAATTTTGATAAATTGGAAGCATGTTCGAGTAAACTCGGACCGGTTGTTTAAATGAGTGTTAGCGTTAGCTAATATAATTACCTATCATTTATTGGTTTCATCTGTGCGTCCGCTTTAAATTCCTATTCTGAAGTTATCTGCTACAGTATTTTGATTTATTTTTTCTCTTTTGCTTTGTGAGTTTCTGAGATAATAATACGAGTCACGTAAGTCACAAGCTCAAGCAAGTCACTCATTTTCTCCATATCAATACCTAAATTCGCAAACCACATAAATCCAAATTGGCGTAAATGAGATATTGATCATATCTACGTGTTCGGGAAAAAAATTATCTTTCGGCTGGAAAAACACTAAGAACTTCACTACTTCACTACTACTACAACTTCACTACACTTCAAGAAGAAATGTATTTAAATAGTCGATATATAAAATAAATAAATAGTGATTCAATGGATTTTTAATTCGTAATTTTTCTCTCCTGAAATTTTGGATTTACGTGGTTCGCTAATTAAGGTATCGATATTATTTTAATATCTACTGAGGCAGTTTTCTGTTGACCATAAGTAACAAAATTAAATATTATTATAGAAGGGTCAGGGAAAGCTACAGCAAGGAAAACCTCAGATCAATATGCCAGCAAATTTGATGAAGTGGGTTTGTGGGGCCCTCGGGGCGGGCGTTTGGAGGGAGGGCGGTAGTAAATATCAATTAAGGACACCGGGTGCTGAATCTGAGTTATGGGCCCCCGCGGCCACTACAGGGTGAGCCCCGTTTATTTTTATATTGGAAAACCCGTGTACAGGTGAAAAATGTCCTACCTTACTTATCAACACCCGCGAATCTGCTGCAAAAACAAAGGCACCCAAAGTCTCGTTGACGCTATTGTGAGTCAGTCCACCAATAGAACGTCACTTGCTCCTCGTTCAAGAGATGTTGATCTGAGTAGAGTAATTAGGCGGGGATTCCACTGACCTCGTTTGTGTTTGGCAGCGTGACATTGACGGAAATTTTTGTTTTAAATGCAGTCTTTAATGTCTGCTACCACGTCAATATCACGCTGCCAAACACAAGCGAGGTCAGTGGAAGCCCCGCCTTACAGAAAAGTATTTAAGAAAAGGTGAGCAGGAAGTCGCGAACGGGATCCTACTTTATTAAATATTCTTTGATAATATAGGAATAGCATTAGACTTTTTATTAACGTTTTTGGTAGCAGTCAATGCGACGATTCCAGTGATATCAGCAACTCAAAAATTATTATTTTTTGTTACCGCCTTTTGCATACATGCTCCACAATTACATCTTCCGGTGGTGGAAGTGACAAGATTTGACCGCTATATGTTGTTTAGGTATCGATTCAGGCAAGAAAGAAGTTATATATCGTGTAAAAAGTTTAGACTCCATTTCAATATAGGCTATTTGAGGCATTGGAATAACAACAACCAATGTTATTATCGCTTGTGGCGATATGCAAAATATCCGAGTAAAATAACTGACCTGTGTAATATTAATTCAAATTATTGACTCCTTACAGTGTAGAATACCTATTAAAACTGTATTTGATAGAGAAAAAGGTTCTATAATAATTCATATACAAAATATTGTGTTTTTGACAGTTCGATTTTAGGTGGACCAAAAATTATAAGCATTGAGAGGAAAAATATCATTCCAAAAAGCTTTTTGTAAAGTAATTGAATAACGTTGAATGTGAATGAAGCCCAAGGCGGGGATGACACTCACCCGCTGAATTACCTTTCTACAAAATACCAACATTATGTAATGCAGATCGATAAATCATCGTTATTTTGCAAGTTATCAAACAAGTTTGACATTCTCCATGTCCTAGTGAAATTGAAACGGGGGGTATGTTGACACGTTGCATAAAGGGCCGCATATGGGATAAGCTAGTTAGACTACCATAGTAGTTTATACCGAGCTTAAGAAAGCAAAACTGAATTTTAGTAAATTCAAACAGTAGAAATATAGAAAGAACAGAAAAAAATTATTTTTTATTAATTTAAAAATGACCTTTTGAAGGGACTGGCAAAAAATGAAAGTATGCGAAAATACTTTGTAGATGATGGAACTTTTCACGACGGAGAGGGGTCGGGACCCCTGGATCCCCCCCACCCCCATAAATACGGCCTTGATAATAGGTACCTCCCAGATAACATGGCGCAGGGATAATAAACATTCAAGGCAAGGCAGTAGGGAGTAAGGATTTGAAGCAAAAAGCAACATGGATAGTGTTTGAGCGGATATAAATTCCTCATCTGGAAAGCCTGAACAATTAATTTTTGTGAAAATACCTTCTTGAAAATGAGCAGGAAGGATGCTGATAAAAACAAACAGGTTGGATTGCTTTAAATAAATTTTGCTGGGCCCGGAAAACAGCTGTTTAGGTACGTCCAGTTAGAGGTAAACTCCAAAGTCCCAGTTCTTCGTTTTACCTTTTCTAAGGACAAAGATAATTAAATGCATTGCTTTGACGCTGCTTAGTTTAATTGAATTATGATTTCATTTTAAAATTGCTTACCGTGGCTAATTGAAATGAAAGCTAAGCAGCCGAAATTTCTACCATACCTAGCAAAATTTATTCATTTAATGTTGTACTAATATTATAGTAATGAGGGTTAAAAATTATTAAGAGCAAGTACGAGCATACAATATAGTAGGCGAAATATTATAATTCATTTATCCCAAACATTTTACAATGATTTTTTGTTTTTTCCAAGCATCACACATATCATCGCGCAATTATAACTTTTAAAAATTTCCCAATAAACGATTTTGGAAGTATTTTAAACTTTTTAAGGTAGAAGGAAACTAGGGACGAGTTCACGATAAAAACCGATACTGTTATCTTAAAGATGGACGTTTAGGCGGGGATTTCACCAACGTCAATAGTGATAGTAAATGTTTTTGACGTGGTAGCAGACATTTTTAGACAGTCAAAAAATGTCTGCTACCACGTCAAAAAACATTTACTGTCACAATTGACGTTGGTGGAATCCCCCTGCCTTAGGAAGTTACTGAAGAGAGAATTCAGAACACAGAGAAAACAGAATATAGCGATGCTAAGATATCTTAAAAAAATGCACACTGTAGATACTTAAATTTCTGCTGTACTTCTGTTGTACTTACTTTTATAACATCTACTTTTATTTAATACGATATCTATTGTATATCAAAAGGCGCATTTCTGCTCATTTAACGTCTACTTTCGACGATATTTCCCGTGAAAATCGACATTGTACGAAAAACATATATTTTGCTCTTACTCAAATTAATAAATTATAAGAATACAAGAGAATGATTGCATTGCTTAATAATTGAAGAAAATACTAATATACATTAAAAATGTATAGGTAGAATTATGAAAGATAATAAGAATTTTAATTAATGTGTCCACATCTCTTGAGGGAGATAAAATCGAAAACTCAACTAAAACAATAATGAATATAATAATCCGAAATCGCCATGATCGGGCTGAAGGTCAAATAGACAAGTGGCTTCATGGGTCTTATTTGTCGAAAACAAAAAGGGTAGGTAAGTTAAAAGTCGAAACAAAAGCCGACGAAAATACCATTAGTATTGCTGTGCCAACCGTTGTATCGTGCTTCGCTGAAAAAACGAGGTACCGCAGGGGAAGAAGGGACATCAATATTTCAATTGTAGATCCCACAAAAACATGGCTATCATCCAAAATTATTAAATATTTATGCATATCCCTGCCCGGAAATCTCCATCATCAGCGCTTTCTGCTGCCAGTTTCCAAAATGCAACAGTTTTCCACGTAGGTACCCCACACATGTTTACCATATAATACAGTACGTACAATTTACTTGAAGAATATATTAAATTGTCTCCTTTGTAACTTTGCAATACTTCGAACACATTATAATAAAATTTGACTTGATAAAATATTACCAAAAAAAACATATAAAATTATGTTACTGTTCGCCCAGAAAAGTTTGCAAATGTCCATGAAAATATCCCTTAATGCTTTACCAAGTCGGGGACAAGCCCCGCCTCTCCATGTAAATTCCCTATGCTGCATTTTCAAATCAGATAGAACTACTTTGCATGTGTTTGTATACACAAAACTTACGGGGGGTTCCATTCCAAATTTAATGCATTAAGGTCACAAGTGGACATTGCTTATTTTTTTAGCTAAAATTGTCGATCTGTTGCACTTTTTACGAATTCACGACTCCAATGTCAAAATTAAAATTAAAATTTTCTGAATGTTGGTTAATTGTCTACAACTACTGTAGCAACGTTAGTGGAACGGTTTTAGGATCATCATAGAACAAAATCAAAGCAATATTTATTGTTATAAATATTATTAGTGATGCGTTTCTTGAATTTGAGAAATTTATAAAATTTTCATCTTACCATACTGTGTTATAAAATGGATCAACTTGAAAGTAGACAGTTAATATCGATGTTAAGGGCATTCAGACCACAGAAAAGAGTGTTAAGTCTTACCAAAGGAAGCATGCCTAGTAAGAGGAAGCAACTGAAGCAACATTTCCGCATGAACCGTTTGGTAAGGCAAGCAAATTCACTAGGAGGCATGAATGATGATCTTAAACCTTTGCGAACTATTTAAGGAAGTTGAAAGTTATATTTAAGATATATATTATATATATATATATACAGAGTCTAGGAGTCCGTCGAGGTATAAAATCAACAAAAATACAAAGGAAAGAAGACGTCAAAAATACTACAATAATCTCGACGAATGTGATGAAAGTATGATAAGGAACCCCATGATTATGTATATTCATCCTAGGATGATTGCTGACTGTTAAGCTTGGACACCCTGCGACAAGAAATATTAGAGCTTGATGGTCATTACCAAATGCCCAAGGAGAGCCTCCGCGTATTTATCACTAGGCGTCTTAATTTCAGGTAAAATAAAAAACACAACCAGTCGGTTGAGGAGACTATTATAAATACACGCATCAGAAGTGCAGCAGAAACAAAGAAGTCACAATTTAAATGCTGTGCAGATTTAAGATGTTGGACAAAATACAACGTCTTGGTCGAGTCGCCACGCACGCTTTCTTGGCGTTATAGGTATTTACAAGGAATCCGAAACGCCAGGTCTGATGGAAATCGCATTGTATACCTTGACGAGACCCTTATTGGTGTGATACACAGAAACTCTATTCTGTGGCCTGAACGCTCTTAAGTTAACTTTCTACTTTCAAGTTGATCCATTTTATAACACAGTATGGTAAGATGAAAATTTTATAAATTTCTCGAATTCAAGAAACGCATCACTAATAATATTTATAACAATAAATATTGCTTTGATTTTGTTCTATGATGATCCTAAAACCGTTCCACTAACGTTGCTACAGTAGTTGTAGACAATTAACCAACATTCAGAAAATTTTAATTTTAATTTTGACATTGGAGTCGTGAATTCGTAAAAAGTGCAACAGATCGACAATTTCAGCTAAAAAAATAAGCTATGTCCACATGGAGAGGCGGGGCTTGTCCCCGACTTGGTAAAGCATTAAGGGATATTTTCATGGACATTTGCAAACTTTTCTGGGTGAACAGTATGTTGGACTTGGCAGCAGGATCGTATATATGATGTCTTTGTATTTATAACGTGACTTAATGTTTAAATTATAACTTGCAATTACTTGTTTTAAGGTTTATCTGCACACTTGGGAATGACGAATAGTCGTAATGGGTCGTCACATAATTTTATGTGTGTTTTTTGTGTAATATTTTCTCAAGCCAAATTTTAATATAATGTACTTTAAAAATATTAAGGAGCCATATTCGAGACCGATTGTTTAGCCCAACGTTCAATTGTTTCGTTCCCCCAGAGCACAATTTTCTTTGTGTAATTTCGACTTATGTCGACTTCGATGGCAAGGTAGAGGCCCGGCGCATAATATTAGCACAACACCCGTGCAGCACCTGCCCAACCCATGCACTACCCAGACCATGGGAAGGATCGAGTTGAATTGAACGCAGTTTTCACCCAGATTTAGAGATGTCTGCAGAGGCTTTCCAATAGGAATGGCACTCACGGCCACATTAAAACTGTGCGAGAAACCCAAACGGGTCCACGCGTGGATCACAACTGACTGGGGTAGCCGTGCGCTGGGTCCAATGTGCGGCAACTCATTCGATAGTGAGCTTTACAGAACCTGCCACGCGTGAGTTGGGCATGTGCTGCCCGGGTGCTTGTCTCAATACGCGCGTGAAGCGTGATTATACTTGTGCTAGTCTCTACAAGCCATGTGAACGGAGACGTGTCGTAACTCAACACGGGTACTAAGGCGCCCATTCCACCGACCGGCTAGGGCTATTTACAAAAACAGTGACGTGGTAGCAGACATTCAAGACTTGGGTGGCGTTTCCACCGACCTCGCATTGCAGAATGCAAATGACATTGACGGAAATTTGAATTTATCTCTTTATAGAAATCTATTAAAATGTTTGTACTTAACATATCCCATGACGCCATTTTTTAATTTTAGTTTGTTTGTTTGTGATTTTACTGTATGATCATTGATCAATTTTAACTATGGCATAGAGGAAAATAAACATTTCCGTCAATTCTGCAATGCGAGGTCGGTGGAAACCCCGCCTAAGTCTTGAATGTCTGCTACCACGTCACTGTTTTTGTAAATAGCCCTAGCCGGTCGGTGGAATGGGCGCCTAACCTACAGGGGTGATCACCGGTAAATCACACAGGTAAACCAGACACATTCATTAAATTGTTTTCATGCTCTGTTGTTTTAAACAAAGCCGGGGTTTGAGGAAATAAATGTCTTAAATATCTACACGATATGTCGTCCACCTCATTCTTCTTAACGCTCATATATAATAATCTTCATCTTGGTAGCCAACTGTACCTATAACTAAGATTTAAGCTACTTTAATTGAACCCAATTCCATTGCCTGCGTATCGTATAATTTAGCTAGTACACGTACATTAATACTGCCAGTTAGACGCGACGTACGTACAATATCATGCATGGTTCTTATATTTTCAGGTAACGAAAAAATTCAAATTCAATTTTTCAAACTACCGAATTGAAATGAAATTGGAATAAAATCCATCGTGTAAGAAATACCTGATTTCACTTCTGAAACGGTCACTGCAATCATGTGGAACTGACCGAGTATTGCAAAATGAAAGCCTTGACCTTTGGATGGAAAACTGGGAAAGGTTGGTGCTGGGGAAGACGGATGGACGGGGCTGCATGACATCAACAAATGGAATATAAGGCGGACGGGGAAAAGTTTTTTCATTAGACGGGCCGCGACCTGCTTCCTTTGTTTTTAATTTCAGTTATAACTGAAATATGAAATCCAAGTGAAACAACTGTACGAGGTAGACCAGGCCACAATTCGTTTGTGCAGACTTTTTCGAAACTTTTGCCATATTTTTTGTTGGTAAAATTAATTTATAATGCCAGAGTTTTGGCTAAGTTGCATTATTATGGGTTTCATTACATTAATAATAATAAGATAAAAAAAGTTTAGTGAAATAATACATCTATAAACATCATCTATGGAAGATTAAAGAAAGCAAACTAGAAAATGTTTATTTTTTTATTTATTCTTTCGTTATTGCTCGTTGCTACAAATGGCTCTCAGCTTGATAATCTATCGCAGAGACATCTCGAACCGGTTCCCAAGGCGAATTCAGATATGTATAGATTTAAAAAAAAAAACGTTCAAAAATCGAACATGTTTCTGTCCTGTCTATTTTAAATTTGTGTCTGTAATTTAAAAAAGCAATACCAAACAGTCGACCAGCGAATGCTTTCAAAATTATCAATTAGTATCTCAGTAGGTACCGAGCTAGATAATACTAGTAGTTCCATTGTAAATAATTGTCCTAGAGTTAAATTTTGGTTGTCTAAACTTTTCCTATCCCAAAGCACAGAATTGATCGATGAAACGATGTAGTCTAGAACCTAGAAATTACATTTTGTGCTGTTGGTACTGTACGGCCAACCAGAACCGAAAGTCAAACCAAGAAATCACTATATATACCAAATACCTCAATGTATATTGTAACTAATATTATGAATGAATGAATGAATGAATTTAATATAATAAATTTACATTTTACATCTACATTATACATATCTATATATCTATATCTACATTATCATACATCTACATTAACACTATTAATTAAATAGGCATACAGTGACTTGGTGGTAATGTGTTTATTAACTTAGTTATAGAGTAGCAACCTACCTGAAAACGTTTTACGTGGTTACTATATAGCCTAACTAAGTTATTCCCATCTAAAAGACATAGTATTAACACCAGCTAACTTAACAGTTTTTCCTCCACATAAAATTCCTGAATTTCAATATTTTTCATCGCAAAGACTATAGTACAACGGTACAACAACAAACAACACATGTTATTTTAGCGATAAATTTACAACTCACATTTGGATACATATAGAGAATTACGGATGCGATACAACGGTAAAAAATCAATTCTTGACAGGAACTCCATTTAAAATGTTTAATGTTAGCTCTGTTATCGGTTGGCTGACTGATGTTGTGTGGAAAGAGAACAGCGCACTCTACGATACAATTTGTGCCCTATCTCCGCTTTGCATTTTATACTGCGAATAAATTTGCAACGGAGGATTCTCCATCCCATTTTTATCAATTTTTATTTAATTTGTCGTTAATTGCTCTACTATAACCGATTAACAGTTAACACAGTCCTGTCTGCACAGATGACATATATTTATGTCATCACCGTCATATAGGAGATTTTTTTAACCATTATGCGTTTGGTCCATTTTTATGTCACGAGCACTTCTGGCTTCTACTAATATCTGACTACATCTTCTAAATCTGAAAACTTCAATTGCCCAAGAATTTGACCAACTTTTATATCTACAAACTTTAAATGGCTAACTTTTTGCATGGCTTAGGATTGCTGTTTTCTGTTTTTACACGAAGTGTTTTGGTTGAATCAAATCGATAATCCAAGCCCCAATATATTGCCTATGATAGCGCATGCCATTACTATTCTGTAGTAAAATATAATTGGCCTGCATTCTATACTATGCCATTGTCCCTTCGATCAATCCAGTGCTTTAAGATAGGGAAAATCTGTAGGCAGACGATATTTAACCCTGGGTCAATTATTTGCCATCGAACTATTGCGGTGCCTATAGTAATTGATAAATAGGAAAGCATGTACGGGTTCTCTCACACCGGTTCTTTTTAAGGCTTGCTTCGCTATAGTTGGCGCCAAGGCCAGAGCCAATGGGGGGTTCATGGGGGTTCAAACAAATGGCTTGATAGTAGATAGAATCGGATTTTGAGAGGAAAAATAAAAACCAGTATGAAGTTACATGAACCTGAAGTTAGAAATCATCGATAGAAAGGTTTCGCATCCCCTAGTTCTGCTGGGGGGTGGAGTGGCAAGTTCGGCTGCTGCGAGTAGGTCTACAGAAGGTGGAATAACCCAGAATTGGTTCGATTCTGGGAAGGTCCGCTGGATGGACGGCTGAGGAGCAGCAGCCGGGCTACGGAGTGCTCGGGATGCGGGAAGACAAGTGTCTGGCTTTATGCCTCATCAAGGCTGGTGAGAACGCGGAACGAGACCCTAGAAGGGGCAAAAACCCTCAACTACATGAAATATGGATCAAACAAAAGAACCTATATGTTTCAGGGATGCTCCTATGGAGCAGGGCCCTTCAAATAGAGTGGAAGACGTGGAAGCTTCTCTGGAGCAGGCCTCGTCTTCTTTGTCTTATTCTTTTCCCCAGGTCATGCTGACGGAGGGGGCACCGGAAGCTCTGACAGAGCAGGCCGGTATTTCCACCCAGGCCGACATGGCGGAGGGAGGAACTACCCTGGAGGGGAACAAGGAGATAGAAGAGGACCTGAGTAAGGCCGCCTCTGGACTCCGACTAAAAGGGAAGCCCAGGAGAGACTCTGCGTGGCATAAGGCTAATTTCGAGAGAAGAAAACAAGCCAAAATTGCAGCAGGGACCTGGACTTCCGGGAAACCAAAAAAGGCAGCTGGAGCTGAAAAGGTAGCCACTTCGGTGGCGGGACCTACAGCGAAAGCAGAGCCTATGGAAACGCCTCTGAAAAGGCAAAGGTCGGAAGGCAGTACGCCAAGTTCCGGAACCAAGGCACAGGTGAAGAGGCGGAAAAACATAGATGACGTGAGACCGGGAAACCCAGGACTTAGTAAGGTCGGAGGGCTATTCTCGGAGAAGCTCACGACTGTTAAAATGGCAGTAACATTTGCTGAGTTCCCCGACAGACGTCTGACAGGAGACGAGAGCGAGGAACTCATAATGTTGCTGACAGCAAAACTGCAGCTAATGAGCAATGGCTTAATGCCGTGCTTCAGTGAGCAGTACCGAGTTGACGGGGGGGCGCTGGTTCTATACTGTGCGAATAAGGAAACCAAAGCTTGGCTTGAGCAGGTGGTTTCCGAATCCAGCCCCTGGAATGGCAACTCCCTACAAGTGGGAGAAGCGAACAAAGTCCTTAATAGGACAAGAGCCATCACCAGGCTAGCAATGCAGCAAAATGCTAGCAAAAAATTGTGAAGGTTAGCTGGAAGAGTAGCCCTTCGGGGCTAAAGCTCGCCTGAAAATAAAGACGATATTTCATTTCATTTCATTTCATTTCATTTCATTTCATTAATGCCTTATAGCAAGATGCGTATGGTAGATGTGCTTAAACAGCTGCATGCTCACAACCCGAAGGTCCAATGCAAGGAATGGCGGGTAGTAAATCATCAGCTTGAAGACGACGGGAAGACTGCGACGGTGGTGCTTTCCCTCAGTGAGACTGAGATGAATGAGCTCAGGGGGCATAACTTGCGCTTAAGTTTGGGCCTTGGAGTCATTTGTTTCAGTGTCGTCGATAAGAAGCAGCCTGGAGATGGAAGGAAAGATTAAGATCATCCAAGCCAATCTCCAGCATAAGAAAACCGCCTCGGCGAACCTAGCCAGGATGCTAAGGGCAGGTCAATACGACGTAGCCCTTATTCAAGAACCCTGGGTGGTACAGGGGAAGGTGTCCGGACTGGCTGAATCCAATGGTAAGTTGTTATATGACACTACAAATAAAAGGCCCAGAGCGGGCATTATTGTAAGCAAGAAACTAAACTTTCTCTTGTTGCAGGAATTTTGCTCGAGGGACCTTATTTGTGTCAGACTCGTAGTAAAGATACAGGGTGGTCCAAAAGAAATACTCTTGGCATCTGCGTATCTTCCATATGATTCGCCCACTCTACCTCCAACGGAAGAAGTGGAAAAACTCATTGGTGAAGTTAACAAGAATGGTGAACACTTGATCTTGGGTACAGACGCCAATGCACATCACACAATATGGGGGAGCACAAACTGCAATGACAGAGGTGAGTCCCTATTTGACCATATACTGCAGGCTGATCTCAATATTTTAAATAAGGGGAATAGGCCTACATTTATAACAAAGACTAGAAGGGAAGTGTTGGATATCACTGTGTGTACACAACACACTTCTAGGTACATCTCAGGGTGGCAAGTGCTGCTGGAGCCATCACTGGCAGACCATCAGCACATAGCCTTTACCCTTGAGGAACCTGACATTGAAAGGCAAGTATTCAGAAATCCCAGGAAAACCGACTGGTCAGGATACCGGGAAGATCTGAGAAATGCAGTGAGAGATATTAACTGTCAAACGAGGGGTACAGTGGAATTGGACGAGGCGGTGGAGCTCATCGAGCAGACCATCTTATCCTCGTACAACAGAAACTGCCCCGTAATCGAAAAAAACATCAAAAAAAGTACGAAGTGGTGGAATAACGAATTAGCAAAAATGAAGACTGAGGTACGTAAGTTATTCAAGACCTCAGCAAAAGTTGGTAAGTGGGAAGCTTATCATAGCAGACTCACAGAGTACAACAAAGCTATTCGGAAAGCAAAACGGAAAACATGGAGAAGCTTCTGCGAAAAAGTTGAAAATACAGCAGAAACAGCTAGACTCCATAAAATACTGAAATCCACCCACACTAACCCCGTGGGAACTCTGGAAAATTCTGATGGCAAGTTTACTCGGACAGGGGAGGAGACACTGGAAAAACTTTTAGGGTGTCACTTCCCCGGTTCGGTGAAATGCGACAACAGCAGCACATCAGAAGACAATAAAGCCCGAAGGGCT
The DNA here is from genome assembly GCA_963971405.1 of Psococerastis gibbosa. Lineage (NCBI taxonomy): Eukaryota > Metazoa > Arthropoda > Insecta > Psocodea > Psocidae > Psococerastis > Psococerastis gibbosa. The sequence continues at coordinate 8,994,426 of OZ020484.1, read as the reverse complement.
GATTGGAACTGTGCCAAAAGGCTGATAAAACCGGGACAGGTGGGCTGGTCCATCAGCACTTTTGAGCCATGCAAGGCTCCAGGTCCGGATGGGATTTTTCCCCTCCTTCTTCAGGAGGGGAAAGAGATCCTCACCCCCGCATTGACAACCATCTATCAGGCCAGTGTAGCGCTTGGACATGTTCCTAAGTCGTGGGCAATGGCTAAGGTAGTATTTATACCTAAACCTGGAAAGGCGAATTACGCCCAGGCTAGGTCATACAGGCCGATATGTCTCAGTTCTTTTCTATTAAAAGCTCTAGAGAAAATCCTGGATAAACATATCCGGGAAAAAATACGCACTAACGCTGGTTTGCATAGTTCTCAGTATGCGTACCGCCCTGGCAGATCCTCTGAGACTGCATTGCATCAACTGGTGAGCAGACTGGAGGAAAGCCTGGACAATGGGGAGATTGCACTGGCAGCGTTTTTGGACATTGAGGCGGCTTTCTCCAACGCGGGACATGACTCCATGGTAAGGGCGTTGGAGAGAGTTGGCGTAAATGCAACTGTGTGTAGATGGATCAGATCCATGCTTAGCAATAGGAAGATTCTAGCATCCCTATCTGATGAGAAGGTGATGATAAGGGCCACCAGGGGTACGGCACAGGGGGGGGGGGTTATCTCGCCCCTGTTGTGGAACCTTGTGGTGGACAAAATCATCACCAGACTCAATGAGGTGGGAGTGTACGCACAAGGATATGCGGATGATTTGGCCATTGTGATTAGGGGTAAGTCCATGACGGTCATAACCGAGCTAATGCAAATGGCTTTTTCTGAAGTAGAAAAATGGTGCAAGGCTGAAAATCTGAGCATCAACCCATCCAAAATCTCGATGGTACCATTTACTCGAAAGAAGAATCTTGATGGAGGAAAGCTGCCTAAGCTTTTCAATCAAGTTGTAAAACTGGGAACGGAGGTTAAGTATCTAGGGGTTAACCTAGACAAAGGACTTACCTGGAATCCCCATATTACAAAAACTATTAACCGGGCTAAACAATTAATTTATGTTTGCAGACGGGCAATAGGCACAACGTGGGGAATCAGGCCCAAAATGGCAATGTGGATTTACACAATGGTCATTAGGCCGGTGATTACCTATGGAAGTGTAGTTTGGTGGACCAAGACTACACAGGTCACAGTGACAACCAAGTTGAATGGGCTCCAGAGGCTGGCCTGCCTCTGTATCACAGGAGCAATGTCAACTTCACCAGGGGATGTCCTGAATACTTTATTGAACCTGCCAACCCTGGGAGTCTTCATTGAAGCACAGGCCAGGATGGGCGCCTATAGATTGGAGCTGGAAGGCTGCTGGAGAAGCAAAAGGTCAGGCCACTCCAATATTACCAAAAGCATATCGGAAGACACGCTTTTAATGCCGTCAGACCGAATGACACCCCTGCTCTCATTCAGCAAACCATTTAACACTAGAATTCCAGCTAGAAAAGAATGGAATGCTGAAGAACATCAAACAGGGGACAATGACCTAGTCTGGTATACAGATGGGTCGAAAATGGAAAATGGGGCTGGAGGAGGAGTCTATGGGGAAACTGTAGACAAATCCATAGTCCTAAGCCTCGGCAAATATGCTACAGTCTTTCAGGCTGAGGTAGGGGCCATTATAAAATGCCTAGAGGAGTGTATGGAAATGGAAAGCAAGGGCAAAACCATTATTATCTATACAGACTCGCAGGCAGCGATTAAGGCTGTGGAGGCTATAAAGATCACATCAAAAATGGTGTGGCACTGCATCAACCTCCTAATAAAGGTGTGTCGGGAAAACTCAGTCTCGCTGATTTGGGTCCCGGCTCACTCGAACTTTGATGGGAATGAAAGAGCCGACGAGCTGGCTCGAAAAGGTGCAGAAACGCCATTCATTGGTGCAGAACCTAAGTATGGGATGGCTTATTGCCAGGCCCGTACTTCTGTACAAAAATGGGTGCAGAGAAAAACTGCAGAGGAATGGAAGAAAGTCCCGGAAAGCAGATTTGCTAAGAAGGTTATTCCGGGTCCTAGTAAAAAGCTCACCGATCAGCTTCTCTCTTTAAGTAGAGAGCAAGCTAGAAGGGTGGTTGGCACGCTTACGGGCCACGGCCACTTCAACAAACACATGCATAGGGTTGGCGTGAAAAACGACAGTAGATGCAGACTGTGTGAAGTTGAAGAAGAAACAGCTGAACACATTCTCTTTGAATGTGAAGCGCTGGGAAAAACTCGATACCAAACTCTTGGCCACCCTAGGTCTGAAGAGGAAACCATCCGATCTAATCCCATCACAAAAACACTAGAATTTATCAAAAAGACTGGTGTTATAAGATGGGCGTAGACGGCAAACGTGGAAGCAAAAGACCTTCTAGGTCGACGCTTATAGGAACTCAAACGAGTAGGCCCCACGAAGGTAAAAAAAAAAAAAAAAAAAAAAAAAGGTTTCGCAGAAAAATTATTTTTTAGTCATTTTTCATTAAAATTTAGTTATTTTTATTTTTTTACCCCCAGAAGCAACCTATCAAGGGGCAAACAACCCCCCGCATTTCGTTAACATGAATAATGACTACAATATATGTGAATTTAAAAGAAATCGTTGGAGCCGTTTTTGAGAAATAATTTTTTTAGACGTTTTTTTGGAGTTTTTTGAGAATAAAACCCCCCAAATTAAGTTAGCCCCAAATAAAAATAATCGTCTCGAGGTATGATTTTTGTGAACCTACATGCCGAATTTCATCAAAATCGACCGAGTAGTTTGCCCGGAAATCGACGCACAGACAGACAGACAGACAGACATTTCGTAAAAACCACTTTTTTGGGTTCCTGGGATGTTAAAACGTGTAAATCCGTTGAAATCTCGGAATCGAAAATTTCGACAGTCACAAAGCTTTCCTTATACTACGTATAAATTGGAAAGCAATGAAAACTATATTGCAATGCGGAACTAATATAAGAAACCTGCGCCAGAAAGTAGAAGCCGTCAGGAGATAATTGAGGAAAGTTGGGCTATTTTTCTAGGCATCAAGGTTTGACACAAGGAGTTAAGCTCGGCTCACGTTTCAGCGGGGTATGTCGGCATCCGCCCCGCCTGGCACGCAATCTCGCCATGTGTCTTCACGTCGGAACCAATCTCCTTGATGAACAGACACCCTTCCCCCACCCGCACATCACCATAAAAGAATGTTTTTGTAATTAAGTATTTCTCTAGTGCTAATTAAGCAACGTTATTAGAAGGTAAAAAATATACATAAAAAATGTGTAGCACATATTGTCAGGAAATGCAGTGTAGTGCAATGGACTACGATTTTCAAACTTCGTATATAAACATTGAATGTATAGCAGTAGTGTTATTATATTCAATCCTTTTTTATAGGTTAAATTTAATTGAGTTTAGTTTTTTATTGAAATGATAGGCTATATATGATTTATAAGTATTTATACTCGTATTTAAGAATATAGTAATAAGGAACGTATCTACGAGTATAATTCAATTTCAGGAGGGGGGCAGCTGATCAAAAAATTAAGTTTTATTAGGTAATAGCCTAAGGGCCCAAAATTCGCCCAAGTGGACAGTAAAGACAATTTTTTTTTTTTTTTAATTTTCCGGTTTTTTTGCACTTATCATTATCACAAACATTTCGGGGAGAATGGGATGTGGTCAATCGCCCCCTGTTTACGGTTGTAATTTATTTATTTATTAATTTAAACATTAGCTGCTACTTCAGCATGAAAAGCGCATCAATCAGACAAGTCAGCTTAAACGTCGCCGACATTAAGTGATGGAACGATCCAATCGCTTAAACAACCCAAAACAGCCCAGCGGAAGGCATTTGCAGGCAGTTGTCTTTGGGGAAACCCCTAAAGGGGATTTCAAATCCAAGGGAGCAAACCTGAATAAAGTTTTGGGATTTCAAAGAAAAGCAAAGACGACCGTTTGGGTACTGAGTAAATAACGTAATTAGCGGTTAATCAAAAGAGCTAGATTCGTCTTTGGAATTATCCTGGTCTTTGTCATTTCAAGGCAGGCTTTTTAAAACTGCCTAGCATTTTCACAAGTTTGCCTTATCTCTGTTTTTTTAAACAGGCAATGCAGACGGAAAAGGACTATTCAGGCACTGCTGAGAGGAAACAATTTAAAGACATTTCTGGGAAATGTTTATCAAATTAGTCAACATTAATTTACATGAAGAGTAAAAACCTGGTTTTATCTTTGGGATGCCATAAGGTACAAGAATCGGTAGATATGAACCATTATATACTTTCATATTATTTATCTACTATTCTATTATTGTATAATATAGGACCGAGATAGATAATAGAAGTAGTTCCATTGTAAATAAATGTCTTAGGGTTAAATTTAATTTGCCTCGACTTTCCCTATCTCAAAGCACTGAATTTATCAATGTGGCGATTGGATGGTCTAGAACGGGCAGACCAATTTACTGTAAAATACAACGCAGTAATAATGGCATGTAATATTTCTTCATGAAATTATTTTTTATTCAAAACCAAAACATCACTTGAGCAAGCAACCTGTTCGGGTTTGTTACTCTATTTAACTCTTTTAACATAGAAGTTAGAAAACGTCGATAGAAAGGTTCTATACATAAAAAATAATTTTTTTTGTTATTTTTGAGAAAAATTGAGATTTTTTTATGTTTTTGTCCCCAGAAGCAAAATATGAAGGGCAATTATTGGGTTTTTGTGTAAATTAATAATGACTGCTGTATGAGAATTTAAAATAATCCTTGGGGCCATGTTTTAAACGAAAAACATCAGCTGTTTTTAGAGGGTAAAACCCTTTTGAGTTAGCCCATAATAATGTTGGTTCGAGTCCCACACTTGCTATATTTTCTGGCCATGCTTCGGAGGGCATGTAAAGCAGGCGGTCCCGGGCTTTCCTAGTTGAGTGTAAGAGAGGGCTTATAGCCCTAACTCCGCTAGGTTGGCTTAGTAATAGTAACAAAAAAAGTCGATAAAAAAAAAAATAATAATAATAATAAAAAATTCCCGAGACATGAACCTACAAAATTTTCCGTGCAGTTTTCCCACAAATCGACGAACAGACAGACCGATTAACAGACAAACGCACATTTCTTAAAAAAACTTTTTTTTGGTTCCTGGGACCTCAAAACTTGACAATCCGTTGACATATCGTAGGTATTTAAAACTTTGACCATCACAAAGCTTTCCTTAGGTTATACTAACTTTTAAATAGGAAAATAACAACATACTGTATAGCAAGAGAGTTTGCTTGGTTATGGCGGCTGTTCCACTTGTCAATTTTTCTTCAATTTTGATTGTCATTGACGGAAAATCATCAATGTTGCATTTATATTATTATACCTCATTTCACTTGTGTTCATTAATTGACCATTTTTGTTTTCAATTTTTCCAATTTTGTTAGTTTGCCCGCCGTCTTTCTTTTAATTTTATAATCTAAAAGAAATTTTATTATTTAAATTATGAAATAATTCGTTTGTTCTCAAGAAATTATTTACAATTACAGTATTTCTCATATCTAGACGACGCCATTGCTTAATTTTAGTTTGTTATTGTTTGCAAAGCGTGATTTTAATCGATGATTATTGCTCAATTTTAACATGCGGAAGTTAAAATGGACAATGACATAGATTAAAGAAAAAATCTCATCAATTATTGAAGAAAAATTGAGAAGTGGAATAGCCGGCTGATAGTAAATGATGACCTTTCAATGTTATGTATCGTATATTCTATACCCTATAAACAGCGCTCAAAAAGCTAGTAACAGGCCTAACGTTACGCAACCAAACAAAAAAAAATGTGTTTACATATAAGCTTTCTTTACGAATTCATACCGAAAAACGGTGCTTTGTCAAATTTCTGCTTTAGTAAATGAAATCTAACCGAGACCCATATTATAAAACAGCCTCATTTAATAATTTTATAAAAATTTCATTCAATTTTGATCTCAGCATAGGGATTGTTAATAACGCGTAAGGAAAATTTTCAGAGTTCGTCTTGTAAGCACGGCACTTTATGAGAGTTCTTTAATGAAGGCTGATGGGATTCCCTTATACTCTCTTTGCTCCCTTTGTGCCTCCCAAAGAATATACGCAAGCCTTCCAAAAAGCTCAAAGCTCTCCCTCAGAAGTACTCCTTTGATGCCATCATATTTTTTATATCTTTCACTACAACATAGCCTATCTACAGAGAAACATTCCTCCTGAGAATGCATAGTATAATTAAAATTAAACCAGAAATTCATTAGCGACAACCACAACCCCCGTCACTGAGAAACATTTTCCGTAGATATTCACAGGAATGCAGATGCGTTTGAATTAAATAAGCGTCCGGTATACTAACTGATAGGTTAGAAATGATTTAATGTAGCATCTGGGCCTGCTGTACGCTAGATCAGTGGTCGGTGACCAGTTGAATCCGGGCTGATGGGCCGTGGTCGATATGAAAGTGAACTTCCAAACCATTCGTCAACATCTGCGGTCGACATCTTCAGTGGCGCTGCGTAGACTTCGGAGGTTATACGAAACGTCAGCCCGGATTCTACTGGTTCTTCATTCGACTCCGGCCGTGAAAGTTTTTGCAGTTACATTTTTTATACAAGTGAGCGGAATTCGGGGTTTTCTGAAGTTGAGACCTTTTCAAAAGAAATTGCAGAACGATTTTCACTACACATTGAGCTTGTGCGGTATGCTTGTAAATAGGAAGCAACAGAAATCACAATCTGTATGCCATGCTGTCACGAAAAAAGTACAAAAGCCCTTTCGTAAGCTAAACATGAATAAGTGGGTGTTCATACCGCCAACGTTGAGATTCCTTTTTTCTAGTACTACCTATCTTTTCCTTTTTATTTTTAAAATCGCAAAAAACTATAGATTTGCCGAAGCGCCAATATTGGCTCGCGAGCCACGGATTGCCGACCACTGCGCTAGATAGCATATTCGAACGCAGTTGAACCCTATTTCTCCCAGAGGGAAAATAGTCAATTAAGAAGTTTTTAGGATGGGTTCTGGTCCATTAAATAAATATTAACTATGAAATGCTAATCCAGTCGCGAAAATATATAATGTACTGTGGATAAGTGCAGGCTATGTTAAAGTACATACGGTATGTAGATCCAGTGAATTTGAATATGTGTTTATGGGGCTGAAAAAAGCATTTCAATTGTTCATAGAGTCATTTTATGCTGACGTGACCTATTCATGTGCCCAATCAAATGCTAATTACGACAGAGCACTAAAAAAATTTCAGCTTAAATAGCTCTCCTTGACAATCAGCAAAGCCTCGGAAAAACTACCAGTTTCCCCATAAACTACTAGGGTGGGTACTAAATATACATTAGCATAATGCTGCTGCAGTAGTCTAGAACGGACTGCGCATGCCTTGAGTCTATCTTCGGTTTTGGAAGGTCGATATCCATGAAATTAAGAGTCATGAATTTTAAAAAGTTGCTAGTCCCCTCCATTTCAGAGAATCAATAATTAATTAGCCGAAAAGAAAGTGGACTGGTGGCGGAAATAAAAGAGGAAATCGTTCACTCCTTCTTTCTACCCCCCCCCCCCCATCTCTCTCGTTTATGACTCATTTACACGTCAACCACGTACCATTTTTTTTTTTCGACGAGTGACAATTGACAAAACACCAGTTATTTAAGCTAAATACCGAACAAACATAGTAAGACTTGATGAAGCTTGGCGATTGAGCTAAAGTTCGGCATAGACAATATACAGATTTTTTATTATCTCCCATGTATTTTATGCTATTTTTATTTCAATAATATAAATATGGTTTAGTTATTAAAAATCCCTTTCGGCTCTGTTCGATCAGGTGTAGGGAGATTCCATGCAAGCGCAGACCTTTTCCTCTATGTTACCTACTCTACGTACATTTAAAATTAAAAATAAAAAAATACTTCATTCTTTTCCCGACCACAGCATCAACACACAAAACGCTCTTGTGTTCCAAATTTCGAAACACAATGACGACTGTGAACTTTCAATTAAGTATCACATTATTTTCACTTTGACAAGACGCCATCTTGAAATAGTTGATTTGTCGTAAAAAGTGTTGATTACCATTATCGTAGACAATAATACTGGCTTTCAGTCATATTTTCATTCATTCCTCTGTGACTAATATTAACTGAGATTTGTATTTTAGAAGGTTTCAATTGGCCACCATCTTGGAACAAAATAGTGAATCCAGCTGGTTAACAAACTCGATCAAGACATTTGTATGATCAATTTTTGGGCCAAGTTTTATCAAAATCGGATAATATCTACAGAAGGTAGATTGTTTCCTATAATCGATATACATACAAACATACATACATAATATAATATAGTAGGCCTATATATCATTATATACACGTATATTTAACATTTTGAACGGAGGGTGGTTTTAGGCTCAGGGGGTCATAAAATAAAAAGTTGGGAAGACATTTTCCGGAAGTCGAACATTGGTCGCCGTCTCAATAGGTGAATAGGTGAATCTCCCTAAAAGGAACAATGTACAATATCCCTTTCATCCCTCAATGACAGTAGGTGAAAAATATAAGAAATTTTCAAAATAAAGCCAAATCCCTGAAGACCCGAAGTAGTACGACACACAGTATATTGAACTTAATTTCAGACAAACAGAAATTACAGCCTCACTTTTATATATATAAAAAAAAAAATATGACAATAAAACAAGCTGAAATTTGTTTCAAGCAAATTTGCAGGCAGTACAGTACTATACAGCTAATTCCGGTAAGAAAAGGCAATTTTGTCCATTAAAAATTGAATGATATTTAAATTAGTCATCAAGCCGTCATTAAGAACGAAGAATTTTTTTCTTATTAGCCAATTGCACGGCAATGCCTTTTTAATTAGTCCTCTTTTATGTATTGTAGAATCTCATTTATTATTTTAAGGCATTTTAATTGGCAGTCTCTTTTCGTTTAAGGAAATTAAATATCATTGAAATACCTACGTTTCTGCGTTGTATTTTTTTTTTTAAGTTTCCAAAATAAATATCAATACAAGAAAGTACTTATCGTAAGTTAACTTATCCGCAATCCACTTAAGCGTCTTTTGAACTTCCCTACAATTACGAAGGGGTATACATTATTTAAAATGCCTGCTTATTTCTATCAACGTTGAAGAAGACTACTTCATGATGCATAATATAAAAGGGTACTAATAATTTTTGGTTTGGTAGTTTTTTCATGGTATCTATAGGATATTACGTGAGATTTTATTGTTAATACGTATTATTATCATTTTAATGACACAAAACACTACGGTACGAAACAGAGGCGTAAAGTTCTAGAATGATGGCGGGGGCAAAACTAAGTATACCATATGACGTCATCAGGCAGGATAAGGGAAAAATTGAAGATATAAGTGCAAAATAGTAGGATTTTAAGCATTTTAATAGAAGTAAAGTATAGCTGTAGATTTTACAAAGCTAACAAAGGAGCGCTTATATTCATATTGCTGCAAAGGGGCCCGGGTAGACATGAACCACGTCTTACATTGGAAGTTGGTCCGTGCCCCCCCCCCCCCAACTTTACGCCCCTGGTACCAAAAATTAAAAATACTCTATTAATTATTAATACAAAACTAAAAACTGGGTTGTTAACTTTAAATAGGCACTTCGTTCTTTCAAATAAATAAACATAGTAACGTAGGCATAGGCCTTGTTCACAATCTTCCCTAATTTTAATACGTTGAACATGTACTACCCGACCCAGATAGGATGGCACTTGGAACACTTTGTTTATTTCAAAACTTGCGTAAGCGGAACACCGAGCTTATTCGATTTTTATTTTTGTTCCCTAAGGTGCCCATTCCATATACGTACAACGTCAATGAAAATTATGAAATTGAAGGTGGTAGCAGAATTTTTAGTGTGTCTTTAATGTCTGCTACCACCTTCAATTTCATAATTTTCATTGACGTTGTACGTATGTGGAATGGGCGCCTTAGACCATATAATACTCTTGAAACGCAGTATTAGAATCATATATAATAGGGACCAACTTAAAATGACGTCACACACTGGCAAAAACGCAAAAGCAGCTGGTTTTAGAGGCGCGAGCTTACTATTTTCAAGTTTTGTTTAGTTAATTAATTAAATGCAGTGAGAGAAATTTTTTTTTAATGTTGGTAAAACCTATTTAATATTCTAATATTCAATTAGAAACTTTTAACGACCAGGAAGTCCGTTATGTTTTCAAAAAACTAACTAGTCACTCAGGTGACCAGGTTACCAAGCAACTATGCGTCTCTGTTGCTAGGTAACTGGTGAAAAATCAAATCTTTTGCCAGCGGGTGACGTTATTTATGTTGGTGCCCCAACTTTCTCTTGCAGCGCATCTAGAATGCTGTGTCTAGCGTATTATAAGGTCTAAGAGTGTTCCAAGTAACTTTGGTGGCAAGGTGGTAGCGTTGTTTCTTAGTGAGGCGATTGAAGAGATTAATCGGATACATTCGTTAAATTATTTGTACGCGATTAATTTTTATAATAAATGAAAATGAAAAAGTGCTATCCTATCGTGGTCGGGTGCATGAAAATATGAAAATTTTTGAATAAAAAAAAAAAATAGATGGGGCAGATGGTAGGAAAGTAGCGCAGTGGAAGGTGGCTTGAAACGTTTTAGTCTTCTTATTAACTTTTATTCTCGAGTTGAAATTACAGCAGCAATGACTATTTCGAGTTTTACGACCTTCAGCATGGAGAATGGGCTTTAACTCAAATGTATATTTACTTTTTATGACAGGCAGCTACTTATCGTCCTTTTATCTGCTACTGGCCTCTATATGCTGCCTACATTTAATGCCCTACAATAACGGCATTGAATATATTATAATCCAAATAGCTTTGGGAAGGAAATTGGTGTGACCACATTAATATAGGTTTTTAGCCTTTCCGCGTACACGAACCTCAAAACTCAGAGCTGCTTGCGGGGTCGCAGGTGGTGGATAGCGAAAAAATTACCAGATATGGTGGCTAGCTGTGAGCCTGTGAAGATAACGAATTAGCAGTCCCCACCAAACAGCGGCATATTCAGAGGGTGTGGTGGCAACTTCGGCGCAAGGTGGTAGCGTGCTTGTACTTGTGCGAGTCTCTACTCACCTTGCGATCTGAGAAATGAGAAACACGACAAAAGTACCTATACTAGGTTACTTAGAGAGACGATTGAAGAGGTTAATCGGATACATTCATTAAATTGTTTGTACGCGATTAACTTTTTATTAAAAAAATAAATAAAAAATAAGGAAGAGTCAGGAGGTGCAGGCTGGTCTAGAAAAAGCCACAGTAGCCCGAGGAAGGCTATGTGTTGCCAACACTAAATAAGCAACCACTACTAGGACACTCTTTTGTCCTGGGGTTGGGCTCCGAAGACGGAGGAACTCAATGAAGAGTCAACGGCATAATGATGCAGAAGGTAAATGGAAGCCACTACATTGCAATTCCTTAGGCGGCTATTCCACCGACGTATGTAAATGTGCATGACGTGGTAGCAGACATCATTAATAAGTCTCTACCATATTATAACTTAATTTATAATAGATAAGTTAACTATCTACATTATAGTATCCTTAAAATACGGCAGAGAGTTATTAATGATGTCTGCTACCACGTCATGCACATTCACATTGAAAAACGACGTCGGTGGAATAGCCGCCTAAGTACAATCATCACGACTAAGTACATTCGATGCTCTACATACTTGACTTACTTTTGGCGAGTCCGAAGTAAGGTATCTACGTGTCTAGTGTCTACGATTGCCATGATGATGGGAGACACGCACGGATTGTCCAAAATTGAGTAGCTTGGATGGCTTTGTCGTTTGCTGCATGCAGATCGTCAAGACCAGGGACCAGATGGCACTATAGTGGACAGAACAGCAAGTGGGTGGTGTCCTGAACAGCCCAACAGGCTTGATTTACATATTGATTGAGTTTGCGTAGAAATACAGTACCATAATACCTACTGTGATTTTCAAGAACTGTGTATTTTAAATATTTCAATTTATTTTGAAATGGCTGTGAGACTTTGGCAACGATATAACAACGTATTACTTTAATTTCTACCAACCAGGTCTAAACTCACAATTTATTCAAGGCATTAACAACCAAATTAATAATACATTTTGCGGGTTAGACGAATGAAACGAATTTCGAACCTCTACTATAGTATACCAACCATCCGGCTCAAAAGGATTACGGCAATCCTTTGGACGATTACTTCAAGACGGGAGTAGAAGGAGCGGGGGGGGGGGGGGGGGGTAAGGTGAAAATGTCGAAAAGTGACCGCGGGGTAGCATTACATCCCCGACAGTGATCAATGACCCAACGACTGTTGATATTACGGGACGGCAAGATATTTCACCGGCGGGGTAATCGATTCTTGAGTCTGTGCCCTGCGTGACATTCTACATTTTCCAACAGCCAGATAACGTTTTAGTTGATGACAGTCATGTCATAATGTCACAGTCTAATACTAAACTAATGCACTTAAATGGCAATGCAGTCCCTTTGCATTTATCTTTTATTTTTGTAAGATTGGTAGAGTTGTTGAGTGCCCTAATTCATGGCTTCTGCTGTTGTAAACCTGTCGCAGTGTTGTTCATTTCGTAAAAGCTCTTTTGCCATTTTCCTGCATAAGAAGCCGGGTTGTTTTCTACCCGCTGGCGTTGGTTTGGAAGGTTTAAAAATTTAGGGAGTACACTTTTATCATTTACAAGAGTGCTCTCTGCATTTCCGCGGTGAGTAATCGTAGCATGCATGTGAAGTGATCTTTCACTGAATATTTTAAAAAGTGGTTAACCCAGCTTCCTATTGCAAATTTACCTGCTTCCTTACGTCTTTCTCGCTTTTGTACATGAAATTGAATGTAAACCCAGCTACTACTATAGAATATAGTCTTGACATTCAAACATACAATATTAAGCATGCTTAATAAGGCGGCTATTCCACTTGTCAATATTCCGTCATTTGCTCATCAATAATTGATGAGATTCTTCTTCTTCAAGTTACAGTCAGATGGCTGGTTGGCAGCAACATGTGACTTCGATGCCTCCACTCCCCTCGATCCTGGCACCCCCTCTTCAGCTCCACGTATGTCTTGGCCCCTACATCCTCCATAACTTGCTGCAGATACCCTTTTCTCGGGCACTCAGGTCGGTTGACGCCTCCTATTGTTCCCTCTATGATGCAGCTTACGAAGTTTTCGTGTCGAAGCAAATGTCCAATCCAATCGTTGATGAGATTATTGCTTTTATATATAGAGTAAAAAAAATGTTTATCAATTATTGAAGTACAAATGACGGATTATTGACAATTGGAACAGCCGCCTAATGGAATATTGCATAGCCATATTCATGCAGGCTATTTCAACATCTTTTCAGTCCCCAATAAAAACAGTCATATGCAACAGGGTTTAATATAGTTAAGAGGGAGTAACCGAAATTAGAGGATATAGAAAAAACTGGACTTGGCGGGATTCGAACCCACGATCTACGCCTAACCGGGGCGTCGTTTAATTTCGGTAGTAACGAGGAGGTTACAACTTCAACCAAAGTTAATTTAACAACAGTGTTATACACACCATATAGTAGGCTACTGCAATGTAATTAATAGGGAGTAACCATGTACTGGGTAGAAATAGAAATTAAATTAAATGAAAGGTAGAGAAAACGTATAACTAAGTATTGATTTGATAAATGTTTTGAAAATTTGCCGCAGAGATAGATGCTGATTGGTTGAAGATGTCGTGACACTTTCCTGACACGAAACCCATGGCTTGGAGGGAATTGATTTTGAATATATCACAGCTCTCAAAAATAAATAAATAAATAATCCCTTTATTATCTTTATCAACACTCTCTCTGACAATAAAGGGTTCAAGGGTTAAACAATTTTGTATTTAAATTATTTATTTATTTATTTTTACAGTCTGTTATGGGTCATCTGACCCTACAGGTATTGTGTATTTCTGTTACAATTTCTGTTACAATACACGTTTTGATTGATTGATTGATTGATAAACTAGCCTAGTGAGTCAATAACAATAACACACCAATGGGGCAATGACAAGAGGACAAGGGGGGGGGGGAGGTCCAGAGTCTCCCCCCCCCCCCCGAAATATTTTCAGCGCACACTAGATAGAATGGATTTTTTAATATATTGAGGTTACCTCACCTCCGGTGACGTCAGATGGACCCCCCCCCCCACCGAAAAAAATATGCATAGAACTCTAAGCCTGACTAGCTATTATATACAGTATATATAAATATTATATAGGGCTTGTAACAGTCAGGACATGTAGAGTAGATAGTGATACAGACTCCGACTTTCACCCGAAAGGTTGTTGGTTCGAGTCCCACAATTGCTACATTTGCTGGTCATGCTTCGGAGGGCATGTACAGCAGGCGGTCCCGGGGACTTCCTAGTGAGAGAGCTTTATAGCCTAACTCCGCTAGCTTGGCTTAGTAATAGAACAAAAAAGTCAGTATTTATTTATATTTAACAGGTCCATTAGTGCATCCGGTTGCAACTTGGAAACCGATACCTTGTGGCCGGGGAAAACAACAGCGCAAGTTTTCCCTTCGCGCCATCTTTAATCGGGTCTAATCGTATTTGGGTATCGAAAATCCATTACGACTCGCGTTACAAGTCGGGCGGCTGTCAAAGCCTGTACGTAAACAGAGCGTCAATCAACACGAGCCTCTCCCGCCAACTTATTCTGCGACTCCAGCACTAAATTACCCTTATCGGATCACACTGACAGAAGAAGGGAAAATGTCAGTCACCAATTTTGGAAATTTCTATATATAGTTTGAAGAGACACCTGCTTTGCTTGGTTTTTCCCCGCTTTTGTCCCTAGGTTGGGCCAGCGATACGGCAGGTTCTTTTACATTCCTTGCGATTCGGTGCTTCGGCTGTAGTTGCTCTTACAATTCTGAGGTATTGACGGAAAAAATATCGCTCACAAATTTTGGAAATTCCTATATAGTTTGAAGAGACACCGGCTTTGTTTGCTTTTTCCCCGCTTTTGCCCCTAGGTGGGGTCAGCGATACGGCAGGTTCTTTTACATTCCTGCGATTCTGCGTTTCGGCTGCAGTTGCTCCTACAATTTATTCTGAGGAATTGATGGACTTTCACAGAGAGACAGTCTGAACAAAAAACAGACTGTTAGTCTGGGTCGTCCTTGTCTTCTTCTTCCATCAGCTTCGATCTGTTATACTCCATTGATTAAGTCGCTTGATTAATGTTAAAATATTAAAATCTACAGATCCTTTTTTTAAATTTAATTTACTAAGAAAGTTATTAATGATTTGGTATGTATTCAACTTAGAATACTATTTCATACATCATCTTAAAGGGTATTATGATTTTTGGTGCTAAAGTTTTTCCATTAATGGAAAACACTGTTATAATACTAAATTGGAAATACAAAAGGAAATTATTAGACAAGAAAATGATGAAACTTTTGTCTAATTTTCACTTTTGTACGTAAATTGACATTATAACTGAGTGTTCCACAATATGTTGTACTGTACAGTATACTTTACATAGTACATAATTTCCCATATGAGGAGTTGGGGTAAAGTGGGACAGGTAGAAATCTAAATAAAATAGTAAAAGAAATAAACAAACAAAAATGTCATTGTAATGTTTATTTATTTATTTACATCTCCACGGAAGAAAATTCAGTGTAATTTTCGCCCATCCTCACAGATATACATATATATAGTTAGAGCTTATACTGTTGTATAATATATCGCAAGCTGCGAGTTTAAAAAAAAAACTGACAGCGTTCCTGAGTGCATTATGTATTCAACAGCTCTGTCAGCAATCAATAGAGCGAAATATTGTATTTTCAGTGAATGTTATGCAAAATACAATATCAAGTTGGTACACGAGAGATATAAAATAATATTATACGATTTATCAGTAAAATACGAGAATGTACAATCGTAAAGCAGCCCTTTCAGAGCAATAAAAACGACAGAAAAATGCATCTGCTATAAACAGGAGCAGAGGTGGCCGAGGTATTTTAAAACTTTTATCAGTGAGAGCGCTAAGTCAAGCAGTTATACTCTAAATAACAGTTAAAATCGGTGAATATTGGGCCTTTCGGCCCACTCTTACAATTAGCCCATAATAAATATTAAATGTTGTACAATATGCTACTACAAATTTAACTGAAAAATAAAATAAAATGTAAAACTAAAATGCCATTTACACAGCATTCACTCACCACACATTATAGACGGGTACAAGGGGGTAGCTGCCCCCCCCCCCCCAAATTTAGGAAATCTATTGTAAGTTAATCAATTTATTAAGCTCTCATTTAATCGATTCCACATACGTTTCTTCTATTTTGAGCCACAACTACCCCCTCCCCCCTCAAAGAGGGCTGGATCCGTCCTTGTCATACGCACGGATAAAATAGTCGTGGCAAGCGCCCTTAAATTTCTTGAAACGTTTTTTTCATTTCTGATGGGGACCGGCAGAGAGTTCTAAAGCCTCACCACCTGCACTTAAAAGGAAGGAGATAGCTTGGGATGTGTGGATTGGAGAGTAATTTTTTTTTCTAGTGCTCCGGGCGTAGAAGGAGGATAAAGGAAGGAAGAGGGGAGTAAGGTTAAGATCAATGGCGTAGCCAAGGGGGGTCGGGGGGTCCGGACCCCCCCATTTTGAAAAATAGCAAATTTTTTAGATATTTATCTAAAAAAAAATCGCCGGGGAGACCCCGGTCCCCCTTTTTCCAGTTTTGTTAATAAAGTTATCGCCTGCAAAATCAAAATAATTTTCCGACAAACTATTTCAGGCTATCTTTTAAAAAAACAATCCCCGGGGGGGGGGGCACCAAATGAAACACCATCCCATTCGAAAACCTATCGTAAGCGGGCAAACTTTATGAAAACTGGACCCCCCAAAAAAAAATTCTGGCTCCGCCACTGGTTAAGATAGGGAGGTGTATGCGTCAGCGTCTCAAGCAAAGTACGGGTGATATAAATTTTTGCCAGAGAGCATCGGGACCCCCCAAGACCATGCCATGCCTTTATTGACCGAGGAAAAACTCGGCTGCCAGACTTGTTACTGACCATAACAATCCAAATAGAGCCGTGGTCAAAGTAGAGGATCCTCCACTGGTCCTCTGGCCAAGATCTTCGATGATTTGTCATGTCACGGCGTTCTTCACTTGTTTCTATGGCATGCAAGGCCGTGCCCAGGTTTTTGTTTGAGGAGGGGGGGGGGGGGTCCAAAATTTGTTTTACGTATTTTATTAATGAATGTCCATTCTATCCAGTGTTCAAATCAAATTCAAATAAATTTATTTCAATTCTTCAAACAATACAGGTTTACATAAAATGATAAATTGTATCCCTAAAATATGTAATTAAATTTGAATTGGTGTATTTTTTTTTGGGGGGGGGGGGTCCGGACCCCTTGGACCCCCCCCCCCCTGGACACGGCTATGATGACATGTATGCCTTTACCATTTTTCAATCTTCCCATCCTTCATTTCTTGTTCCATTTGAACGTATTAGGTTAGAATTAATTATGTGTCAGATTAGATACTGCGTGCAGTTAATAATTTAATAATTTAAGAGCTCAGCAGCCTGATCGAGGCGATAATAATACCGGAGTTAAATAAATACCCTAGGATTATAACTGTGAACAAACAAATTTTGAATAGCACTTTCCATTATAAAATTATCTTGTTTACATTTTTATTACCAGGGGATTAAATAATTACCGGTATTATAATCGCCTCGATCAGGCTGCTGATGAAAAAAAATCAGTGAGTAATACGGTGTGCAGGCTAGACAACATAGAAATGGCCAAAAAAAAGAAAAACCACATGGCATAATACGAGTTCAGTAGAGTACGAATTATAATAGGGCATAAGTCTTGTTCAACTTTGAAAAATTTCCATCTTGCCCCCCCCCCCATAAAATATTCCTGGGCACGGGCCTGTGCCTGTAGCCCAGTGAATTTTTTTTATGCCCTACCGACTCAAAATGGAAAAAAAACTCTGACCCCGAGACCCTTCATGCAACTTGTTATTGATCTGACGTTAAAAAAGCTATTAAGCGAATATTGCCACGGTCTTTGTTGGCTGGCTCCATCTGTAGCCGCAATCGGCTCAAATAGAATGCCTGAGGTCCCTATTGTCCACAATATTGGCTTATGTACCATTGAAACGGCCCATCAATGCCGTTGTTAGCGGCTTTTCGCTACCCACTTTCCCTGAAAGTATTAGTAAAGCCTTCCACCGATTTAAGTATACAAACACTCACGCTCGCTAGGATTCTTTCTTTCGCATCTTATATAAGAAGTTCTTATGAATATGGATATCAACTGGAACTTGACCAACTTGAAACGTTCCCTAAAGTACAGGGCAATCAAAGTATGAACTTCACTATTTAGCATTTTTCATGATTATTTAGATTTACAGATTTAAAATGTAGCTCGTAAATAAATAAATAAATAAATATTGAATTTTTGTTTTATTATGAAGTCGACCTAGTGGAGTTAGCCGTTAGGGCTGTAAAGCCCTCTCTTAGACACAACTAGGAAGGCCCGGGACCACCTGCTTTACATGCCCTCCGAAGCATGGCCAGAAAATGTAGCAAAATTAGGGACTCGAACCAACAACCTTTCGAGTGAAAGTCGGAGTCTGTATCATTACACTACTTGCCAGTTTTATGTTTTACACATACAGTATATTTTGTATTCATTTTTAGGTATTAGGTTAGGCTAGAAATTAGTAGGAACTAATTTCAGAGTTAGTTAACTATTAAGTGGTACCCTTGTACGCCACTGGCATGAGGGGCACTTCAGCTTTAGTTCCCTATTTTACAATATTAAGAAAATGCACGAATCATATTGAGTTGAAGTTCTATTTTATACGAGGATCATGTACCTGCAAAAGTTGATTTGTCACAAAAAAATAATTTTTGAGTTAGTGGTATCATTGGATTCCACGCATTGACTGTTACAAATTACATTTGTTAGTTTGGTACAAAATGCGTATATATACTAGTAGTATCAAAGGATATTAATTAAAATATTCAACCCATACCGTAAAAGCAGTTAGTTAGATTTTAAAAGCTTTTTTGTCCCTCCTGCATTTACAGTTCCAAGTGACAAATCGCCTTTTGCATTTGTTCTCCTCATATAGGCTATAAGACCTTCGCAGCTCGTATAGACTGCTGTTTTAAGACATGCGAAGCAACCAGAGACAGATCTAGCAGTTATATAAGGGAATCCAATGTTTACAGCCAACAATCATAACAATAACAGGTAACTTAATATTTATTCTATGCTTAATATACTGCAAATATTTATTTTTGTTATGGCGGGGATTCCACATACGTCAATGGTCAATGGTAAATATGGTTTTGACGCGGTAGCAGACATTTTTAGTATGTCTATAATGTCTGCTAAAACGTCAATTTCATTTTTCTCATTAACCATTGACGTATGTGGAAACCCCGCCTATGGACTTTTTAAAAAAAAAAAAGTAAAAGCACAATAATGAGAACGGGATGTGTTTTATACTGTAAACACAGAAGTGAAAATGAAACAAAATAAAAAGAACCCTTTTCCAAAACCATGAACGTCAGCCCAATAAAATAAAGGAATAAAGTGAGCGAAGCAAAATGGAAGGTCATATAGGCGCCATATAAAATGGAAAGCCTCAGGTGATAACGAAAGGTTGACCCCAAATCAAATGTACAGCTCATAGACGAGAAACATAATCCAAATAACAATGCAAGGGATTTTTTCAAAGTACAATATGCCAGTCTGCCGCAAACGTCCTACTTTATGCAATGGCAATGGGTCTTTGTAACTTCGCCCTCCAAAATGGAAAGGTTTTTTGCTTTGCTTCCCAGAATACCAATTTGCCTTATCGTGACTGGTAGGTCTATATAATTTTGTAACAATGCAACGCCGGGTTTCGCTTATTTCTACGTCCTTTTAAAGGGTTGGCGATTCGAAATAATTTTTTGCTTCGCGTATTACAAATTATAAATTTAATGCATTTCAACGGTGTTGTCAGTTGAAATGCATGCGTCGTCTTAACCAGCAAAATACGATTATATTTGCTTTCACTCAATTAGCCCAAAGTCACAGATATTGTTCGGTTTTCAACGCCAGCTTCTCAGCATTTCTGCTTTAAGCAACCCTGGCAGACTTGAGGGGGGAGTGAGTCTGTTTATTAACTTGAGGAATCCTAAGGGCAGACTCCTTCACCTCGGGGAGAAGGGGAGTTGACTGACAGGGTGGACCTCCTGATTATAATGGATTCTGAACCACTTGGGGAACACAGTAAAGTCACACGGTTAATTCGGAGGTGACCAGGACTCTAATACACGCACGTAAACTGGTATGGTCTCAGCGCGTTATCATGTCCCACCATGTTCCCCTGCTAACGCTGTGCACACTAAGTTTGCCGCAGTTTGGAACAGGCTCTGTTCTGGTGGATTCAAGTTGGTATGGCCGTTGGCAGTCATAAATATGAAATGAAGTATCAGATCCTAATGACTCATTCTATTGTACTGGAATTTAGTTCTTTGTGAAATACGATTAGTCGTACGATAATAATGCTGACGCAAACGCAAAACAGCAGGATGAGTTTCTCAAAAGGTTCCAAATTTAAACAGACTGCAATTGGATTGTTGGGCAATTGTTTAGTGGTAATAAATGCCAAGGTTTGTGACCGTGAGAGATGTATTGAGCGCCCCCATCCCCCCTAATTACCCTAATAATTAATTTAGTTTCCGTGTTGAACACTCTTCCCTTCTACGGCTGCTTTTGAAAGTTTACTACTAGTATATAGTACGTTTACTTGTAATTTTTGGCAGCTACCTGCAGCACAGTCTGGTCGGCAATTAAATGCCATGCAGCACTGTGCTTCTGTGGTGTCAGCCATTGTTTTGGAACAAACAGTTCTATGCCTTTTAATTTTCGATCTTACACTAGTGGTTATTGACTAGTATATCTGTACATGGTTAAGTCATGCTTCCACCTGTTACACTGCACCAATGGTAAGCTTGTCACAGCTTGTGTCTATTATCGAGGACTATGTTTGTCAATGGCCCAAAATTCTTACGGAAGCAATATAAATAATGTCAGAAATCCATGGGGTCGTTGGCATTGGACAAGGGACGAATGGGCCACTTTAAGTAGGCCTAGGTTCATAACAACGTCCTTCAGAACATTACTATGTTCCCACCTCAGTGCCTAATCAGTCATAAATGACTTTAACAATGCATTGCGTCGAGTTATAGCTCAAAAAAAGTAGAAGAGAAGATTTAATCATTCAATCAATTGAGCTAAAACAGAGTGCACTGAGTCAAAGTTGTCATCAATTGCTTCAGTTATTATTCCTCTGAACCTGTCGAGAAATACGAGAAAATAAATTTTTAATCAATATTACATTGATCGTAAAATTTTGCTTAAGAGGATATGTATAGGCTACGTAGAAAATTGGCACCCCACAATTAAATACTTTTCATTTTTTATTTAATTAATTCGGCAAATTATTAAAAATTCGGCTCATCTTTGTTGTGCAAGACTACTTCGTGCATCATATAATCGGGTATTTTTACTTTTCGGTTTTGTAGCTATTCCAAAAATCCCAGAATACGCGAAATTTTAGTCCTGTCTGGTATTTATGAAAAAACTAAGGTACAAAAAATTTAATATTCCCATTATATGATGCATGAAGTAGTCTTCTACACCTTCCATGAGCCAAATCTTTAATGGCTTGCGTTGTTAATTCAATCAAAAAATAAAAAGTCAATAAAAACAACAAATTTTGTGGTGCTCATTTTCAGCGTAGCATGTCCTCTTAAGAATTAACTTCAAGTAAGCCAAATCAAATTAAAAGTCATATATAGTCATATAGCTCATTGCCTGGGCTAATAGGCTAACCACCTTCAGCCTTCCTCTTTAGGCAAAATTCAAATGATTGCCTAAATCAGATGAGCTACTTGATGAAGTCGTGCATTTGTACAGGATTGAGATACCTACCTTTTACTCCAAGTGCGTGTGCTTTAAATGCCACTTGAAGCTGTGGTACCACAGCGGGTAACGAATGTTGAACTTACCTGAAATAACAAATATAACAAAAATTACATGTGTCACCAAAAAAACTGAAATAATTTATTTCAGGGATGAACTGAAGGTTAATTGCAAATTTACGTCGTGTTAGTATGCCGTTTTAGGCTAAACGTTTTAGAGCTTCCTATTATGCAAGCTAGTCTTGTTATCTACAAAAATAAAAAATAAAACTTCCTCTTTAACGAAAAGTCATAGCCTATATGGCTAGCCTATTCATAGATATAAGGCAGAGACTTCCTGACATCGTGTAAACAAAGGAAACCCCGATGTGTTTGATGAAATTAATAAATTATTCGTTCCACAGCGGGAAAGATATGAAAATGTCTTATTAGAAATTTGTAACAAATACAAGCTTTCTAAAAAATGCATATTGACTGATTTACGACTATTCTATAAAATCATGTACATTACAATAATGTACACTATCGTGTTTTTTCTACTGCAATAATATTTCAAGTGCGAAATGTATAACTTACAACGAAAGCTTGTGCATTTTTTTATGAATTTTTCATAAGAACATTTATTTTGTATATCTGTACGGTACGAAGAATTATTACATTTATTCAAAAATACCCAGGTCTCCTTTGCTTACAAAATATTTGGAAACCTCTGCCTTAAGGGACCGTAAACGCCCGCTACAAAGGCGGCAAATTCAAAAACTTGAGAGTTGCCGCGCCGTAATTAATGTTGACGGCAGACATAATGTTTGTATTACTGAGGACAAGTGTTTCCTATTACAATCCTCAAGGAGGGAGGTTGGCGCTGTAGGTAAATTGGCTCCCGCAGGCTATACATTATGGGAAAAGGAACGATTGTAATTAAATAATTTTGTTGACTCATAGTGATATCACCGAAAATTAAAGGCCGAATATAAAAAACTGGGATTGGCGGGATTCCAACCCATGATCTACGCATAGCCGGGGCGTCGTCTTAACGGCTGGATTATAATAATTCAAATTATTTTATATCAAAACGAGGAACGAGGTCTTCAAACAAAGTTAATTTAATGTCAGTGTTTTTTTAATATATACCATATAATACTGCAATATAATAGTGATATCACTTTGCCCACTTCCTCAATGAAGACCGGTTTCAGCCATTCCCAAGGCAGCAGCGTCATTTCAGCATTCATCAGGGGGGGGGGGGGTGGGGGTGCAGATGACATGGGTATATTTTTAAACAATATTGTAACGACTCCCTTGTTAGTCACGGTAGGCTCAATGTCGTATTTATTTTGTCCAACCACAGGGGGGCCCCCCCGGACCCCTATTTCCGCCCATACTATCCAAAAGTCACAGTAGGTTTTCAGTCTCCAATTCATGAGTCCCCAGCTCAACATTAAATACATTATACCCAGATGACTATACATACTATTGTACAATGCAATGAATACTGGACAGTACACCCGTGGTAATCTGAAAATGAATGGCATGCGCTTCTAAAAAACTGAGCCGAAAATACTGTATTATAAAATACTATGGGTGCGGTGCAGTGGCTTCAGCCGTTCTGCTGTAACTTTTCGAACAAAATATGAAAACACCACCCGTATTTAGGTAAATGCAGCAGTATTTCTACTGTTTAAAAATAAGTTTACAATTTCAACCTATCTATCACACTTGAAGGTACGCTATCAATCAGTAACCTAAACAAAACAGAACCGGTCCGAGTTTACTCGAACATGCTTTCCAATTTATCAACATTAGTAGATAGAGAATATAAGTAATTTCATGGTAAATAATTTTCCAGTGGTAAAATTTCCGATAACTCGGGGGGGGGGGGGAGGGGTTTGACCACCTGATGTCACTGGAAGTGAGATAAATACTAGATAGGTCAGACCAACACATTGATTACCAAACAGCAATAATGGCAGGGCACGCAATGCATTTGAGTGCGAATTTTCTATCATTTTTTCAAAAAATAATTTTTTGTGCAAAACAAAATAGGTTTTTGGGAAAGCAACCTGTCCGGTTTCGTTACTCAATTTAACACCTAAAACATGCCAGAAGGTAGAAATCATCGATAGAAAGGTTTCTCAGAAAAATTATTTTTTAGTCATTTTTAATTAAAATTTAGTTATTTTTATTTTTTTACCCCCAGAAGCAAACTATCAAGGTGCAAGTGACGCCCCGCATTTTGTCAACATTAATAACGACTACAATATGTGAGAATTTAAAAGAAATCGTTGGAGCCGTTTTTGAGAATAATATTAAATATAATAAATTTTTTAGACGTTTTTTTGGAGTTTTTTTTTAGAATAAAACCCCCCAAATTGAATTGGCCCAAAATATAAAAAAATGGTCCCGAGGTATGATTTTTGTAAACCTACATGCTAAATTTCATTAAAATCGAAGTTTGCCCGGAAATCGATGCACAGACAGACAGACAGACAGACATTTCGTAAAAACCACTTTTTTGGGTTCCTGGGACCTGAAAACGTGTAAATCCGTTGAAATCTCGGAATCGAAAATTTCGACCATCACAAAGCTTTCCTTATACTACGTATAAATTGGAAAGCAACAAGACCACAGAAACTACTATAAAAGAATTGTATTAGCCACGAGGAGTAACTCTTGCAAGGGAGGAAGGAAAAGAGAGAAAAAAAATGCCCCCGCAACCGCATTTACAGTAAGCTGACCAAAAAGTGTCTACTGGTTATATTGTTTCTGGTCTTGAGCAAATCACCGAAACCAGGAGAGCAAACATACGATATCACTACCGCACAGTCTCTGGGGGAGAACAAATAAAAGAACCTTAGAGAATAGGAAGGGAAAGAAGGAAATGACAATTCGTTTCTATATGCTACGATGACAGCTTTTAATAAAGAATACCAGATTGTTTCGACGGAGTATTTTGATTCCAAATCAAAATACGAACGCGAAACATCTTTGGAAGATAAAAATACGGGACAAAATTTTTGATCCGCGCTGTAAGATCCAACACTATTGCCCATTGTGCGCCTTCTTTACATTCAAGAAATGTTTTTGTTTTGTTGGGGGACTGGGTTGGATTATTTCAGATTTTTTTATGTGGGACAATCAAAGAAACAATGAATTTCCAATGCGAATGTCTGTTACAGTATTGATATGCATAGCCAATATTCAACAGTGGTGCAAAAAGATTTGTTTAGGCGGGGTTTCCACATACGTCAATTGTCAATGAAAATTATGAAATTGAAGGTTTAGCAGACATTAAAGACATACAAAAAATTCTGCTACCACGTCAAAACCATATTTTTCGTTGACGATTGACGTATGTGGATACCCCGCCTAACGAATACCAACCGGTGTGTATGTAAGATAATAAAAGATTCCTTTAAACAATTCATTTGCGTCATTTTTACAGTGCCTAGACTAAGCTACTATTGTCTGTTTTGTCCATTTCAGTCCTTTATAGGTGTCGCACCCTAGGTCCTAAGGTCCTAGGTAGTAAGTACCGTACTGCAATAATTTGGAACCATGATGATGAAATGGTACCAAAGTCGGATTATAAAATCCCGAACAAATGTACGAGCATAGCAAGACAAAAGCAATCTCAAAAAGAGATGCAAAGTGACAAATCTCAACAGACAGCAGCATCAATCAACGAAAATGTTTCAGGCCCCAGGCATTGTCACCAGAGAAGCTGCACAAGAATCGAGGGTGGCAAGTGGAAATTATATTTCCTGCAACTGGATAAGACAGATGAATAAAGGTGCCTTTGAATGAAAACCTGTACGGGCAAATCGTTCTTCTGGATGAAAAAAATTGTTACAGTTACACCCCTCTATGGTCACATAGAGATAAAAATCCATTACGGCTCTAGCCAATCAGGAGTAGGGAGATTCCGCAGACCCTGCTTTTCCTCAACGCTACCTACGCTGTGTATGTATAAAAAAAAAAAATGAAATACATCATTATTTTCCCGACCACAACATCAACACACAAAACACTCTTGTGTTCCAAATTTCGAACCCCAATGCTGACTATGAACTTTTATTCATCAAATTATTTTCACTTTGACTGGATGCCATCTAAAATTGGTTGATTTGTCGTAAAAAGTGGTGATTCCCATTATCGTAGATAATAATACGGACTTTCAGCCAGATTTTAATTCATTCCTCTGCGACTAATAATAACTGAGATATGAATTATGCAAGGTTTCAATCGGCCACCATCTTGTAACTAAAGAGTGGATCTAGCTGGTTAACGAACTCGATCAAGACATTTGTATGATCAATTTTTGTGCAAAGTTTCATCAAAATCAGATAATATTTACGGAAGTATTTACGGAAGAGTGTTTCCTAAAATCGATATACATATATACAGTATATAAAATTTTGAACGGAGGGTGGTTTTAGGCTCAGGGGGCCATGAAATGAAAAGTAGTGAAGAAATTTTCCGAAAATCGAACATTGGTCGCCATCTCAATAGATGAATCTCCCTAAAATGAACAATATCCCAGTGTGTGATAGTAGGGGAGTGTAATACTTAAATTCAGATTCAAATCGAATACGAGTACTTCAACATAAACATTCCAAATATTTCTTCGATCCAATAAATATTGGAGTGTGTAATTAGGGTCATTCACTCAGACTTGTGCATTTGATCTTAACTTTACGTCGAAATATCACAAAGTAACCATGGAGACTATTAGCCTATCTACTGTATATACGTGCACTTTACATTGTGTGAGTAAATTAGAATGTGCCGATGATGAATAAGCCTCAGTTAGTCCATTAGCATGGCAGCCGGCCACGGTGAAGGTTATGTCAAATGAAATTTAATTTCAGAGTAGTTTGCGAATGGCCAAAATTAATTCAGAACGATTGTTACAATACCAGTAACGCCCGAAAAATGAATTGGGTCATAGGCGTTAGGCGTGGTTTATTAGACTAGGTCTACGTCAATAAAAAGCCCTTCAAAAATAATAAAGAATTATAGTTTATGATGCTGTACATGGCTGATGTGAAAAACGCGGTAGCATATTTGCGAGAAAGCCACACTCGGGAGGGGTGCGGGCTGTTTGCACTCCATGTTTACAGAAACCTTCTAATGCGATTACATCCCGTGTCGCCTGCCCCCATTAGCTAATCTAGAGCTAAAGCCCGGCCCCACAGCCTGCATACGTTGGGGGAGGTTGTACCATTAAAAGCTACGAATCTGCTATCTACAAATTACGATTGATCCCCAACGCAACAGCGGCTAGCTGGATGACTATACGGGTCACCACTCCTATTTGGCCGGCTGTATCTGTCCAGTGCAAAGCAAACAGCGAAAATGTCAACGAATATAGTATTCTGCATGGTACTGTTAGTACGGAACCGTAATGTAGCCGTGCGCGTGCATTATCCTTTGAAGTTGGAAGTCTGTGGCTCAGTGTTCAGCAGCTCCGACACTACTGCCTCTATCACCGTCTACTGTTTGCAGTCTGACTGATTGTGTGCATTGTTCCCGTAAATAGACTCTGAATCTGTGCGATGAAGTAGAATACTCTGCAGTACCCCAATATTATACAATTCATTGTATTTGGATGCATAATTATCATCAAAAAAGACTCTTAGAACCATTTTTTCCCCTTTTATTCTTGCACATTTGTAATTAGTTGGAGGAGTAGTTGCAGAATGGAAAAGTCCATTATTCTAGGGTATTCGAAATTCGACAAAGAGCAGATAAATGTGTATGTGTATGTTCATATACGAATGAGAAACATGCACGCATATAATCGAACATGCGTGCATACATAAACAAATTTCTCATGATATTCAGACGTTTACAAACGATAGTCGTTCTTAGAGTTCAATGAGCAGCGAAACAGGAATAGGCTACTTAAGTCGCGTTAAGTAAGATTATTGTAGATTTATACGCACATATACACAAACATCTCATGATCTTCAGACGTTTACAAGACAGTCGTTCTTAGAGTTTAATGAGCAGCGAAACAGGAATACTTAAGTCGAGTAAAGTACGATTGTTGTAGATATATACGCACATATACACAAATTTCCGATGATCTTCAGACGTTTACAAGATAGTCGTTCGTAGAATTTAATGAGCAGTGAAACAGGAATAATTAAGTCGAGTTAAGTACGATTACTGTAGATAGAGCATTCTTCAAATGAGAAATAGCATGTCCATTGCCCACGTAATGAGCTGAAGAATGCCGGGGCAATTGTGTGATGAATTGTCTAATTAGCTGCTGCCATCTGCATCCTTTTCACAATTAATAGCTCCATTTACATCTACTAAATACAAATGTGCAACTTTCGTATTATTTAATCAATAGCGCTACATCAATTTAAATTCTCTCTTATATAAGAGTGGCTCCAACCATCAATGGTAAATCATTGACTATATCAGGGTTTATTTTGACACAGATATTCTTCTTATGGAGAAGGAAGAACGTAATGACCCACAGTAAATTAATTACTAATTGTTAAAGGCCGAGCAAGATGTTCAAAGCAAGCATGACAGTAAGACGACTGGCCGGACGTCCTCGAAAACCCTGGAAGAATGAGTTGGAAACTGACCTTCCCGAGCTGGGAGTCCGTAGATGGTGGACCGTTGTACAAAACCGAGATGACTGGAGGAGTATTGTCGAGCAGGCCAATACCCATCAAGGGCTGTAGAGCCAGAAGAAGAGAGTTGCTGTGAATCATTGCGTTCTTACTTCTCCCCAAGATGTTCCCCAAGTTCCACGAAGTCACCACCAAGGAAACCCTCACAAGAACGGATATTCTTAACCTAAAGTATTGGGTTGTCCATTGGAAATATTGCCAAGAAGATTTGACACTTGTTGCTAGTTCAAGGGATTAACAAATAAATTTACGCAAAATCGTTCGGCATTTCTTTTGAGATGTCGCTATTAAGAGTTAATTTTTAATTACCCGGGATAAAACCCATTTGAAACCAAGAGGTGATAAGTTGAATCCTGTAGTTTATTTTGCATCTTTGTAATCATTCAGCGAGGCCGAGTGTATAAAAGGACATTCACGTTCCTACAGAGAAATGAGCTACACTAAGGGCTACATACATGGAATATGGAACTAATGTGTAACAGTGTACCTCCATACATACACAGGGTGATAGAATCTTGATGAAGTGCATCATTACAACAGAACGCTCCACCTCTCATCCACCCTTTTTTGATTTCGTTGATTGGACGACTCGTTTCGCTTGCCAATTACCATCATGGGCGTATTGAACACACTCAACTTATCCAAACAAATTTACAAGCGCACCTAATGCTCAAGTGGATGACGATCATTTCTGTCAGGTCAACATGGTATGAAAAAATTGGGTTCTAACATATGGATCGCTTATTACTCATAGATTCAGATGTCAATATGAGGAATGTAGCAGAAGTAGTACAGCTACTTTACCTTACCAAACGCCCACTATTGAATAAAGTAAAGTAAATGTAGCTGTACTACTTCTGATACATTCCTCATATTGAAATCTGAATCTATGAGTAATAAGCGGTCCATATGGTAGAACCCAATTTTTTCATACCATGTTGACCTGACAAAAACGGTCGTCAACCACTTGTCCTGCTTCCTATCCTATCCTATCCTATGTTCTGCTTCAGAAAATGTAGCACAACCTAAGCCATTTTTCGCAGTTATTTAGGAATTATCTGCTTATCAATTTAATTTGTATCCTTCAATAGCTGGGACATATGATATATAGCATGAAAATAATGATGGATTTCATGTTTACGTTACTACCTGAGTTGTGTGTCAGAATATGTTTGTTGCTCTTTCGCTTTGATAAACCGTGAGTTGATTTAAAAGAAGGGTGAAAGGAAGGATTGTTTGAAGTCGATGCATGATTGACGTCTCGGTGAACTTGAAAGAGTCAACTCGTGCGTGATTCACGATCACTATTGACACAAATTTCACGTCAATAAACCAAGAAATGGGATCTTTCCGGGTTGGAAGCCATTCCGCATTCTTGGGCCAATTAAAAGTCCAAATGTTTTACATGTATCTGGAAGAAAAAGCAGCGTACAACCGCACAGTCTGACCTGGAATTGAATACATCGAAATAGTATAAATTAATATAAAGAAAAAATATGTGATACTCATATTGGCATGAAGTGTATGCCGATGCCAATGGTACGCCTCTGGATGGCTTGACCTACTTTGGGGCCTGGTGTGTTGAACCTGCTGACGACCGCTGACAATGAGAACCTAGTTGGTTAGTATAATACAGCGGGGAGTCAGGGAAGGAAGGACGACATCAGGCCCGGAGGTCCACGCCAACCAGGAGGGTGGAGAACCTGGCCTGCACCTGTTGTTCCGAATATATCTCCTGAGAAACGATTAACCCTGTCTTCTCATTTGTAGGGTAAGTTCCTTGTACAATATATATCAAATGTTACATGGTACCATCCTAACCTCTGAATCTGAGTCATACGACAGAAACATAGAGGTTTTTGATTTCATAAATGTATGTTTATTCATACTCATAAACTCAGTAAGCTATTTCATGATATTCATGATGATGCCTGGTCACATAGCCGGAAAATAGTGCAGCACTTGGTCTTCGGAGTTAAAATACTGCAGCATTAGTAATCATTTAATCCTAAAACCTCAGTTATTCCTCTCCAAAAGTTACATTTTCTCACTTCAATATTGATTCACATAATATTGGCATCTTCAGCCAGGCGCGGATCTAGGATGAGACCAAGGAGGGGGCTAAGATTAAATACGATTTTTGTTTTTAATAGGGCTGAAATATTGGGGGTCTCTCCCGGGAGAAAATTTGGGAGAAATAAGACTGCAATTGTGGGGTTTTACGCATTTTGAGGAACCTAATGGGAGGAGGGGATATAGCCCCCCCCCCCCCCGTAAATCCGCGCCTGCCTTAAGCCATGTGATGAGGGACGAAAAATATAGCCTTCTGCTTACAAACCAAGGAAACCAAAGACAGAAGAACAGTATCCTGGTGGAAAAGCCTGCGATGGGGCAGGGGCGGATTTGGCTTTGTGTGGCACTGTCATTGTCGTGGACATTAATAATTATTATATGTTTAGGGAGGGGGGGGGTGGTGTTCACTAATAAAACCACTATTTTTTTATTTTTTAAAAAAATGTTTACAGGTAATCAAAATAACCTACTTTCTTATCCTTTACTAAAATGTTATAAGTAATTATTTCAAATTTTTTTACATACCGTATATGGACAAAACAAATTAATGTACTTGCGCGCGGATATAGGCATTTGCCTCAATTGCCTATTGGTAAATCCGCCACTGTGCGGTGGTACAGGGGCAGCGCCCCCCCCCCCCCCAGAAACTAATAGCTGTTAGTGCAGTTCATTTATTTATATAGTTTCATGCGACCACGCGTAGACGCAGAGAGACTTAATGCCATGGCAATCATGAGCATTCACAATGAAGATTGAAGGGGCACAAAACTTTGATATAAAGGCTTTAGTCAATAATTATGTATAGAAAGAGCGATACTAGTGTAAATTGGTCAACGTTTTCTGCATTATACTATTATTATATATATTATACCTTGTAGTTATTTTAAATAACAATTTACCAATGCATTTTCATAATACTTTTCGAGGTACCGGTCGAATTATTGCCCCCCCCCCCCAGAATTTTTAAAACTCGGCGTCCCTGCGGTGGTAGTTTGGTAGGAGCACATTTCCCTATTTAGAGCAGCCATCTTCAAGGTCTAAATTGCTACGATGATCGCCAATCTTCGCTAGAAGAGGCATACAAAGAATTATAATAAAATGACCGTGACCCTTGTCTTCTTGACTGGTTTCTTACAAGAAAGTACAATGCAAAGCATAGTGTATAATTGACTAACACGATATCAAACAAATCAAGGAAATAGCAGACGAAATTCCAAAATGTCACGTAATATTAGGCATGACATTCGACACAAATCGCATGCATTCTAATTACTTATTTCATCTCTTCCACGTGGCGTTTCGATTAAATTATGAATTCGCATGCAACCCCTGGACTCGCTGAATAATTCTTAGAAAACTTAGAGTTGGGACGTGACCACTTCGATTCCTCATGCGTTTGTTGCACTAATATCTTGCTATTTATTCAACAAGCTGCAACCATGCAACTGCGTTAAGTTGATGCTTCTTATTGTATACAGTATGTCCCACACTATTTAACAAAGGGTTAGTTGGACTTAGTTTGCCCGCTGTCATTAGAGGCCTCATAGTCATCGAACAGTTAGGGTGGAGCCCATTGACAGAGGAAAGGGGGCTCCGCCCTAACTGTTCAATGACTATATGAGGCACATGCCTCTAATGACTTCAGTATTAACACAGCAGGATTCACGATGAAATGGGCAAGCCGAGTCTCGCTTAAGATACCATGCTCAATAGTTCGAGCCAAGTAAATTTTGGCGTTACGGGGAAGACATGCAAATAAAAACTGACAAGAAGAGAAAAATGTGATTCATTCTAACCTACTTATGGCACCAAAATTACACTACTATCATCCTATTTGAAAATTTGATCAGTCGTAATAGCATTAGTCGTAATGCTAAATTTCTGATTTCTATTTTCCCCTCATCCCTCTACATTTCCTTTGTTGTTATCTTCCTCCATATTGCATGTGCGTCAGAAAAAAAGCCTATAGGTAGAATAGTGCATTAAAACTACATAACAGGATGCGCCTGCATGAATACGATTATGCAACTATGTTGTTTGTTGCATGCATGAAAATTCCGCTAATACGCTAATAATAGTAAAAAGCCGTCCATCATAGCGTTTAAAGAACGGCTTATTCGGGAATAAGATTGAATTGTCCTAAATAAACCCCAATGTGTTAATGTAACTTAACTTACTGGAGTAAAATTGGAATAAATTAACATTACAGTTAGTTTTGTCAAGAGAGATTAATTACAGGTATATCATATAGTTACGTTCCCGAGGGTGATATTTTTTTTTTTTTTAAAAGGATACCCAAAATTTCACTCCTACCTTCTATGCCGCTCAGCTCAGACTAACTCTGCTGAGCGCCCGCCGCCCACAGCCCAGGTGCATGGCCTGGGTTGCTGACTAGATGATTGCCCCGTCAGCATGGGAGCCCATTATTTTATATTTTTATTTCTTCTTATTATTAATTAATTCTTTACGTTCAATTCAATGCAATTACCTTATAGGTTTATCTGGAAAGGATATGGACAAAGGACTTACAGATACAGAGAAAGGTGCAGCATGTCTGCTTCTGCTGATTCCGAAGGGCCCTCGGGACACGATGCGTTTTTCCCAAGCGTTTAGGAAAAACGTTGCGTTTTAACGTGGATATACACGGCACCAGTGAGAAAACGCACCGGTAAAACGCTTGGACGCGCTATTTGGAATTCGAAATGAACCGATTTCTTGACGCATGCGTTTTCTCGTCGGTTAGGCGGGCAACATGACAAACACAAAATCCCTGCTATTTTGTTACTATAAATGTCTGCTTCCACGATTTTTTTACTATCGAAATTCGAAAGAGACAAAATGGCGGAGCAACTACAACAAGATATTTTGTATGAATTTTTCGATGCGTTTGAGTCATTTCCGTGCCTCTGGCACACGAAACATTCCAATTATTTTAACAAAAATATGAAAAATTACTTGGCAATAACTGTAGCTCCTTAATAAGTCTAACATGGGAGTAATCGTACCGATTTAGTAAAAATCATGATTTAACTTATTGCCTATCATGTCGTTGCTCTTTTTCGAGCTTCATCTGTAGAATTAGGAGCATTGCAGCAAATATAGTCTCTTTTCTTCTTCCTTTTGGTCTAGGCATGTTAAAATATTAGTTTTGCATTGTATTTTTAAGCAAAAATA
The DNA here is from genome assembly GCA_963971405.1 of Psococerastis gibbosa. Lineage (NCBI taxonomy): Eukaryota > Metazoa > Arthropoda > Insecta > Psocodea > Psocidae > Psococerastis > Psococerastis gibbosa. The sequence goes on along the minus strand of OZ020484.1, from coordinate 8,960,466 downwards.
ACAATAAACAAAAATGGCGGACTAACGGTTTAACTTCGGGAAAAACGCATCGTGTATTGTACCATTCCCTGCGTTAAAACTGTGCGTTTTGACCTTGATAAAACGCACCTAGAACGCTTGGGAAAAACGCATCGTGTCCAGATGTCTAGATGTCCAGTTGATTTGAGTCTGAGCCCCAAAGTGCTGCTCGAAGAATGTAGGGTTAATCCAAATGGCGTCGTCACACACACACACACACGGCGTTAATCCGCACACGGATATGAATATGTCCCAAATAAAGACTAAAAAGTCACTCGCGTATAGGCGATTTTGGGTATCCTGTCCGCAGCGCCAGTTGCGTTCCCGGGTGATATTTTATTTTTTAAAAAAGGATACCCAAAATTTCACTCCTACCTTCTATGCCGCTCAGCTTAGACTAACTCTGCTGAGCGCCCACAGCCCAGGTGCATGGCCTGGGTTGCTGACTAGATGATTGCCCCGTCAGCATGGGAGCCCAGCACTTGCAGTTGGCAGGGACGTAACTATATTAACAATTGTTTCATATGCTTAACGTACCTACAGTGTTTCTAACTTGACAAAAAATGAATTTCATCTGCTAATAGACAGGGCAATTACTTTTAACGCCGGTATATTAACATGGTAAAAAATTCCCGGGACTAAGCTCATTTCCGATCTCGAGACCGGGACCGGGACTATCGGAAATACATTAATTTGAGTTTTTAATTTTATTTTTTATTTAAAATTCGTCAAGTCCGCCCAGAAGCTACAAAACAGTTCAACTGTCGAAAAGATACTTTCCTCATGCTTTATTTAAAAAAAAATTCAACATTACTAATCTCGTAGCCCTTAGGTTCTGATATTGAATGAATTAATGAATAAATAAAGACTTTATTGCAACAATATAATTGGCGAACAATAAGACTATATTGGATGGAGTCAAAACAATAATCCCAACAATACTAACCTAACCGTACATTTTGTGGTAAATATAAGGCAGGTGCAGCTGTTTTTCATCGTAGTTGTTCTATTCTGAGTTACGGTACCTATTTTATTTCCTGTGATATTAATTTCCCATTTCCTGGCGTTCCCTTGTAGTGAATACTGAAGACTGAAGTACATAAAAAAACCATTGTGTTTGTTTGTAAACGAAAGTTTCAGGGATTTTCAGTAGCGGGACTTGCCAGTTGCCAGCACCTCCGAGAGAAAATTATTCTTTAAACACCATGGGAGACTGCTGGACTTGTTGAGATTATATATAGTCATATGTTATATAATATATAAAAATATTTATAACTTATTGTAATTTCACCACATTAAGAACTACTATATCTGTGCAATACCCATTACCCGGTATAACAGCATAGGTTGAGATGGAGTGTGCAGTCGGTATTACAGAATAATAAAAGATGGGATTTTTAGAAGGGGAAGAAACTGATGAGGAGTGATTATGATGGAGGTGCCTCACCTACGGTAGAGTACCAGCTGCTCAGCTGCTGCACCCGCATGTTATTCACACGGGGGAGCCATCACAATGGGGCACCCTGCGGCACTTTAAATGGACCACCGTACCCTATCATCACAGCTACAGTACATCTATATGATAGCAGTTGCATTTTAAAAATATTTATAAGACTTACTTGATCCAAACCTAAGAGGATATGCTACGTAGAAAATGAGCACCCCAAATTTGTTGTTTTTATTGCCTTTTTATTTTTTTCTTTAATTAACAAAGCAAGTCATTAAATATTTGGCTCATAGAAGTTGTAGAAGACTGCTTCATGCATCATGTAATAGGAAATATTAAATTTTTGGTACCTTAGTTCCTTCAGAAATACCCGAACGGGCTAAAATTACGCGTATTCTGGGATTTTTGGAAGAACTACAAAACCGAAAAGTAAAAATACCCAATTAAATATGATGCACGAAGTAGTCTTCTACAACTTAGATGTGCCAAATTTTTAATAACTTGCTGAGTTAATTAAATAAAAAGTGAAAAGTATGTAATTTTGGTGTGCCAATTTTCTACGTGACATATCCTCTTAATACTCATTTAATGCTCATATTTTACACATGAAGAATATTACAGCTATAACAAGGGGGGCCCGGGGGCTACCGTGGGGAATGTTTTTTAAAGATAGGCCTGAAATAGTATATAATCGGCAAAAAAAAATTGATTTTGCAGACGATAACATTATTAAAAAACTGGAAACAGGGGGACCGGGGTCTCCCCGGGATTTTTTTTGAATAAATATCTTTTGGGGGGGGGGGATTGACCCCCTTGGCTACGCCACTGCTTGTAGCCAGTGAAGGTTGATATTGAGGACGTATACCAGTTGCCAATGGCTCAAAATGCATACGGAAACAATATGAATAATGTCCGAAATCCATGGGGGTCGTTGGCATTGGACAAGGGACAAATGGGCCACTATAAGTCGGCCTAGGTTCATAAAACGTCCTTCAGAACATTATTATTATTATTTTCTGCCAACGGCCATACCATGTTGAGTTCACGAGAATAAACCCTGTTCCAAACTGAGGCAAACTTGGTAGTGTGTACAGCGTTGGCAGGGGACATGATAACGTGCTGAGACTATACTTGTCAGTGCGTGTCCAGTCCTGGTCACCTCCGAATTAATCGTGTGACTTTGCCATGTTCCCCAAGTGGTTCGGAATCCACTATACTCAGGAGGTTCACCCTGTCAGTCAACTCGTCTTCTCCCCGAGTGAAGGAGTCTGCCCTTAGGGTGCCTCAAGTTAATAAAAAGATTCACGTCAGGCAGACAGGGTTGCTTCAAGCGGAAATGCTGAAAGCAGGCGTTGGAAAACAAAGGACATTATTACTATTAAGAAATTTTCTGGCAATGTCGGCATAAAACTTTAAAAGAACCGAATGCTATCACAGCTATAATGCATCTATTGTGCCGCAGGTACATGCAGGTCATGAAAAAATTCACCACTTCAGGAGCAGAACAAAAAGCGGGGGAAGGGTCACCTAACAATGAATGATGGAAAAAATTGATGGATGAAGAGATCTCGACAGTTGCATACTTCCTTAAGAGGAGGCCCCCCGAAGCTCTTAAAAGTCAACAGGGGAGTGAGTGCATGAAAAGCTGCGCCCGGTGGGGCGCAACTCGGTTCAAGAATTCAAGAGTGCATATCTTCGAGACATTTTAAAACACTTGGTCGCTTTCATTTTGTTCAATTTTGGCTCTTTAAGTTAAAATTTTTAATTTAATAAGAACGGTGAGTTAATACTGAATTTTTGCATCATATTAAAATCACATTTTGCTGCAATTGCATTGCAGATAGAGTTGTTTTGTGAGCATAAATAGCAGAAGCTTAGCGTTCTCATTGCTCACCTGGCTCAAGTATGCACTTGTGCTGCGACCTCCACTTTACCTATTGTTGCACGCATCTGCTCCTTTACGGACACCATTGATGGTGGTGTAATCTTCATTTTTTAAAACGAGACTTTTCAGAATTTTGAACTTCTGAAATCAAAAAAATTCTAGGCCGGGTAAGGGATAAAAGTAAAAAAAACTCCTGATACCTGATACCAATCAGTGGCAGAATTTAAGTTATGACTATCTTCAAAAACACCTAGACGTAGCGGCGGAGCGTTTCTGCCCTGTGACCCTCGGGAAGAAATGGACAGAAAACACCAATTAAGAGGTGCCCTGCTCCACTCAGTACCAGATATCATGTGTTGCATTGGGCTGCAAGAAAGCTGATGGTGGAAGCATAATGCTATGGCGTAATTAACAAAATCTTTTTCGGCTCTGGCCGATCAGGTGTAGGGAGATTCCATGCAAGCACAGACCCTACTTTTCCTCAATGCTACGTACAATACTACGTACTATACCTGCGCTATGTAGGCTACACGTAATAAAAAATAAAAAATACTTTATTCTTTTCCCGACCCGACCACAAAATCATCACACAAAACACTCTTGTGTTCCAAATTTCGAACCACAATGACGATAATGAACTTTGACATCACGTCATTATTTTCACTTTGACTAGACGCCATCTTGAAATCGTTGATTTGTCGTAAAAATATATAACCATTATCGTCGATAATAATACGGGCTTTCTTTCAGTCAGAGCTTATTTCATTCCTCTGCAACCAATATTAACTGAGATATGAATTATATAAGGTTTTAATCGGCTCCGTCTTGGAAAAAATAGTGGATCTAGCTGGTTAGCGAACTCGATCAAGACATTTGTATGAACAATTTTTGTACCAAGTTTCATCAAAATTGAATGATATCTACGGAAGTTACAGTGTTTCCTAAAATCGATACACAAAACGAGGGGTGGATTTAGGCTCAGGGGGTCATGGAATGATTAGTTGTGCTGCCGTCTCAATATGTAGATGAATCTCCCTAAAAATATACTGTGGATAGTTAGTATAATTGTGTAGGCGGAAATGATTTCTTTAGAATAGATATGGTATCGTACCTGAAGGCAGAAGCTGGGGGAGTAACCATAGACAAAGCCATTAATGTTGGAGTGTTGAAGTGACCGAGCCCAGAGTATAACTAATGGAAATAGGAAGAAACTGGAGACCAGCTTCAACAGTGCCTTCAAGGGTCACTACGAAGCCAAATCTTGAATAACTAAGTGGGGGTAGCAAACCCAATTGCTGAACGGACTCCATTGTTACGTTTTCCCCTCACTTAACACGATCTTGGCCGATTTGCCTGCATTGTCGGCTGTGTCAGCATTCGCAATCGATCGTCTTGCTGCACTGCTGACGGTTTTAGCTGTCACATTGGAATGATGTATACAAATGATATCACGTCACACAATTTCTACCGTAGAACTTACCCTTATATCCGTACCTACACAATCTTAGGTGCTTAGTACTGTTGCCGAAATGGATTTTGTTGTTGCAAAGAATGTATGTCAAAAAATTAAGAAAAATGCACAAATTATTATATATTATTAATTTTGTGAAATATACTGTCACTCATTGTGAATAAAAAATAACGTAGAATCTTAAAATAATAGAAGTGGCTGTGGGCGTTTATATGTTGGGCCAGGGAAGACTGAGTGTCTGGTTTTCCTTCTCCACGTCTGTGTTCCGCTATTCTTTTCATAAAAGCCCTTCCAGTTTGCCCCATATATCGTACAAACTCCCACATCATAAATCTGGTACACTTTTTTGTTTTGACTGTTTTCTTACACTCGACAATGGCGTGAGCCGAAACCGATTGTGTTTTATAATTATATGACGTAAAACGTTACTACGTTATTTTCTTATTCACATATTTTGTTAGGAATGGTAACAGGCAGTTTGACTATGTGTATGACTGCCTATTTAACATTATTTGTATGGGTCCTATTTAAATTTTTAAACGTATAAATTTTAAATTTTTATATCATTGCCGCGATACAATTAAGCTGGCCATTCACGAGGGCTCCAAACGGACTCTTGTCAAACCATAAGTGAAGCCATCAACACATTTGCTAATCAGCACTCAGCAGTCAGAATATATTCAACGTTCCTGAAGTCAACAGCAATATTAGCTGGAAGATTTTAAGGCCATTTTTCCTAAGTTCAAGTTTCAAATAAATATATTATGTAACTAAAATATAGAGAGAAAAAAATCTGTATACATAAATTTATCGTGCATGAACTAGAGTATCAAGTAAAAACTGAATCCGGTGAGAATAGAACCCACGATCTAACCCATATAGGGGCATCGTGTTTACCACTAAACTACGGATTTTCGCGTATTGACTATAATCAATTTGATGCTCAACGGAATCATGTATTTTCAGGATACTCAAGTTATACAATCTCTGGTCTATACAATGCCCCAAGAGGTTGTTACTTCAACCTTAAGTCAGTAGAGTGTAAAAATTGATAGTCAAATTACGGTTGAACCCAGCGGGGTCGTTTCTGTTCTGATCCCAAATAATTGCTAATAGAAAGACAAAACTTTCTCAGATAGTAGTGGAATGCTCAGAATAGACTGCCTGAAAACGAACATGCAAAATTACAGTCTAAACATTAGTTACAAAAACGAACACAAGTTATGATACATTAAACTCGCAAATATTCACGGAAAACAAATAGGCCTATCGTCATGGCCCACTGTTGACTCGAACGTCATGATAATCAATATGCAATATTTAATTTGCATAGCTTACAGAATTAATTTGCATGCATTGCAGCGTTGGCAATATTTTCTGAAATGGAAACGTGTGCACCCCCTGCAAACAGCAATGCATGCAGTTAAAACGGCTTGCTGCACTTTTGGTAACTGCACATTTTAAATACTTCCTGTTCCGGCAGATACATTGATTCTTTTTTGTTTAAGTCGCCTACCTTGCGCAAGCATTGGTAAACATTTGGAGTTACTATTATTATTGGAATCGATCAATCGACTGACGTAGGCTAAAGCCCTTTGTACAGTCATAAGTAACACAAGTCTGTGAGTTAAGTTTTATTCACGAACACAGCCATGAGCCAAGTTCTGCAAGCCGATGACCTTGACTTGCAGGAGACCCGTGAAGGCAGCATGGGCAAAAAAACCGCAGTCTACTTCTGCAGATATTTGTCCCTGGCTTATCACAGGTGCATCGGTTTCCCCTAGACACGCCAGCGACCAACAAATCTTCTGAAGTGAGATTCAGAAATATACTGTTTTCTTGCACCAGCCAATTATCAACCCATTTCCTCCCATGACCAATTTCACAGCGGATCACCAGCGTTCGAATCGTTCGTGTGCACCGTGTGGGCGCGGTTCCCAGCAGACCTCGCAGTACTGTCGCAGTAAAATCACCTTTGTGGAGGAGCTGATAGGTTTGACAGATGGTCGGAATTTGTCGGGATTGTCCCGACATTTCATTGACGTCCCGACATCCCGACAAACCTGAAAATGTCCCGACATAAGGCTACGAAAATCATCGGCGGTCAAAGTTCAATTAAGAGGCAAAACCGTCAACGGAAGTGGAGGACAGCGCGTGCTTTATTCATCCATTGATGGCTGGCTCGCGAAGTCGCGATCCTGACCAGATCGTTGGTCCATCTCGAGGGAAGCCCTCTTGGTATAGTTTTTATTCGTCCCAACAAAATTCACAAAATCCCGATACTTTGTAACTTTATCCAGACATTGCAGTTTTCTAATCTGGCAGCCCTAGGAGCGGACCTATGGCGTTGAACCAACACTGCCTACGGACATAAAGTGAGTTATCACAATAATGCAAGTGAGCGTGGGAATTTACGAGTTTCCACTTGAAATCGGATGGAGGGAAGATTCACAGCGTGAGATTGCCCGATAATGAGGGCTGCTGGCGTGACAGTGTGCCATCGCTGGGCAATGGAGGAAGCAGCTATGGATTGGTCATACCGAGCGGAAACTCATGCTGATGCACTGGTAGACTCATTCATTCACCATTTCAATATAGGTCAAAATTTCCTTTGGTAGGGTTGTTGGTCGATGTCACACGTGTAACGTAATCTCCTTCTGGATTAGTTTGCAGCGAATGTTTCAGTCTCCTTCTCTACACTTGTTTATCTTGTGCGGTTGTCAGAATGTGCAAAAAAACTTCCAGGTTTGATTGGAGTTGTCAAGTTTCTGAGTGGCTACGCTACAGGAATGTATGATTCCCGGACTACAGGATATGGATTAAGGATAACAGGAGAGACTGACACATCTAGTAAGGCGCGGTTTCCACCGATCTCTAAGAGAAAAATACACATACGGTGACGTAGTAGTAGACATTCAAGACTTAGGCGGGTATTCCACCGACCTCTCATTGCAGAATGCAAATGACATTGACGGAAATTTGAATTTTTCTTTTTAAAGAAATCTATTAAAATGTTTATACTTAACATATCCCATGACGCCATTTTTTAATTTTAGTTTGTTTGTTTGTGATTTTACTCTATGACCATTGATCAATTTTAACATTGGCATAGAGTAAAACAAAAATTTCCGTCAATGCCATGTGCCTTCTGCAATGAGAGGTCGGTGGAATACCCGCCTAAGTCTTGAATGTCTGCTACCACGTCACCGTATGTGTATTCTGCACTTAGAGGTCGGTGGAAACCGCGCCTAAGGAGAGGTGTTACCAGATGGGCACAATGTGAATTTCAGGTTACAGAAAGGAGCTAGTCGAACCGGGGGTTCTAATACCCTCAAAGGCCACCAAACCTAACCGGTTACCGGTTTCGAACTAGAAAGAAAAGCTGTCATCTTTTACTTAATACTATGCATGGAAACCCCAGCATTTTCTAGGCTATATCCCAACACTCTAAACTGGAGGGTTGCAGTCAAATTTTTTCCGAGATTATGAAGTACCCTAGCCAAATCCATTTAGTTGAAAGTTATACAAATGATAATTTAATTGTAATGGTAATAAATCCTTAACCAGGAATATGGACTGTAATGGAAATTTTGACCCTTGGGAACAGCAGTACACTGAAAAGCTTTCCAGAACAAGGCACAGGTTCCCTATAGGTGTAGGGGAACGTCGCGAGGAACATGATACGACTATGATCATAGATACAGAAAGAATGAGAATAATGTACCGTTAAGGGTGGTATACGTTTAATAGACACAAAATAATTGAAGAAAAAATGAAGGCCCGAGACCGCCTGTTTTACATGCCCTCCGAAGCATAGCCAGCAAATGTAGTAAGAGTGGGACTCGAACCAACAACCTTTCGGGTGGAAGTTGGATTACCACTACTTTACATGTTTACAAGTTCTTAAAGAAGATGCAAAGAAATAACATATCGAACGATTATTCGACCAGTCGTAACCTATGGGCGTGAGACACGGGTTATGACTCGGAGGAGCGAGGAGCTGCCTGAAAGGTGGGAGAGAAGGAGGGACAGAGAGAGTGGCATATCCGCAGAAATTATTAGCTCTACGCGATATATATAGCCGAAATCAAGAGAGCCCGCATCAGGTGGCCAGGGCACGTGGAACGAATGCCAGACAATATGGCTACAAGAGCACCAAGGAAGACGACGAGCTGGATCTGGAGACCCTTGGCGAAGGAGAGCGCAAGACCGCGCAGACTAGCGCTATGTGGCAGAGCAGGCCAAGACCCTTCACGGGCCGTAGCGCCAAGGAGTAAGTATAGTACGTACTATCCAAGCAGATGCGTAAATGGAGATTTTGGGGAGCTCAGATATGAATCGCCTGCAATTGAACCAGCCTGACATGTGAGATGCGAGTGAACAGGTACTCATCTTCGGACATCTGAGTACCGTATAATATCAGCGTACTGTACATTCAAACCAAACATTTAAAATTATTCTTCTACTTTCCCTGGTGAGAAAAGGAAACATGGAAAGAAAATGGAACAAGTCAAAACTTGGGGGTGACGTTTCTCTTTTTAAAAAAGAGAATAAAACAAGGTAATGAATGAACTTTTCAACTATCGATTACATGACAGTCACCTTTGTGTTTCACGCCTCATTTTCCACGGCTATAGGCTTTTCATCTTAACTACAGAAAATAAATGCGCGAGGGAATAGCTATCTTTCAATCAAAATGCATTACTGTATTTCTAATCCATGTTTAATTCACAGTATATTAAAATAAATAAATAAATAAATAAATAAAAAGGGCTTTTTTTTGTTCTATTACTGAGCCAACATATATTGTATTTATACAACCATATTTATATAACCATAGCACTTAACAATAAACAAGTACACGCATAATATTTTATATATAAAAAATTATATAAAAGAGAGAAAAAAAAACGGTCTTTATTTTCCATATGGGCGAATTTTGGGCCTTTTTTGGCCGCACTGTCAACAATTAACACGTAACCCATTATGGGCCATTAAAATACAGGAATTAAACATTATTTTTACAACAAATTCCATAACCGCAAATACGAGTATATTATATTGAAGAACAAGGCCGTGCCCAGGTTTTGATTTCGGGGAGGGGGTCCAAAGTTTTTTTAACGTAATTTATTAATGAATTAATGGATAAATTCTTCAAACCATACAGGTTTACATATAAAAATTTATTTCGGGGGGGGGGGGTCTGGACCGTTGAAGAATGTCGGTGATTGGCTACATAAAAGGTACAATAAAGTTATAGTGAACATATTAGAATACGCCCTTACACACCCAGTGATAACGAAACACTGCGTTTTTTTTGGCTTTATGAATGCTATACGTACAGTATATTCAAGTCTTGGAATAGCTATAGCGTTTCAATATCTGTAATTAATGGTGCAACAATACGCCATTTGAACAGTATTATGGCTTAATGCATTAACAATAACATGGACTGTATAATTTGAGAACAAGAAGCTTTCTCATTTGCATACAACTCCATCTTGCTGCGTTCGTGACTGAGGTTTTCTAATTTCCTCTGTGCTCTCTGACTATCAAAAGCTTTTATAAGTAGTTAACATCTAATTTCCGATCAACAAATACGATGAGTGAGCAAGGCGCTGAATCATAACTTTTTTTAGATTTCGAGCTGTGGGGATCTGCTTTTGAAGTCTTTTCATACTACTTGTCTCAAACAAAATGAAGAGTAGAAAAGATCTTTGAGTTAAGTACCAAAAATTTTAATTTCACGTGAGAAGGAGGAAAAACGTAACTTCTTGGGGGGGGGGAGTTTTATTGGTATTATAAAAGACGTTACCGGGTATTATATAAGAAGTTAACGGGTATTATATAGTATAAGACGTTAACGGTATTATATGATTTAAAAAACACCGTGGCGCATCGCCGACAGCCCAATGAGGGTCCAGCCATGAGGACTGTCTCTTGATAGCAGTTTTACTTTGAATGTTGTGGTCAGCAACATACCCCGTAGCCGCGTTTTTTCCTACCAAATACCAAGTACCCATTAGGGTGCGTTGGGTGGATTAAGGCCAGAGTAGTATAAGAGTAAGAATATAATAACAATAAATAATGTATTTCCTTCCTTCATACAATATACAATACAAACAATATAACAAATATTAAAATTTTACCTTTTATGCTAATGATTCGAGTTTACATCAGTGGGCCGATTATGGCGATTGGTATTAACTTACTCCTGGGGTTAAAATTGTAAACAAACAAATTTTGAATAGCACTTTCCATTGTAAAATTATCTTGTTTACATTTTTAATACCAGGGTATTACGAGTCTTTATGTATATTAACCCCGGTATTATAATCGCCATGATCGGGCCGCTGTAAAGGAAGGTAGGGACCCTTTAGATTTTTCTGTAATAGATACGGTAATAGATACGTATATGATATATATTGCTCACGGTCCTGTGATACTTTGCGATAATGCGATTTACAAACTCGGGGTTTTTTTCTTCCTCTTTACCATATTAAAATTTAATAAGTAATTTCTTGTAATTCCAGGACTGTACTCTTAAACATTTAATATAATATATAATACACATTTATTTATAATATATAATATTATTTAATGTAGGCCTAGTAGGTATATAATATTAAACATTTAATGTAATACGGGTTATATCATCAATTGTTGTACTATAGGTAATAATAATAATAATAATAATAATAATAATAATAATTCACCAAGTCAAATATTGAGAGTATTCCCTTTAAGATTTATGTTGTACTATCAATGTTCAAGGTTATCTATCATTGTTCTTTTTTGTTTCTGATTTCTTTTTTGTTTGCAGTAGTATTGTTGAAGAGCACAGCACTCCATTTTCATGTATTCATTGATATTTTGCAATTTTGTTTTTATGTAAACTCTACCTGTAAAAATATAAATATAATAAATATAACAGTAAATTAAACCACACAGGTGCATCTAAAATGCAATCTACCTTTTTTAATCTGAAGGAATCTTTACAAAGCCGGGACATCAAAGGACATTTTGCTATATACCTACTCAAAGAGACAGAGATAGCGAGTAGAAGCTCGACAATCCAGCTCTCCAAGTAATTTTTGCAATGAATCATTTAAATAGGGCTTCATCTTTCTTTCAACTCTGCTCTCAAAGGAAGAAAACCTTTAAAAATAACTCTTAAAAAAAGGAACTAAGAAACCAGAGGGAAAGAGGTGGAGGGTGTTTGCTATAGCGTCCTAATTCTTATTAGTGCTATCTTCGGCTTTATCTTTTAAAAGACGTCTCAGCGCTATTCACAACCTAAATGTACAAGTTGTCGGTTATTCACACACTTCCCCCGCTATCTTCATCAAAAATCTCACGTCAAGTCAGTAAATAGCCCTCATCAGCTCCTTCAGCTGATAACAAAAGAGGACGCACCGTAGTGTTTTTTTTTGTTTTTTTTTTTAATTCTGCGTTAGACCCGGTACACGCGCTTGCTTGTGATTCGCTGAGAAATTCGCAATTGTGGCAAATGGGTAGTTGGAAAACTAAAAATATCTATTAGTAAATGGGTAATTCAAAATTGAATGACGCGGTTTTAGGGAGATTCATCTACCTATTGAGATGGCGACCAATGTTCGACTTACGGAAAATTTCTTCACAACTTTTCAATTCAGCCTAAAACCACCTTCCGTTCAAAATGTTATATTTGTACTGTATATAGCCTATATGTATATGTATATCGATTTTAGGAAACTTCCGTAAATATTATCCGATTTTGATGAAACATGGCACAAAAATTGATCATACAAATGTCTTGATCGAGTTCGTTAACCAGCTAGATCCACTATTTAGTTACAGAATTGAAATTGAAACCTTATATAATTCATATCTCAGTTAATATTGGTCGCAGAGGAATGAATTAAAATCTGACTGAAAGCCCGTATTATTATCATCTACGATAGTGGTGATTACACTTTTTACGACAAATCAACCATTTTCAGATGACGTCCAGTCAATGTGAAAATAATTTGATAATTAAATGTTCATAGTCGGCATTGTGGTTCAAAGTTTGGAACGCAAGAGTGTTTGGTGTGTTGATGTTGTGGTCGGGAAAATAATGAAGTATTTGTTATTTTTTATTGCTTTCCAATTTATACGTAGTATAAGGAAGGTTTCGTGACGGTCCAAATTGTCGATTCCGAGATTTCAACGTTTTGAGGTGCCAGGAACCCAAAAAGTGGTTTTTACGAAATATCTGTCTGTCTGTCGCTCTGTCTATCTGTAGTTCTGTCTGTTCGGTCGATTATGATAAAATTCGGCATGTAGGTTCACAAAAAACATACCTCGGGACCATTTTTTTTATTTTGGGCCAATTCAATTTGGGGGGTTTTATTCTCAAAAAACTCCAAAAAAACGTCTAAAAAAATTATTTATCAAAAACGGCTCCAACGATTTATCTTAAATTCACATATATTGTAGTCATTATTAATATTAATAAAATGCATGGGGTCGCTTGCCCCTGGGCCCCTTGATAGTTTGCTTTTGGGGGTAAAAAAATAAAAATAACTACATTTTAATGAAAAATGACTAAAAAATAATTTTTCTGCGAAACCTTTCTATCGATGATTTCTACGTTCAGGCATGTTTTAGGTGCGGAACAGGTTACTTTCCCAAAAAACTATTTGGTTTTGTGAAAAAAAATGTTTTTTTGAAAAAATGATAGAAAATTCACGCTCAAATGCATTGCGTGCTCTGCCATGATTGCTGTGTGGTAATGTGTTGGTCTGACCTATATAGAATTTACCTCCCCTCCAGTGACGTTAGATGGACAACCCCCCCCCCCCCCCCCGAGATATCGGAAATGTAACTATAGGAAAATTATTTACCATGAAATTGCTCATTTTCTCTATCTACTAATTTTGATAAATTGGAAAGCATGTCCGAGTAAACTCAGACCGGTTCTTACATACATTCCATAGGTAGCGTAAAGGAAAAGCAGGGTCTGCGGAATCTCCCTACGCCTGATCGGCCAGAGCCAAAAGGGATTTTTTCATTGGGGACGGCTTCTCTTGTTGAAAATTTTGTTGAAACGCCCTATTTGCTTATAACGTATTGATGTCCATAAAAGATAGTTATCTGAGTTTCGTTTAAATTTGAGCAATATTAAATCAAATATAGCTGATTTTAGGTGTCATTCAAATTTGATTGACGATAACTCATTTTTAATGTCCTACTAAAACCAAAAGCACCAAAATAATCAGTAGAATCCGCTCCATAAGACTAGCCTAAAGCTAACCACAGTCCCGACTGTCCCATCATTCATTTGTGAAAACCTCAAAATATGAAGCGGCAGTTTAATGTAAGTTTAATTTCGTTGGGAATAGAGCTTAGGAACGGTTTTATGCACTAAGCAATCAATAAGGCTGTGCAAGGGTTTGCAATTGCAAGTTGTTTATAAAAAATCGCACGTCGCTACTAAAGTCAACGCAGCGGGTCCCCAAATGGCCGACATGCCAAGGGTGGGCGTTGGCTAGTGAGTAATGTAATGTAATGTAATTTAAAAGTTTTACCAAAATACAGTGAGTTACAATTTTACTGTATATCCAACGATACCGTTTTAGATGTGGCTCACACTAAGTACCTTATATTATTGGACTTGTACCGTGAGCCCTTTATTGTCTTCAGTAAATCAGTTGATCAGTAAATGAATAAAATAAAATAAAATAAAATAAAATAAGTGTTTCTAAGCCGGTCTCGAAAGAGATTTCAAAAATTTTTGTAAACAAAATGACGACTGGCCAGATGAAAAATAGATTTAAAAGAAACAAGCTTTCTCAGTAAAATTTAAATTTTCTCATCTAGTTTCGAAAGACTTCTTATAAGTCCCATGCCAACGACCCCAAGGATTTCGAACATTATTTGCATTGTTTCCGTAAGAATATTTGGCCATTGGCAAACTGGTATGGGTTCTCGTCTTCTCGATGTCAACCTGCACCGGCTACAGGCGATAATGGACAAGCTGAGACAAGCTTACCATTGACGCAATGAAACAGGCCAAAGCATGACTTAACCAAGTACAGATACGAGTCTCTTTCTCATCTAAAATATTATTACTCTAAGAAACACGATAAAGTACTTTATACTGAATTTATACAATAGTGGTAATTCAGTCGGGCGAATAGCGTGTTGAGAAAGCTTGTATTTTTTATGCATTTATCATCTGTTCATTTTCATATAATTGGGGCTGCAGAGCAAGGGATGAATTAATTAAATCAAAAAGACCAGGTCATCATTTGATAACAAACTATTTTGAAATCTCTACCTCATATTGGTTGTTTTGAAATATATATTAACGTTAGAATTTCCAAAAAAAAAAAATTGGTATTTATGACATGTGTAAACCTGCCATCATAAACCCAGTGGCAGAGCGTGCATGTAAGGCGGGCAATGCCGCATTACACTCAACAAATCCTTAGAATGTATTAAGAGCTTCGTTGAAATCTATAGGAAGCCGTGAGCAAATAAGATTGTATGAGCATGATGTTATCAACGCAGTTTAAGAAACTTAAGAATCGCGTCCTGTTAGAATTCAAATGTTTTATTTTTTGTTTTCAAAATAATGTTTGCTTTTTAAGAAGATAGAAGGCCACCATGCTATATAAAATGATGTGTGTTTTTTTAAAGCATTACACTCGCAATTACCCCACGCTCCGCCACTGTATTAACCCCACAGTGTCCCTCACGTGTTGGCGCATGTGAAGCCGTTGTGTGTGTGAAAATTGGAACGAAATTGAGTATTTTTGTGCGGAGTGGAAGGTTCTTGGGCGTGAGAAGGGTCTGACACTGGGTCAGGTATTTTATATAATACCGAGCTCCCGCGAGTTCCATTAAGTGATTTATAACGAGAGTAATTTCATTATTATTTGAAATGAAGCAGTTTATTAAGCTCCTAAATCCCTAAGTCAGCACTGCTGCCTTCCCTCCCCCGATTTTTCCCTTCTTGAAATAATTAATTCGTTAATACGCCGCCTTCTTTTATCAAGTATAATAATATTCTCTCCAATGATTAGAGATATTCAATGAATCAATCTCATTAACAGCAGCCGCTCAAACACGAATTTATCCTTCAGTCACTCTCTACTTTGTGAAATATTACTGTAGGCTATGATGGGAATTGGTCAAATTATTGAGTTAATAATTTTTAATTGAAATTCAAAATGAGTATGTTAAAATCTAAATACAATATAACATCGCCTAATTTAAATTATTATCAGGCTCTCGCATTGCTGTAAAACTATCCTGTTTACATTTTTAATCCCAGGTTAAGATTAAAAATAAACGCCATAGTAGACCCACTGCATGATTGACTTTTCAGCTTTATTTCTCCTAGAATTCTATTAAGGAGAGACTATATAAGATGAGACTTTTACTCCCAACTGGGATATTTTCAGAAGTTCTAGTGATGACATGCCTGCCACGTGTTCTTCAAACAAACAGAGCAAGCCTTGGACACTTCTATGCAATAACAATACCTAAGTCTCGACCAAAATTAATTACGGCGAACGCCTAGGATTCTGTTATTCTCCTCGATACAAGCTACGGGGGTTAGAGGAAAGCTCATATAACTGTAAAACCGTAATGGTAGTAAAAAAAAGCGTAATAAAAACTCTATTTTGGAATTTTAAACATAGAAAACTGCACGATCTCAAAAATATCGCTGACCTCTTTCGAATTTTTAATCTTTACAACTGCGGAAAACTAAACGAAATACAAGGGGAAAAGAATAAAAAGTCTTTAATTCCACTTGTTGGCAATGATGGGTATTTTTTAAGATTAACACAAAAACACGGGAAAAACGAACACATTTTTAATGGAAATGGGTTTTATTCCACGCTGAATTGTACAGATTTGGATTTGTTGATTTTTCTATATTGCTATAATGATGTAAGCCCATGTGTTCTTGTTCTAAATTGTAATACGTAAGGACGGACATAGCTTCAACTTTGAGAGCTCTCTGTTCTTTATGTTAATCACAATGGAGTCAGCAGAACCAGAGCAATGGTAAATGAATTTCGGCTCTTTTGGCACTAGATTTTATTCTTTGCATCCGAGAGTACATCGAGCACGGTATCACAGACACAAACAAAATAACCTAAAGAATTTCAAATCATAATCAATAGAACTTTGAGTGCTCTAGTTGTTGATATTAATGCCAATGAAGTCAGAAGAGCTCGAACAGATGTAAATGAATTTTGGCACTTCTGGATCCAGATAGCTTGCGACTTTTTATTTTTTAAATCCGAGAGTAGGATCTACGTCAGTATCGCAGCCATGAACACAAGACACACAAAAAAATCAATAGAAATTAAAGCTAAAGGCAAATTTTGGAAGGAAACTGATCGAGAATAGGAGAAGTGCCATGACGTTTGGGCGGGGAAGGCGGCATTTTTACCCAGCAGCATTATTGGCTATCGATTAGGCAGGGTGAAATCAATTTGGGCTTTGTAAAGCCATCATTCATTTGTCAGAGATTCGTCTCATTCTGTCCTATCGCGTATCCCGCAGGAACTGAAGCTACAGCCCATCGGCTTGCTATAAATGCTACCTTGCCTCAACACATCAACGATTGCTGGAGCCTCTAGGTTTTTTTGTATGAAACAATTAAGGGCACATCAGTAAGGAACTTCTTCTTCTTCTACTTCTTCATCAGCCAACAGCCGTCCTTGGTCTTGACACCGGCCACATAGTAGAGCTCCCTCTTATGTCGTAGTTCCCTTTTCTACCTCAATGCCAATGCAACTGAATAGGTGATCGGTATTTTCTTCCCCTTGGAGGCAGAGGGGGCATTTGGATGAATCAGCGATACCTATTCAGTGTAGGTGGCTCTGGAGGTAGTCATGTCCTGTGGCCATTCGGAACGCTGCCACAGTGATGTCCCGGCGCAAGTTGCTGGGATCTAAGAAATGGACAACTGCTTTCCTATAATTTTGAAGTGTTTGGGCTATAATTTAGGCTACCGGCATTGGAAAAGGCATAAGGCAGCATCGAAACAAGAATGGTGGAATCATGTTTTAACTGAGGTTCTTTAAGGAACGTAGTCCAGCGATAGCAACGACTCATACATGCTGAGTATACTTTTGTATTTTCAACCAGCGACCGAGGAAAGACTAAATTTGGGGCTTGCTAATAAATAAGACAATTTGGTTCTCCGAATATTCAATTCGGCATCTGCTGGTCGGTCACACCTAGAAGTGACCAAGTGAGCCCATATATCTGTTATCCTCATCAGACTACCAACTGCTTAACTTCTCCTTTTATCCGTGTATACACGGGGTCCGTAAGAAGCTTAACATATCTTTAATTTGGCTGTCCCAATTTTGCCTCATTGGCTAACAGTAATTATCGCATCGCCACCATTTCAGCCTTAACCCGCCCAGAGGCGGACGCAGCGACCGGCACTGCGGGCAATTGCCCCCCCCCCCTTTGGAAGGCAGTTATATTCTTTGCCTCTAAAATACAAGTGTTAACTGCACTCAAAATGCGTAAAACCCCACTATTTCAGCCCTATTTTTCTAAAAAAAAAATCCCGAGCCCCCCTTGTGCCCAATTTTATTGATTCCCGGTATTATAGGACCGTTATTGCTCTGAAAATGCGTAAAACCCTCTCCCGGGGGAGACCCCCCGAGCGCCCCTTGTGCACTATTTTATTAATTCCCTGTCATATAGAACCCTTGTTCCTCTGAAAATGCGTAAAACCCCAATGTTTCAGCCCTAGTTTCAAAAAAAAAAAATTAAAAAGTGCCTCCCCCTTTTAGGAGGTCTGGGACCGCCTCTGAACTCGCCTCTAGCTCGATTAATGTGTAATTAAAATATTGCTCCAAATCAACCCGAAAACACACTAGAAGATGGTCACCATTTCCGTGAAAAACCTTGAATTTACAAAAATAATTTATAAACCACGAGAAAAAATAACAGTCATTAACAGAACTAAGGAGCTTCTCTTAGTCTTAGGTAAGCTCTCTTGAACAGAGATATTTTTATCTGGGATGACACACGAGTATACGAGTATACCGTATAAAAGATCACGCGGTGTGCTCCCACAAAGCCTTTTCCTAACTCAATGTTTAACTTTAATTTAAAACCCGCGCCCAACTTTCTTCCAATTCCCACTAAAGTCAATCTTTCATTTTGAAGGATCCGCCAGCTCTGTCAACAGACTACGACAAAGACGGAAATTACTCCACGTCGCAACCCACATCTAATCAGCGAAGACTCCCCGGCAATTGCTTCAAAAATAGTTAGAAAGGAACCACTCCCTCAGGACTCATTCCACGATTCTTACTCAATGCAAGACGTGACGTTGGAAATACTCGACAGCCAGAGCATTATTTCCCCTGATTCGAAAGAGAGGGCACGCTTGATGTGTACGCCGCGCTGGCCATCCTTGAGAAGTCACTTTTTCCAGAAACAGGTACGGTCTCTTCACCCTTCCACTTATTTTGTCTTCTCCTAGACCTAGGCTCCTTTTTTTTCTACCTCATTTCTGCTCGACACAAACTGTTGGCATTTTCAATTCTTGTAATTTGTCAGGACAGAAGAACAAAATCAATGTTTTTTTTTTAATTATAGGCGTGGGTATTTGCGCCGGTCGGTGTGTGTCTGCGGAGGTGTTAACTTATTTGGTTATTTTAGGTAGTTTTCGTTTAGAATGGCTCTCTTGTATTTGTCTATAAGTGTTTCATGCTGACTCCAGACACTCCAGTCTTGATGAGAAAGTTTAAAGTTGTTGTGACCGGCTCATGTTTGTTTATCTGTGTTTTTGATAAGGCGCCGATTCCACTGACCTGCTAGGGCTAAATAAAAAAACGGTGACGTGGTAGCAGACATTCAAGACTTAGGCGGGGTTTCCATAGACCTCGCATTGCAGAATGCAAATGACATTGACGGAAATGTTTGTTTTCTTTTTATATAAATCTATTAAAATGTTTGTAATTAAAATATCCCATGACGCCATTTTTAATTTTAGTTTGTTTGTTTGTGATTTTACAGTATGATCATTGATCAATTTTAACTATGGCATGGATTAAAACAAACATTTCCGCCAATGTCATTTGCATTCTGCAATGCGAGGTCGGTGGAAACCCCGCCTAAGTCTTGAATGTCTGCTACCACGTCACCGTATTTGTATTTAGCCCTAGCCGGTCGGTGGAAACCGCGCCTTATTTAATTATTTGAATTGAGAGATGCGTCCTGTAGCAATTTAAAACAGAAAAAATGGAAAACACAAGGCAGACCAGATTTCCGTTTTTGAATTTAAATCATGTTTCTTAACACCTTCAGCCATGCTGGTGATAATTTTAAAAATTAATCATCACTTGTAGACTAACAATTATCTAGCGAAGAGAACAAGAGCTGTTGGAATTTATAAGATAACAACATAAAATAAAAGTATGGCAAACAGGTTATGCTGTTGAACTGCAGTGTTGGACATGGAGTACGGCCATAACTCATTCCTAATAATTCATAAATATTCCTTTATCAGCTCTCTGATTTACAAATGCAAAACTCGCCGTCCTCGTTAAAGAGCCCCAAGTTATTTCCATGGAATAATGCTGTCCTACAACGTGACATTATGCTCATGGAGGGTTTGCAACGGCATGTACCTACACTATGCACAATATACCTGTCGCAATTTCTAATTTTCCAATTTATGGTTTACATTGAACCTTCGGTGTAATTTTTAACAGTCCGGCAACGCAGTAATCATAATAATTGATCACAACAATAGTGCATTAAATTATTGTTTACCCATATAGCAAATACGAGGAAGTTAAAGACACTTAACGTGGAAGACAGTTATTTGAAAGGCACGGGTGAAACACTCGCTGGAGGCCTCTCTTATACAAATAGGTTCTCCCGAGCTCCCCCCCCCCCCCCCCAACGCCCCCTCACCCAACTCCAGCCTAATTTCCTGAATTAAATGAATATATGCTGCCATTTTCTTATCTCATTAGGGGATCCCCCGAACCCAAACGTTTCGTAGTTGCAGCCTAACAGTTGGTTACGTAGGGAATTAAATGGGCTTTAATTGATTGCTTGCACACTGAATGGCTTGTCACTTCTGAGTAAATGTTATTAGTTTAAGAGCATTTCTTGTTCTTGAAAGGAATCAGTTATTCAGTTAATTCTCCTTTGTATATAGAGTGTTTTGTGCGAAATGTCAACGTATTCGTTATTCAGGAAATCCATTTATAATTTATGGATTAGCTATTGTGTGTAGCATTATTTTTATGGAAACAACTGGATGATAAGCCAAGAACAGCTGTACTACTCAGTTACAATTAGGACAATTTAAGGCAGGGGAAGAAGGAATTCATGGATCAAGTAAAAGAAGACGCAGGAGCAATATCATATCAAGAAATGAAGAGGAGGATCGAGGACCGAGTAAACTGGAGGACGATATGCAGGGAGTTGCTGCCAACCAATCGCTAAGATTGTAACCTTAAGAGAGAGAAGGCAGGGGTCGGGAGCCCTCTGGCTCCGGATCCAACCATGGCTTCGAACGACTTCTGGTATGGCACCGCTCGGCTAAGGCTAGGTCCCTACTCTTCCACAGAAAATAAGAAAAATATACTTACTTTACTTACTAGGCCCTAGAGTAATGCAACGTAGGTTTTGTGCTTTAAAAAAGTTAAAATGTTCACTCTGCTTCATTTGATTTCAATATACACTACGTATGGCTCTCAGAAGGTTTGTGAGTCGATAGAACCGTGAAAATTGGCTCCATGTAAAAAACTGTCCCCGAACCCTGGTTTAAGGTATTTAAATGCTCCAGTATGTATTGAAATTGAAAACTACTTTATTGAAAAAGCAAAAGGCGAACAAATAAGATTATAAAGTCTTGTTTTCATGCTAACCCTAGAAAATGTATGGGATAGTTACGCGGGGTTTCCACATACGTCAATCGTCAATGAGAAATAAGGTTTTTGACGTGGTAGCAGAATTTTTAGTATGTCTTTAATGTCTGCTAAACCTTCAATTTCACATGTCTCATTGACGATTGACGTCTGTGGAAACCCCGCTTTATGCTTTTAACAGCATGCGGTTCGTCTGCACCACCAGGTAACCGGAAGAAGAAGACACTGGAAATGACACTGTCGAGGAGGAATCAGGAAGATATGGTAGAAGTCACATTCCCCCACCAAGACGTTCTCGACAGACAGCCTTTTTTACAAAAGATTATTCGCATGCAAACAATTCAAATGAATGTATCCGAATAACCTGTTCAGACATCTCTGTAGGTAATACCTGTGTTGAGTTACGAAAGGTCACCAATCGCATGATGTGTGTGTAGAGACTCGCACAAGTAGGAAGAACAAGCTACAGCTATGCCATCGAAGGCTATGGAAGCGCCAGAACCGTATCACCGACCGGAGATAAGAAAAAGAAAAGAGAAAAACCATATGCCTTCTTTTTCAAGTTACAGCCGAATGGCTGGTTGGCAGCAACATGTGACTTCGATGCCTCCACTCCCCTCGATCCAGGCAAGCTCTCTTCAGCTCCACGTATGTCTTGGCCCCTACATCCTCCATAACTTGCTGCAGGTAATCGTTTCTTGGGCGCCCAGGTCAGTTTGCGCCTTCTATTGTTCCCTCTATGATGCAGCTTACTAAGTTCTCGTGTCTAAGCAAATGGCCAATCCAGTGAGCTCTTCTTTTCCTTATCGATGCAAGGAGAGTTTTTGTTTCGCTTACTCTGGTTAGAACGTCTTCATTTGTAACATGGGCTTGCCAAGGTGTCCGTAGCATGCGACGATAACACCACATCTCAAATACTTCGAGTTTGTTTATTTGTTTCTCACTTATGCACCACGTTTCACATCCGTAAAGAGCAACGCTCCAAACCAGGGACTTCACCATTCGTTTTCTTAGTCCCAGGCTTATGTTGTTAGACTCAAAAATTTTAGATTTTTTGTTGAAATCTAGGCCTATACATACAATGTCGACAAATTCGTTAGTTTCGGTTACGACTTCCAACGCTGGACCGATTTTTATGATAATTTATTGGATTTATGATGTTCCGTAGAGGAAAATAGCTAATTAGTAAATCAAAACTCGGTCCCATCATATTTGAACACATGGTTAGCATGATTATTGTTTATAAGCTAGCATTATTATTACCGTAACGATAGTGTTCTTAAGTAAACGCTCATACCTATACCACGGGAAGGAAATTACTGTATAAAAAGGCAGAAAAAGCTGAAAAGGGTTAGCGGAGGTTAGTGCTCTCAAGGGCTACAAGGCAACTGAATAATAGAAAGCTGTACTTCCGGTCTCCGGAGACGCGCCTCTTTTCAAATTCCAACTGCATTATATCAAGACTCAAGCTGTTGAGAAACAAAGGAGAAGATCGCGGATTTATTATACGTGTTATTGAAATCCTTGAAATTCCTGCGAAGTAGAAAAGAACGTGAGGAGGGGGGATAAAGATGTCCGAACAAAGGTAGTAGCAAGAAAGAAAACACTTCGCCCCCGCCAGCCCCCCCCCCCCCTCCCAAACAAATGGCCTTAATTTATCGCGGGTGCTTTTCTAACGTTTCTACGCCCATTGCCCTCCGTCGCGTCATTCCTCGCTAACAATCTGTGCATTTTACCTTCCTCCACTGGCCTACAAAACAGTATTTATGTCCTTCTTTTCACTTTGTAAATGCTGGGAAAAATAGGAAAAGCCGGCTTGACGGGCTATTTATGAACAGACTGAAAGCCGGCAGTGAAATAAACCTTCTCATGATCCTTTTCAGATTTAACCAAAAAACTAATATAAAGGAAATCGGTGAGAGCGGGATTCAAACCGGTAAACCCACCATCTCTGCCTCTCCGCGGCAACGTGTTGTGTGTTCCCTCAGCATGTAATTAAGCCCGGTATAGTGTCTTCTTCATTCTTTAAATGATTTCAACACTCCCATACTTACTTGTCTGTCTCATTATTTAATAAGCTACCAGAAAACATTAATCTACCCCTACTACAAAAATTTTCAAACAACGAATTAAAACATACCTTAATCCTTATACAAACATACTAGAAGAATGCTTATTACAAAATAATTCATAACTTTTTATTTTTTAAAGAATGGCAAACTATTATTTAATACTCCTAATATTGCTTGCTGTTCTGATCAGTTCTTATTTTATTTAGTTGTTTTTTTATTTTTAATTATTATTCTTTTTTTAAACGTTAGGTTTTCTTTCAGGTAAAGCTCGATGAGTTGAAGGGGGGCCCAGCACGGGAACCATTCCTATGGGATCCCCCCTACACATCCAATTGTAAAACTGCCTTATTATTAATTGTACACTTATGTAGAAAAATACGGTATACGATTTTCATTTCATTTTCATTTCATTGGTGATGAGAGTGGCAGTGAAATAAACCTTTTCAGGGGTGCAAGTGTAAAAAATAAATATTCGAAATAATTGAGGTTAAAGTTTGGCGCCCATTCCACATACGTCAATCGTCAATGAAAAATTGAAAAATGACATTAAAGACATACTAAAAATTCTGCTACCACGTCAATTTACGTCATTTTGACGTCATTTTTCAATTTTTCATTGACGATTGACGTATGTGGAATGGGCGCCTTTGTAACTTTAAAAATGAAAATGCATAGGTGCAGGCCTAACCTTTTTTCATGAATTCTAGCATTGCCAAAATGACAGATACCTATAATATTCCTGTTGGCTTATAGGATAAAAAACGCAAAAACACTAAAACGCAAAAAATGTCCCTTGCATTCCTTGGCTTCGAGACGCTTCAATTGAAATCTACGCTAGTCCCATGTGAATCTCTTATTACAGGCGCGTTCCTCATTGAAGTGACCGTAGCAGCAGCACCAACGCGAATTTACTAAATTCAATTACAGAGATTGACCGACATCAATATCGGGAGCCCGTATACACCATACTCCGTTTAACCCCTGGTCCAGATATTGCCGGGCTAATTGGAGGGAAGTGCCAGTAATGAACGAATGAATCCTGCTAATTACACGTGTTGTGATGGACATAATCATGATCTGCTATGAGACGAATCCATTAGGATATTAGGCCAATCATATGGATCTGCATTTATATTAGGCTGGAAGCATCATACATACTTAAATCCAAACCATGTAACTTGCTTTTTGACGTTACTCTTGATGGTATTAGTCTTGAGATGTTTTTGCCCCTTGGTTAAGCCAAAATATAGGCCGAAGTATTAGCTCAACTCAACTTGAAGCCGGGTGAGCGAGTCCAACAAACTCCTTGACTGATTTATTGTCCAAGGCTCCACTGACTAGATTTTTAAGAACAATAAATTAACGCGTATGATGTTCTAGACCCCTTCTCTCTTTTTAAAATTTGTTTACGGGGTTTTATGCAACTGACTTACAAGGTTTTACAATTATTTTAAGTTGTAGAATCGTGATGGGAAAATGTAAATGCCTTCGTTGTGGATCTGAATAATCTGTTGTTGGCATATTAAACCTATTTAAACGCTATTTATTTATATATTTGACAAGGCGTGGCAGGCTGGTCACTATATCATTATCTCAAATAGATCCGGAGAAAATTGAAAAAAGCTTCGCGTTCTTAACTTCTTATTATTTTTGCCATGACTATATAGGCATTATTACATACTGTGCGTAAAAATCTGACAGCTTTTAACGTCAGAGGCATGATATGTAATAGTAAGCAATAAAAATGACGCAGGAACGTATTTCTGATCGAAACCGTAACACTAGGCGAACATGCCACAATGTCGTGCAGTCACGCTAAAACAGAGGATTTTTCTGAGAACCACAGCGATCATAAAACCACAAGGGATGATTGAACCGCTACAAATAACATGGCTGGCGGATGCAAGCAGCCAAGCACCATAATTGGTGGTTACACAACTCAAACCAACTCATATAACGCTAACTCGTTGGCTAATTGGAAAAATGAAAAAGAATACGATAGACCTACTGACGTTCCGAATGGGAAGAAATATAGTCTGTTCGGTCCTACTGTAGGGTTGCCAGATTTGAATATCTGGGCAAAGTTACAAAATATCGGGATTTTGTGAATTTTGTCGGGACAAAGTAAAAACTACCAAGAGGAAGGTGGGCCTCCCTCAAGAAGGTCAGCTGTCTTAAGGTGTTTTCTGTCCATTTTCTTCCGAGTGTCGCACAAAGAGCAGAAAAGTTCCGCTGCTGCGCCTATACGGTGAAGGTGTTTTTGAAGATAGCCATGACCCGTTGTTAACCTAATCAGTAATCAGATGCAATTCATCATTTTGATTAGCATATTTTAGCAGATAATATATGAGAAAGCATTGGCATTGCTAGGCTTGCAGCGGGAAGTTTAAGTTGAAGTCTAACGAAATTGGGCAGATTTAACATAAATGGATCCAGCAGAAGTAGTTACTGCCACGTCAGCTGTCTTTTAATGTCAATATGATAAGATGGAAAGCTGAGTAATGAGAATTAATGATAGAAGACTTCTCACGCGGAAGCTCCCCTGTATTACATTGAGATGAGCTTAGCAAATTTATTCCACAAGAAGGGAACTGCACTAAATATCAGCACATACTATTGTAGATACCTAATTTAAGGTAGAATGGATTACCTACAGAACGTGTTATCCTTTTATTCTTAGGCCTGCTAGACGTCCCGATTTGCCCGGGGCAGTTAAAATTTTGAAGGTAAAGTCCCGACGTCCCGAAAGGAGAATTAAATGTCCTGATTTTTTTAACAAAACCGTTTGAGAGCAATTAATTATTATTATTTGTATTATTTAAAATCGTATGTCATTTGGCGGATTGTATTATTTGAGACTGAATTAAATCGCATACAAATATTAAGTAGAATAAAATTAATTATATATATAAATTATATTATTATAAAAATAAATTATATTATATATATAAATAAATCAATGACACAATATCTACTATAGTATACAAATGTATATTGTTCAACAGTAGCCTACACTAGATAAAGTGACATTTCAAAATTCTAATTTACACTTTACATTTACATTTACACAATTTACACCTTTGCACCTTTACACCCGATTTGACGAAATGAAAATCCGGCAAGCCTAGTTATCTTTGTGCAAAGAATTGTAGATAAAAAACATAAGATTCTGATAATGCTGTCTAACGGATAACTCCCACACTTTAAATATTTACCGTATTTACTAGCTAATACGAAAATTGTAATAGTCCAGAATAGTACTGTCGGTAGAGTAACTGGGCAATGAAAGAGAAGGTCGAAGTTCGGAACCTTTGTTGGTATGTAAAATATGCCTTGCTGACACCCAATAGAGCAGTAGACAAGAGATCTTCTGCCAGTACCAGTGGCGTAGCCAGATTTTTTTTTAGGGGATCCGGTTTTCATAAAAGTTCAATATGCCACAGTTTGTCATTATCTAGGTAGTCAATTTAATTATATCACTACTAACTAGTAAAATAGGATTAAGGTGTATCAAAACTGGCAATGTAGTAAATGAACTAAGTAAGTAAACCTAAAAAGGGGGAACATATTAAAAATTGATGCAGCGAGAAATCTGTTATAACATGTTAAATTATTAAAAATATGAGGGTTCAAAACTCTCCTTCAGCAATAAATGCTACACGGGTTCTTTTCGTTTTTATGCACTCATAGTTACGAATTAGAATACTATTGTAGTATAGGAACTTCATTTCTGGCAATATGAACTGATTCAAAATTATAATACACACAGCAGTGCCGGATTTATATTTTTGCTTTCCAATTTATACGTAGTATAACGAAAGCTTTGTGATGGTCGAAATTTTCGATTCCGAGATTTCAACGGATTTACACGATTTGAGGTCCCAGGAACCCAAAAAAGTGGTTTTTACGAAATGTCTGTCTGTCTGTCTGTTCATCGATTTCCGGACAAACTACTCGGTCGATGTTGATGAAATTTGGCATGTAGGTTCAAAAAAATCATACCTCGGGACCACTTTTTTTATTTTGGGCCAATTCAATTTGGGGGGGTTTTATTCTCAAAAAACTCAAAAAAAATGTCTAAAAACATTATTTCTCAAAAACGGCTCCAACGATTTCTTTTAAATTCACATATATTGTAGTCGTTATTAATGTTGACAAAATGCGGGGGGTCGCTTGCCCCTTGATTGTTTGCTTCTGGGGGTAAAAAAATAAAAATAACTACATTTTAATGAAAAATGACTATAAAACATAATTTTCCTGCGAAACCTTTCTATCGATGATTTCTACCTTCAGGCATATTTTAGGTGTTAAATTGAGTAACAAAACAGGTTGCTTTCCCAAAAAACTATTCGGTTTTGTGCAAAAAATTATAGAAAATTCGCGCTCAAATGCATTGCCTGTCCTGCCATTATTGCTGTGTGGTAATTAATGTGTTGGTTTGACCTATCTAGAATTTATCTCACTTCCAGTGACGTCAGGTATACAACCACCCCCCCCCCCCCCCCCGAGATATCGGAAATTTAACCACTGGAAAATTATTTACCATTACGCATATTCTCTATCTAGTAATTGATAAATTGGAAAACATGTTCGAGTAAACTCGGACCGGTTCTTTTATGAGTATAGGCTACTTTATTTCCGCCGCCCCGCATGTGTATACCTTTCTAAAATAATAATTTTCCATTTG
The DNA here is from genome assembly GCA_963971405.1 of Psococerastis gibbosa. Classification (NCBI taxonomy): domain Eukaryota; kingdom Metazoa; phylum Arthropoda; class Insecta; order Psocodea; family Psocidae; genus Psococerastis; species Psococerastis gibbosa. Next base: position 8,931,988 of record OZ020484.1, on the reverse strand, counting down.
TAGTAAAGGGGATTTATTGAAAGTATAAAAAACCATGAGAAAACCAGTGGACGTGTTTGACTTTTATCCTTGGAAATCAAGTGACCGTTCTCTGAAATCTGCCGCTCCTAGGACGCTGCCGCCCCTAGACCGCGGCCATTACGGCCTATTTATAAATCCAGGACTCACACACAGTATGCAGGTCAAAACACCAAATAAATAAACACGGAGCACATCTTCGAAATGTATCGGAGACAGTTTAACAATTCATTGTTTAACAGTGTGGGATGACTGTTGAAATTCATATTATCGACGTAGGATGAGCAGTTTAGCGTTTGGGGATAGGATACCGTAGGATGATATGTAATTACCACTGCCTACTCCATACAGATTTTATCTCCAACGTCTCAATTATAATATTTATTATTCACCGTCTATCATCGTTGATAAATCTTTTTCGTTGGAGTGATGAGACCAGTTCTATTAAAGGGAGCAGATAGTTTTGATAGCGGCTCATTTTAACACTTTAGGATCTACTTATAATCTTTGAATATTGATCAGATCTTGCAATGTTTGGGTTGTCTAGACGGAGTAGACACATCAAATATCACTTATTTAACCCATCTAAAAATTTCTCTCTCTCTCTCTCTTTCTTTTTCCTCGCTTTTATCCCTAGGCGGGGTCAGCGATCCGATCCTTGCGATTCTGTACTTCGGCTGCAGTTGCTCCTACAATTATGAGGACTTTCTTGGCTGAGGACTTTCTTGGCTCCTAGCAAAAACCATCCCCAGCAACTTGCGCCGGGACATCGCTGTGGCAGCGTTCCGAATGGCCACAGGACATGACCACCTCCAGAGCCACCTCCACAGAATAGGTATCCGAATGCCTCCTCCGCTTCCAAGGTGAGGGGAATCCCGATCACCTATTCAGCTGCACTGGCATCGAGTTAGAAAGCCGAACTGAGACTCAGGAGGGATTGGCCCAACTCTATTACGCGACACGGCGTCAAATGGCCTACCAGCCAAGGACGGGCTTTGGCTGAAGAAGAAGAAGAAGACTTTCGCTTCTGCCGTTAGCCTGGGCCGTCCTCGTCTTCTTGGTTGGCTGCCTTCTTTTCACTGCGTTCATGGGCTTTATCGGCTATGCTAGCTTTCTTCATATCAGCTCTTATTACGTCGTTCTGGTGTGTATCAGCTAGTGTGAAGCCCAGGGACCATCGCAACATCCGCATTTCGGCCACATGCAGTCTCTGTTCTTTGGCCTTTCTCAAGGCCCAGCAAGTTGTTGTTGTTGTTTCTAACGCCTGCTTTCAGCATTTCTGCTTTAAGCAACCCTGTCAGCCTGGCGGGGGGAGTGAGTCTGTTTGTTAACTTGAGGCACCCAAAGGGCAGACTCTATCACCTCGGGGAAAGGGGAGTTGACTAACAGGGTGGACCTCCTGATTATAGTGGATTCCGAACCACTTGGGGAACATGGTAAAGTCACACGATTAGATCGGAGGTGACCAGGACTCGACTTGCACTGCCTAAGTGCGTTATCATGTCCCACCAGGTTCCCCTGCCAACGCTTTGCACACTACCAAGTTGCCGCAGTTTGAAACATGCTCTGCTCTAATGGAATCAACATGGTAAGGCCGTTGGCAGGCCCAGCAAGTGGTTAGACCCACTTGCTTGTAAATGAGCTCTTTTAGGTTTTTTCTGCCTGTAAGAATATACCACTCATGTCTCGCCACTTCACCGTCAGCAAAATCACTGTCAGCAATATATTACTTATAAGGTAGAGAGATATGTGATTCCACACATTCCGACATCTCCACACATTTTTATCGTTTGAGAGGAAAAAATGCTGAGTTAGAATATGTTATATGGAAATAATATACGAGTACAGGTACAAAAAATCGTCATCGCACGGGGAAATATGTCAGGCAATTCTCAATTTCGAATGTAAATATAGCGACCGAGGCAATTTGTCTGCGGCACCTCATAACTCAGCAAATTCTCAGTTTCAATATTTACACTCACGTGCATTGCAATAACCTGTTCACAAAACTAGATATCATTAAATCATATAATAATTGTAAAAATGTATTGTATTGAAGGAAATAAATAAATATTGTATTGTATATAAATATGTTACAACATTCAGATATAGCTGCATATAAAGAAATGAGATTCTGAATGCCTGTCGGTTGGGTGCATTGTAGGTACCTATGTCGAGTAGTGGTATGTACTAACTCCACGCGAAAGGTTGTTCCTTCCTTCATTTTCAGGCCATGCTTCGGAGGGCATGAAAAGCAGGCCGCCACCCCGCGATTCTCTACACACCATGCGATCGGAAACCTGTCGTAACTCAACACAGGTATTACCTATAGAAGCGGCTGAAGAGGTTATTCGGATACATTCATTGAAATGTTTCTATGCGAACAATCTTTATTTATACAAAGAGAGAACAAGAAGTCATTTATTTTATTTTTTTATTTATATTTGTAGTACTCATACAGTAGTATAGTACATAGGCTTTGATATGCCGTGTAAGGTACTGTACATGTATAACTGATCGTATATTAAATGTATAATTCCAGCCCATTGTAAATGTGTAAATAAATAAATAAATCTTGGCTTCTTTTGTCCTATTACTAAGGCAACACTAACTTGGGAGACCCCGGGACCGTCTGCTTTAAATCCCCTCCGAATCATGGCCAGAAAATGTAGCAAGTGTGAGACTCGAACCAACAACCTTTCGCGTGCAAGCCGAAGTCGTTACCACTACTCTACATGTCCTGATATAATGGTAATAATAATAATAAGAATCACTTCACATACTTCACCTAATTTTTTCTCGCCCAGTATTAAATAATAATAATATATTATACTGTATATACTATATACAATATAATTATAATAATAATCTACATTACCTGCACAAAATTTTTTTCTGAAAAATCAGTTTAAAAATCAAATTTACTGAGAAACAGACCACGAGTTCACAGGACAGTTAATTTTCGATTTGTAGACGAAACAAGGAAAAGAGGGTAAAAATTAAGCGGCAAAAAATCTATAAGCCTGTCATCAATCCCAAAGGGTTCAACCTCAATTACTGTATATATAAGGTTGAAGATATACGTGTGAGGTACGATGGGACGTGCGATAGTTATTCAATAAAACAGTCGCGCCAGGATTGACGTGACGCCGCACCCCCCAATTACTTTAACTGCCTTAAATGTACCCTAACTATTACTGTTTATTTTAAGGAAGGAATTTCCACGGGACGAACGAATTAATATGTTAATAGACACTGCAGTGGCGTACAGTACAATCCTTTTTATTTCAGCTTTGGGCAATCCCCAGCGGACGCGCTACTTTTGTGGGGAGTCTTTGATCATTCTGGTTTTGAAAACTTTCTGTGTTTTTTGTTGTTTTGGATTTGTGTGGGCTTCTCTCCGATGTTTTCTTCCTTTGTTATTGGTCTTTACAACCGGGCAAATAAATTATTAATATGTCAATAGACATTGCTGTGGCGTATGTACCTCTTCATTTCAGCTTTGGGCAATCTCCAGGGGACGCGCTACTTTTGTGGGGAGTCTTTGATCATTCTGGTTTTGAAAACTTTCTGTGTTTTTTGTTGTTTTGAATTTGTGTGGGCTTCTCTCCGATGTTTTCCTCCTTTGTTATTGGTCTTTACAACCGGGCAAATAAATTATTAATATGACAATAGACATTGCAGTGGCGTATGTACCTCTTCATTTCAGCTTTGGGCAATCTCCAGGGGACGCGCTACTTTTGTGGGGAGTCTTTGATCATTCTGGTTTTGAAAACTTTCTGTGTTTTTTGTTGTTTTGGATTTGTGTGGGCTTCTCTCCGATGTTTTCCTCCTTTGTTATTGGTCTTTACAACCGGGCAAATAAATTATTAATATGACAATAGACATTGCAGTGGCGTATGTACCTCTTCATTTCAGCTTTGGGCAATCTCCAGGGGACGCGCTACTTTTGTGGGGAGTCTTTGATCATTCTGGTTTTGAAAACTTTCTGTGTTTTTTGTTGTTTTGAATTTGTGTGGGCTTCTCTCCGATGTTTTCCTCCTTTGTTATTGGTCTTTACAACCGGGCAAATAAATTATTAATATGACAATAGACATTGCAGTGGCGTATGTACCTCTTCATTTCAGCTTTGGGCAATCTCCAGGGGACGCGCTACTTTTGTGGGGAGTCTTTGATCATTCTGGTTTTGAAAACTTTCTGTGTTTTTTGTTGTTTTGGATTTGTGTGGGCTTCTCTCCGATGTTTTCCTCCTTTGTTATTGGTCTTTACAACCGGGCAAATAAATTATTAATATGACAATAGACATTGCAGTGGCGTATGTACCTCTTCATTTCAGCTTTGGGCAATCTCCAGGGGACGCGCTACTTTTGTGGGGAGTCTTTGATCATTCTGGTTTTGAAAACTTTCTGTGTTTTTTGTTGTTTTGGATTTGTGTGGGCTTCTCTCCGATGTTTTCCTCCTTTGTTATTGGTCTTTACAACCGGGCAAATAAATTATTAATATGACAATAGACATTGCAGTGGCGTATGTACCTCTTCATTTCAGCTTTGGGCAATCTCCAGGGGACGCGCTACTTTTGTGGGGAGTCTTTGATCATTCTGGTTTTGAAAACTTTCTGTGTTTTTTGTTGTTTTGGATTTGTGTGGGCTTCTCTCCGATGTTTTCCTCCTTTGTTATTGGTCTTTACAACCGGGCAAATAAATTATTAATATGACAATAGACATTGCAGTGGCGTATGTACCTCTTCATTTCAGCTTTGGGCAATCTCCAGGGGACGCGCTACTTTTGTGGGGAGTCTTTGATCATTCTGGTTTTGAAAACTTTCTGTGTTTTTTGTTGTTTTGGATTTGTGTGGGCTTCTCTCCGATGTTTTCCTCCTTTGTTATTGGTCTTTACAACCGGGCAAATAAATTATTAATATGACAATAGACATTGCAGTGGCGTATGTACCTCTTCATTTCAGCTTTGGGCAATCTCCAGGGGACGCGCTACTTTTGTGGGGAGTCTTTGATCATTCTGGTTTTGAAAACTTTCTGTGTTTTTTGTTGTTTTGGATTTGTGTGGGCTTCTCTCCGATGTTTTCCTCCTTTGTTATTGGTCTTTACAACCGGGCAAATAAATTATTAATATGACAATAGACATTGCAGTGGCGTATGTACCTCTTCATTTCAGCTTTGGGCAATCTCCAGGGGACGCGCTACTTTTGTGGGGAGTCTTTGATCATTCTGGTTTTGAAAACTTTCTGTGTTTTTTGTTGTTTTGAATTTGTGTGGGCTTCTCTCCGATGTTTTCCTCCTTTGTTATTGGTCTTTACAACCGGGCAAATAAATTATTAATATGACAATAGACATTGCAGTGGCGTATGTACCTCTTCATTTCAGCTTTGGGCAATCTCCAGGGGACGCGCTACTTTTGTGGGGAGTCTTTGATCATTCTGGTTTTGAAAACTTTCTGTGTTTTTTGTTGTTTTGGATTTGTGTGGGCTTCTCTCCGATGTTTTCCTCCTTTGTTATTGGTCTTTACAACCGGGCAAATAAATTATTAATATGACAATAGACATTGCAGTGGCGTATGTACCTCTTCATTTCAGCTTTGGGCAATCTCCAGGGGACGCGCTACTTTTGTGGGGAGTCTTTGATCATTCTGGTTTTGAAAACTTTCTGTGTTTTTTGTTGTTTTGGATTTGTGTGGGCTTCTCTCCGATGTTTTCCTCCTTTGTTATTGGTCTTTACAACCGGGCAAATAAATTATTAATATGACAATAGACATTGCAGTGGCGTATGTACCTCTTCATTTCAGCTTTGGGCAATCTCCAGGGGACGCGCTACTTTTGTGGGGAGTCTTTGATCATTCTGGTTTTGAAAACTTTCTGTGTTTTTTGTTGTTTTGAATTTGTGTGGGCTTCTCTCCGATGTTTTCTTCCTTTGTTATTGGTCTTTACAACCGGGCAAATAAATTATTAATATGACAATAGACATTGCAGTGGCGTATGTGCCTCTTCATTTCAGCTTTGGGCAATCTCCAGGGGACGCGCTACTTTTGTGGGGAGTCTTTGATCATTCTGGTTTTGAAAACTTTCTGTGTTTTTTGTTGTTTTGGATTTGTGTGGGCTTCTCTCCGATGTTTTCCTCCTTTGTTATTGGTCTTTACAACCGGGCAAATAAATTATTAATATGACAATAGACATTGCAGTGGCGTATGTACCTCTTCATTTCAGCTTTGGGCAATCTCCAGGGGACGCGCTACTTTTGTGGGGAGTCTTTGATCATTCTGGTTTTGAAAACTTTCTGTGTTTTTTGTTGTTTTGAATTTGTGTGGGCTTCTCTCCGATGTTTTCTTCCTTTGTTATTGGTCTTTACAACCGGGCAAATAAATTATTAATATGACAATAGACATTGCAGTGGCGTATGTACCTCTTCATTTCAGCTTTGGGCAATCTCCAGGGGACGCGCTACTTTTGTGGGGAGTCTTTGATCTTACTGGTTATGAAAACTTTCTGTGCTTAAGTTGTTTGTGATTTGTGTGGGCTTCAATTCGATGTTTTGCTCCGGTGTTACATGTCTTTACAACCGGGCAAATACATTATTAATAAGTCAATAGACATTGCAGTGTCGTATGCACCTCTTCACTTCAGCTTTGGGCAATCTTTCATCTTTCTGTTATTTGTGTTTAGGATTCGTATAGGATGCGATGTTTTGGTCCTAGGTTACACGAATTTACCACCTGAGGAACGAATTACTATGTTAATAGACTCTGCAGTGGCGTGCGTACAATACTTTTCAATTCTGTTTTAGGCGGACGTGTTACTTTTGTAGGGAATCTATGATCTTTCTGGTCATGAAAATTTCTGTGTTACCTGTGCTACTGGAATTTACTTATGTCTCTAGTGAATGCATTATTACATGGATTATTACATTACATGGATAGAAATAAGCTTAATGCATATGAAATTTGGCGCTACAATACAATTATTAGGCTTTATATAGTTGGTTTCCTATTATTTTACATCAGTTAAATTAAGAATTAAAGAAATTCTCATCTAGCAATATGCATACGAGGGTTGCTACAACAATCCGAAAGAAACGAGAAATTGCCCAAAATATTTATTTTAGACGATTCACGGGTTTTCACGGTACTAGATGGAAACGCTGCCATTAGAATTTATCTTGTATAGCCATTGTTATAGTTCATGTTTCTCGTTTAAGTTTCAGGTTCCTTTAATAAGTCTCTCAGCTTTACCCACTGTGCGGTTTTGACACTGATACTATTCTAAAGTGAACGCTGCTTTAAGTGGAGTGTCTACAAGAAACCAGTGCCTGGTTTGGCCTTGTGGGGGCTCTTTCTCGGGCAGAAAAGCCTTCCACCCTTACACGAATATTCCATTATCATTTATATAATAGAGACACAGGATGGAAAATATAGTAGAATACAATAGAGTAAGGCGATTGATTAGTCATTAATGCCATGGCACGTTCCGATTTCCCGCCAAATTTTTTGACAAGTTTTTTTATTTGCTTTAGTTTGATGTTTTTGTTTCTTTAATCTATCGATTTGGATATAGCCAAACAAGGCACTAGGGGTCTTCACAGTGTTCGTGTTATCGAGTTATATACCTAGTTAAGTGTGTTATATCAAGCTAAGTTAACACACCGATAACCCTATAACCAGCTAACCAGCGTGCTATCCTAAACCCACTTCCAAGTTGGTTAACGTGTTATTTACCTTGCTATAGCTCAGGTTTGACCGCCGCCATATTGTTTTTGTCCAATTGATTTGAAACACGCGTTTAAAATTTTGTAGTATTTAAATTTATTTGTATAAACTATTATCACAAGAAATTACCGTAAATAATTAAAATTATAATAACCAAAATGAACAAAAAATATAAACAAATGTGGCACTAGAATAGAGTTCTGCCACTTTCTTTAAACCCGTGCCACGAACGTCTGACTACTACCACGTTGTTTACTCTGTCGATACTCGATGTCGATATAGCATGATAACTCACTCCCGAGGTACACTCACGATTATGTGTTAACTTGAATAGCACATTTAACTCGATAACTCGATAACACGAACACTGTGAAGACCCCTATAGCAGTATACTACAGGTATATAGGGGGAGATGGGTTATTCCAGCGCGCCTAACATAGTTTTCGAATCCTGGGGCCAACTGGTAGGTTCGTTTTTGCAATGACTGACCATAGGCAAGGCCGTAGCCAGGATTTTTTTTCGGGGGTTTTATAAATTTCATTGGGTATTACATAGTGGTTTTTATTTTTCCTCTCAAAATCCGATTCTATCTAGTATCAAGCCATTTCATTTCTGGAGGGGGGGGGGGTTTGAATCCCCATGAACCCCCCCCCCCCCTTGGCTACGGCCATGATCATAGGAGACATGGCATCAGGTGGGCCCAGGATAAAAAAAAATGTTGGGGCACTGGAATGTCCCATCTCTCCTATAGAGAACTCTAGGGGTGGCCAAACAAGAAGCCGAGCGATCCCATACACTACAGCTAATAGCAAACAAGAACCATGTAAATTTTGTACTATTGTACTACTTGTGGTGGAGTAGTACAAAGTATTATTTCATGCTTTGGGGAATGTATTTTTAATTTTGTTCATGAAAAATTACCATTTCAATAATGACGTACTGAACTAACACTAGGTTTTTTAATGTTCTATACATGGCCATGGCCAGGGGGGTGGTCCATGGGGTCCGGACCCCCCCCCCCCCCCGAAATAATTTTAAAAAAAATTTAAACCTGTATTGTTTGAAGAATCCATCCACTAATTTATAATTAAATTACGTAAAAAAAAATTTGTAAACCCCCCCCCCCCCCCCGAAATCAAAACCTGGGCACGGCCTTGGTTCTATATCCTTGTAGAAAAATAGATGGATAGATACATAGATAGATAAAGGGAGATAGAGAGGGGGGAGAGAACATTAGGTTAGATACTTCTTGTGGCAGCGAAGAGGGAATAAAGTTTTCCTAAGTCCTCGCATAAATTTTCTCATTAATATTTCAAGTCGTTGTGCGTTTGAAGGTGTAGGCAAATTTTACTTTTGAAATATATTAAACCTAAATTGTACTTAACATTTACTGGGCCAGGCTTTGACTTACTGTTGTTCAGTAGATTGATCCAAAGCAGACAAACTCAGCTTGATTGGTGAGTTTCACTTACCTGTAAACAAAAACAAAAAAAATATGGTACGTATAGTGTAAGTACAAGACAATATAATGATTGGTCTATACTATATAATATATATTTATACGTACCTGCGTTTATGAAGATTTCCTGCTATCACCAACACTTTTTGAATTATTTAAATAGGCTATATACTTATATAGTACATAAAACAATAATAATCAGCTATCGCTGAGCTGCAGGCTAAAAGCGGGGCCGCAGGTGGCGGATAGCGAAAAGGCCACGAGATACAGTGGCTAGCTGCGAATGTAACGAATAAGCAGTCCCTGACCATGCAGTGGCATAAGGCGGGGATTCCACCGACCGGCTAGGGCAAAATACAAAAACGGTGACGAGGTAGCAGACTTTCAAGACTTAGGCGGGGTTTCCACCGACCTCGCATTGCAGAATGCAAATGACATTGACGGAAATGTTAGTTTTCCTTAGAGGTGCGACGAGCGATACTACCCGACTCGAAAGAATCGATACAGTGCGCTGCATCGGTACATCAAACGACACAGTGCAAAATGTTTCAATACAGCGATACACCAACCCACAAAAATTAAAATTTTAAAATGAGCGCTTAACTCGCACAATTTGTATATCTTATCTCTCATCTTATTATGAAGTATCGGTATTTTTCATTTTTTTCAGTATAAGATGCCTGGTACATCTTAATGTTTACATTTATTAAAACATACCTTCTTATGCTAATTTCTATTGCGGCTTGTAGACTTAGATGTCCCTGCTACCCGAAAGAAATCATAGCGTGTCAGGTGATAACCTCCTCAACTTATAATTGGATTGGTTAGTTATAACCATAGGATGGTAGACAAATTAGTGGCAGGCTAATAGATCTTCCTATCTTTTAAATTCAATCCGGTTCGAGCAATCGGGCATTAGCGGAATTGATTATTGATACAGTTCAGAGTACTGTTTAGAATTTAGATTAGTCTCGGCGCCGGGCGTAAACCGCTTCCGGTACACCACGGAGGCCCCAGCGGCACGGCCCTGGAGGGCCGGGGTTGTATACCCTGACCTTGTGTATGGCGGCTAGCGTTATAGCAATCACCCCGAGGGCCCCGCCCCCCCGGCTGTATACAGACCGGAAACCCAGACGACTGACCCTGTACGTACTACGTACCGTTATCAATATATATGGCGGCTAGGGGTGGTCAGGGACTCAGGGTAGCGCTGCTCAGCTGCTGCATCGGTGTTAAACTAAGTAGCAGTTAGTAAACTATGATGTCCCAGCTACCCGAAAGAAATCATAACGTGTCAGGTAATAACCCTCTCAACTAATATTGAGATTGGTTTGTTATAGTCATAAGATGGCAGACAAATTTGTAGCAGACTAAATGGCTTCCCTGTCTTTTAAATTCAATCTGATTCGAGCATTCGCTGAATTGGTGTATCACTGCATCGTTCACTCGTTTGAGCCTGGGTTCACTTTATTTTAAATTGACTGTTAAACCCGAAATTAATCATGACGCTTTAAATGACAAACCCAACAACTAAGACGAAACCCGAAATATATTATCATACATTCTCTTAGCAGCTCAGTGAAGTTAGTTGCAAAGATATGTCTTCTTATACTGTGATTTTGGGCTGCATCAGAAGCCCGGTGTATCATTGTATCGAAAGAAAGAATCGATTCATTTCACTACCCGACTCGAAATGAATCGATACAGGCCGGTGTATCGCTCGTCGCACCTCTAGTTTTCCTCTATTCCATAGTTAAAATTAATCAATGATCATACAGTAAAATCACAAACAAACAAACTAAAATTAAAAAATGGCGTCATGGGATATGTTAAGTGCAAACATTTTAATAGATTTCTATAAAAAGAAAATTCTAATTTCCGTCAATGTCATTTGCATTCTGCAATGCGAGGTCGGTGGAAACCCCGCCTAAGTCTTGAATGTCTGCTACCACGTCACCGTTTTTGTATTTAGCCCTAGCCGGTCGGTGGAATCCCCGCCTAATCGGAGGGTGTGGTGGCAAGTCTGGTGGTGCAGGCTTGTCTAGAAAATGTCACAGTAACCCGAGGATGACTATGTGACGAATGGTTGCCGCCACTAAAAACGCATCCACTACTGGGGCACTTGTTAACGGCATGACAATGCTGAAGGCAATGGGTAACCACTGCATTACAATTCTCTCGTACAGTCATCATGACTAAGTACATTGGATACTCTACATCAATCAATCAATCAATCAATATAATCATACAATATGCAATACATTTGTGATACAAAAATACCGTGGACCCGGTAGGATGGGTCCAGGTCAACTGTTGTTATTGTTACAATAATATAGTCAATAGTCAATCCAAGCAATAATATAGGAAGTATAATTAAGTTAGTAGTGGGCATATTTAATTAAGTATATTTAATTGTAGTTAGGAACTATTTGACTTCCTTTTGGGGAGTCCGAAATACTGTGTCTACTTGTATGCGATTGCCATGATGATAGCCAATCAAGAGGCATTCGAAGGAGAAGAAGAAGAATCGTCTGATAACTAATTCTAACTGTTTGTAAAGTTAACTCTCTGTTTAAGTTAGCCTATTAGTTATTTCGACGCCTATTGAATCAAAACAATTATTAGTTATTATTCTATACTATTATGATTAAAGACGCTATAATGGAATAGCATATAAGGTAATAAACTTAAGGTAAGCTAACTAGCACTCGACAACATGTTTCAAATTCTTAAACTGATTACAAGTCCGATGAATCTTCAAAGAAGCCATTTTAAAACAAGCAGTTTCCAATATCTGGTGAATGACTACTGAGACAGTGTTTTTCTTACTATACAATTACAAATAAAATTACAATACAAATACAATTTTCCGCGTGAAACAGAAAGAACCGGTCCGAGTTTACTCGAACATGCTTTCATGAGTAATTTCATGGTAAATAATTTTCATATGGTTAAATTTCCGATATCTCGCGGGGGGGGGGGGGGGGTGTCCACCTGACGTCACTGGAGGTGAGGTAAATTCTAGATAGATCAGACCAACACATTACCATACAACAATACTGGCAGGGCACGCAATGCCTTTGAGCGTGATTTTTTTTTCAAAAAACAATTTTTTTGTACAAAACCATATACTTTTCTGGGAAAGCAATCTGTCCGGTTTCGTTACTCAATTTAACACCTAAAACATACCTGAAAGAAGAAATAATCAATAGAAAGGTTTCGCAGAAAAATTATTTTTCAGCCATTTTTCATGAAAATTAAGTTATTTTTATTTTTTTACCCCCAGAATCAAACTATCAAGGGGCAAGCGACCCACCGCATTTTATCAACATTAATAACAACTACAATATATGTAGTAGTATGGTTTGACACAGTCCCAGGCCACGGTGTGGGCCCATAGGAGAATATATGTGAATTTAAAAGAAATCGTTGCAGCCGTTTTTCAGAAATAATTTTTTTAGACGTTTTTTTTTAGTTTTTTGAGAATAAATCCCTCCCAAATTGAGTTGGCCCCAAATAAAAAAAAATGGTCTCGAGGTATGATTTTTATAAACCTACACGCAAAATTTTATTAAAATCGACCGAGTAGTTTGCCTGGAAATCGACGCAGACAGACAGAACGACAGAACGACAGACGGACAGACAGACATTTCGTAAAAAAACACATTTTTTGGTTCCTGGGACCTCAAAACGTGTAAAACCGTTGAAATCTCGGAATTGAAAATTTCGACCGTCACAAAGCTTTCCTTATACTACGTATAAATTGGAAAGCAAAAAATTACTTATTACTTATAAAGCTTGGATTAAAAAATTCTTCAAAGCTGGGCTTCTAATAAGTACCCTTGTACAGCGAACCATAAGTGTTTAAATAAGCAACAGAATGATGATTGCAGGGTACCTGTTTAAGTAAGACATGGGTCCTCAGGGGTCCACCTTGACCCTTTGAGTGTTTTGGGAACCCTGGGAACGGATGAGACAGCATATCGTGAGATGGGGCTAAAAATGCTTTGCCGTCTCCGGCCCCGCATCAGTCTCTTATAATGTCACTGGCTGTCTTTATACAAAAACAATTTTCATCGTGTCATTATTTCTTTATAAAGTAAATTCAAAGAAGTGAAATGTAAGACTGTAGAGAAGCAAAAGGGATAATTTGGCGGCGTAGGTGACTAATTTGATTCCGACAGATCCACCTTTTTACTTGTGCTCTTTTCATTTTTCTCGGATACTTTGTGACTGGGGTATACCTTAGGTCATATTGTCGTAGCTATTACAATATATACACAGCTTGTGCATCATGGGGCCATACGGGATTTAAATCATTACACATTAACATAAACAATCCGAATATTTCTTCGAGTGAAAAAATATTTGTAGAATTAGAGTGTGTAATCACGTCCAATGCTGTATAAAAAATAAGCAATAACCCCTCGCAAGCAGACGACATTCAACTGCTTTCATGTAGAGTGACAAAAATGTTCCGCTCATAAATAAATAAATAATCATTTATTGGCAAACAGGCCTAAAAGTCTAATAAAATCATCCCGGGGCTGGAGACCGTTATCAATATGGCTGCTAGTGTGGGAAGTACGCAATTTGGCGGGGAAACCCAGTGATAAGTGTAGCCTGCACAAGCTAAGTACAGAGTTTTTGACCGGGTCCAGGTATCCGCTTTGCTATGCTGCAATGTGTAAGACTTCGATATTTTTTGCTTACTTACTGTATCTCTGATAGTTCGCTTATGGCTAACGGGTGCCTCGTAAGGCATATTAAAGCTCCCGCCGCTCCAGTTCTATTATATTTCTATGTATTCAACACTCAACGCTCAAGGTCACAACTCTCCGGCTTGGCCTTAACGTTTAAGAGGACATGCTGCGTAGAAAGTGAGCACCCCAAATTTTTCTGTTGTTTTTATTCTTTTATTTAATTAACAAAGCAAAGCTATGCTGCAATGTGTAAGACTTCGATATTTTTTGCATTGGTACTTATCTCTGATAGTTGGCTTATGGATAACGGGTGCCTCGTAAGGCATATTCTGGCTCCCGCAGCTCCAGTTAATGTATTTCTATGAATAAAATGCCTAGCATAGGCATCAATACTAAACAGAAACTAATCTCCATTGGAAAAAAATTTGTGATTTCTGTGGCTTTTAGGTGGCACTGCACTAATCATCTGCCATTTATTATTATAATATTGTACTTTAAATTATTGTACATAGAACAAGGTTTAAAAAAAATATCAGCCCCATCAACCAAGATACGATACCTAGTACTTAGTTAGCAGAACGCTAAGGACGAAACTAATATGATAAACATTGAAAGACCCCTCTAAAAGCAAGAAATTAAATTCAATAACCCCCAGAGTAACTCCAAATATTTGACCGAACCAAACCGTGTTTTCCTTGTTACAACATTTTAAACTTTTAATTAGTTCATTAGAAGTGGCGAGAGCTTTTAGCTATAATTTCGAATGTCGAAAATAATCTAGTTTAAAAGTGATGTTACGAGATAAATAAATACATTTTGATAAGCTATTCCGACGATGATGAACACTGTAGTTGCTCAAGACCTCATAAGTAAATTGATTGGTAAGTACACAAATAGAGTCCTAAACTTACTATAGACGTTTCTGAGTATAGATATTCAATAGGAACCAGTAAGCACTTCCTCATTATAAAGAACCGGTCCGAGTTTACTCGAACATGCTTTCCAATTTATCAATTAGTAGGGAGAGAAAATGAATAATTTCATGGTTAATAATTTTCCTATGGTTAAATTTCGGATATATCATTAAGAACGACTAGAATATATGTGAATTTAAAAGAAATCGTTGGAGCCGTTTTTGTGAAATAATTTTTTTAGACGTTTTTTTGGAGTTTTTTGAGAATAAAACCCCCCAAATTGAGTTAGCCCAAAATAAAAAAAAATGGTTCCGAGGCATGATTTTTGTGAACCTACATGCCAAATTTCACTCAAATCCACCGAGTAGTTTGCCCGGAAATCGACGAACAGACAGACCGACCGACAGACAGACATTTCGTAAAAAAACACTTTTTTTGGGTTCCTGGGACCCCAAAACGTGTAAATCCGTTGAAATCTCGGAATCGAAAATTTCGACCGTCACAAAGCTTTCCTTATACTACGTATAAATTGGAAAGCAATAATTAGATTACTCGTGACTTCCCCATTATTTTATCATGTAATAGTTCCTTGGTCAAATTTCGGCTGCCTAAAGATTTTCCCCATCCGAAAGCACTAGATTGATCGGTGGGACAGTTATATAGTCAACAATGGGAAAACCAATAATATACAATAATTATAATACTAGGTAATCAATAATGTTGTTATGGAATGCAAAGCAATTTTCCATCATATTCTAACGTATAAATAGGAAAAACAAAAATTCGTCGCAATACTATGCATGAAATACTCCTCTACCAAATGAATGGACCAAACCTTTATAAATTAAATTATAAACTAACCTATTTTGGGGTATTCAGCCAGCTTACTCTTAACGCATTTTGCCTAAAATGCCCCTACAATAGTACCTAAACGAATAAAACAATTAATAGCTTTTGATCTTTTAAACAATTAGGTAGGTAACTTTGTTTTTTCCACCCAAAGGCTGTGTACAAAGCTAAATCAATCATCAAAGTATGTTTGTAAAAATATCTCTATTCGATCAAATGGACGCACAATGCACGCACAAATCAAATTAACATAAAGGCAATCTGATCACTCAACGTTCATAACTATTTAAATCAATAATTTCATATACTGTATGTAGTGCTCCCCTGTCTCCCACCCTTCAATAGGACGAATAGCGTAGGTTAATTTCAATAAATTAATGACAATACTGTTGCACCTGCAATTTAAACGAATAAAACGCCTTGTTTATTCCTATAGCCGCGGGGGAAATTTAATACGATACATCATAGTATCAGTCTCAATCAAATTGTGTTGTGTTTTTTAGGTTACTTAAGCCTGATCCGACGAAATATGCTTAAAAATTAACTAACACTTATATCATGTTATTATTTTTATTACTATTATTTAAAGAAAGTGGCAGCCCGAAATTTAATACTTTTTATTTTTTATTTAATTAACTAAGCATGTTATTAAGGAGTTGGCTTATCAAAGTTGTAGAAGACTACCTACTTCATGCATCATATAATATTTAAGGTATTTTTAGTTTTCGAAATTGTAGTTTTTTTATAAAATCGATTATACGTGAAAAGTTATTGATTATAAAATATTTGCATGTTTTTGAAAAAAACCACAATTTCGAACATTAAAAATATCTTATAATATGATGCATGAAGTAGTCTTCCACAACTTTGATGAGCCAAATCTTTAATAACACGCTTAGTTAAAAAAAAAAGTATTAAATTTCGGGCTGCCAATTTTCTACGGGCTGTACACTCTTAAGTGCACCATGCTGCTGTTACTCTAGCTGCCCTTCACCACAGAAACCAACAGGAACTTTCATAGAAAATGGGTACACCTATACATTTTCAATTGAGTTACAAACTTAAGCCTCAATTATCTCGAATGTTTATCACTTGCACCCTTTCGCCTCTAGGCGCTTCAATTGATAAATAGGAACAATCAATTTTATACGTTCCACATCCTCCTAATATACTTAACTAAAGCTGGCCATTCACGAGGGCCCCAAACGGGCTCGTGCCAAGCCAAATGGCGCGTCCTGTTCCATTTGGCGTTAGCGCCATTTAGATGGGTCATCACGACTACGCTGAACCAGTCGCTCCAAATCTTTCAAATTGTACAGTGTGACGATATGGAAGAGGTACTTTTACACTATACAATTTGAAGATTTGGAGCGACTGGTTCAGTGTAGTCGTGATGACCCCTCTAAATGGCGCTAACGCCAAATGGAACAGGACGCGCCATTTGGCTTGGCGCGAGCCCGTTTGGAGACCTCGTGAATGGCCAACTTAATAGACTCTCTTTTCCAGCATATCTAAATAAAAAAAAATTATGTAACCCATCCTTGATACACATTGAATAGTATATTCATTGCCTAAACCTACGTATGCAGCGAGGTCTTTTAGTTAATGTCTTTAAGTTAAACAACTGTTTAATCATTACCAAGTTAGTCTAGTGGCTATAGTAAGTTTCAAAGTAAATTTATTCCCCTCAATAATTTAAACCCTTTCACAAGGGAAAGTTTTCTGAATATCCCTTCAAGACAAAAGCGCGCAATGTTGGATGCAAGGGAGTTGCTGTGGTTATATTGTAATTGGAGGTTCTACCCTCTAAGCCTTTTTGTAACGAAATGGGAACCTAGCCAGATTGCAACAGGTTTTTTGGCGCCTCAGACGAGAGAACATGCCTTCGACACCGTCTTTATTTCTTACAGGCAGCTGTATCGCCATGCCACTGATTACACGTATCGACTTTAAAGTTACTGTAAGAGCACACATAGGCTAAAAAATGCACATGAATGATTTAAAAGCCCCCATTCACGGTGCAGCAGGTGTGGAGTACCTCAAACAGTGGAACACATAATTACCGAATGCCCTGCATACGCAGTGGGCAGACTTTCGTTACCTAAACCACACACCCTGCCAAACTTAATAGGGGACAAGCATGGACCGGTCACGGCAACATTAAGCTTTCTAATCAAGACCGGAGTCATGCCACACCTGTGGACAAACTCAAGAAAACCATTCTAAACCACAACTTTACTAACAATAGTACCTAAATAAGCCATGACTACCGCACACACACACCGACCGGCGCAAATACTCGAAAGAGTCCCGCGCCTTAAAAAAAAAACATTCACGGTGAACGGTGAATCCAATCCAGGCAGAATGAACTTCAGGCAAGTTGATTTTTGATAAACCGCGATCGTATATTTTCCTCCTGACACCGTGGAATGATGAAGCTGTAGAATCCTGTATGGTATGCCGTGGACGATCTGAAACGTTTGGAAGTACGCTTTCTGCAGCCCCATTATGGCAATTTGGGATAAAATACGTTAAATGCATATCTGGTAACTTGTGATGTATAGAAATCAGTTTTCAGTAGTCATGACGAATTGTGATGAAAAAAGTCGCAATGCAAAATGCACAAAATATGAACCGAATATTCGGTATTCGGTCAAAACCCTATCACGGGATATCTTTTTTTTAAATAAATAAATGAATATATTCATACATACAATTATATAGGCCTATATTTCTGTTTCATTATACAATCAAGTAATCAACAAGTTATCGACAAGAAAGTATAAAGTAAAATAGTCAAAATATCATCAAAATCAGGTATAGTTCTGTGACTTCTGTCATTGTGCTAGTGCCTCAGTGACAGTGTAGAAAGCTTTCTCTAAGAGATGGTCTCTAAGCAATTTAGGGAAGTTAGTAGCATTTCTTGCCGCTTTACTTCAATCGGGAGTTTTCTAAGGTAGGCAAAACCTTGTAGCATAGGATCCAGTCGCTCACACATGGCTGTGCGTGGTACTGGCCTTACAAGGTCTCCCCGTTGCCTCGTGTTGTAGGTGTGGGTGTACCAATTTTGTTTAAATTTCCCCCCATACTTCAGGCTTTAAGATTTGTACAATACATCTAAATACATATGTATGTATAGACTTTGGGCTGTCTTGGCTAGTATTTAAATTGCTTGAAATGGTTCATCTTAACATATTCTAGGACTAAATACCGACCCATTCTTACATAAGACATCCCTCTGCAAGTCGCAGCAAGTATCTACCGTACCCAAGTATCGGAAATGCCATAACGGTCCTTTTAGAATGGAAGCTTTTCGTGGGGAAGAGCTCGCTCGCGTTTTGTCGTATATTTTCCTCGGGGCTTTGCGGCTGACACTGCTGGAATCCCACAGAAAAACACCCGGCTCCAGATTCTGGATTTTTGAATTTATGGACTTGGAGCAGATGGGAAAAAGCCTCCGTGTGTAAACATGGCTCCTGTCGGAAGGGGCTCAAACACATGCTAGAAATACGATGACAACAACCAGCTAGATTATTTTATTTTGACAAACAAAATTGACAGGATCGGTAAACTGGTAACTTTGGTACTACCACGATTTTACAAGAGAAGAGTTATCCATGAGAGAGTTTCTTCAGTGACTTCGTGGAAGTGAAACATGATTAATAAATTAATATATACATAAAAAATTTCACTTAATTCCACAACATAAATTTTTAATGACAGCTGCTTCGGTGTAACGGCCTGAAGATGGTGTTACACCGAAACAGCTGTCATTAAAAATTTATGTTGTGGAATTAAGTGCAATTTTTTATGTATATTAAGTTATTAAGAGAAGAGTTACTATTGTATTATATTCTTGTAATATAATTTTTGTTCTATGATTATTTAAGAAAAATATGAAAGTATTCTGAAGTGGAAGTGAAAGGCTATAATGTTGAAAACACAGAACTGAATAACTGAGGAAATTTGAAAATAAGCGTACAAAAATTAACTTTTAAGAGGACATGCTGTGTAGAAAGTGAGCACCCCAAATTTTTCTGCTGTTTTTATTGACTTTTTATTTTTTTAATTTATTCAACAAAGCAAGTCATTAAAGATTTGGCTCATGGAAGTTGTAGAAGACTACTTCATGCATCATATAACAGGAAATATTAAATTTTTGGTACTTTAGTTCTTTCATAAATACCAGACAGGACTAAAATTTCGCGTATTCCGGGATTTTTGAAGGAACTACGAAACCGAAAAGTAAAATTACCCGATTATATGATGCACGTAGTAGTCTTCTACAATTTAGATGAGCCAAATTTTTAATAACTTGCTGAGTTAATGAAATATAAAATAATGTATTAAATTTTGTGGTGCCAATTTTCTACATAGCATATCCTCTTTACCCACCTACAGTGGATCATCAATATCAACATTAAATTGACATTTCGTTGAAGAGGTAACCTTCTTAAGATATTATATATTCAGTTATTCTGGATATCCTATTTCGGCTATATATAATAAACACCATAAGTTTGCACATCGTATTAAAATAGCCAATACGATAAGATTAAATTTTCGGGCGTGAGAGATTTCGCAACCCCGGCTGGACATTGCTGGAGTTATTATGTCCCGGCAGTATGGAAAATTAATTAACTAGTAAATCTCCAAAGTGCGTGTAATTAAGCCCCCCTTTCCACCCGTAAAACAAACCTTTACATGTTGGGTAATCTCCTCCATTATTTAGGTTTTCTTATAGCCTACGGCCAGATTGGGACTACGAGCGAATCTACAGGCTGTATACTATCATACTTTTTTTTGACATTCTTATAAAACCCAAAAAAAATACTAGTTCTGTTTTTAGAGGGTCCTTTCCTGAAATGGACAATTTGCTTATTTTATATTGCTTTTTAAGAAAAGGTTAATCGCATACAAACTTTTTAATGAATATATCCGATTTACCTCTTCAATCGCCTCACTGTAAGTAACCGAATAGGTACTTGTGTCTAGTTACGACACGTCTCCGATCACATCTCTGTGTGGAGACTAGGATAAGTACAAGCACGTTACCAGCTAGACACCGAAGTGGCTAAAATATATTACTGCGAGTCATTCAGTTCTTAGAGTGCTATGGCGGCAATTCCACCGGCGAATTTACTTCATTTTGTGATTTAAGATTTTTTGTTTGTTTTATTTTAAGGGGACTATTATGTAGGTACTTAACTTATCTATTATAAATTAAGTTATAATATGGTAGCAGACATCATTAATAAATCTCTACCATATTATAACTTAATTTATAATGGATAAGTTAAGTATCTACATAATAGTCTCCTTAAAACAAAACAAACAAAAAATCTCAAATCACAAATGAAGTGAATTCGCCGGTGGAATTGCCGCCTATACAAAATATAGTTCAAAATCTGTCCTCGATACAATAAAAGTATCAAGGAGAGTTTGACTGTCAAAAAATGAAGCTGTTGATTACATGCAAAGTAAGTAGAATTAACGTTATGGGATAGATTTTGCACAAAAAACGAGTCCAATGTCTACCTTTCTTATAAAAAAAATATTTAAAAAAAACTTGGACGTAGACCTAGAGATGATCGCAGAGAGGCTAGAGAGGCTTTGACATGAAAAGTAGCCACATGTCTGCTCTGTTCTTTCATCCTTAGGATTGCAAGATCGTTATCTTGTTATCACCCATTCCTATCTTCTGATGAGAAACGGCTTCTCCCCTACGTCTGCATAGAAATGCGTAGGTTTCCACTTTTTGTGGCGGCGCGATGTACATTCTTGACTCTCACCGCTCCAAAGAACTGCGGCACTGAGAAATGGTTAGAAAACATCTACACGGGATTTTTTACATCGGAGTACTCGCTGTGTTGGGTTTACCCTAAACGAAAGTAGGAAACTGAGGGAAAATGGAAAAATAGAACTCCAGTTTTTTGATTTGAAAAATGATGCCATTAGGAAATGTGTTTCCCAACAGTCCCACTATATCCGATTCCTAGGTTGGGTAAATTGCACTTTGGGCATCGAAAACGGCCATATTTGTTGTTGTTTTGATTTTGAATTTTGCTTTTTATTTTTATTTAATAATGGGCTCTGCGATACAAATTAATAAAAAATAACAAAAGGAAACATGTGGCAAGATGTGGACTACAGCAGATGTTCAAAAGTTAATAGTCAAAGGCAAAGAAACTTTGGAGGTAAGTTAGGTTAGGTTTCTCTATTTCTATGGTTGGCGGAGGTAACCTCACGCTGAGTAATTTCTCTATTTTCCCATTTTCTCTTTTCTACCAACATACCCATCTAGATTATAAACGAATTTTGAATAAACTAAAACGGCTTTATTAAATAACTCATTAAAGTCATATTCCAAATTTCAAGTCAATGAACAAATTAAGTTAAATGAAATACGAAAAGGTTCGGTCTCATTTTGGCTGGTGTTGGCATTTAATTTCAAACTGGAATTCGTGAATAAATAGATAAACCAATCACTTATCGACACCTTTTTCCTTCTTCAAAACTTACAGGTGCTGATTTATATAGAAAACTAAACATAACTATATATCCACAACATTAATCATAACCATAAAAGCTAACATTTAGCTAGCATTTAGCTTAGGAAGCATTCACGAGGAATGTGTATACATACATCTAGTCTCTCTATATGTACCCTATTCATAACGCATAAAAAGTTTCCAAGTTTTAACATTGTTACAGCTACGGTTATGGATAAGTTTATATTAAGTTTTCCATCAATGAGGCCATACGCATCCTGAGACAATCATAGTTTTCACTATTTATTTAACATTTTATCCACCACTATCCACTTCTTTCGGGGTCTATTTCAGACTTCCGCCACGAGTATAGGCTGTCAATGATGGGAACAGTGCTTGGCAACCGCGACATTGATTATACCTGTCAGTACCTGTAGAGTAGTGGTACAGACTCCGACTTTCACCCGAAAGGTTGTTGGTTCGAGTCCCACACTACCTACATTTGCTGACCATGCATTGCAGGCGGTCCCGGGTCATCCTAGTTGAGTGTAAGAGAAGACTTTATAGCCCTAACTCCGCTAGGTTGGCTTAGTAATAGAACAACAAATAGTCAATATTTATTTATTTATTATAGTATAATGGAACGTTTCTGACACAGTGTTTAGTCCAGTTCCAGAAGTTGTGATTACTCTCCAAATGAAATTTCGCTACTGTTAATCTGTTCTAGGATAGAAATTATTATTCCAGACAGAACAAAGTAAATTAAATTCTATCCCAAGTTTTTCACTACGTTTAAACAGAAAATAACCGATTTATACGGAAATAGAAAAGCAACCTACTCAAAACTAAAGACAATCTATAGTAAAGATTAAGGTTTTCAAAGTACCTTACATGCTGGTAAAGGAAGTGGAATTCAACGAGATAATTTATAATCATAAAATATCTGAAACAAAATAATATACCTACTAAACAGGTATAACGGTGTGATACTTCCTTTAAAGTTCGTAAATTTGCAACTTCAACTACAGAAAGTAAGAACTAATGTGAAATGTTGAATAGCCACTGAAAGTTGAGCTGCTTACGGAACAGTGAACTAAAAGAGATAAACCAAGGGAAGCTTAGGTTCAGGTAGTTAGTTATAGAAAGGTGTTGTCTTATCTAGTTTCGGATCTTGCACGAGTTATGGCGTTATGCTCCCGATTTATTCCCCCATAGCGCGATTTATCGAGCCCTTTGATCGTCTGCTGCCGCACTTGCTTTGTTTACACCGGGCAGAGCATGTAGTGTCAAGCATCCCGCGGCTATAATCCTATCGAGCATTGGGGATAATTTCCCCTGAGTAAGACACCGGATATGGAAGTTTATTCACTATCGATTTTTGTTTCGATTTCTCGTTAAAAATTAAACCCTTGATTTTGCCGGATTCCTGGCTTGGGGACAAGGACTGCACAATATATACAGCTGAGTAGCAGGCTACTAGTGGGGTCGCTGGTGGCGTATAGGCCTAGCCTATTTGAAAAATGGGAGCGTAAGAAACACAGGAAAGTGTATGGGCCAGTGCAGTATCAGGGGGAGAGGGAGGAACAGAGAGATTGGCGTATCCGTAGAAATGATGAGCTCTACGCGATATACCGAGAACCTCCGGTAGTAGCCGAAATCAAGAGAGCCCGCATTAGGTAGCTAGAGCACGTGGAACGAATGCCAGACCATTGGGCAGCCATATACAAGGTGCCCCAAGGGGGAAAACATGGACGACTACGGATGCGATGGCTTGACGACGTTGAGGTGGATCTGGCGACCCTAGGCGTCGATGACTGGCGAAGGAGAGCGCAGGACCGCGCAGGCCGGCGCGATCTGGCAGAACAGGCCAAGACCCTTCTCGGGCCGTAGCGCTAAGGAGTAAGTAAGTAAGGTTGGCAGTCTCATTGATGTAAACGGTCGTTGAGGTAATCGAACGTAGCAGTACCAAGGACATGTAGCGTGGTAACCGAAATTAGAGGATATGGAAAAAACTGGGCTTGGCGGGATTCGAACCCACGATCTACGCCTGACCGGGGCGTCGTCTTAACCGCTGGAATACTCCCATTTACAGGCTAACAAAAATATTAAATCTTAATGCTACACATTTAGACATCACCGATGGCAAACGTAAATTTATTAAAACATTAGCTATAATGAATCCAATAGACTACCTTTTCTAAGATTACCATTTTCAAATAATAAAGACTTAGTTAAGATATATATAAGAATGATATGTATTGGCAGATAGTATTACTTTATAGCATTACTTTTTATTTTTATCATTACTTACCAACTAGATAACTTGTATACAACTTATTTATTTAATCTTCACATTGTCAAATAGATGTACGATATACTGCTTATAATTATAATTGTACAATAGTTATGTATCACACATGTAAATTATGATAAGCATAGTTAATTAAGTTGAGTTAATTTGCATATTATTGGACTTTGTTTGCAAATAAACGTTTATTTATTTATTTATTTATTTATTTATTTATTACAAGCCCCGACAAGCCCAGTAATCGCCAAATCCTCTACTTATTCTCCAATTGACACGATTCGTGTTGCTAGACAGGTTAGCAGAACTACACAACTATCTAACCGAACAGGTCTGTGAGCTCACTTAATTGTTAACCTGTCTAGCAACACGAATCATATCAATTTGAGCATAAGGTGCCCATTCCATTGACCGGCTAGGGCTATTTCCAAAACGGTGACGTGGTAGCAGACACTCAAGACTTAGGTGGCGTTTCCACCGACCTCGCATTGCAGAATTGACGGAAATGTTTATTTTCCTCTATGCCGTAGTTAAAATTGATCAATGATCATACAATAAAATCACAAACAAACAAACTAAAATTAAAAAATGGCTTCATGGGATATGTTAATTACAAACATTTTAATAGATTTCTATAAAAAGAAAAACCAACATTTCCATCAATGTCACTTGCAATCTGCAATGCGAGGTCGTTGGAGACTCTACCTAAGTCTTGAGTGTCTGCTACCACGTCACCGTTTTGGAAATAGCCCTAGCCGGTCAATGGAATGGGCGCCTTAGTAGAGGATTTGGCGATTACTGGACTTGTCGGGGCGTGTGGTCCAGCGGTTAAGACGACGCCCCGGTTAGGCGTAGATCGTGGGTTCGAATCCCGTCAAGCCCAGTTTTTTCCATATCCTCCAATTTCGGTTATAACGAGGAGGTTACGTCTTCAACCAAAGTTAATTTAATGTCAGTGTTATGCACACCATATAATACTGAAATGTAATGTAGCGTGGTAGTAAAGACTCCGACTTTCACCCGAAAGGTTGTTGGTTCGAGTACCACACTTCCTGCATTTTCTGTTCATGCTTCGGCGGGCATGTAAAGCAGACGGTCCCGGGCCATCTTAGTTGAGTGTAAGAGAGGGCTTTATAGCTTAGGTTGGGTTAGTAGTAGAACAATATTTATTTATTTATTTATTTATAGCAGCAGCATGCACAGTGTTCACATTGTTCACTTTGAAAAGCTGCTGCAAGTCAGCGATTCCAACTAGAAGCACTGTACTTCGACAAGCTATGCCGGAGGCTTGAAGCCTAGAGCCTAAAGGCCCTTCTATTTAGCACAAAAGAAATGTATTCAATTAAATAGCACAGAATACAGCACTGAGAAGGGCTAAAGTCAGTCGTTTCGCTATATAGAAGCCAGGGGATGGCTGCGGTAAATGGGCGTAAGACTATCGGACATCCCGCTGAGCCAGATTCGCGTCTTAATCCGGATCACAAGGATTCGGTTCAAGTCGCAAGTTAAGCTCATTATCCGATCGATTCATTAACCGTCTCAGTGACCACCGCCGCAATATTTACCATCGTAATATGCAATGGGATAGAAAGGATTATCGAAACTTAATAAATTTGACTATCGTATGTTATCAATTAACAACAATAGTGATACAGCAGACGTAGCACCAACTTAAAATAATAACTTATCCGGGAATACGTATAAATAATACTAAATATAAAATAAATTGACGTTTTGTTCTATTACTAAGCCAACGGAGTTAGGGCTATAAAGCCCTCTCTTACACTCAACTAGGAAGGTCCGGGACCGCCTGCTTTACATGCCCTCCGAAGCATGGACAGTGGATGTAGTAAGTGTGGGACTCGAACCAACAACCTTTCGGGTGAAAGTTGGAGTCTGTGCCACTACTCTACCCACTACCCAGCACCGTATCATGACACTACAAATCGTTACTGTGAAGCTCGGCGTCGAATGGCTGATTTTTCATATAACATTTCTAATAATGAATTTTTAAATGCCTATCTACGTAGTTAACATAATAGTCTCCTTAGTAACTTTTACCTAGCATGCCGTTTTGTTTCTACTGTTTCCTTACACGTGACGATGGTGTGAGCCGAAACCGGTGTTGTGTTTTTTATGATATAACGTAAAACTTAACAAAGTAATTTATTCACAATGAGTGCCTAGCTAGTCTTGGCTATGACTTTCCAAATCATCAGCCAGCCAAAGACCAACGGAAAAGAATTACTTACCTGGGGAATTATTTAAACCATTTTAATACGGTATTAAAACCAACTAGCGAACAGATGACATTCAGCAGTTTTGTCATGTTAGTTCCAACAGTGCCCCAAAAAGTTCCGCATACGTTTAGCATATGCAAACTACTAACAGCTAATAATCTTTGTTGACAAACAATGTCTAATTTTTATTTTTCATCCGCTGTTGTTCAGCATGTAAGTCAATTATTATTGGGATTTATGTAGGATAATATCTGCTTATTCCCGGATATGTTATTCTTTTACGTTGGTGCTTTGTCTGAAGCAGCATTATAGCTTAAGACTCGAGTGAGTAGGCTTTAATAAAGTAAGTATATTTCCCCATATAGGTGATTCCGATCGAATATGAAATGTTTTTATTACCTAAAATTAAAATTTTGAAAGAAAGATAGAAAATTGTTTTCATTTTTCATATATGGGCGAATTTTGGGCTTAATCTGCCCACTTGTACAATTAACCCATAGTTAACCTAACAGTGTGTGATGTAATGCAAGCACGAAGTCGTGGTGAGAAGCAATTGGAAGCAAAAGCCATTCATTGTAGATTGATAAAAATACATTATACAAGTAGGGTACTACTAAACAAATAATTCATAGCTCTGAAGCTACCTGAGTCCCCAGTGCGACAGATATAGAAGTAAAATAAAGAAATAAAAGATAAGTTATGTGAGAAAAATGAATAAAAACTTGACTCGCAGCATCAAACGACTCATCTAAACAAATGGAAGCCTGATATAATGTCATATTGTTGTCTAAGTGTAGGAAGGAACAAAACCTTAAAATATACTGGCTATATAGTGTCACTTTGTCATTTATATTTGTTGACTTTTTCATTTGAGAAGCATTATAGATTCAAAGATTGCTACCCTCCCGTAATAAAACAGCTATGGCGTAAATCAACTTGATTGTGATCAGGCAAAGCCAGATGTCCCTAATATGGACATCACTCTATTTGAATTAAGCTTATTGCAGTTAGGCGCCCATTCCACCGACCGGCTAGGGCTATTTACAAAAACGGTGACGTGGTAGCAGACATTCAAGACTTAGGTGACGTTTTCACCGACCTCGCATTGCAGAATGCAAATGACATTGACGGAAATTTGAATTTTTCTTTTTATAGAAATCTATTAAATTGTTTGTACTTAACATATCCCATGACGCCATTCTTTAATTTTAGTTTGTGATTTTACTGTATGATCATTGATCAATTTTAACTATGGCATAGAGGAAAATAAACATTTCCATCAATTCTGCAATGCGAGGTCGGTGGAAACCCCGCCTAAGTCTTGAATGTTTGCTACCACGCCACTGTTTTTGTAAATAGCCCTAGCCGGTCGGTGGAATGGGCGCCTTACACAGTACACGAGGTGGCGACCCGCCTCACGAGTCTCCACCTCTTTGCCCCTGCCACGACCGGCAGCTTGGCCACAGGGAGTAGCTTTGCGTCCCCTAGCTTGGTCTTCGGCCACACATGGGGAGCTTCCTTTAATGTTAGAAGGGGTTCTTCTTTTAACACAACTGATAACGACCTTTGACCTCTGTTGGGTTGCTCTAGGTTCAAGTAAAGTACTGCACCCCTCACTCTGGCATCCAGTCAGCCTGAAGTCCAGAAAGAGTTTCCTCAGTCGAACCAGACGGGTGGAGAGAACAGCCAGCTCAAATCGACAGATGGAAGAGCTTAACTTCAAACACACAGGAAGAAATAGCGCCCGGAGCTCAACTACCGTACCCTACCTGGCGGAGCCTCAGTAGGCTAAGAAGGGGGAGTACAAGATACCGTGCGAACCTGTGTAGGTGGAGACTCGCGGAAGACCCGACTTGCAAATGCTGACAACAACAAGACGACGCCGACCTGCTTCTAGTTTGCCCGAGACTAGAAGAAGCTGTGTCCCAGACCGATCTTTCAGACGCCAATGACAAGGCCATCCAGGTCGCAATGTTTTGGGTTAACGTGTCCCGGACACGTTAAGTAAGTAAGTGTAAGTACTCCGGCAATGTCTCCAAATGAAAATGAATGTCAGATTGACTGCATCGCTGTCTTGTCTGATCTCTGATGTAATTTTGTGGTTCATTAACCATTCTTCAGGGGAATGAAGAGCCAAAATAGAGTATTAGCATATTAATCTGACGTGACAGCGGATTGCAATTACTTACCACCGCTAAGTAGGTACTGTAAGTCGCCCACCGTATGTGTAGATGCAGTGACGTTTTAGTTGAAAATTACGCCATATTGCAGTATTATATGGTACACACAAATTTAATATAACACATACATTAAATTAACTTATATATATATTAACGCCTCTATAGGTTAGAACTATAGTAAAGATGGATTATAGGTGAGATGGGGTTTTAGTTTGTAATATTACAAAATGGTTAAGGAGTGCTGTTCACTTTGCTCTTTAGCCATTAGCCAGCTAATGTTATATTGAAAAATTATTCGTTGATAATACTTACTTTACTTTTTCAGCGCCATTTCCCTTCACGGGGGGTCGGCGGCACGACAGCAACGCTTCCAGGTCACCCGGTCTTGGGCCTGTTCCCTCGAGAGATTGGCAATTAGTAGGTCCTTCCGTGTTTTACTCGCCAGTGAGATTTTTGGTCGTCCACGTGCTCTGGTTCCTGGTACGGGTGTTGATCGCACTCTTTTTATCAACTCGTTGCCCCCCCTCCTCTCGACGTGCCCCCACCAGCTTAGTCGTCTTTCTCGCAGCTTTTCGTGGATGTCTCTTGTTCTCATTTGGCATCTTATGTCGGTGTTTCTCACTCTGTCAATCAGAGAAAAGCCACATGCTCTTCTTAACATACGCATTTCGGCTACATGTAGCATATTCTCCTCGTCCCTTTTGAGTGGCCAGCATTCCGACCCGTATAGCATGCTCGGACGTACCATTTGTTTATACACTCGGCCTGATAACACGTTAAATTACGGTTTACTCACGGTCAAGGCTTACGCAGTTGCGGTCACCAAGAGTTCGGTCATATTTCATAATAAAAATCGATAAATCGAAGTCACGTAAGGCGATATGACAGGTGGAAGACGGTGGGTGGGCCAACCACCGAAACGGTGGATGTTGCAGCAAGACTGGCTATTTATCAAGTAAGACGACTCCATTATAAATCTACCAATAAAAAGGACCGTTTCCAACATACGTGCCTTTCCACCAAACATCTGTCTCATATATGGGAAAAAGCTCAAGTGTAACTAACTACAGTTTACCAGCGAAAATGTTCACAAATCGCCCATGAATCTCCCCAGCTAGAATCCGCCAGTTCGGCTTAATATAAGAACTTAAAACGTAATCTCACGATAATATAATAGGGGTTTAGGGTTGGGACCATATTAAGAGCGTTTCGCGCCTCGCATTCAAATCAAATAAAATAAAATATATATTTCTCCAATTTTGCAACAATACAAGTAATCATAAAATGATAAATTGTACCACTATCTTAATGACTGGAGTATAAAATTAATATTAAATAAGCTAAATTAAATTAAAGATTTTAAGAGGAATTAACCAGCCCAACTGTGTTTCCACGTGCTAGGGCCGGTGACGGGCATTGTAACACAGCTCACACAGCCTTCTATTATGGACGTCGAATTTTTGGCCTCACTGCGGGAATCACACTCGCCCGGTACATTCCATAGAAAAAATATCAATTGAGTTTACTATAGATAATTCGCAGAATTTTAGAATGCCTGTGCACAGGAAGGATGAGTTTTAAGAATGATTTATTATAATTAACTATGAAGCATTTAAATAGGGCATGCGTAGGTTTGGCGTATTCCTGGGGTTCTCAGGAAAGTGTAGATACCCCATATGTGGAGTTCGGTGCACGCAAGACCTCATTATTGGCACAAAACTGCCCAGTGGCCTCAGTGGTAAAATATATAGTATGGTCGCCCCCTTTTAAAGGCATAAAGGATGTACTATTACTTACCACTTCGCTCTGTTCTATTAAACCTGCACATGTTTACCTTCGGGCAAAGATGGCCTACGGAAGTTTTCACATCAATAGTTAAAGAATTATATGTAACCATCATTATACGAGCAGCCTTTCTTCTTCTTCTATCGAATTATGCGATCATTCTGGGAATTTGGAGACCGCTGCTCTGAAAGGGAAAGTCGTGCTCTTGCCAAACCACAGCCTCAGGTTTTTCAACCAGGATGTTCTTCTTCTGCCGGGAGCTTCAGTCCTTCCACCTTCCCTTGGATTATTACATGCAGATGGCTATACTATTCGCTCCTCAAGTACTGTAAATAGTACCCATAGGGCTTGAGGATTCGTAGGACTTCAAAACGTTGAAATATTGAAATCAAAAATGTCACCCTACTACTCGACCACGAATGCACTTGGAACACTTATAAAAATCGAATAAACTCGGTGTTCCGCTAATGCAAGTTTTCGAATAAACATAGTGTTCCAAGTGCTATCATGGTCGGGTAGTAGCTTTCCTTATGCTAAAGTAAGGCTTACATGACAAAGCAGTAGAATCTGGAATGATAGGCCGTGGTCGTTCTGAAAGCGTACTCGTCTCATATAAATAAGGTGACCAAAATTGGGTGGCACTTTAAACGCTTAAAACACAGAATCATGCGGACGGACGTGAATGAAGACTTATTAGAAATAAGATAAAATTAAGTTTTTGCGGGCGCGAATAGTAATCTCTTTTCCCACAAATGGGCAGTTAAAACCCGGTTGGCAATCTTAAAGTTTTAAAAAGTTGAAAATTGCACAACTTAAGGTATGAGATCTTGATTTCCCTGCAGGCGTAGGGATTTTCTTGCTGACTATGCTTCCACAGTTCGGATTCACCAAATCGGTCAGAATTTCAAATTTGTCCATTGGCACTAATACGATAAATAACAAATATTTAGCCCCGGGTTATGTATCATTTTGGCGCCCCTTGATACTCCGGAGGGTTTGTAACAAGTGGGGAAACTACAGAAGAAACTAGGTGAGTTTAGCTGTTTATTTCTCCTGTTTCGAAACATAGTCGAATCACTCGTTGTTAAAATTAATTTTGTATAGTTTTACGAATTAAATTAAATTAAAAATTCAGAACCGGTTTCGGCTCACGCCATCGTCAAGTGCGATTGAAAACAGATAAAACAAAAGCCGAAACCGGTTGTGAATTTTTAATTTAATTTTATTCGTAAAACTATACAAAGTTAATTTTAACAATGAGTGACAGCAAGTTTTACAAAGTTACTAAGGAGACTATTATGTTTATAGTCGAATCAATTAGTCGTGGCACTACTTTCGTGGCACTAGTTGCAGGTGTACTACAATTGTTAGTTAAAGGTTTACTACAGAGACCCTACGGGTTTGTAGTCTGTGGCATATTTTAACCATTGATAAGTACAATAATCACTGTGGTACTAATGTATAGTTCATATAGATTAGAATATATTGTAGTATATTATAGTATAGGCTCTATACTAGAATGTTAAAGTCAGATAAAAATCTCTTTCTGTTAGGTAGGTACATTTTCAATCGCCAGCGACTCCCGTTATTCTCGTATATATCTACATGCTCAGTTAAATATGGCACGGCAGCCTCGAGGGGGTAGTTAGCCGGCGGAACAACGCATGCGCTAACTCCTGAATTTTCATTAGCTTTAATAAACAAAATATGGGTGCTTTTAGAGATGATGCTGCGAGATGACGCCCAAGGTCAGTTGAAAATGTAAACGTATACAAACTAATTAATGGAATCAAGGTCCAACGCACATACTGAATATGAAACACTCGCGTACATGGGGTCCATTTTGTGGTCAATTGTGTATGAGGGCAAGCATTTGTGATTTGACCTTTGGGTCACATTCAACATTGAAGCCTACCCCTAAGAAATGTTCCCTTTAGGTTAGCCGGCTATTCCACTTGTCAATAATTGATGAGATTTTTGTTTTACTCTATGTCATTGACGGATCCATTTTAACTTCCGCATGTTAAAATTGATAAATGAACATAAAATCACGCTTAGCAAACAATAAGAAACTAAAATTAAACAACGGTGTCGTCTGGAGATGATAAATAATTTAAATTAATTTCTTGAGAACGAATGAATTATTTCGTAATTTAAATCATAACATTTCTTGTAGATTATAAAATTAAAAGAAAGACGGTGGGCAAACTTACAAAATTGGAAAAAATTGAAAACAAAAATGGTCAATTATTGAAGACAAGTGGAATGAGTTGTAAAAGTATAAATTATATTTCCGTAAATGACATTATCAAAATTGAAGAACAATAATTGTTCACACATGGAATTATAGCCTTAGAAGCTGATTTCCACGCACCAGCACTATAAAAATCAATTATTATAATTATGAAAAAATTAAAGACAATTTTCTTTCTTTCTCATGATATACCTAAGAATATAAATATTTATTTTTAAAATCATGCGCCACAATCAACGTGTGTACGAAAAGATTGAAATTCAATTGACAATACTGCGTGTATGGGTCTAGAACAAGGAACTCAACGACTGACGAAGGCAAGATGATACTTAGGAGAATAGATTAAGGAAACTGACGTTCAAGTTATTCCGCAAGTGATGAACGATGTCTTCTATGAGGCTTGAAATTGAAAAATGATACCGCCACTTTTTTGTATCAACCATATTGACTTTTTGCAGGCGCCATATTGATTTTATGCCTTGTTTAAGTAATTCGCAAAGGACCCGGCTCGTCCCCTTCAAAGGGATTTATAATTCAAGTTAGAGATGCCAACTTATGAAATGAGTTCTTCTTTTGAAGTGACATCTAAAGTGACACAGATCATTTGCAACTTTAACTCGAGTTGAGATTTTGTAATGAAATTTAAGATTAGCTGGTGAAGGAGATCCGAACTCTTCTACCTTTTTTACTTGATTTAAATGCTTGTCTTATGAACTTTAAGAAATATATCATCCGATCTTACAGATCATGCAGAAATCAGAGCTTCCGTAAAGGTATGATATTACAAATCTAACGGCAGGCAACATATAATTCAATTTCCATTGAAACTACCGAGTGATCCATAAGTCTTCACAAACTTTAAATGCTTATAAAAAGTTCAACTGATATCCCAGTCAAAAATAGTTTATTGATTTTTGAAGAGAACACTTTGGGACTTCATTGCTGCTGGAAAGGGGTTTTGGAAACGTATTTTGGCTGATATTATCTTTCAAATCACCAAGAGTCTGCCGAATACGGGTTTGAATTTTTTTTTGCTTCTTTCCTCAGTGAAAAAATCCAATGGCTACAAATCCGGACTATTTTGTGGCAAATTTAAGTCGCCCCGTTTGGAGACAAACCTTTTTTTTTCTGGTGGCCCGGCTTTGGAGGCATCTGAGGTGCCTACTAATTTACGGTATACAAGAAAAAGGAAGTAAAGTACCTAAACGTGTATATACAGTACACATATAGGTATACCCAGTCGGTCAATGTAAAAATAAATAAATACCGGTACTAGTAAGTAATAAGGTGCCCATTCCATTGACCGGCTAGGGCTATTTCCAACAACGGTGACGTGGTAGCAGACATTCAAGACTTAGGTGGCGTTTCCACCGACCTCGCATTGCAGAATTGACGGAAATGTTTATTTTCCTCTATGCCATAGTTAAAATTGATCAATGATCATACAGTAAAATCACAAACAAACTAAAATTAAAAAATGGCGTCATGGGATATGTTAAGTACAAACATTTTAATAGATTTCTATAAAAAGAAAAATTCTAATTTCCGTCAATGTCATTTGCATTCTGCAATGCGAGATCGGTGGAAACGCAACCTAAGTCTTTAATGTCTGCTACCACGTCACTGTTTTTGGAAATAGCCCTAGCCGGTCAATGGAATGGGCGCCTTAGACCAACATCGTATTTGAAATACTGTAATAGCGGTTTAACTAGCCATTTTTAGAATTAATTTCAATCAATGGGTACCTAAACGCAATTCTAAAGATTCATTTGCTGTGTTGTCTCAGGGAAAATAAATACATAGGCTACAGTACCTACTATACTATAGTCTTCAAGGTGAGCCAGCATTTTTCATGGTTATGGGGAATTTCGGTATGGGGATAAAATGTGTATTGCTAAGTCAGGGCCAAGGTTTTTTGTGGAAGTTTAAGTTAGTTAGGGGGATTGGGAAGGGGTTCGTTGTGGGGGGGGGGGGGGGCATAGAAGGATTTTCGGAATTATCAAATGCAAGCCTGGTTCATATTAGAAATCATTGAGCAACTTTTAACTCTTTTCATTATCTTTCGTTTAACGTTTTAATTTTTAGTCTGCGCCTTAATGTGTCCTAAGTTCTTCCAACTAAAGTAAATCATTACTTTTTGATAGATTAACTAAGCCAACCTAGCGGAGTTGTGGCTATAAAACCCTCTCTTATACACTCGAACAGAACCGCCTGCTTTACATTACATAAAATACAGCATTTGCGGGAATCTAACCAACAACCTTTCGGGTAAAAGTCACAGCCTATACTACTACTTTACATGTTCTGACTTTCTTCGTAAGCATTAATATTGAGTCTGCGCCCTGATTGAGGTGTCCTGGAAATCAACCCCACACATTCCCATCAAATTTCCCTTAAGTAGGCAGTACAGAAAAAAAGGCAAACCAAACACGAGTGTAACAATTTCTATAACTGTATACGGGGAAGTAAAAAATGTCCCGAGCCATTTCAGTATTTTATTGGGAAATTTGTAGTGGTTTGTGGGAGAGAGAAGAGACGTGGTAGTATAGCATTAACGCGGGAAAAATAACCGGGACCATAACGACAGCAGTTTCCTGCAGATAGAGGGAGCGCAGCAGGAAGTCGTCACCTCATCCTGCCCATTCACATTTGTTGCGCCGTCTCCACTTTTACGCCCAACTCTTTACTGCCCCTTCGTATTTATTGGTCATTAGACGTCTTGTCTTGACGCCAGTTTAAGCTGACAGTCGATTGGAAGGTCGTCTTTTTATGGCGTCGTTATCACTAGTAAATTTTTTAGCAAATACCCTGGGCCTACTGCAGGCCTGCAGCAGATCCAGCACGAGAAGGAAAGGTGAACATATATGGAAACAAGATGAATTATTCTAAATCCTTACTAACTGAATAGCCAACGCTCACCCTTTGCATGTCGGCCATTTAGTGACGCGCCGATCAGCACAGTAGCGAAGTGCGATTTTTTGAGACTCGTCTTAAATTCATTTGTTAGTGTGCGGTCGATCACCGGACACGACGTGAGGTGTTCTGCGTCCATCCGGGGGTGTCCGGCTGTCCGCACAGGTCGCAAACACAGGAATCGCGGACTCCAATGCGGTTGAGGTGTGCAGCGAGGTAGTGGTCTTGGTCCTGAACGCCGCAACACTGATGGCAGATGGACCTGGGTAGGCTGCGCGGAATTGTTTTTTTATTAGCTTCGCCCAGGTCTTTCCAGTACTGGTTTCAGTGTTCTGCCTTTGGATCCATGCTTTTGAAGATAATCCTTCTAAATCCGTGGTTCCCAACCGGTGGTCCGCGAGACCATGGCAAATAGTTCGCGAGAATGCCTGCAGTGACTTAAGAGTTGCTATCAACAAGAACATTAAGCCTAGAATACAACAACTTGTAAAAAACGTGCGTGCCCAAGTTTCACATTAGGGTTTTGCAGCTAAATTCGGATAATAATAGGCTATAATAATGAGAGGTTTGTTTTCCAACGCCTGCTTTCAGCATTTCTGCTTTAAGCAACCCAGTCAGCCTGGCGGGGGGGGGGGTGAGTCTGTTTGTTAACTTGAGGCATCCTAACGGTAAACTCTTTCACCTCGGGGGAAGGGGAGTCAACTGACAGGGTGGACCTCCTGATTATATTGGATTCCGAACCACTTGGGGATCATGGTAAAGTCACACGATTTAATCGGAGTTGACACGGACTTGCCACGCATGTAGACTGACTGGTATAGACTCAGTGGGTTATCATGTCCCACCATGTTCCCCTGCCAACGCTGTGCACACTACCAAGTTTGCCGCAGTTTGAAACATGCTCTGCTCTAATGGATTCAACATAGTAAGGCCGTTGGTGATTCCGATTCATATAATTATAAGGAACTGCAGCCTCTGCACTATCCTTTATCCACTACATTGCGCATTAAACTCAATAACCGCCTCACACAATTACCAAATCTCATCAGACCAGCAAGTGTGACAAGTCTGATAAGCTACTGGCAATATCTATCATGTACACTCACAATTTCATTGCTGAATGCTGATTATGGTATAGTACCCGTAAACCAATCATGGTAGCCTATTTTCATTTATTTATTATTTTATTATTTATTTTTATATTTGTGATTATTATATTTATATATATATATAATAATAGTAATTATCTATTATTTATTTTATTATGAAATACCGTAACTTATAAAAACAAAAAAAGGCATCTTCATGCTAATTAATATAACATCATCCAATAAAATTTCTAACAACTTAATCATGGAGTAGGCACTCAAATAGGGAACACGATAGCAAAGCAATGCGGGAGTGGGGAATATTGAGCCACAGAGACAAAAAAAAATAAAAAAACAAGGAAGCCAATAAATCTGCACGATCGGAGCCCTTTATCATTCATACCGCTTCGAATAAAAAAGAAAATGTGAATTCCACGTCGCTCTCAGGCAAACGTGTCAAAAAGGAGGGGTAATTTTCAAGGAAAACGCCTACCATATTTACATCCTGAATTCTTGCCCTCTCAATGATTTCAAATATTTACAAGGCCCTGTTTATGAGTGAGTGACCTCAACTGGTGAAATTGAAATATGCACAGCTGTCATAAAGCTGTCAAAAATGGGCGTGTACGTCCTTGTAAATTTTCTTCAAAATTTGTAAACACAATATCAAGGAACGTTATCGCTCCGGTCTTTGCACTTAAGTTCCACTCTAGGTTCAGGGTGAGCTTTTCTTGTCCGAATTGGAATAGACTGGTGCTGTTGAGTTTTGTCCAGTCTGGAACGCCTACTAAAATGCACCACATTTGAACTTGGTGGTCAAGCCTTGGGCAGCAGGGCGGATCTATGGGGGGGGGGGCTATGGGGGCTATAGCGCCCCCTCATTAGGTTCCTCAAAATGCGTAAAACCCCACTATTTCAGTCTTATTTTTCACGTTTTCTCCCGGGGGAGACTCCCGGGCCCCCCTTGGGCTCAGTTGTATTAATAACCTATAATTTAGAACCCGCATTGCTCTGAAAATTAAAAAATAAAACCCCAATATTTCAGCCCTATCTTGCAAAAAATTTCCCCCTTTTATATCTTAGCCCACTCCTTGGTCTCATTCTAGATCCGCGCCTGTTGGGCAGGATAGCTGGATCGTGTGAAATCAATCATCAAACCAAATTCATCATCTAATTTCTAAAAATAAAAAAATATCCTATAGGTACTTCGCACACACTTCTTCTTCTGGCTCTACAGCCCTTGGTGAGCTTTGGCCTGCTCGACGACACTCCTCCATTCACCTCGGTTTTGACTTTTGTACAACGCTCCACCATCTACGGACTTCCAACTCGCGAAGGTCAGTTTCCAACTCATACTTCCAGCGTTTTTGAGAAAGTCCAGCCAGTTGTCTTCCTGTCGTGCTTACATTATACATCTTTTTCGGCATGCGGTCGTCTGACATGCTTAAGGCGTATCCTAGCCATCGTATGCGTTGCGCTTTTATGAACCGGACACCGTGAGTATTGCGTCAGTTTTTGCGTTGGTTTCACTAATGTAATCGATACTACAACTAGGTATGTTATATTTTGACCCACAACTACCCCCCCCCCCCCAAATGGGCTGGATCCGTCCCTGCATTCACGCAGGACCACTTACGAAAAATTTGATTTTGCAATCGGTGCACTTACTGTAATCACTAATTACTACCAGAATAAACAACTGCAGTGTCTTTCTATGACATTTTTGAGTCATAGATCTACAATCGTTCATCAAACACAAGGCGACTATTTCCCGAATAGTAGGAAACCCTTTCAAGAGCACACTCAATATACTGCAACACCTCAGCTTACTTATGCAAAAGCCCAAAAACGAAAAAGGTGCTTTTTGTCGGGGTTGCACAGTGCTGACTCATGGCGCAGTTCCATTAGCCGCGTCAGATATCTCTACCAGAGGAAGCCTTTCACACTTTTAATTACTTGCCATTGATGGCTTCTTTCTTTTGTTTGCAACCTTTTTGACAAGTCTGTGAACTTAAGAATGTTCCCTGTTCCCGTTGATTAGCTACCTTTATTCCTGTGAAAATGTTGAGTGAGAGGATACCTTACGACAAAGATTCTTAATAGGTATGGCGGCTATATTTTTTCCAAATGCAAAATAATCGTGCTTAGCTGCATATTTCACTGGTTTAACACTGCTGTCTGGAAAAACTAAAATTTCATAATAGGAATTTTTCAAATTTAACTACTACTATTGTATTATATCATACACCAAGACCGTAGCCAGAATTTTTTTCGGGAGGGGTCCATCTAACGTAAGGTGCCCATTCCATCGACCGGCTAGGGCTATTTACAAAAACGGTGACGTGGTAGCAGACTTAGGCGGGGTTTCCATCGATCTCGCATTGCAGAATGCAAATGACATTGACGGAAATGTTTGTTTTCTTTTTATAGAAATCTATTAAAATGTTTGTAATTAAATAAATAAATAATAAATAAATAAATGAGGACTTTTTGTTCTATTACTAAGCCAACCTAGCGGAGTTAGGGCTATAAAGGCCTCTCTTACACTCAACTAGGAAGGCCCGGGACCGCCTGCTTTACATGCCCTCCGAAGCATGGCCAGAAAATGTAGCAAGTGTAGGACTCGAATTAACATATCCCATGAAGCCATTTTGTAATTTTAGTTTGTTTGTTTATGATTTTAGTCCATGATCATTGATCAATTTTAACTATGGCATAGAGGAAAACAAACATTTCATTTGCATTCTGCAATGCGAGATCGGTGGAATCGCCACCTAAGTCTTGAATGTCTGCTACCACGTCACCGTTTTGTAAATAGCCCTAGCCGGTCGGTGGAATGGGCGCCTAACCGAAGGTGAGGTAACCTCAATATATTTAAAACTCCATTCTATCTAGTGTACACTGCAAATATTTCGGGAGTGGTCCGGACCTCCTGGACCCCCTTCTGGCTACGCCCTTGTCATACACTTACGACACATTTTTTTTTATATACAAATACGTAATCGTATAATCGTAATCGTATATTTGCGTTATGAAGACCAAGCACAACGTAAAAGAATAAGTTATTCGGGAAAAAGTGTAAATTATCGTAAATAGCCTAAATCTCAATTAATGTAAATTAACTTACAAGAAACACAGCGAATTATACACAAATTGTTCGTTAACAACGATTGCTGTTCGTTGAACGTTGCATATGCTAGACGTAGGCGGAACATTTTTTTGGGCTCTTTTGGGCCAAACATGACAAAACCGTTCAATGTCATCCGCTTTGGAGCGGAATAGTCTTAATACCGAGTTTCAACGGCTTAAACAATTCCACGTTATGTTATGCAAATCGAAGAAATTCCAAAACTGTGGCCAATTGGTGTCACTAACTACAGACATACACATTAAAATTTAGAAGTTCATTTCGTTTATTATACAATGAGACATTTTTGTAGCTCTACGTCGATATTTTCTGTGAAATTGTATTTTTTTCCAAATACGGACTGTGGGGGTGTCGGATTGTGTTTTAAAGATCTGCGGCCCGTAAATACTAATACCGGGGTTAATATAATACCTGGTATTAAAAATATTTAAACAAGACAATTTAACAATGGAAAGTGCTATTCAAAATGTGTTTGTTTCCAGTTTTAACCCCAGGAGTAAGTTAATACCAATCGCCATAATCGGGCCACTGGGGCGTATAAAAAAAAATAGACAAGAGTGACTACAAACAGAATGGATTTTTAAAAGAATCGAGAGTTGAAAGGTGAGCTCGCCCGTGGTGACAACAATTATAATGCTGAGATGACAAGACAACATGGCAGATGGCAAAGTTCAAAGACTGGAAAGGTTCAAAGGAGTGGCGGCGAGGTGTGGTACCGTAAATAAAATTCAAACGCCACATGCAGCAGATATGCAATCATCTCGTAATAGATTCAATTATTGCTTTCCTTATCCATCAGCAAGAGCAAGGGCGACGCCAGGATTTCAGCTGGGGGGGGGGGGGGCAGGAGGTAGGTCCCCATCCCCTTGAATAGTCATTTCGTAACTTTTTTTATTTTTTTTAACTTTTTATTTAAATAGGTAAGTTGTTCTCAGATCACAGCAGGGCTTCCAAAGCAGGCTCTAGGGGGGGGGGGGGGCAGCTGGCGTAGCCCTTGTCCGTCAGTACAAGGAAAGCTTGTGATGGTCGAAATTTTCGGTTTCGAAATTTAAACGGATTTACACGTTTTGAGATCCTATACGACCACAAAAATTGTTTTTTTTTACAAAATGCCTGTGGTAAGTAGCTATGTCTGTTCGTTGAGTTGTGCGGACAAACTATTCGATATTTTTCGATGAAATTAAACATTTAGGTTCACAAATACCATACTTCAGGACCGTTTTTTATATTTTGAACAGACTCAAATTTGGTAATATTTTAACTCCCGAAAACGGCGAAGAAACTGATAACTAATTATTGTTTTCTCAAAACTAACTACAATTTTTTCTCAAAGTCATATATTGCAGCCGTTATCAATGGTAACAAAACTCACATGGTCGCTCCCCCTTGTAGTTTTATCCTAAAAAAAGGGATTTTGGAAAAAAGGCTTTGGGATAAGGAAAATGGATGTAGCCGAAATTTAACCACAGGTCAATTTTATTATTTACTCCCCAGAGCCTTTCTGTCGCTCCCCCTCACTCTGCAACACCTGCTGGGAAATGACGAGAAGGTAACCTCTCTCGTCATAAAATTTCTAATGTCAACCCCCCTCTTCGGAACACTCTGAGAAGGGTTGAGTTTGGCGCGATATCAACATGAGCGCGGAAGCCCAAAAAAAAAAACTATTGTTATTTACTATGGAACTATTCATAATTACCTACTAGGGCACCTATACTAATTTATTAATAGGTTTGCATAAGTTTGGACTCGTACCGTTTTTACCACTTTTCATCATATAAAAGCTATGAGTGCAATCAGGGTCTGATTTAAGAATTTCCCTTATGATGATTCAAAATGGATACTGGATTAGCTATAATTCAAAGCTTTTATTTAATATTATCATGTACTGTATGTACGTTTTTGCCCAGACTAAAGAAACCATAATACATGTAATTTCACCTCAGCCCAGAGCATGAAATTGATGTAATTCCATTCATATAGGCTTCCAGGTCACGGTACATTGTCAAATTTCCTAAATTTGATGCGAACCCACACTATACTTGTAGGCACTATTGCACAAGTTGTTTGAACTTTTTTTGTCAGCACCCTTTTCTAATATTTGCTTGTTTCAGAGCTCAGTCCAGCCCCCCCTTTTTCCGGATGCCTACGGCCGACAATATTAAAATATTAAATCCACCTTATCCGGATGGTTGGCTCTTCTCATGTTATATTGCAAGGAGAAAATCCCTTTCAGCATGGTCAACCAGGTGTAGAAAGAATTGGAAAGTTATGAAGCTTTCGGCAGCTATGTCTTTGGTCGATCAAACTCGAAGAAAATATCTGAAGGCTTCCACATACGGTATATATAATTCGGAAAACCATTTAAATTCAAGTAATTTTACTGGGCTTTAGCCCAAAGGAAAAATTAGAGAATAAAAATCTCCCCACTCAACTGTCTTTTTTTTCCTTTCTTTAGTTTTAAAAACATTTTTTGTAAGAGTTGTGACATTCCCCCCAATTACACGTTCGAATATTGTTCCAATATTCGATCCAATAAAATATATGGGTCGAAGAAAAATAGGAAAGTGTAATAAACGCCATGTCAGGACATGTAGAGTAGTGGTACGGACTCTGGCTTTCACCCGAAAGGTTGTTGGTTCGAGTCCTACACTTCCTACATTTTCTGGCCATGCTTCGGAGGGCATGTCAAGCAGGCGGTCCCGGGCCTTCCTAGTTGAGTGTAAGAGAGGGCTTTATAGCCTTAACTCCACTCGGTTGGCTTAGTAATAGAACAAAAAAAGTCCTTATTTATTTATTTATAAAACACATAAACATTCCAAATACAGTAGGCCTATCTCTTCAACTGAATCCAATTATATTAATAAATACTAGGGTGTGTCCGTGAATGCCTCGCATTTCAAAAGCTAAGCATAGTTGCGGGTTGTTGTCGCAGAGGTACCTATACCTACCCCTAAATTCGGCTAGGTACTCATCCCCGCGCCCTGCATTCAGTCATTCAATTCAGCATATTTTATCGGCTCCGATAGGTTCTATTTCTATTTAATTATTACCTATTGTTAATTTACATTAATTTTATTAGTTGTGGTTGTAGTGTTCTCGTGTTTGTGTTATTATTCGTTATATTAAACAGTGTTTATTGTGCTCGCCCCTGCTGTGATTCCTGCGGATACTTTGCAAGCCACGGACTCCAGCAGTAGATAAGTAGCGTAGCCTATTCGCTTAAAACACATACACCCAGACACCTTACAGCACCACACTATACATTACATATTATAATAGATCTACCTACTGTACTACACCTTCACCGAGTAAGCAGAGTACGGTAGGCGTATTCTCTTATTTCTTGTTCTCTTACCAAATCATATTATTTTCATACAGTCCACTCTATTTTCATAGGTACCTAAACCTTCAGGAGCGTAATTTGGAGTTCCTAGTTATTAGCTTATTAGGATACGCCCCTGTTGTGAGTTAGGTACTTATTTTTATTTCCTGAGCTATCGCAGAAAACCACAGGGAGTGTTCTCTTAGCTATTATACTTAGCCTACTTACTTTTACTTTTACCGCGCCTTATCCTCATGGAGGGTCAGCGGCACGACAGCAGCGTTTCCACACAGTTCTGTCCTACGACAGCAGCGTTTCCACACTGTTCTTTCCTGTGCGTCCTCGGTGGAGAGCCCCAAACTTCTTAAATACCGGCGATCTTTCTTCCCAGTGTAACTCTCGGCCTCGCTGGTGGTCTTCTTCCTTGTATCTCCCGGTTCGTTACTCTTTTGACAAGGTGGTTTTCGTCTCTAGGTAGTACGTGCCCCCACCAGTTCAGCCCCTTTTCTCTACGTTTCTCCTGTACGTCACCGGTTCTCATTTCTTGCCTTATATCTTCGTTTCTACGTTCGTCTCTCAGCGTCATTATAGCATAGGCATATTTTATTTTCGTACTTAACATTCGTATAATCCGCATATGCTATGCTCGAATAGGTTTTCCAGGAAAATGCTCCCAATGGCTAATAAATGATACCGGT
This sequence comes from Psococerastis gibbosa, assembly GCA_963971405.1. NCBI lineage: Eukaryota > Metazoa > Arthropoda > Insecta > Psocodea > Psocidae > Psococerastis > Psococerastis gibbosa. The sequence continues at coordinate 8,887,908 of OZ020484.1, read as the reverse complement.
ACGAGTGGACCCGTGCATTATATTTATCAATTAATTAGGACAGTAATCGTTCCTTCGTAAATAATTTTCCTAGGGTTAAATTTAGGTTTTGGTTTAAATTTCAAGTTTCCCTATCCCAAAGAACTGAATTGATGACTGGATTGTTTGATAGGCAAGAATGGGCAGGACAAAAGGAAAAGAATTACAAGTAACATATTTTTTTAATACTTAGCACGACCCCTGATGGCTCAGAATGAAATGAGACCATTAAATTAGGTAGTTATTGTACCATATCATAGGGTTTTGTTTTTCGGTTTTTGTTTGAAGGCCTTTTTGTGGACCCAGGCCTAATTACAGTGGTCCATTCGAGCATTGTCCAATGCCAATGACCCCATGGATTTTGAACATTATTTGTATTGTATACGTATTAATTTTTGGCCATTGGCAAACTGGTTGGTCAACGTCAACCTACACCGGCTACAAGCGATAATTGACAAGCTGAGACAAGCTTACCATTGACGCAATGAAACAGGTGAAAGCATGACTTAACCAAGTACGGATACGAGCCGCGTACCTGCAGCCTGATCGAGGTGATTATAATACCGGTATTTATTTAATCCCCCGGTATTAAAAATGTAAACAAGATAATTTTGTAATGGAAAGTGCTATTCAAAATTTGTTTGTTTACAATTATAATCCTAGGGTATTTATTTAACCCCGGTATTATAATCGTCTCGATCGGGCTGCTGATGGCTCAGATTGAAATGAAACTATTAAATTAGGTAGTTAAAATACTGCATATATTGTACCATGTGATGGGCTAAAGAAAATCAGTCCTTACATAATTCAAGGAGACTAGACCACCAAGGAACGAATTCAGGGAGTCATAATTCTCGTCTCGGAAGCCAATCAGGCATTAAGGTTCAAAGGGGAAATAGGACAACCATTTAATTGGAAATTAAATTAAACCATGGTGTGGGAGGCAACATTGTCACTTTCATCGCATATCAGTTCTCAGGGATTACAAAGGAATTCCAAATTGGAGGGGGAGTCACATTGCACAAGAGACCTTAGAAGAATCAAGGAGGCTTTACAACAGCTTTCAAACCGATAGAGCCTTTCCAGGCGTAGCTTAGTAAAATCGTCACCGTAATGAGAAATTTACCTTCTTAATACGCTGAATAACAATTTGAGAAATTCTGCTCTAAGGCGCAAATGTCACTTTAAAAACAATTGCAAAATATCTTCATAAAATTGTTCATTTTCAGTTCAGGGACAAGAGCAAATTAAAAACGAGCTGTCTGTTTTTGCTTTTTGGGGGTTCGCCCAATCTTCTTCAATAGTATACGAGCACCTAACACGTCTCAGTTTCGATCCGCAAAAACCATGGAATACTGTTACTGGGTGCTAACTCAGTAAAATCTGTTGTGGTTGTTGTTTTAAAAGATATCGGCCCTTATCACATCCTTAAAAGTATACATACAGTATAGGGACCACACGTACTCTTTTATAGTGTATTTTCTTTGAAAAAATACACTATTGCAATTTAAGAGTACGGTACTCTTTTACGGGTCAACCAGGGAAATTGTGTACCTACTCTCTCTTTAGTCTCTTTTTATTTAAGTCAATGTAAAATACTCTTATTTTGGTTTCTTGAGCAAATGTTCCTTCAAAAGAAGTTCGGGAGTTGGTGCTACTCCCGTTATCAGGCTATGTCCTGAGGAGGACTGATGGCTTCTGTCTGGTTGACTCATTGCTCTTGTATTCCACTCTAAATTATTGAGTAAATCCGATCCCCTTGACGATTCGAACGTCCGTTCTCCCGATTGAAATGCAAGCTCTCTAACCACTCGTAATGCATAAGATCTGGTCAATATATCCATACTGTACATATTAAAGCATCAGATCAGCTGATTGATTCTTAGGCAGTCTAATTAAACATTAAACCCAGAATATACCCGATTATGCTCGCTTGCTGTCCCCAATTAGTGTTTGACCAAAACAATCCCTCAAGCTGAAACTCCGAATATACGGTACGTCATCCAATTTCTCCCGTATTTAGCTGATAAATTGTCCATGAGTTCTACCCTGCAGTCTACTACAAAATTGAGGCGTTTAGAAGCCAAGAGGGTTAGTAGTTTATGAACTCTTGCCATCTATTAGTCTTAATTTACTATTCAGCAACATACAGTATGTATTCCCCTCAGTTGTATAGCTTCGCCCTACCCACCCTACCGATGAACAGGGACTGACCCAGCCCATTTTTTTTTGGGGGGGGGGGGAGAGGGGTAGTTGGGGGTCAAAATAGGAAAAACAAATTTTGTATTGTAATGTGCATATATACTGTTTAATGTATATTTTAAAAAATGTACATGTAAAAGAATTCAAATACTGTATGTAGGATCGATTATATCAGAGCGTAATAAATTAACTTACAATATATTCACTAAATTGGGGGGGGCAGCTACCCCCCCCCCCCCTGCCTCCCCCCACCCCCTGTTGCCGCCCATGCCGGTGAAGGCAAACAAGATCATATGCCTCGCTAGGAGGAGTCCGAACTCGTCGTTGGTTATATAAAGCCTACATACCGAAATTAGAGGATATTTCATATATGGGTAGAAAAAACTGGACTTGACGGGATTCGAAAGCATGATCTAACTGTGGCGTCGTTTTAATCACTGGACCACAATCCCCGACAAGTGCAGTCCCTCTAAATCCTCAACTTACTCTACATGCTCTTATTGACACAATGGAGGTGTGGTTTCTTGTGCCAAACAAACCCCGCCCAAGACACCGGGTTTTCTATCAGTTGTCTCAATGCCAAGGGCAAATAAAAGGGGTTAGATATTATTAATTATCAACATTATTATTTTGAAGAACTTTTGAAGTATGTCTGCTTTTGTACTGAATCTTGCCTTGTCAACGATCCCACTGATTTTTTTGGACATTCCGGTATTATTTCCGCAAAACTTTTGGCCGTTGGCAAACTGACAGAAGTCCTGGATGTCATTCCACACCAGCTACATGGCACATTGGACAAGATAAGACATGCTTATAATTTACACATTGCCACAGCATGAATGCAAAAGGCGATTGGTCACAAAAAAAAATTTTGAGTTGGTGGTATCACTGAAATCGTGGCTACAAAAAAATTAATAAAAGTCTAATGTGATAACTTGTATATTATCAAAGAGTAATAATTAAAATATTACATCCCATAATGTATTTGTAGAAGCATTTCGATTTAAAAAAAAAAAATGCCTCTCCTGCAAGTGACAAATCGCCTCTTGCATGTAAGGCGTGCATACTTGCTCCTCATAATAAAATAAAATAAAATATATAGAATATACAAAATGTCAAGCAGTTGTTCTACTTTTCGGTAACAAAATTCAGGACAAAATTGAGGATGCAGTAGGCAAATAAGGTACATGTACATTATACGCACATAAATTGAACTAAACATTACATTACATAATAAGTGTCAGTAGGCAAGTTTAAATGACCCAATTTTTAATTTAACATGATCAAATTAGTCATGCCATCATCCCGTACCTCAGGTAGGTAAGGCAAAGAGCTATTATTGTTATGAAATGTAATAAAATTATTGTAAGTATCACGGCTGGTGCGCTTACCGTGGGAATATAAATAGGCCGTCTGCATGTACATCGATTACTAGTCCATAATCTGTTCTGAGCAATGCCGATACCATCAAGTCTTTTAAACAAAGAAAAAGTTTGTTAAGTGATGGAGCCCGTGGCTACTCCATTGTGATGAGATTCTGGTACGAACAGGCCGTCAGCGTGGAGGGCCCACTTGACCAATAGTTAAACAAGTGGCGTCGACTCCACCCTAGCCCCTGAGGGCTGGTCCATCAAACAACCCCAGAGCTTTTAGAGTTGAATAATTTGCAAAACAGTGAAAGTTCAGCACTAGGCCTCCTTGGGAAACTTTCAGGCGACTAGGAGTAGATCCACGACATGAATTTTGCATTGTATTATAGCCTTTTGCGAAAAGTCATTCAGTTTCACTAGACACGAGTGCCCATGAAGCCTAATTTATTCGTAAATTTACTCGTAAATCATGACCAAATTTACCAAAATTTAAATTAATTGTTTAGTTAGCAAAGTACTTCCTGTAATTCTTCAATATTAATATTATTATTATTTATTTTTAATAAAGTAAGCTCACAGACCTGTTCGGTTAGATAGTTGTGTAGCTGTGCTAACCTGTCTAGCTACACAAATATTTTCAATAAGAGCATACAAGTAGAGGATTTAGAATGGACTGCACTTGTCGGGGCTTGTGGTCCAGCGGTTCAGACGACGTCCCGGATTGGCGTAGATCGTGGGTTCGAATCCCGACAAGTCCAGTTTTTCATATATCCTCGAATTACTGGTTCTAAATAAAAAGTAAATATTGACTTTTTGTTCTATTACTAAGCCAACCTAGCGGAGTTAGGGCTATAAACTCCAGCTTGAAATTAATACTAAGGGTCCGCTCAAATATTACGTAAGCACTAGAGGGTGCAGGGGGCTTCGTGTTTACTTATTATTGATGTCAAAGGGGAGGGGGTTTCAATGCCACTTACGTAAGCTTTCCTTATTGGAAAAATAAGGTAATATTATGGATTAATAATATAAAAATAAAACTTCAAACTTTTATATAGCATTGACATGAGTGAGGAGGGGCAAGAAGACGGGGAGTGGGGCAACGAGGTTGAGCTCGAACCACGTGACTTTCTTCTTCTTCTTCTGGTGAACAACCCTCATGGGTTGGCTTGCAGCATTTTGCTCCGGCTCTTCCACTCCGATCTTTCCTCTGCCAGCCTCTTCAGTTGTCCATACGTAGTACAGTTGAAGTCCCTGAGCAGCTGGTCCAGGTACTCATTACGGGGGCGGCCTACCGCGGCACCTCCATACATGTGCCCTTCCAGGATCGTGTGAAGTAGCCCATCATGGCGTAGTGTGTGTCCAATCCAGTTGGCTCTCCTCTTGGCGATGGATGCCCTCAGTTTTCTTTCTTCCCCTATGCGTTGCAGCACTTCCTCATTGGTTATCCGGTCAGTCCACGTTATTTTTAATATTTTCCGGTAGCACCACATTTCGAACTTGACTTATAGCAGGTATAGCCCACGCAAAATGAGAAAAGCATGGACGTGGAATGTTTTGATCCTGTGCAACACTGTAAAAATATTCTCTGCACAATTTTTGTTACGGCGGCTATTCCACCGACGTTGTATTTCATTGTGCATGTGCATGACGTTGTAGCAGACATCATTTATAAGTCTCTGCCATATTTTAAGGAGACTATAATGTAGATACTTATATCTATTATAAATTAAGTTATAATATGGTAGAGACTTATTAATAATGTCTGATACCACGTCATGCACATGCACAATGAAAAACGACGTCGGTGGAATAGCCGTCTATGCCTTGCATTCAATGCAACAAGGTAACATAAAATGCTGCAAGAAATATTTTTACTATAGACATAGTAAAACTAAAAAGTTTTATTAGCTCCATGATTTTTACAGTGTTGCACAGGATCAAAACATTCCATGTCCATACTTTTCTCATTTTGCGTGGACTATAACCCGCAGGATTAACAAATCCAAATATTTCCATTACTGAAAATAGACACGAGTGACTTGACGGTTTGAACAATAAAAACTAGTTCATTTTCTCATTGGGCATGTTGCTGACCACAACATCCCAAATAGAGCAGGGATCATGAGAGTATCCTCTATATACGCTCAGGTCTAGACCAGCCATCCCCAAACTATGGCCCGAAGTTCACGGTTCCCATTAAATTAAAATACATCGTACCTTGACAATTTTCATGCTTTTTCATTTCTTTACACCTGCGGCCCTCGACCCTCGGAGTGGCCCTTGAGGAAAAAAGTTTGGGGACCGCTGGTCTAGACCCTGATTGGGCTGTCGTGTCACGGCTTTTTTTCTCATAGTAATGTTTATTTGCTCATTGCTATGTACACAGTTAAAATTTGGGGGTGCTCCAAGTGGGGGACATTTAAACAAAACACTCACACCTACAACACGAGGCAACGGGAAGACCTTGTAAGGCCAGCGCCACGCACAGCCACGTGTGAGCGACTGGATCCTATTCTACAAGGTTTCGCCTACCTTAGAAAACTCCCGATTGAACTGAGAGCGGCGAACAATGTTTCTAACTTCCCTAAATTGCTTAGAAACCACCTCTTAGAGAAAGCTTTCTACACTCACTGAGGCACAATGACAATGACAGAACTACCTGATTTTGACGATATTTTGAAGATTTTAATTTATACTTTCTTGTACTTGTATTGTAAATTTTAACAGAAATATATATTGTATCGTTTTGTAAGCATAAATTACGTCAGCAAGGGGGATTGCAATTTGCTTACAGGGGAGAGGGGGGTTAATAAGTGGCCTCGATTTTTTTACGTATCATTTGAATGACCCCTAAAAGGTATGGTAGGCTTATGTAGGCACACGGACTTTCCCAGTTTCTATTCGAAGAAAACATGCACGCGCGGATTCTTTGGTGGTCATTTCATTAAGTAAAGGCAAATTGGAAAAAAAGACTCCCCACTCCATATGCATGCAACATTTTCTTAGTTTGAAATGTCCGCAGACTACGTAAATCGACTATATGTCCATGATTGGGTGTCTTATTTACAAGATACAAGCCAAAGTATTAGGATCGGTCGAATATTGTCATTATTTCTACCGTACTGGGGTTATAATTGGGGGCGGGGGGGGGGGGGCGAAAAGCTCAAAATTCTCCCAATCTGAAAGTAAAAACAATTTGCTCCCTTTCGTACTTATTTGTACACTGAGCCCTTCTATACGGAAAAAAAACGTGTTGTCGGTAAAGTCGGTTTACGGACGATAGTTTAACGTGACAACGTCATAACAAAACATTGAAGGAAAAGATGGAGTGAAATGAAATAGATGCGGGGGAAAGGGACAATGAGCGTAACATAACGCGTAACGTAACGCTTTTTCGTGCATGCACCCAGCGATCCGGCATGCAGCCAGGGTTCATCGATTTATTATACGTTGTCCCTTCAAAAAAAATTCGTGTAAATAACTTACCTTGCACGAAAACGCAGTACTTGTTGGTTAGGAGAAACAAAAGAACATGAAACGTATATCGAAGACACATGGTCAATGTTACCATATCTAGGCGTACAGGTTCACATCACAAGCCCGGCACTTCCACCATTGTCACACGACCGTCACATCGACGCTAAATTAAGTTCTCTGTTGAACAACAACCAAAAGGTGAACTAAGTTTTGGGATTTTAGGGGGTCGGGGGAAACTTAACACTTGAGACCTTAGAGCGTATAATTACAGCAAGAATGGCGGCTTGGCGCTATCAGCAATCGACTGAAACTCAGACATTTAAAAGACAATAGCAGGGGAAAATCCTTACAGGTGTAAAAATCTTATATCTCACCTTGGCTCTAATTACACACTCTGATATTGATTCGATCAGAGAAATATTTGGAATGTTTGTGTTGAAGTAAGCTATTGTAATCTGAATTTAGGTACGGGCATTGCACTTTCCTATAGCCTATTTCTTAGACCCATATTTATTCAAGTGTGCAATAGGGGCATGAAATACCAATCGGAGAAGTGTTACTGAGCCCATCCAGGGCCGGCCCGAGTGGATTCGGCATGCGCGTGCAAACTTTTACTGTGGCGCCCCCCCCCCCCCCTCCGAATTTTTAAGACTTCGGGTTTATTATATTAAAAAAATGCATATTCAATTAGAAGTAAACTAATTTTTAATTATAATTATCAATCATTCGTCGTACAAATTGTTAACTAAAACGCTGCCTTACGCCGGGCCTTCAACATAGAAAATTTTTGTATAAGGGTCAACGTCTCCAATTTTTCTGCTATTTCATTTTCTATGGAGATCATGGCTAAGTTAACAAGACGCTCTTGCGTCATAGACGAGCGAAGATACGTCTTGATCAGCTTCAGTTTAGAGAAACTTCGCTCCCCGGACGCGACCGTCACGGGGATCGTAAGAAGCAGCCTGTTTGCTACCCAAAGATTTGGGTAAAGCTCATGCATTTAAATTTATGTGTTTCAGTGGCGTATTTAAAAATTTATTTCGGGGGGGGGGCGAAGTTATTATAAATATGATCACCTATATATACTTAGTTTTTCTTTTCTTAGATAATGCTTACATATCACTATCATCATCATCATCACCATCATCTGCATCTTTAGGTCCATCACTGGCTATTTTTCCTTTTTTGTGTGCATTTGCATATATTATAAAAAATAAATATGCCCCTAATGTGTTGGTATACCTATTACGTACTTTTAGTTTTATGTTTGGAACGTTAATCCCAAGCATTATCTACAATGCTTACGGCGCTTACCTTTTACTGCCAGGGCCTCAATTCATTCAAATTATACAAATAACATTTTCAATATTATTTATCTGTTAAATAATAAAAGTTGAAAGAGCCGAAACAAACAATAACAAACTCAACTCCATAAATAATTGCCATATTGTTTTTTCGGGTCAATAGATTAGGTTTCGTGTTAATAGACAATGATATAGAATTGGCGCAAATTTTAAATTAATTATTTAGTTAATTATTATTATTAGGGATCGCGTTATGATTTTATTAATCATTTTGGAAACTAATTTCCTGGAACACTTACTAACCGCCAATTTTAACTGGGCAGCTGAGAAAACAAAATTCATGTCGGTACGAACACCGCCAGCCGCGACGCTGCGCGTCACGGCGCCCTCTCCGGCCCGGCGCCCGCGTGCGGGGCACGCGCCCGCCTCCCCATTGGGCCGGCCCTGCCCATCAAAGGCTGTAGAGCCAGAAAAAGAACTGAAGAAGATATGTATATAATAGATGTGCTTGTGGAGCCGGGCGGGGCAGTACGATGGCCGTAATTGCGAAAAAAATGAACCAATCAATCAATCAACCTTTGTCCATTACTCGTACCCATGTGCAGAACTGAACCACAACCCACAATTTTTTATGGCAATTAATATTAAAATGTCTGCCAGTTTTGATTAAACATTTTGATATTTAGAGGAATACTACTTGCATGACCTAAGATATACCTAACAATCGAATCTGCATTTCATTATCCAAGCTCAGGCCCCCAGAATCATGCGCATATATCACACTATAGCACAAGACATTTAATAATAATAATGCAATCCACCCCCCCCCCCTCCAAGTAAAACCCTAGTCTGTATCTGTACCCTGAAATCAGTAGATACTTTATTAGCCTACAAAGTGTGAGTTGCCACATGAAAGACAGCAAATTCCCCCCCCCCCAAATGAAAAGGCTAAAAACCACTATGCAATATCCAATGAAATTTCTAACCCCCCCCCCCCCCGAAAAAAATCCTGGCTACGGTCTTGACCATGACCAAGGAGCACGTTTGACTATTGTGAAGTAAAAATTAGAGAAGAAACTATTTTGGGAGGAAGATGCCCTGGGAGCCTATTACATTAGCTTGGGCGTGAACACATCACGCACCTGACTTGATTCATAGTAATCAATGCTTCAGAAAATTCAGGCTAGGTCAGATTAAACCATGTTCTTTTCTCTTTTTCATTTAAATTAATCGGCGCCTATTACAGATGCATTATTCTGTACGGTTAATTGCTGGTTCTTCGACATACCGCACCAACCTCTAACTACTAATAAGCTGTATTCGGCGTCATTCTTTTTCTTCTATAGTTTCAATCTAACGATTGGTTTGCAGCAAATCTTTCCACCTCCTTCTCCACTCCAACCTGTCTTGGGCCGTTCTCTTCAGTTCCCATTAGGTTCCGCATCTCATATCTTTCTTCTGCGTACGCCTTCCTTGGTCGCCCTCTTGCATTGGTGCCTTCCATTGTGCCTTCTATTACGGTGCTTAGGAGTCCTTGTCTGATCTGGTGACCCATCCATTTTGCTCTTCTCACCGAAATGGAGGTAATAAGGGATCTTTAGGCGTCATTCAAGCTAGACAAGTAGGCTAAAATAACTTCAGGATCAATATAGGCTACACCTACTGCACATATTTAAACAGTCATCTAGACTGCCCTTCTATATTCGACAGAGTCCATCTCAGAGTTAAAACCAGGAATACTATTGCAGATCAAAAACCTGGTTCAGTGTCAATCCCAACTCAAAGGCACCTCTTGGTAGGATAGTTGAAATTGAAATTGAAAAACGACTTTATTCAGTTTATTGAAAAGCCAAAAGGAGAACAATAAGACTATAAAGTCTTGTTTTCATGCTAACTCTAATAGTTAACCAATCAATAATATTAGCGATCTCGATCCACTTGCACTGAGCCTGACCATGTTCAAATCAGAAGTTTTAGAAACTGTAGACGGCCCTGTACCTTGATTTTGAATTTTACTTCAATTTTAAAGACCTATACATCTGTATCATGTGACTCAACTTTACTATAAGTGCTATTGTTTTATTTTGTATTATATAGAAAACTTTCAACATGTACGGTACCTATTATATTATGTGACTTTACTTTAACGTATGTGCTATCGAATTTTAGACTCAAATCTGTTGATGGTACAAATATAACCCAGGCTATTTATAATTAATACATTATTAAAATATAAGCTACGGTATTTATTGTATATATATAATATAATACATAATTATTGCACATGGCGCAACTAAATTGGAATACTTAACAAATTAACCCCCCTTCCCTCTATTAACATGTGCTTTCGCAGGTTTCGCTTGAAACTTGTTGTGTTTTTTATGTCGGTTTGGACGTCGTCAATCCCAACTTGGTGGGTCATGGACTCATGGACAAAGATTGATTGATTGATCGGCATCCGTAGGTCTACAAATTGGCTATGCGTCATTTTTTCACCGTAGTAAGAGACAACCAACAAAGGGGAAAACCAGACTGGTGTGAAAAATCAAAGTTCACCGGAAATACTGATCGTAAAATCGTAAAGCCATAAATAAGATGTCATAAAGTATAAGAACATTATATTATATTATTATATTATATATACTATAATTATATATTTACTTATTATATAGTATAATTACATTGAATTTGATTTGAAAAAATACGGGTCACTGAGGATGTCGAAGTCTGAGAAGTTACAAAACTGTGACAATTACATTTGCCTATTCTATGTATCAAAATTCTACTTTATCTTATTAGTTATCGCAAGCTACAATTAATATTTCTAGTGGAATTTTCTTTTAAAAAAACTGTGCGGGTGGTGTATAGTTTCTTAACTAACTACTTTGCTAGAAGCCTAGGTTTAACAGTCTATGGGAACACTTAATATGTGATGTGAAAAATTATACTATGACAAGTTTAAATAAAATAAATAAATAAAGATTTTTTTGTTCTATTACTAAGCCAACCTAGTGGAGTTAGGGCTGTAAAGCCCTCTCTTACACTCAACTAGGAAGGCCCGGGACCGCCTGCTTTACATGCCCTCCGAAGCATGACCAGAAAACGTAGGAAGTGTAGGACTCGAACCAACAACCTTTGGGGTGAAAGTCAGAGTCCGTACCACTACACTACATGTCCTGACTTAGTATAGGCTTATCCACGATAACGTAGTTTTCATCACTAACCTCTCACAACACCAACAGTTAAACGGTAAAATTTGTCTACTGCCCGTTTTTCCCTATCCCAGAGCATTGCAACAAGACCAGGGTCTTAACTCTTACTTGCCTATTATGTCATTTTGCAGTACCGTATCTGTAATATGTTAACAATTTTGGTGTGTCATAAAGACTTTTTACATTTACAATGACTTTCACGGCCGGAGTTACGTGATGAAGCAGTAGAATCCGGGATGATAGGCCATGGTCGATCTGAAAACGTTCTTCCAAATGTTTCGTCAACAACTGCGGTCGACAACTTCAGTGAGGCTCAGTAGCTACTGAGCCTCCGAGATACAATCATAGAAGTCTAGAATCTAGAAGACCGCAGATGTAGATGAAACTTTTGGAAGTACACTTTCAGAACGACCACAGGCTATCCGTATCCCAGATTCTACTGCTTCATCAAAAACAATTTAGTTTTTACCCGCGTGTCACCATAATACCGGTTCGACAGCTGCCCGCTTATAATACCTATATAGGCCTATTACGCCAACTAGGGTAAATAAGCGGGGTACAGTCCGACACCTAAGGCCCTAATCTACGTTTAGACCTCCTGCTGAGAAAAGGATAGCCCTATACAAATGTATGAGTGAGTCCAGCTGTCTATTGTAAGTGTTAAAAAATTAAAATATATTATTAAATTTTTCGGGATTTGACTTGGTCTGGCTAATCAATGGTAGTAGCAGTTTTACCAGGAAAATCCACTATATGCAATTATTAATACAAAGACAAAGGGCGCGCTGCGTTTAAATACCTTTGACATAAATTATGAAAAAGCGGTAGTAAACAACAGCATTTTTACAATGGCAATAGCACGCACGTCAACGCAAACAGCACAGTCCGTGGATAACCTGGGTTACTTCCGCCGCGATCCGCACTGAACTGGCGGCGCGGCGCGGGTTCGCGGCTGCGCCCCACCAACGCCACAGGAACCTGCCCCCATTCTACACCCTTTTCCATATCCACGGTAGGCTTGGCCCGCTGAAAAATCGGCAACAAGTTCGACCGGAATATGATAGGTACGCACTACCAAGGTCGTAGCCAGAAATGGTTTTCGGGAAGGGTCCATCTGACGTCATATTCGGTGAGGTACCTCAATATAATTAAAAACTCCATTTCTCTTTCTGTTTTCTCACTAACCTTTAGGTTCCATGAACAATTAATAAGAACAGATTTACAAATAATTGGGTTATTTTATTAGATTAATTCGGTTAAACATTCTTAACACGGGGAACACATTATTTTCTAAGATCCGCCATGTTGCTCTCTCTGTTGCTATGGCTACCATCTGAACACAATGCCGTAATGGCGCTTAATTCAAATACACAGCACTATTTATTAGTGGACATTGACAATATTTCAGCAGTCTGATCGAGGCGTTTATAATACCGGGGTTAAATAAATACCCTAGGATTATAACTGTAAACAAACAAATTTTGAATAGCATTTTCCATTATTAAATTATCTTGTTTACCAGTGGATTAAATAAATACCGGTATTATAAACGCCCCGATCAGGCTGCAGGAGGGGTCCGCACCGGACCCCGTGGATTCAATGGAAATTTAATACTTTGGGATAGGGTAAGCCAATTAACAATAGGCCTAACGTAATGGCCTATTGCTGTGTGTTTCAGTTTTTAGATTGTAGAGTTACTAAAACGGACATAAGGGAAAATGCTTGGTGCTGGACCTACCACTTCGGATTAGTATAGGAAAAATGTCCACAACACCAATATATATCGGGTCGTTGAGGGTAAAGTTAAATTGGTCACTAGTCCAGTCAATGGAAGCCATTATATATTACAGAAGTAAAAGCCATTACTGATTGCACTTGTTCCTGTGCCATAGGCTAGGCTGTTTAAGACATGACGCAGTTGAGCTATAGGCGCTAGTAACATAGTAGCATACCTGGCTATAATAAGATTAAAATACACATAATTACAAAGACTTTCACGGCCGGAGTTACGTGATGAAGCATTAGAATCCGGGATGATAACCAGCGTACATCCCCTTGCCCAAACAGTTGCTGCAGAGCCTCTGAGCAACAACCTTGCAAGTCTACGCGCAGTTCCACTGAAGATGTCGACCGCAGATGTTGACACAACGTTTGGAAGTACGCTTTCAGACCGACCACGGCCTATCATTCTACTGCTTAAAATAATAAGCAAATCAATTTTTAAGTTATCTCATCTTTTTGAATAGAAAACCCCTGCAGCCTGATCGATTATAATAGTGGGGTTAAATAAATACCCTAGGATTATAACTGTAAACAAACAAATTTTGAAGAGCACTTTCCATCATTACAAAATTATCTTGTTTACATTTTTATTACCAGGGGATTAAATAAATACCGGGGTTAAATAAATACCCTAGGATTATAACTGTAAACAAACAAATTTTGAATAGCACTTTCCATTATAAAATTATCTTGTTTACATTTTTACTACCAGGGCATTAAATAAATACCGGTATTATAATCGCCTCGATCAGGCTGCAGGCTGCTGATAGAGATAGACGGAGCGTGCATGTAAGACGGGCAATGCCGCATTACACTCAACAGAGCTTCGTTGAAATCTATAGGAAGCCGCGAGCAAATAAGTTGGTGCCTATATTAGCATGATGTTCTCAACGCAGTCTAAGAAAATTAATTAAGAATCTCGTCACGTTAGAATTCAATTGTTTCTTTTTTGTTAGTACAAATATGTTTACTTTTTAAGAAGAACATGCTATACATAACATTATGCGTGTTTTTTAAACTTGAATAAATATTTGCAAGCATTACACTCGCAATTGTCTCACGCTCCGCCACTGACTAGCTATATAGCAATTAGCAAGTATCGAACAAGCGGAAGGTATAAACTAGAGAAACATTGAAAAACATCCCCAGTCACAACATAATGTGAGCTCAAAGGTCAAAATATTACTAGGGAAGGGAAGTAGGTCAGTTACTGATGAACTGTGCACAGAAATCATGTTCTTCTCGCTACCCCCTATGCCCCAGGGTAGCTTTATTTCAAATTCGTAACATTACTCATTGTGCGAGGGAATCCTTAACAAGTTTGAAAATAAATCTGGTCGCTTTCAGGCCTTCCCTCAAACTCCGTTGAATTCCGTAGGTACAGACACAATTACCTATAACATACAGTACGGCCAAGTATACGTATCTATAACTGTCCCCCCCCCCTAAAAATTAAAAAAAACTTCAAAATGCTACGTTAGTGCATTACAATTTACAGCGGAACAATGTCTACATTTTTTTTCTTGTTTAAAAGCTATGTTATTCGGTAGAAAAGAGAGCGTGATTTTTCGTTTCGCGGCTTCGCTTCGCTAATATAATAATCTGTCGCACGTTGACTCGAAATCTGTACTCTGTAATCTGGACATTCAAGTCCTCGATCTCCGAACTAAAATATAGTCTAAATCCAGCCCCAGGATATGTGCTTGGGTTACATTGCACTAATCTGTATGTATTTGGAAATTCCCTAATAGGGCCCTGACTATGCCCCACCTACCAGGGACGGATCCAGCCCATTTTTTTGGGGGGTAGCTGAGGGTCAAAATAGGGAAAACTTATGTAGGATCGACTAAATTAGAGCGTAATAACTTAATTTACAATAGATTTACCAAATTTTTTTTTGGGGGGGGGGGCAGCTACCCCCCCTACCCCTCCCCTGTATCCGTCATTGCCACCTACACTACACTAAGTTATAACCAAGCTTTCAAGATGGGCATCCACAGCTCAGGCAATCAACGATTCCGCAGTTGTGACCCAGCGTAAGTGGGTGGTTCTCGTTATAAGCAAAATACAGTGGAAATCAAGCAATTGAGATTGCCATCCATAGATTCCCGTAATTGTGACCCAAGGTCAAGTGCGCAGAACCTCTGCGCTTGCGATTCCGTTGTGTGCCCACGTGATTAATTGTTAATTCGATTACACTGTGCGATATTTTTTTTATATTTGCAATCCTACAACCTGCGGTCACATTTTACTTTGACAAAGTCCCCATGCGTTCAGTTCGCCCGCTACCTATCGGTTATACTGAGCTTATGGTTAGGCGCGATCTATTTAATTCTATGATCGTTGTTGATAACTCACCATGCAGGATCTCTGAATTTGCTAATTGCACGCCTCTAATACCATATCTATTTACTATGTACCTTTTATGACAAAGTTAGAATATTATAGCATCCTCTGTGCTATCTTCCTCAAAATAATTTTAGAAATTGAATCAGCAATTTACCAAATAATAATTTACAATAATATACCTATTTAATGTATGTTAATTAACAATGCAGCTGCGGCATTATTTTATGGTGGGGGATTATGGTACGTGTTACAGATATCTAAATATTTGTGTGCGGTAATTCGGTTTATAAGCAAAACATGGTGTCATGAATGGTTGAACCTAGAAGCAACCCCCCCATTTTACTGAAAATATAATGCAAATCGTATAATTGCACGCAAGATGCATTAGTCCCCATTTACTCATTGCGGGTAATTGTGAGCTGGTGGGAGCCCCACGCCCATGGGACACTTTTTTCATATTCAAACTCCCCCATCTCATTCGTTATAATTTAACCAATTGCACCTTACTCCATTTCATCCTCCCCACACTCTGTACCTTCATGGACGGATACAGGGTGACAGGGGGGGGGGTAGCTAGTCCTCTCCCCGGAAATTTAGTAAATCTACTGTAAATTGATTTATTACGCTCTAATTTAATTGATACTACATATGTTTCTTCTCTTTTGATCCACAACTACCCCCCACCCCCCAAAAATGGGTTGGATCCGTCCCTGACATACAGAGGGGGCAAGGAGATAGTCTTTCCCTTCCCTAAAAAAATTAGCAGATCTATAAATAAATAAATAAAATAAAATAAATAAGGACTTTTTATTGTTTCTATTACTAAGCCACCCTAGCGGAGTTAGGGCTATAAAGCCCTCTCTTACACTCAACTAGGATGACCCGGGACCGCCTGCTTTACATGCCCTCCAAAGCATGGCCAGAAAATGTAGCCAGTGTGGGACTCGAACCAACAACCTCTTGGGTGAAAGTCAGAGTCCGTACCACTACGCTACATCTATCCATCTTATTTAATTGACACTACATACTGTATGTTTCTTCTATTTCTACCCTCAACTACGCCCCCCCCCCCTCCCGAAAATGGGCTGGATCCGTCCCTGGTTGAAAATCTCCCCCTCCCCCCGATTTTGACAACTAGGGGCTCGGAATACATGGAGTCCTAAGACCCGCCCCCCAGGTATTTTATATAACCTGCGATATTACACCTATTCACATTTTTCTAACGTTCCCCAATTTATGTCGCGGATGCCATTATCAGGTTAAAATTTGAAGCAAAGCAACCGGAAACAAGTCTTTATGTATATATCTATATAGTTTTGAATTCCGCATGTGTGGTAAACCCGCAAGCCAAATGAGAAGGAACGGCAACTGTTGTAAGTTAATTAGGGGATGAACGAGAGGGCGAGCAAATGTTTGTCGATTACTATTTGGAAAGACGGTCCCTATCTAAATTAACCGGGAGATAACCACAATTCTATACGGGTAATGAATGTGGGCTCCGTTTTTCCATCGCCATTATTAGCAACTGGATTATCAGAATCCCCTTGCACAACCCACGGCCATCTAAACAGCAGCCATTTTCCTCTACTGATTGTTCTATTTTCCTCCCCACCCCCCTCCCACATACCTCATAATTTCCTCCGTTCTTGCAGACTCACGCACACGTGTTTACTTGTTTAAATATAGGACTCCGATCAGGGTAATTTATCCCCTTACTTTATATTAATATGTAGCCTACTGTTTACTTATTTGCTTGCTGTCAATTAACATACAGTATATTTCTGTATTTATAATGTATAAACTCGAAGTTGATCCTTACACATGTTGAAAATTGTTTAGAACTCGTATATCCAGTGGCGTAGCCGGTGGGTCCATTGGGTTTGAACCCCCCCCCCCCTCCAAATAGCAAATTTTTCGGAAAATTTTCATCGTTGAAACGGATTAAGGAAAATTTAAGAAACTCCTGGGACAAGGTAACATTTAATTTGATTTATAAGTCCGTGGTATTCGTAAGTGGTAAAACTGATGTGTATTGAATCAGATGAAAACCAACCCCCCAAAAAAAATCTGGCTACGCCACTGCTGCGTATATCATCAAGCTTGTCCGAGTTATTCAGCTGTCTTTAAGAACTTACTTCAGTAAAATTATTGGCAGGACGCACTTTTCTGAAGGAAAATATTATAATATTATGCCTAATGTTACCCGTATGTTTCCCCAGATTTTAAAAATATTTACTTTTATATCTACCTAATTAATGGTCCATATTTTAATGGATTATAGTAAAAAAATTAATCTGTCTAAATTTATAGGAAAAACCAATATTTTGTGAAAAAGTGTGTAAAAAATTAGTGTCCGAACTTGAGCTAGTTAGGGTAGTTGTATTGTATTACCCCGACCACTAGTCTGTAGGATGACATTCTAAATTTTGGAACACTTAAAAATCTAATAAACAAAACTATTTCAAATGTTATCCTATAGTGGTGGTCGTTCGCAATGAAATTGACTAGATTGTCATTTTATGAATGTAGACTTTTGACAGAATTAAATATATTTTCTGGGGATTGGCAAGGGGGTCCAGGTGATCTGGAACACCCTGTATAGCAGTTAGTATATACAGCAGAACTTTAATTTTTTTTCAACTTATCGATCAAATTCATTTGAAGATTATATCTCGCATGTGAACTTGGCTTAGGTACCGTACGTTTTGCTGCCACTTCCGTTTTTTAAAGGCAGCTGAATATTTGGGCAGCACGCATGCATCTGTATTGTAGAGAAAACGGGAGATAGCTGATAGGGTACTACCCTTCGTGCACCTGCTGAAAGGGGGTAAAGGTATATTACCTACAGTACTTCGTAACAGTGAGTATAATATATTAGAATAATGATGTATAGGTAAGATATACCGATGAACCGGTTTTGATTTTAACTCACATAGAGATGAAATTAGATTTTATGGTGTTTTTATTTTATTTTTGGATACTCTTTTAGTCAGCTCTTGCAATCAGGTGACAACCTGAAGAACCGGTCCGAGTTTACTCGAACATGCTTTCCAATTTATCAATTAGTAGGGAGAGAAAATGATTAATTTCATGGTAAATAATTTTCCTATGGTTAAATTTCGGGTATCACGTCCACCTGACATCACTGGAGGTGACGTAAATTCTAGATAGGACAGACCAACCCATTACACACAGCAATAATGGCAGGGCACGCAATGCAGTTGAGCGTGAATTTGCCTTCATTTTTTCAAAAAAAAAAAATTTTTTACACAAAACCAGATAGGTTTTTGGGAAAGCAAACTGTCCGGTTTTGTTACTCAATTTAACACCTAAGACATGCCTGAATGTAGAAATCATCGATAGAAAGGTTTCGCAGAAATATTAATTTTTAGTCATTTCTCATTAAAATTAAGTTATTTTTATTTTTTTACCCCCAGAAGCAAACTATCAAGTGGCAAGTGACCCCCCGCATTTTATCAACATTAATAACGACTAGAATATATGTGAATTTAAAAGAAATCGTTGGAGCCGTTTTTGAGACATAATTTTTTTAGACGTTTTTTGGAGTTTTTTGAGAATAAACCCCCCCCCCAAATTGAGTTAGCCCAAAATAAAAAAAATGGTCACGAGGTATGATTTTTGTGAACTTATATGCCCAATTTCACCCTAATCCACCGAGTAGTTTGTCCGGAAATCGATGAACAGACAGACAGACATACAGACATACATACAGACAGACAGATAGACAGACAGAGCGACAGACAGACATTTCGTAAAAACCACTTTTTTGGGTTCCTGGGACCTCAAAACGTGTAAATCCGTTGAAATCTCGGAATCGAAAATTTCGACCATCACAAAGCTTTCTTTATACTAAGTATAAATTGGAAAGCAAAAATGCAGGCTGGACAGGTGGCGCAGAAGAAGTATTAGAAAGTACAGTAGAACGCCGATTGTCCGAATCGCCAATCAACCGAATCTGTCCTAAAAGTGTAAATATCAAGCTTTTAGAATGCTGTCTTTACGTGGTTTCTGCAGCAATGATCTATTGGACAGCCGATTTCAGGAGCACGAAGGCACGAATGAACGTTATGGTGGAACTGTAAGTATTTATTAAATACATACTGTATATGTTAATAAAGTTTATTCTATGCGTGTCAGTTCGTTTTTCTTTATTACCCGTTCACCCGTTCATGACCGATTATCCGAATTTCCCATTATCCGAATTGACTCCAGTCCCAATTACTTCGGATAATCGGCGTTCTACCCTATAAGATTTAGTAGTTAGCCCATTCCATGCTTTATCGTACCAACACCCAATATCCAAGCGGAAAATTTAAGGGGGGGGGTCGCATATTGTATATACAGTTTAAAAGGTATTTTTTTTTTTTTTGAAAATTTGAATTTTATGCAATTTTGTTTTAAAATTTTTTTACTGTCACATGAATTTACTCATTTAGGGGGGGGGGGGTCATGTCCCGCGGATCCGCCATTGCCAATATCTAATGAAACCTAAAACCATGCGACCATGGACCATAGGGACTAATTTTAAAAACTTACTACGAAACTTGAATCATTTGGGTTTTTGTTGGGTTTAACAGGATTATAAAATTGCTCGTAAGAGAGTGTGTAATTTGGAACGTTTTTATGCCTAATATTAGAGCATGGAAACGTTTCATTATGTTTTTATGTTGTATACGTATGTGTATTACAGCCTTAATGAACTCATCTTGAGGCCTAACCGGGGGGCTGGCATTATGTCAAGATGACTTACGATCATTAGCGCAGCTTTTATTTATTTTAATTCCTCTATATCTCTACATATAAAGTAGGTATATATATAAACCAGTCAACTGCCCTATATACGCAGCGGGCAGATTTTCGTTACCGAAACTACACACCCTGCCAAACTTATTAGGGGACAAGCATGGGCCGGTCATGGCAACATTAAGCTTTCTAAGCAAGACCGGAGTCATGCCCCACCTGTAGACTGTAGACAAAACCATTCTAAAACACCCATGACTTCCGCAAACACACTCACACACACACACCGACCGGCGCAAATACTCGAAAGAGTCCCGCGCCTTTAAAAAAAAAAAAAAAAAAAAAAAAAAAATGGGACCTCTTTTAAGAATCGCCTCTGTTCGCGATTTTGTGAAACCCGAAATTTTCCTGTGGTCATATAGCTGAGAAAATGGTCAAATTTAGCAAACAAAAGTTGATTGTCAATTTTGATACTATATGAACACAAAGCCTGAGCCCGTCATTTTAACTGAGTTTTAAAGCTAAAAAAATGATCTTTTTGTAGTAAAATGTGGAAAAATTGAAATTGAGAGTTATATTAGATACCGTATAACCTATATATATTATATAATGTTAGAAATAAAAAAAATAGTAGGAGTGCTTGGTTGTCTCTAATTAACTTCATGAGGTAAGATAAGCTCAGTATGCATATAGGTTCCTACGTCAGGCAGGTAGGCTATATCTGGACCGGCAGGTACAATATTAGTTGGTGGGCAGCCTGTCTCTCACGTCCCCCACGAACCTACTTCCACTCCTTGTCTAATTCCTGACTTTTGACTCTGGCACCCATCCGTATAGGTATAAAGTACAGACGTAATACGTAGCCGCTCCTCTCCGAAATGACCATCTCCGTCCCTGCGTGTAATTACTAATTAGCCACTGAGTTCACCATGATGGGGATTCTCATTAACAATTACCTACAAACAGGTACAGCCTACTGACTACGCTGGACCCCATTCGTGGCTGGTTCGATCCTCTGCAAGAAAAGCCAAATTATAATGGGGAGCGTAGTGCAAACGACAAATCGTATGCGTTACACGCAAGCATACAAAGAATTAGGTGGATTGGGTATTTATATATGGAATGCTGACAACACCTAGCTTCAAAACGTATATAGAGCGAGAATTGACGACAGAAAGCGGCAAGGGGACCGTCAATGACGGTGGTTAAGGAACACATAAGCACAGAATAAGAGAACCGGTCCGAGTTTACTCGAACATGCTTTTTACCAATTTATCAATTAGTAGATAGAGAAAATGAGTAATTTCATGGTAAATAATTTTCCTATGGTTAAATTTCGGATATCTGAAGTCGCTGGAGGTGAGGTAAATTCTAGATAGGTCAGACCAACACATTATCATACAGCAATAATGACAGGACACGCAATGCATTTGAGCGTGAATTTTCAAAAAAAAAAATTTTGCACAAAACCAAGTAGTTTTTTGGGAAAGCAACCTGCCCGGGTTCATTACTCAATTTAACACCTAAAACATGCCTGGAGGTAAAAATCATCGATAGAAAGGTTTCACAGAAAACATATTTTTATTAATTTTCCATTAAAATTTAGTTATTTTAATTTTTTTACCCCCAGAAGCAAACTATGAAGAGGCAAGAGACCCCCCCCCCCCCCGCATTTTATTAACATTAATAACGTCTACAATGTACGTGAATTTAAAAGAAATTGTTGGAGCCGTTTTTGAGAAATACTTTTTTATGCGTTTTTTTGAGTTTTATGAAAATAAACCCCCCCCCCCAAATTTAGTTAGCACAAAATAAAAAAATTGTTCCGAGGTATGATTTTTGTGAGCCTACATACCAAATTTCTTACAAATTGACCCAGTAGTTTGCCCAGAAATCGATGAACAGACAGAGCGACAGACAAACAGACATTTCGGAAAAAACTACATTTTTTGGTTCCTGGGACCTCAAAACGTGTAAATCTGTTGTAATCTCGTAATCGAACATTTCGACCATCACAAAGCTTTCCTTATACTAGTAGTAGTATGGTTGGACACAGTCCCAGGCCACGGTGTGGGCCCATAGGACAGGGGACCTCCTGATTATAGTGGATTCCGAACCACTTGGGAAACACAGTGAAGTCACACGATTAGTACGGAGGTGACCAGGACAAATCCTACCATGTTTCCCTACCGGCACTATGCACACTACCAAGTTATCTGCATCTTTGAACCTGCTGTGGTCCGCTGGATTCAACTTGGTAAGGCGGCTGGCTAAATTTTCTTATACTAAGTATAAATTGGAAAGCAAAAAGGACTGGGATGTCTGGAGAGAGCCGAGGTGTAGACGGTAGACCTAGTGTGAGACTCATTGAGAGGCTAAAACGAACCCCGAGCTCACCCTACCTGTCCCTAGGCCGAAGTTCAACTCTCGGAGGTGGAAAACTGGAAAACAGCATGGAAGAAAAAATATTTTCTTCAATTTTTGGGATTGCCTCTGTGTTTCAAAAAGGATTTGTAGGTACATTCACTGTATTTTTTACCGACAATTCTTAAAATATTCATAGTGAAGTGAAGTCAGGGCATGTAGAATAGTAGTACGGACTCCGGTTTTCACCCAAAAAGTTGTTAGTTCAAATCCCGTACCTGCTACATTTTCTGGTCATGCTGGTCATGTAAAGCAGGCGGCTCAGAGTCTTCCCAGTTGAGTGTAAGATAGGGCTTTATACCCTAACTAGGTTGGTTCAATATAGGCCTAATAGAACAAAATGTTAATTATTTATTTATATACTATATTTTATACTCAAATGCTGCGATATACCAAAAATATTTGTAATGGCCATTCTAAAATTATTCTAACATATAATGTCTATGGCCAAGAACAAATATCATATACTGTATATTCATTATTTTCTTCACTTATTGTACATATATTATACATTTGACACTGAAAATTTTTATTTTTCGTAAGACCCCTAAACTTCGACTAGACGGTATTTGATGATAGACCTAAAAAAGAGGCTAATGGTGGATAATGATAAAAAACTATTTTGTTTCTTAGAATTGAAATTAATGCAACACTTTAATTTTACACAAAACTCACAGCAGTTAGGCAGCAATTCCACCGACCTTGTTTTTTGTAATGCACGTGACATTGACGGAAATTTTTGTTTTACTCTAGCCTATGTAGCCTAAGTAAAGCATTGTGAGTAAAACAAAAAATTCCGTCAATGTCACGTGCATTATGAAAAACGAGGTCGGTGGAATCGCCGCCGTAAGAAAAATATTTCAACCCCCCTCCAAAACATTGCCTGACGCATGGCCATGAGTAATTGGGCTGTTATACTATTTGGCATTCGTTTAATTTCAAAAAAGCATGGCAAAGAACGTGTCTTTCAGCATAAGACAGGCAGACCATACAATATCAAGGAGTTTCGTATAGGCATGGCACTAAATCTTGTCGACTGTAAATCGTAAGCAGTCTACAAAAGAACTAATAAAATGTAAGGTGGGAGCGGCTAATGAGAGGTTCGCGTTGCTGCTAAACAATAAAACCGCCTCATAGTCAAACTTATCACTTACATCAAAAGCTTCCGAAATCGGCTTTAGGTGATGCTTCATTTCTATTCCCTCAGTAAGACTTAAAATTTAAGTTAGGCCTATATACGATAGCCTACTATTTGTCAAAAAAGTTACTTACGTATGAGCGCTTGAGCATTTATCGAGATTAGATAGAAAAATAGAAAATTATTTAACTGAACCAAAACAGCATGTACACCAAAATATACTAGATGATCCAAACTAAGAAATTTCTTCTGAGAGTATAAAATTTAAACTACAACAATAAATCTATGGAAATAAAAAACAACATTAAAGAATCATTTTCAAGTAAGTAAATTATTAGACACTTTCTTCTATACTCCGGTTAGTTTATCGAGAAAGGGGTCTAAAATAACATGGGAGTGTTTACTAAGCACGTCGTCAGACGTCATTCTACTATAAGGTAGGCCTGTATATAGAGGGCTCACTAGGCTGAGTGATTCAACGACTTAAGTAAAAGAGTTAACATTTGATGCCGTTACTTAATTGTTATCCCAGAATTATGACTGCATGACATACTATATATTAAATTTGGTGCTGGAATCAGATTTAGCTCGGTGCTGCTCCGTAATTGTAGTGTCGGAATGGCAAATGAAGCATATGGGAACCCAACAATGTAAGAAATATTGAGTACGGTACCAGCAGTACAGAATAACTTAAGTTGTTCACCACAACGTTTAAAACGAAAATGGACAAAGCTGTAAGGTTGTCAGTTTATAGGCCTATGACCGTATCAGCCCAAAAAGTGAAGGCGTTAACAGGAGGTTTCCAAAATCTCTTATTCTCTCGTATTGAGAGAGTCGGTCTCAAGAGTGGGTGGGATATACTTGAGCGCTGTGGAATCCCACTTCTGCGGAAACTGACTCAATCTAAGTGGTCCAAGTTAGGAAATGTTCCTAGAATACCGGATGAGTTGTGAGACTGGGTAGTAGTCTGAAAACATAAGGAGACACCTTTCGTTTTTGAATCCATATTCGCGTCTGAATCTTCTTTGCATAAACTTGATCCAAGTTTTAATATTGAAAAATGTCGAGACTTACTCAAATATCATCAAACTTGCAAAGTTTAAGTGCAATATCTTTTATCTAAGATTACCACGACCTCATAGAGGCATTTGCTTAATATAAGCGACAAGGTTCTTAATAAATAAAATTGACTTTTATAATCTAAAATTTTCAAAATAGCATTGCTAAAAATTAAAAATTGACAACTATTCATATAGGTAGGCTACTAGCTGTTATATCTCTTTTATATGTTGATGCTCGTATAAATATTTGTAATGTTGGTGAAGCATGTACGCATCAAAGATATAAAATAGAATAGATGTTGCCTAACCATAGGCTATAATTTAGTAAGGCCGTCAAGGCCGATAACGGTGAAACGCAAGGGGAAATGCGGGGTCACAGGTATAGTGACAAAGGTTGGCAAAAGAAATGTAGGTAACTAGGCCTATAACTATTTGGGGTCCAGCAACCAAAAAAATGAATGAACAATGAAAATGAAGAACAAATTATGGACAACCCAGCTGGCAGGTTTGTCAACAAAATCCGGCAGTAATGTTACTGCACACTTCATATGGCGCAAATTCCATCGACCTCGTTTTTGATAGCTACCGTGATATTGACATGGTAGCAGACATTATAGACAGTCTTTGATGTCTGCTACCACGTCAATATCACGGTAGCTATCAAAAACGAGGTCGGTGGAATATGCACCTAAGCAATCTAAATTGCTTTATTATGACTGTGATTAGCTTATGGCGGTAACTTCCGAGCATATAATCTCAGCAGTCACAATTTTTACCGCTTCATTGTTTACGCTGCCGGTGCTCATCTTAAACGCCTAGTACGGTACGTATACAGCATGTACATAATGTACATTTTAATTTTTAATATATATATATATATATATATCCTTTCTTCCCAGGTCACAATCTTAACGATTGGTTGGCAGCAACTCCATGCATGTCATCCTCCAGGTCTCTCAGTCCTGCGCCTTCCTCTTCGGCTCTTAGTACGTTCAAACATTTCGACAGCCAGATATTTGGTTAAAAAAAAACGTTTTTTTTTGTTTCTGGTACCGTAGGCCTACCTCAAAATGTGTACAACCGTGTTGTAGCCTACCACTGATTTTAGGCAAATATTTCATTAAATTGTTCATGTTTTACCTTTAGTCAAAGCCATTTACAAGCACGTAGCCAGGATTTTATTTCGGGAGGGGCTAACTACCAGGGGGTCGAGGGGTATGGAATACCCTCAGTTAAACGGTGGGTCCGCCCCCCCCCCCCAGGAAATTGTTAAGAATTTATATGCAAAAACACACAGTATTCGTGTTTTTAGAGGGGGGGGGGGGGAAATACAGGTGAAACATCAAACAACAATGCCAGTTTTTTTTTATTTCGGGGGGGCTTCAGCCCCCAAAGCCCCCTCCCTGGCTACGTACCTGGCTATTTAGGTGTAATATTCTGCCTCGATCCTAATTGAATGACACATATTTTCCATCAGATGCACATGAATATGAACATCCTCTGAATTAAAAAATAGGTACGGTACCTATTATGCACAACGGGATTGTAATGCATAGCGTACATATTACCATTGGTTTAAATACTAATGTAATAAGAATTATTTTCATATTTTAAACATAATAGTGAGTAAGAAATTAATTTAAAAAAAGGCATGACTTCGCTGACTTATAATAATTTCTTACACTTTACAATGCACTTTTGTAATGGCGCCCATACAAGTGCCCTACATAAGAACTACACGCCCAAAATATATATTTTTTTAACTTTCATGGGTAACCCAGCAATTCAAAATATGTAATTTTGGCAGGCTCGAAAGTCCCATCTCTCTCATAATATATATGTCAGGCGGTAATTCCACCGGCGAATTTACTTCATTTGTGATTTTTTGATTGTTTTGTTTTAAGACTATTATGTAGATACTTAACTTATCTATTATAAATTAAGTTATAATATGGTAGGCTAGAGACTTATTAATGATGCCTGCTACCATATTATAACTGAATTTATAATAGATAAGTTAAGTATCTACATAGTAGTCTCCTTAAAACAAACAAACAAAAAATTTCAAATCACAAATGAAGTAAATGCGCCGGTGGAATTGCCGCCTTACAACTGTGGAGTGTGGACACTTGTCGAGCCCTGAAATTTTTGTCGGGACTCGGGAGTCGGATTGTCTGATCTCCTCTAAACAGGACCCTAGTTGATACTGCGCAGGTGCAGATGGTGCACATGCAGACGACTTTCGGCGTTATCTGCTGCCACTGCTTCATAAGTTAAAAAGGTGAGTACGTCATTTTTTGTTTTACATTTTATACAACTCAATAAGTAATTAATTTTACAACTTGAGAATACATAATACTGAATTAGATGTTTTTGAGGAGTCATATGCTGTTATTGTTTGGACTTAAATTGACCAAAAGTGGCTTAACGTGTATATTTATGGAATTGAGAGCTTGGGTGACAACGACACTGCTAGTAAACAAACTGAATCCTTCCTAATCAAATTACCCGTAAGAGCAGTGTTCGAATCAGAGATACGTGCAATTTCGTGTCTTCAAGTTTGCATAGTAATATATGCGTCATGTTGCATTAGGCCTTCTGCTGTTAGCTAAATACGTTATTTAAGCTATCACATTCATGATCTGTCATGTTCCAGATTCAGTTTTGTCATGGATCAGTTTGCGGACAATTTTGGTGATTTAGACCCAGCTGCCGAATTTTTGGCCCGAGAACAGAGTGAACTTGCTGGCCTGGAAGATGATCTCAATTCTGTTACATCAGTGCCAATTATTTCAAATGGTAAGGATTGATTTAAACTGGCTATCTGACCTAAATATTATGATGCTTTGTGACGTTCAGTCGTCCAACAAGCAATGCCGAATCGGAAAAGAATTTATAGGGATTTTATTTGATTTATTATTAATTGTTATAGGCCTAAAAGCTATCTAACTTTCAATTCGAAGAATTGCCCAATGGATCTCCTTCGTATAGGAACGTGCTACTACTGTAACAATGATGTCATGTATGATTCATACAGTATGAACTAGGTTCGGGCTTTACTACTCAGAATGAGAGCTCAGAATCGCACACAATGTTGAACAGTTCGACTTATTTTATTTTTTATCGACTGAATTTTGAATTTAAATGTAATAATTGTGGACTTTTTCCGCCGGTAATCAAATAATAACGATCGCAAAACCTTCGTTCTTGTTGTTGTGGTTCATAATTTATTTTCTGTTATGTCGCTGTTTGCATGTTCATTATTTTAATTTGGTTTATTCTTGGCAATTTGCTTTAGATGGCTTTGATGTCTCTCCACCCAATGAAACCTTTGAATTGGTCAGTAGTGGTGATCCGCTGCCTCCCTCGGGTAAGTCTGCTTTTCTGCGCATTGTAACCTTTTTACATAAGTCAATAGTTACCCTAATTTTTATTATGCTGACATGACTATATTTTATGTTGACTAAATTTCGATATGTTATTAATTTATATTTATTTCAATTGGGTGTCTTTAAGTAGCTTGTCTTATGTGCAGTGGGTTCGCGATGGCGACCCCCTATCAGTTATGCCAACACAACCCTTTGTATGCCATGTTGTCGAAATGTGAAGTAACATAACTCAGCTCGGCATTCATTGGTTGTAGATAAAAATCAAATCTTTAAGCCTTGAGGGCCAACCGGAGTCGCCCATATTTCATTTTCTGTTCAAACTTCAATTTCTCATGAAATATGGAACGCAGAACAATAAAAAAATGCTAAGTCGCAAGAAGAATTTTTTCTCCTCATTTTGATACATAGTATGTGGCCTTAACTAACCCCAATTCGCCACAGTTGAACTCCTGAGTGACCGTTATTTTTTGCGTATCAAGTTCACTAACTATGCCGATCGGCATTGATGATTGCAACATACTATATATCAAAATTAGGAGAACAGTTCTTCTTGCGACTCATCATTTTTTCATTGTTCTACGTTCGATATTTCATGAGAAATTGAAGTTTGCACAGAAATGGAATATCGGCGACTCCGGTTTGCCCTTAAGGACTCGTACTGACAAAAACAATAAATACATTTTTTCGAAGTGTGTGGGGAAAATTTTAGCAAGACAACGGTTTTGCTGTTCTTGCAGACAAGGTGTGTTGATAATTTGCCGAAATTTGGAGATTACAACTTCTGGCTATGATAATCAATGTATTCCTAGAAGATTCTTTTATAAATATTGTTAATAAAAGTTACTCAGAACCAAAGAGGTTCTACCTTAGTCCCACGCATTGTTACTCTTTGATAACATTATATTAATATTTAAAAACTAATTATCAAAGGGCGTGCATGTGGTAGCTTTTATCTTTGCTTTTTCTGTTCTTCTTGGTGTCAAGACTTGATAAAAGACGATCAAAGTTCTGACTTCTTTGGTAATGAAGAGCCATATGACATTTCTGGAAATGATGGTAAGTTTACTGGGTCCCCTAAAAGGGACTCGTTTCACAGGCAAAACTGGAATTAGAACTCTCGACTTTGTTCTAATATTATGATTTTCCAAGTTCAGTATTAACAGCATTGAAATGGAACCATTATTCCGTGAGTTAGGGGTCAGCATAATATATGAATTCTAATTTGTTCAGGTATTATGGTCGTTTAGGCGTATCTATAAGTTTTGTACATGTATAAAAAACGTGCAGGGATTTGAATACCCAGCATATACAAAAATACTAATTTTCTGGGCAATCACTCAAGGTTCCTTCAAATCGTATCAAACAGCAGCGCCCACAT
Source organism: Psococerastis gibbosa (assembly GCA_963971405.1). Classification (NCBI taxonomy): domain Eukaryota; kingdom Metazoa; phylum Arthropoda; class Insecta; order Psocodea; family Psocidae; genus Psococerastis; species Psococerastis gibbosa. Next base: position 8,858,043 of record OZ020484.1, on the reverse strand, counting down.
TGCGTGGCTGATTAGCCGTCTGCGCTGTGCTTGGTGCTCACCCGCAACGGAGCGCCGTGACATCTTTCGATTACATTTCTGTATATGTTGCGTTAGTATATACCAAGTTACAATGATACAATGCGGTAACTTGTGAAAGTCTCGTCGTTTGACTACACAATTTTTTCGATGCTCATCCAGTAGCCTGTTATTAATAAATAAAAAATGAGTTTTGTTGTAAGATATATAGATACTAGTATTGCCTTTTGGAAAATAATAATGCACGACATGGGGTGAGGATATTAATTAATTTAATTATGATGTTCTGCTGTCGTCTACTTTCTTTGTATGTTATGAACCATTCACCATATTGCAGAGAGCAAGTACGAGAATTAAATTTCGTTAATTTATTTTCTTTCGCACAGTTTATCAACTAAAATTTTACAGAAGTGACACCAGTTCCTGCTCCAGTAAGGGCGCCAAGGGAGGAACCGGAGAAAATAAGGATATGGCGAGAAGAGCAGAAGAAGCGCCTAGAAGAAAAGGGTTGGTGAATTTTACTTTTCTTTATTCCTTACTAGGCACGCAGTTGTTGAAAGTTTCTAATTTAGAGTTGCTGTGATGCAGACGAGAAAGTGACTTGCAAAACTTATTTTTTACTTCCTCGGCCAACGCCCGTCGTTCAAAAAATTAAATAAATGTATCCAATTGACCTATTAAGTTGAATATAGAATAACTTAGTTCATATTTTCTCCTCAGATGAAAATGAAGAAAAAAAGAAGGAAGAATGGAGAGAGTCAGCCAAGAAAGAGCTCGAGGAATGGTACAAACACCACGAGGAACTCATTGCAAAAACTAAGGCTGCTAACAGGTAAAACCCTTTCCTTTCTAGTGGCTAGGCAAGGTATTCCTAATTATTTCCTATATTGATACTCTAATTAGCAAACCGCTTAAAATTCAAAAAAAAAAAAAAAAATCGAAAATGAGTTGTTGGTATCCTTGTGCTCTGGAAAAAATCCTCTGCCGACTGGGAAAACTCTTAAATCCCGAGCAAAAATATGAAAGCCTCTATCGTTGAAATAGAAAAAAACCTAACTCCAAGGGGTTTGATTTGGCGCGGAAATAGCATTAACTCCAGAAGTAAACAAAGAAAATGTTATCACAATGTAACACCTTGACACATGCTTAGTTAAAAACATTAGCATGAATGGAAAATTGCTGGGATTATTTGTAAGTTTTTGTCTCTCCCGAAAATTCACCATTTTAAGCGGTTTGCTAATTAGGGTATCGATATGCAGTATCACTAACCTCACTCTAAATTTTAGTTCATAACTTGTTTATTATTTAGCGTGGCTTCCACCATAAATGGTAATTATAATGATCTGCAAGAAATATTTCTCGAAGATTTTCTTATCGCTAAGCTTTGGACTGTTCGGTAGGAACATTGTCCATTGAACTTACCATTGTTGGTCGCAGCCTCTCTTTTGCTGATATATTCTCCTACTCATGCTGGTAATTCTTTATTTTTTGCCGCTGCTTACCAGGGAGCTGGCTTTGTAAGTATTTTATACACTATTTCCGCATGGGAGCATGGCAATTATGAATTTCTGATTATTTGCTTGTAGCCATGCTGCATTGTCTTCTTTAGTATGGTAGTTGGAGAAATATACAGCTTCAACTAATACATAAAATCTGTAAACACTAGTACCTAACTGAATCAGTATGTACTAGCAGATTTTGTTTCATGCGTTACCTTACTAAAGTTTGTTAAAATACAAGACTTCTTCCTCTTCCCTCTTAGTGCCGCGTGCGCACAAGACTAAAGTCTAATAAAATGTACATTATTGTGTAACATACTATTAATTAGTCGCCGAATTTTTTCACTCTGAAAAGTAGCCCTACTGGGCTGATGTAGTTCATATTTTCCATGGAATATTTTTCTTTTCGCTGGTGATGTTATCCTTGCCAGGTGCTTTGTAGTTAGTCATTCTTTTGATGGCACCCTCCACCTCTACTCTCGTTGGCGGAGGCAGAAAGACATCCGCAGTTTGTGGGAACCTTCTGTTTCTTGAGAAGGTCATTGTAGTACTCCATCCAGCGTGTCATAATGCTGTTCTCCTCACCTAATAGTTTCCAACGGCCTTACCTTGTTGAATCTATTAGAGCAGAGCATGTTTCAAACTGCGGCAAACTTGGTAGTGTGCACAGCGTTGGCAGGGGAACAGGGTGGGACATAATAACGCGCTGAGACTATACCAGTCATACGTGTCGAGTCTTGGTCACCTCCGACTTTACCATGTTCCCCAAGTGGTTCGGTCAACTCCTCTTTCCCCGAAGTGAACGAGTCTGCCCTTAGGGTGCCTCAAATAAACAAACAGAATCACTCCCCCCGCCGGGCTGAAAGGGTTGCTTAAAGCTAAAATTCTGAAAGCAGGCGTTGGAAACAACAACACCTAATAGTTTCCCGCCTTTGCCGTTACGGTTTGTATTCTTTCCTGAAGAAATCGGTGCTTCTTCGGTAATTTCTGGCTTGGTTTGCTGTCGCTTTACTTCAATCTCATCGAGTTTTATATTGATCATTTATTCTTTCTGCGGCATACACTCGGTTTGCTTCTCTTCAGTGCTCATCATATTCTTCTTGGGCCAGCCTGGTGCTTCTTTGTACTTTCCTCTGCCTGGCTTCATTTTTCTTTCGTATAGCTTGAACACACTCGTCATCAAACCATTCGTTTCCTGCTCGCTTGTTTCTCCAATAATTTCTTAGTCGGGTGTCAATGTCTTTCCCACTTATGATTCATGTCCTGACTATCTACTTCTACTACTCTTCTTGAAGCTTATTACAGATCTCACACGATAAATAATAATAATAATAATGATTATTTCTTTATTTTTCTGAATGTATACACATTTTTTTTCCATAATCAAGGCATTTACAAGTCTAAAGGCGAGTGGGGGGAAAACACCCAATGCCCTACCGAATTACCTACGCATACAAAAAAAAAAAACATGCGCAAACAAAGAGGGAGTCTAACTGGTATTTCATCAAATCAGGAACAAAATTTCCAATTGATTTTTTATCTATCCCCTACACCAGGGGTTCCCAACCTGTGATCCACGGGCCAAAGTAACAAATAAGAAAACAGCTGTTATTGGAAATTTGAAATAAAATACAGTAAGTCTTGGCACTGAACTACAAAATCCGCCCGATACCAGTTTTAAACATTTAATCAATCATTAGCACGTAATTGTAGGCAGAAGCTGCTTGATCTTGGTCTTTCCTATCACAGCCATGGGGGTCTACGAAAAATTATAAAATAATCTACTAGTTGTATTTTGTGTATTGCTGTGTTCAGGAATTTAATCTATTTTTTTTTCAAAATATCTAGTAAGCAAGGAATGGCCATATTTTTAAACCGAAAATAATTAATTCCTCGCTCCACAGCCACAAAGATATGAATGTGGTCGTCAGTTGGAAATTCATAAAAAAATGAAAGTTCTCTCTAAAAGCCGTCTATTTACCCGACTGGTTTACTGCTATTCACTAAAATCTCCATAATCGGGTTTCTTGGAAGTAATGATGTTTCAGCGGGCCTACTACGCCGTTTAATATTAACTTAATCTGGGGGTTAAAAAAAGTAAACGAAACATTTTTGAATTTCACTTTCTATTCTAAAATTATCTTGTTTACATTTTTAATCCCAGGTTAAATTAATACTAAACGCCATAGCAGGACCGGAGGTGAGAAAATTTACTGCTTTTAAGCTTTTATTTATGGTGAATTTTTCATCTGGCCACTTACATATCTTTATTGCTGTGGAAGGAGGAAATAATTAATTTCCTCAAATTGACTCGTTCGTTGTTTAAAAATTATTTAGAAATCTCCCTGCTTAATAATGTTTATTAGCTGTGACTATCAGATTGTAATGAATGTCCTAAACCCTTCTTTAGGAAAATAAAATTCAATTTCATTTTAGGAGCGCCGAGAAAGAGGTGATTGCTGAAGTTGAGGAAATTGAGCCAGGGACAGAATGGGAAAGAATTGCTAAACTCTGCGACTTCAACCCTAAAGCAAGCAAAGGGAGCAAAGACGTCTCACGCATGCGTTCCATTATTCTGCAGCTAAAACAAAATCCCCCTCCACAAAAGCAGAAAGCCTAAATCAGTATATTATGTCTGTCAAGTTTAATAGGTAACCAAGTTCAAGTATATTCGAATGCTTGATGTCAGCTGTCAATGTATGGCAAATGGTAAAATTTTACGATATTTTTTAAGAACGCTGTTTGCGATCAGCACCCTGATTTTGACTGAAGCAGTCAAAAATGCTCAAAATTGGATTGAAAGGCCAAAATCCACTTGATTCAGGGATCAACTCTTACCCTTTATTACTGGGACTCGTCACGGGCTGAGCGTCAAGTTTCCCACCAGTGGACTTTTTACCTTGTGGTGCACCCAGTTACGTCAAATGTGTGTTTGTCATTATTAGAAGCTTAAAGGAGTAAAATATAACTCTACCTAGCCATAAAAATGTTATTGTACGGCAATATGATTAACTTAGTTAATAGAACTTCATAATTATGGGCAATTTGGTCTTTCGATGATGATGCCCAGCGTTTAGTCTGACGTCACATGCCACCCAACACTAGATAGGTTGCAACTGTCAAGTGTTGCCGTTTTACTAAAAAATTTGAATGCCGGTTTTAAGTGTTCCAAGGTAGGAACTTAATTGTTTTGATTTAAGCCTAACCTATGTATTGTAGCAATTTGATACAATTGAAAAGGCTTGAATTCGGCACCCATTGTGTATTACAGTAGTGTAGGAAATATTTTCTCTGCCAAATAAGTTTGCAGAAGAAACTTATCGTGGAATTGGTACCTACTCGCGCATGTAAATTATGCAAGGGCAGTGTAATGTTGACACTAACACTTTTATTTATTGTGTCCTGAAGATTAATCTTCATTGTATTACGTTTGCAGTCCATTGGCTAATTTTCTCGCTATTATTTTCAATGTAGACCTTGAAGGTGTCAAAATGAATAACAAGCATGCTCCTCTCTGTAGTATCTATTGTAATTGTAGCCCAAAGTAACTAACTATTTTGTGCAGTTGTGTATAATTTATGTTCATTCCATAGAAATAATTTATCTGCAATTATATTAAGCTCAAAATCATGATTTTTTTATTAGTATAAACCATATTTTCGAGAAGCTGAAGCGACAGGACTCAATTAAAAAAATTAAAGATAAAGTGATATAATTCAGAAAATTACTTACAACGGTTTTTCGACATAATGGGGAAGAGCCACTAGTTAAATTAATAACAGCCGCATTGTACAGCTAAAATGCATTCGTACAGTCGACGTATTTAAAAACAAAACAGAAAATGATATGGGTACAAAAGCCAAATGCTGTCTGAGCGAAAATGGTGAATGTATCCAGATTTTATTGAAATACGTACAGATTTACAATAGATTATTAATTTAATTAATTATCTATTTCTATATTAATTGAAACGGGGTTTATAAAAAGTAACTTTTGTGTAATGTTCAATATCTATCGATATGAATAAAATAGGGGCCAATTCTAAAACTAAAGTATATCGACATGAATAATAATAATACGGTAATTCTTATACTAGGCTAATTGACAGTGTAGCCTTAATGTAACCATACTAAGCATTGTTATGAAATGTTAATGACAGTGACATACTGCTCATCTGACGCTTTCAGTGTTTCAATCTTGTCTTGAACTAGTTCCAAGTCTCTCATTCGTTCAAAACTACCAACACAATGACTGTCTAGCGAACTACCAACGCCAGTGCTGGCTGCTTCTTGGCTGTTTTGAAGGCTGCACACACTCATGTCCAAGCTCTCAAAAAGTTGTAGAAGTTGCTTGCCACAAAGTGCCTCTTTTTTGGGTTGTACAACAGTTGAATTACTGAATGTGTCATCCAACTTAGTAAGCTCTTCTAGAAGATGGGTCAGTTCCATAGACTCTGCGGCTTGTTGAGTAAGATTTGCTACCGCTGGAGTTCGGAAACAGCGGCTACGAACGGTGCTAGGAGGGACGTTGTTACGCACAGCTGAACGAGGTGCTGGGGTTTTGACGATAGACCGCTTCACCTGCAGTTTAAAATACATGATACAGTACAAAATAAGTTACTTCAATGAAGTGCCAGATACACCGGTCCTAAGGAACAAGCCATCATTGGTGGAGACATCCTCCCCCTAAAAATGTTAGTTTTAGAAAATATTCTGTTTTATGGCGAGCGAGAGTAATACTTACTGCTGATCGTTTGGGTGTGTTATACAGTACAGCGTCTTTGACCATCTGCAAGCCCCGAGCAGCTATAGGCGTTAATAAGTCCACGTCAGTCCCGTTAGCTTCCGATACACATAACTTATAGTAATTCTTTGCAGAACTAGTCTCAAGTTTGGCCCCTAAAATGAAAAATGAAACTTTTGAGTAATTGCGTACTGAAACATAACAAACTATACTAAGCCTAGTTTTGGAAGACACAGGTTTGGACTTACCGATAGATTCCAATTCAGTTTCACTCTCTAGCAACTGTTTAGCTAAAGCTTCTCCCAAAAGCTCGACTTCTAAAATCAAATCATTTATGTTGCGCAGTATTTTTTCTTTCTGAATACCTCTGTCTTCTGCTGTAGATTTTTCAAAGAACTTCAGGCACTCCTTCACAACTAAAAGGAGAAAAATATTTCAAAATCCGGTTAGATCAACTATATTGTCTCCTCGTTATCATTCCTGGCATAAGCGCCTGTGCCATGCCTAGTATTCAGCGATATGAAATATTCCAATCTTAGCAGCGGCCAACCCTAAATTCAAAAAAAATCCCAACAAATACGTCCTGCCTGCGAAGAAGTCAAATAAATAAAAATAAGCAGCACATTATAACCGGATGGCACTCAATAGTAGGCTTACTTTACAAAGTTGGGCTAATTGTTTTTACGATAATTATTTATGTACAGTAGGTACCTATGACTACATTTTGTAATACATGGTATGTTGTTTCATGCAGATTTTAGGCCTGATAAATGGAAGTTTCCTTGCTGGCGCATTCGTACCTTTGTTGATTTTATGAGAATGTCCTTTGATGATGGAGGTGTCAGCTAATGAATCTTGTTCAAACGTTGTTAGCATAACGGGTTGCAGAGACTTGGCGACTTTTGTCACATTGGTAACCCGGATTACGAATTTGCCATCGTTGTCCATAAGCTTTCTCTGGTCTCTAAGGTAACTTAATACAACCTGAGCGGAATGACAAAGTAATTAAAAAAATAGCATGGTAACCAAAGTTACTTAAAAATTTATCCTGGGTTCAGACGAAAAGAGCAAAAGGTCCCACGATGATGAAAAACAAACAGGTTTGTGTTGTAACTGCAAACGCATTCACGGCCGGAGTCGAATGAAGAACCAGTAGAATCTGGGCTGATGGGCCGTGTTCGATGTGAAAGTGAACTTCCAAGTGGCTCCTTAGTGAGTGGTCTACGCAGCGCCACTGAAGATGTCGACCGCAGATGTTAACGAAGTTCACTTTCATATCGACCAAGGCCCATTCTACTGGTTCTTCATCAGGTTTGCGTTGACTAATTTTATACGAATTATAATTAACCCGAAAGTTTGTTCGTTTAGGTCAAATACAATAGTAAAAATGGAGAACGTCCCTAAGAGAAACAAATGCTCTCTGATTGGCGCAGCACATTCCCATTACCCCGGTCAAGATAGACATTTCAAATAACAAAACATCCGAAAGAGCCAAATTTTGGCACATACCTTGGCTTTACCATTATAAACAAAATGTCAAAAGTCCCCCAAGATCCCATGTGTGCGATAAAAGTTATTCGGGGTCAAAGGTCCCAAACAGTTTTATCAAAAATATTTATTTTGCCAAATTTGTAGATTTTTCAATTCTCAATATATAAAAAAAAGGTGTCCATCATTTTTTTCCCAAGGGCCACCATTCCTGAGATATCGCACTTGTAAGAGTCACGTCCCACGTAATAGGCATATACAGCCACGTATATACATATTTAGGTACTTAAGCATGCATATTCTTGCCTCTTTCATGTATAAGCTGTACTATTCATCGAAAATACACTTCTTCAACTTACCCCTTAATGCCGCGTGCGCAAGGTGGAGGGTGGTCGACCCGAACCCATTTCCTGAACTTGCCCCGTTCGGACGCTAACGCCTTGGGCTCGGCCATTGTTTCCCCTCTTGCTCCGGTGAGCTGTTCAAGCCTTTCCTCGAGGGGTGTCCTCGGTCTGCCGATGGGTGGTCTTCTTGTTTGTGGCCTTGCTTCCGCCAGCCTACGAGTGGTCCTGTTCTCGTCCATCCTTTGGACGTGGCCGAACTATTGCAGCTGTTTGTTCTCCATTCTTCTCTCTATGGAATCCACTTGCAGGTCTTGCCTGATGCGGTCATTTCGGATTCGGTCACACCTTGCTCGACCCTCAATCCGTCGTAGGCACTTCATCTGAGTCACGTTTATTTTACTCAGGTCGCTTCCTGTATGTGTCCAGCTTTCGCTCCCATAGAGGTGAAGAGATGACTTGTTGGGCTCTGGGCTTTGTCTTCCGTTCGACTTCTCTCTTGCCGAAAAAGGTGTTGCGTATAGAGAAGTAGGCTGCTGTAGTCTTTTGGACTCGGTTTCTAATTTCGGTCTGGAACTTGCCTGTCTGGTTCACTGCTGAGCCCAGATAATAATTATAGTTCCCCAATCTCCACTTGCTCCAGCCGTTGTCCCATGCACATTATGATCAGCGGGTCTACCTGGTCATCTGTGCTTCCACAATAGGGGCGCCCAGTTTATAAAAAGTCGGGGGGGGGGGGGGGGGATAAAAGAGGGAGATGACCCCCCCCCCCCCCATTCCTGAGATATCACGCTTCCAAGAGTGCCAAGATTTACTGCATTTTTCTTCAAATTTCTAATAACTCAGCTGTTTTATTTTCTTATTTCTTACTTTGGTTTATGGACCACCTGATGCCTGTGGACCACCGTTTGGGAACTACTGCAGTGTATAGTAAGGGACTGTATAACACTATAAGTGTAGCCTATATTTTATTTTATTGTATATTTTATAAAGTGTAGATTTTCTATGAATAGTATTGTTTATACACTTTTTGCCCCCCCCCCCCCCCCCAGACATTTTAAAAAGTGGGCGCCCCTATTTATAGATGGAAGAGACATGAATAGGCATGCTTAAGTTCCTAAATATGTATATACGTGGCTGTATGTGCATATTATGTGGGCGTGACTCTTACAAGTGCGATATCTCAGGAATGGTGGCCCTTGGAAAAAAATGATGGGCACATTTATTTATTGAGAATCGAAAGATCTACAAATTTGGCGAAATAAATATGTTTGATAAAACTTACCGTTTTTGAGAAAAAACCAAAAAACCTGAAATTGTGACCTTTGACCCCGAATAACTTTTATCGTACACATGGGATCTTTGGGGACTTCTGACATTTTGTTTATAATGGTAAAACCAAGGTATGTGCCAAAATTTGGCTCTGTCAGAATTTTTGTTATTGGACCACTATTTTCGTGTCTATCTTGACCGGGCCACATACTTATCTTACGGAGAAAGGTGCAGTTCAATATTTAGTAAATTGCGAGTGGTGATGGGCCGCGCTAATCACAGCAAGGCGGAGCCTGTTGGATTTTCTCTAGGAAATTTCTCCATTCTGAAATCCCAAACATCCTCATTCATTTGAAATATGCCCAAGGAGCAGCATAATATAACACTTACGTGGACGTAAGCAGTTGGGTCGACAATGGAAGCTAAAAGCTGGTGGTACAAGTTGAATTCGTTGTGCCAGCGTTCCAAAATAAGGCGCAAAGCCACCTTATTGGATTTACACGAATCTAAATACAGTGCTGTCACACATGGCACGACTTCAGCTTCAAGAGATTCAAAAGATGCCAGGCAACTTCTCAGCTGCATTGCCTCTGAAACAAATCAACTACAAATTCAAACAAACTTTTGAGACATTTGTTACTGCATACGATGACTTGTACCCGAGCTTTGTTAAGCCATGCTTACGCCATATAATAAATAAATAAATAATGACTTTAATATAGCTGAGACCACCCTAGCGGAGTTAGGGCCATAAGGCCCTCTCTTACACTCAACTAGGGGTCAGCACCGAAAACAGTATACATTTGCAGTACAAGGTTACAATAATTCAAAAAATTCCCTAAGACTAAAACACTCACTCACTCACACACACAAGCATGGGGCGGTTCGAATAAATCGTAGCCTATGTAATATTTGCAATTAGATACTCCTTGAGTCGAATCCTGAACACAGTTAGTGTTGGCGAATCTTGAATGTTACGGGGGATTGAGTTAAACAGTAAAATTGAGGAAACCAGGAAGGATGAATGAAACATGTGTGTATTGTGGAGAGGAATGGCTAAGAGATGATCACTTCTGGTGTTGTAGGTATGGTTGGAGAGGTTATTGAAGTTCTGTTTGAGGTAAGGTGGAGTTAGGTTATTTTTTATTTTGTAGACGAGCACACCCAGGTGGAGGGATCGTCTCCCATCAAGCTTCAGCCAGGACAATTGTTTGTAGAAAGGGGTAACCCTAGCTTTGAATGGAATGTCACAGCAGAAGCGGATGCACCCATTTTGCGCTCGCTGTAGGCGTAACTGCAATGCAGAAGAGAGATTCGTAAAGAGATATTTGAACTGTAAGCTTGTCTCGGCTTATCGCTGCCTCCAATGCAGCTAAAAATTCTGAGGAATACCTTATGGCTTATGATCTCTAAGGTAAAGATGCGGAAATCCCTAATCTGTACCACCTCGTGGTGAAGATGTCGACTGAACAGATAAGGGACCATGTTTGAGGCGGGATAATCGAAAAACCGTCTTCTGTGCAGGGCACTCTATTGTCCTGGGGTCGGGAAACTGGCCTTGAAGGCGGAGGAACTCAATCAAGGGTCAATGGCGTAAGGATGCAGATGGCCACGGGAAACCACTGCATTACAATTCCCTAGTATAGTCATCATGGCATCAATTGTCATGAAAATCGCCAATCTTCAATGGAAGAGGCATTTGAAGAAGAAGTTTATCCCTTGTATTTACCCAGCTGGGGTAGGTTGACATCGAGGACGTAAAACAGATGGCCAATGACCAAAAATGCATACGAGACAATACCAATAATGTCCGAAAATCCATGAAGTCGTGGGTATTGAGCTACATTCAAAGATCTCAAGCAAGATATGAGATGCAGAACATGCTTGGAACTCAGGAGAAGGGCCCAAGACAGAGAAAAATGGAGTAGAAGAAAAGGTTCACGGCAAATCGACCATAAAAAGCTCTTTGAATAAAAAATAATACTGCATAATAAGATTGTCCACCCCTCATAAAACTAATGAAAGGGTTTCAGTTATCACATACACATAAATAAAAACCATTTCATTTAGTAGACGTTCACCTGAGAATTATTAATGATCATTTCGCATTTTTTTTTTTTTTGGTATTTCACTTTTTATTACCCACAAGCTGCCACTGCATTAGATCCTTACTTACTTTTCGCATTGGACGAGCAAGAAACAGCAAAAGTTCCAACTTGCATCAAGCGGTCCATAAACTCATCAAAAGTAATTATGTCCTCGTCCAAGTCTGATGATTGTCTTTGACTTGGCGATGAGACGCAATCGGGTTTACATCGATCAACAAGAGATCGTATCGGATCTTGTATGCCTGAGCACACATCAACCACGAGCCGTAAAACAGCATTGTTAACTGAGCGCTCCATTTCGCATAATGCATCACTTAGAACGTTGGATAAATGACGAATTTCTTTTTTATCATCTTCACTTACTGCATCTTTCAGATTCTTCAATTCCCTAAGAACCTGGGAACGGGTCAATTAAATTTATTTGTTAGCATTTACTCGCTGATAATTATTTCAATTGTCGCCAACTCCATTTTACGTAAACATCTGAATATAAGGACAATTGAACAGTGCATTCACCTATCATCAATGACAAATAAAAGATATAGGCCTACAATATGTGTACTCAATCGAGTAAAACTAACTAATATACTATATATACTAAAGGTATCTACTAGAGACATTCAATTTAGAGAAGCTACAAGTATATATTAATTAATTAATTAATCCTGATCACCCCATGAGTCTCAAAACTTTCCCATGCGTTTACATAATTAATCTCGTTCCCGATGTCTGATGACACCCCAATTTTGATCAATTTGCTGCTTTAAAATCCATCAGCAGATTTTAAAAGTTAATTTTAGAGTCGATTTCAAACGGTCTGAGGTTTTATCCAATGTAAAAACGTACCACTTGAGACTTTGATTTTATTCTTTCCCGGTCATCTTGGAGGACAGCAACTTGCGCTGTCGCCATTGCGTGGCAAAGCAATTCGTCAATTTGCTCTTGAACCTCAGCTAATTGAGTTGCACTGGGCCTTTCAGCTTCTAACACACTCAACACGCAGTCCATCAAGTCAAGAAATTCGCTGTAGGGAAGTTGAGAATGCTCACAAATATCATTTGCAATGTTATCTAAACAATCCATAAGACACTTTGAAACATACTTGGTAACATAGGCGTTTTCTTGCTGGTGCGCTTTCAGCAAAAGAGGCAGGCTACTTTTTATTTGGTGCAGGCACAAAGTAATCGTTGAATTTTTACCAAAATTTATTTCGTGATTTGTTTTTTGCAATTCTTTGATAACACAGTAGATAGCGTGAAGGACGTTTTTTAAATATAATACACTGACATGGGGCTGCACATGTTGTAAATGTTCTTTGCAAATTTGGAAATTTAGGAAAAATCTGAAAATACTCTTCCAGCGATCTTGTAACGAGCTCGCAACAAGGAGCAGGTACTGGCAGCAGATTGCATCAGTGTCATCACTTATTTCAGAAATATTTAGTTCTTCTTCGAATGCACGAAGGACTGCTAGTGAAGATGGTATAATGACACTTCCTGGAATTTCTTTTAAAATGGACCACAAACAAGAAGAGTCGGTTACGTCCAACTGTTGTTCTCTCCGCATCTAAAACAAATTTGTGAATTGTTCAGTGATGTTTTCTTTCTGATAGTGCAATAGCCTAAGGATTAAGGACACGTTTATAGCGGGAGGATGCAATATAATACATTAATTAAAGTCCCTGACCAGCCAGAGCCGGATCGACCGTGTCAAACAAAAATAGCCACCCGAGGGGGTTTTGTACAAAAGAAGGAGGAGGTACTTAAATAGTCCAGCTCCTGGGGTCGTACTCATCCAAATTATATAGTGAGGGGTCAATAAGTCTGCTCTTAATGTATGTTCTGAAACAAGCTGGATCCAACTGACTTACTAAAAATGGTAGCTTATTGTAAAGTCGGTGTGCAAGTATCGGATAAGAATCCCTCGACTGATGCGGGAGCGGGTCGGGCATATATATCATATAATAATAAGCTTGCAGTTTGTTTTTCAACATATAACGTTATCTCTTTTTGAGATAATATTCACAATGTTTATAAAAAAGAAACATTATTCTTTTGAATGGCCCAATGGATACACGGAATAACATGCTTACCCTATCTTTAATTTACGTCAGCCCCGCTCCCACGACCGCCTGCTATGAACGGGCCCTAATAGGCCTACTGCGAGATGTACAAGTATACCTTTGAATTTGAAGTCAGGGAAAAAGTTCATTACACAATGTTAGTTTTGTTGACTGGAGCCCTATTACTGGTAGATGGGTGATTATGGGTTAAAAGAAGACTTATTCTTCTAGATAATTTAAGCAATAGGTTGCCATAAGATGCACCACCTTAGGCGGGGATTCCACCAATGCCAATAATGATAGTAAATGTAGTTTTGACGTGGTAGCAGACATTAAAGACATACTAAAAATGTCTGCTACCACGACAAAACTACATTTACTATCACCATTGACGTCGGTGGAATCCCCGCCTTAGCAATAACGGGCTGGCCATGTTGCATTGGAACCCTTTACATTCCACTACAAATTACATTATTTGCATTGCATACTGTGTGCTTGTTTAATAAGTGGAAGTGGGCAGGTACGCTTCAGGTCCTCCCTCAGAATAAATCCTGGGTACAGGCTTGAATAGAGCCCAATTTGCCTTAGTGTAGTAGACCAAAAGATTTTTAACGGCTAACATTGTTTACATAAGGACATGACTTTCCTGGTACTGTACTGTCTAAATATCGGTTAGAGCAATTTGTGCATGATATAGTCTATCGTTTATGATTACATTAACTGTTAGTTAAATTAAAATTCATAAGAGACTCACCAGCCGTAAATTAATTAACAGTTGATTACTGAGGTTACTAAAACAATCATTTAACGTGACCATTTTTTAAATTTAAGTTACGGAATAGAACTTTTTAAGTGTCTTCGGCCTTCTATGTAAGTAGTACGGTAATAATAATAAATATTGACCAAATGTCAAGAGATGCCAAGCTTCCCTCCAAAAATACACGCCACGGTCACATCACTTTCTTCAAATTAGTGATGGGCGAGTTTGAAACGTTTCAATACAGTGTGTCAAACATCTAACTGTGTCAGAGAGTGTTGAAACACCTTTTCAGATCTCATGAAACTGAAACAGTGCCAAGTCGGTACTCGGTCCTGGCCCAGCGCTGCACTGAGCCACTGACGCAGTGACGCACTGCCTTACTTGAATCTTTAGGTGAGTTTTGAGATAGTGACACACGACACACTCGAAGATTCTATTATGTTTTATTTTTAAAAGATTTATGTCAGGCTTTAAAAGTATTGTTTGACTAACTCAATTTAGTTTAAAGCTGTGATTGCATATAATAACGTTAAAAGACGTATTGGGGCCTTTACATTTAGTGGTTTGAGTAAATCAACTTTGAATTTAAAATCTCTGAAACAGTGTTGAGACAATGAGTTGACACACTCGAAGATAGCCGACAGGACCCGAAGTATACGATACTATTATGTTTTATTTTAAAAGATTCATGTCAGGCTTTAAAAGTATTGTTTGACTAACTCAATTTAGTTTAAAGCTGTGATTGCATATAATAACGTTAAAAGACGTATTGGGGCCTTTACATTTAGTGGTTCGAGTAAATCAATTTTGAATTTAAAATTGTAAATCTCTGAAACAGTGTTGAGATAGTATCACTGCAACTTTAAAAATATGCAAGCGTGTAATATTAGGCCAATTCGACACAACTTTGACTGGACTATGAACAGCAGTACGATAACAATCGAATGAAGAAAGTAACATCAACTAGGATTTTATCAAAATAGTCGTTAGAGGTGTAGAGAACTACATAAATTCGTGGGGTGTATGACAATTAGCTTAGCGGGAAAAATTACTGTGTGTAGGATTCTAGCCTCTGTACGTTTCATTTTAATTGGTATATTGTTAGCTACAGTACATCTTGTACAACTGTATTAAAGTAGCTATACACTGTAGTTCCAATTGGCAACTCATAATGGCTCATTTGCAGCATACTGAACCTATGCTGCATACATAAAGACATAGCTCTGTATTGCAACATGCGTAAATGAAACGCATCCTTTGAAGTTAGTAGGCTTAGTAGATCTATTAGCTGTAAACAATTTTACAGCAGATCTTGGAGTACGGTACCCAATTTCCAAAGGAGAGATGTAGGCCTATTTAGTTTTTAGAAATACAGTTCGCGTGTACTGAAAGTGTATAAAACGCAATATAATATACATACTGTGTACTGTGAGGTAGGCTATTATTAAGTAGGTATGTAGTTATTAAGGATGTAGCAAATTATTAAAAATTTGAGAATTCAATAAATCACGCATGCCTTCCCCTGTAAATTATAAACGTTTCTGCTATTAAAATCGTAAACCCTCCTATTTTTGATCTAAACTTTTCGCCCCGGGAGTCCCCTGGGCAATATGAATAGGTAGGTAAGCATTCCATAGTGAAATCTATACTTTACTGCAGTTAAACGTAAAACCCCACTATTTTCCACTAATATTTTCAAAAATATGCAGCAAGTGCATTTTTTCATTCATCATGTCATTTCGAATTTGAAAGTAAAACTATGGGATCTTCCAAAAGTTATGTTTACCCACATCCCTACAGTATGAAGTTATATATTGAATGATAAGCAATAGATCTAGCCTCAACTGCAATGTTTAACTAATAGAAATAGAAGACAACAAAAATTGAAAAATAACAGACAAACAAAAAATATATTGAAAGTGAAACTATTGTTATGTCTAATGTGCGCATCAGTCTCCCTGAGAGTTGAGACCCTTACCCATCTCCCAAGAACAAAGAGCGCGTGGTAGGGGTTTCAAGGCGCAGTACTAGCACCCTGCATCATTGTATCAACAAATGACACTGTTTCATGTAGCTGTGTTGAAACATCGAGGTGTGTGTGTCATAGTGTATCAATGCAGCTGGGTGTTTCAGATTTGCCATCACTACTTCAAATTCAATCTTCACTTTCACTCGTGTTCGTGAGTCGTGAGTTGTGTTTGTGTACTGTGTAGTACGGCTCTATATTAGACAGGTATTGTCATCCGCCATTTTTTATCCATTATAAGTCTGGTGTATAAGCCAAGCATTGGGCGCTTACCTATTTATTATTAGAAATTTATCGTTGTTTATTTATTTTTTATATAAAAAACGTTCTACCAATTAGGGAAGAGTTTCATAAAAAAATACTAAAACTTGTTTTCGTTTTTTTCAATCTTTTACTTTCTTAAAAATAATTACAATACTTAGCATATAGGAAATATGGGATAAAAAATGGCGGATGACAATACCCGGGTATATAGTGCCTTACCATATGGATTGCTACCACGGCACCTAGTTTAGATAGTTAGTTTAGTTTATTCAACGCCCACTCTTGACTTTTGAGTCATGCGGTGCCGCGCCAGCCAGTAGAGCGATGAGAAGTGATGCGGGCCCTGGAGGGTGGATTCCTCCCTAACGTTCGCAAGCCCAGGGCAGGAGTTGGGATGTTCTGCGACCAGAACCTGCACCTAGCCCACGCTGAACAAATGTCTTCACTTTTGGTCACGTGACAAAAAGGGTTATTATGGCAAGAAGTGGTTGACTCCATTGCCTTCAATGCGATTTAGACGTACTTCATTGCCTGTTATTTAATCTATTTACCCATTTATTCAGTTTTTCTTTGGTTTGACATAATGGTCATATCTTGCTCTAGTTATAAATGCACTAATAGGTTCAAGATATGTCGAGAAACGGGGGAAAATATTACTTTTCACAAGTAAGTGTGCGCATGGTTTGGTCATTAGTTGAGGCAACATTTATGGGTTTATTTCGGTTTTCTTAATCATTATGTTAACAAATTGCCAGTGGCGGCTCGTCCATAAGGGCACTGGGGCTACAGCCCTCCCATAATTTTACAGGCAAACAAAGCAATTTCCTTTTAATAATAATAATAATAATAATAATAATAAAATAATAATATACTATTCTGAAGAAAAATGCAACTGCTACAATTCGGCTATGCTATGTGCGTGCTCTGGGCAACTTGGGGCAATTTTCAATTTAGCCCCGGGTCGCCATGGCAACCGAGTCAGGCAAAAGTTAAGAAGATCGTTCGCACCATTGAAAAGGTGTACACAACTTTTCTCTTATGGACCTTGCAATGCAATTCATGCCATATGCATTTTTACATGGGCAGCGGGGCAGCGCCCCAAAAATGACTTTAAATGTTTCGTATTGATAATAACGTTGAATATTGGTATTTTTTTAAAATCATAATTATAAGAGTTATTTTTGAGAAGAGTTTCACTATTTTGTCATGACTGATGATTATTACAAAATTTTTCAAAGAAGAATTTTTGACTAGGGAAGTCAGGTTCTGCCCAACGGGCAGGCAGGGTAATGTAAACAAATATTACAAAAATGCAGGGCTGCCACATTCCGTGGTTTACCTCGGAATTCCGTGGGAAATAATTTTATTCCGAAAAATTTCCGGGGTCAACAATTTTTGAGGTTTTTCTGTGGGATTTTAGGGAAATTTGTTTTTATTTTACTTTTTAAGATTTTTGTCGAATGACCATTGATTCTCTCGCGGTTTCATAAAATTTTCGCAAAAATTCAAAAAATATAAACACCCCGAACCCTACACCTCCATATGATTTGCATGCTGAAGCACTGAAGCAGGGGACCAATCGAAAGTCCACCATATTTTGGCCTAAAATTTTCGCGCCAAATGAAACTCAATAGTTATCTTATGGCAGTTATGACAGTTAATGGTCAGCTATTTATTACGACTTAGCTGTCGTGTATTTCCCGCCGCTAGCGCACTAAAAATTATTCTAGATTTCTGCATGTTTTTAAAAAGTTACTAGCTTGAGTAGCTTCAGCTTTGTATAATGAATAAAACTTAGATGAACCTGAAATAAGATGCCGGGAATTTCATATCAGCCTATAAAAGTGTGAGGGTGAGAAAAAAGTCAAATCAAATGATTAAATCATGGAAGCCTATTGCATTATTTCCATCACAAACCTATTTCAAGAAAGGTTTGTAAGTTTATACATACATGCATTGGCGTAAATAGGGGGGTCCTGGGGGGGGGGGGGAGGCTAAGCCCGCAGCCCCCCCCCAGGATTTCTGGTGACAAAGACGTTATGGAGGCGAAAGGCATAGTATCCACAATAACGAAAGGGAAATTAATTCTTGATACTGGTATGCTTATTTTACATGAAAGACATCATGAAAAAAATCAACATATTGACCAAGTACTTTCACAAAAATAAATTACTCAAAATGCTTAAACCCCAATAGGCCTATTTCAGACCTATTTTTTCAAGCTTTTTCTTCGGGGGAGACCCCCGGGCCCCCTCAGTGGCAGGTTTATTTGTCGGTACAATCTCAACTGTACTGCTTGCAAAATTCGTAAAACCTCACTAATTTGGACCTATATACATCAATTTTCCTTCTCCGGGGGAAACCCCCGGCCCCCCATTCTCCAGGGTTTAATATGCGTAAAACCTCACTAATTTGGGCCTATTTATCAATTTTTTTCTACGGGGGAGACCCCCGGGCCCACCTATCACCAAGGTATAAAATGCGAAAAACCTCATTAATTTGGGCCCATTTATCATTGTTTTTCTGCAGGGGAGACTGCGCCCCCTTCTCCAGGGGATAAAATGTGTAAAACCTCACTAATTCAGGTTTACCATAACATTAATGGCTTGGATTCACGGAGAACAGCTTAGATCTGATAATGACAACCCAAACAACCTAGCCCCCCCCCCCCTCCAGTCTCCAGAAGGTTACGCAGCCCCCTATAATGCTTTTCTCAGCGCTCCAAGTATTTTTAATTGTCAATTGCCAATTTTGAATTTGCCACAATTAAAGGTACCTACTTATGGTATACGTGGGTATAGCTTAGGAGCCTTAGACTATACTGCTCTAGCTTCTGAAAATTAGCAAGATTAAAAGATGAAAACTGGTGAAGTAGCCTAGGCATGGTGACGTACAACAGTCGATACTCTCAAAAATAATAAAGATCCGCCTATGCTTAGCATACTATATGAAAACAAACTTTAGATCCAGTTTAATTTGTAACATCCTTGGTGTTCAAAAATGAAAAAAAAATCATATATAAGGCGCTTATTCGATCAACGTCAATAGTGATAGTAAATGTGGTATTGACGTGGTAGCAGACATTAAGACAGTCTAAAAATGTCTGCTACCACGTCAATACTACATTTACTATAACTAATGACGTTGGTGGAATAGGTATCTAAAGGGGACCAACATTAAAAAAAATTCCGGGGTA
This sequence comes from Psococerastis gibbosa, assembly GCA_963971405.1. Taxonomy (NCBI): domain Eukaryota; kingdom Metazoa; phylum Arthropoda; class Insecta; order Psocodea; family Psocidae; genus Psococerastis; species Psococerastis gibbosa. The sequence continues at coordinate 8,838,266 of OZ020484.1, read as the reverse complement.
TTCTGAGGAACTATTTAACAATTTCCGAGGAATACGGCAGAAGTGATTTGGCAGCCCTGCAAAAATGTAAAGAGCGAGTGATAGACTTGTTTGCTACATCGAAATGCCGAAGAATCTATTTGATATTCAAGTAGTGGTAAGTTATATGCTATTACTTTATTACAATTCGGTGCCCCACCATTTTGATACACCACGAGCCGCCACTGCAAATTGCACACTTTCAATTATCCTCAAGGCCGTAGCCAAGGGGGGATCCTTGGGGGCGGGGGGCGGTCACCCCCCCCCCCCCTCGAGAGAAATAGCATTATTCTAGTTAGAATGGACTTTTGAAGGAAATTAAGAGAAATTATTACTCTAGTAAGGGAAACGCGATATTTTTTGGGCCACCGCCCGCCCCCCCCCCCCCCCGAAAACGTTTTCTGAAACCGTCCCTGCCCCGAAAGGAAATGGCTTGACACTAGATATAATCGGATTTTGAGAGGAAACAGAAAAACCAGTATGTAATACCCAATGAATTTTTAACCCCCCGTTTCGTGGCTTTCTTGCAAATCACACGTACTGCAAAATGTCTAGAAATTATTAGGCTTATTGATATTTACATCCCTAAATCAACAGCATTGGCCTACTACACTGCAATATTTTTTCATCGATGATAGCACACAGAATATTCACATCGTGTAAGCATAATAAGTAGGCTATGAGATTTAAAAATTCGAATGCCGGTGTTGGTGGATCAGGGACGGATCCAGCTCACCATGGGGGGGGGGGGTAGCTGTGGGTCAAAATAGGAAAAACCTATGTAGTATCGATTAAATCAGAGCGTTATAAAAATTAACTTATAAAATAGATTTACTGAATTTTTTTTTTTTGGGGGGGGGGGGATATCCGCCCCCCCCCCAAAAAAAAATCAGTAAATCTATTTTATAAGTTAATTTTTATAACGCTCTGATTTAATCGATACTACATAGGTTTTTTCCTATTTTGACCCACAGCTACCCCCCCCCCCCATGGTGAGCTGGATCCGTCCCTGATCCACCAACACCGGCATTCGAATTTTTAAATCTCATAGCCTACTTATTATGCTTACACGATGTGAATATTCTGTGTGCTATCATCGATAAAAAAATATTGCAGTGTAGTAGGCCAATGCTGTTGATTTAGGGATGTAAATATCAATAAGCCTAATAATTTCTAGACATTTTGCAGTACGTGTGATTTGCAAGAAAGCCACGAAACGGGGGGTTAAAATTTCATTGGGTATTACATACTGGTTTTTCTGTTTCCTCTCAAAATCCGATTCTATCTAGTGTCAAGCCATTTCATTTCGGGGCAGGGACGGTTTCAGAAAACGTTTTCGGGGGGGGGGGGGGGGCGGGCGGTGGCCCAAAAAATATCGCGTTTCCCTTACTAGAGTAATAATTTCCCTTAATTTCCTTCAAAAGTCCATTCTAACTAGAATAATGCTATTTCTCTCGAGGGGGGGGGGGGTGACCGCCCCCGCCCCCAAGGATCCCCCCTTGGCTACGGCCTTGAGGATAATTGAAAGTGTGCAATTTGTTAACATAATGATTAAGAAAACTGAAATAAACCCATAAATGTTGCCTCAACTAATGACCAAACCATGCGAACACTTACTTGTGAAAAGTAATATTTCCCCCCGTTTCTCGACATATCTTGAACCTATTAGTGCATTTATAAGCAGAGCAAGATGTGACCAATATGCGAATAAGGAAACCAAAGCTTGGCTTGAGCAGGTGGTTTCCGAATCCAGCCCCTGGAATGGCAACTCCCTACAAGTGGGAGAAGCGAACAAAGTCCTCAATAGGACAAGAGCCATCACCAGGCTAGCAATGCCTTATAGCAAGATGCGTATGGTAGATGTGCTTAAACAGCTGCATGCTCACAACCCGAAGGTCCAATGCAAGGAATGGCGGGTAGTTCATCATCAGCTTGAAGACGACGGAAAGACTGCGACGGTGGTGCTTTCCCTCAGTGAGACTGAGATGAATGAGCTCAGGGGGCATAACTTGCGCTTAAGTTTGGGCCTTGGAGTCATTTGTTTCAGGGTCGTCGATAAGAAGCAGCCTGGAGATGGAAGGAAAGATTAAGATCATCCAAGCCAATCTCCAGCATAAGAAAACCGCCTCGGCGAACCTAGCCAGGATGCTAAGGGCAGGTCAACACGACGTAGCCCTTATCCCTCACCGATCAGCTTCTCTCTTTAAGTAGAGAGCAAGCTAGAAGGGTGGTTGGCACGCTTACGGGCCACGGCCACTTCAACAAACACATGCATAGGGTTGGCGTGAAAAACGACAGTAGATGCAGACTGTGTGAAGTTGAAGAAGAAACAGCTGAACACATTCTCTTTGAATGTGAAGCGCTGGGACAAACTCGATACCAAACTCTTGGCCACCCTAGGTCTGAAGAGGAAACCATCCGATCTAATCCCATCACAAAAACACTAGAATTTATCAAAAAGACTGGTGTTATAAGATGGGCGTAGACGGCAAACGTGGAAGCAAAAGACCTTCTAGGTCGACGCTTATAGGAACTCATATGAGTAGGCCCCACGAAGGAAAAAAAAAAAAAAAAAAAAAAGATGTGACCATTATGTCAAACCAAAGAAAAACTCAATAAATGGGTAAATAGATTAAATAACAGGCAATGAAATACGTCTAAATCGCATTGAAGGCAATGGAGTCAACCACTTCTTGCCATAATAACCCTTTTTGTCACGTGACCAAAAGTGAAGACATTTGTTCAGCGTGGGCTAGGTGCCGTGTTAGTAATCCATGTATATCAATGAGCTGAACCTTGTAAAAGCAAAAGAAACATTTTGCTTTGTCAACAAATTTCCCTGTGCAGTAGAAAATAGAAATGGCGGCCGTGTCTTCTGGTAGGCCGTAGGCGTGTTTTTTTGTTTATTATTATTTAATTATTTATGAATAATTCAAGTCATCATTCATTATAGTTCTACTATGTGTAGGTTATTAAATTAAATATGTAAATAACTATAATAATTTGAATACAAAATTACAAATGAAGGGTTGATGGTTTTATAATATTAGACAGTACATAATATTTTAATCTACAGTTTTTATAACATGGATGTCTTGAACAAATTACGTTCTACGGTCACCAGTACGGTTTCAACTTTATCTGGAGTTCTCCCTGGAAATCCTGTTACTAGGGAATTCGAAGTAACATCTCACATCTGTAGCGCCGGCCCAGGTACATTAAAACATTCAGATACAGCACCAATATTGTTATATTCAGCTAGGTCTGCAATGTGTCAAATTTTCAACCATATGTCAACCGAAGATGAAATGGTCGCCTTAATAAATGACAGATCTGTCTGTGTACAGCATAAAATACTGAAAAATAGAGTGCTACCCTAGTCAAGGATAAGCAATAAATTGGATTGCTAGTTTCCTAAATGACAGAAAGGAGTAGTTGGAAATCTGTGAACAAAATCCAGCAATGGAGTATTTGGCCGATCGAGATTGCTGCGAACATGGGCCTAAGGCTGGTCTATTTTATTGGACCACCATGTTAATTGTTTCCTCTATGTCAACTTACCTAGGGTGCGACACCTATAAATGACTGAAAAGGACCGTACAAAACAGACAAAAGTGGAGAAAAAAAAAATACAACATCCGCTGCAAACCAATCCCTAGATTGCAACTCAGGAAGATGTCAACTTACTACTGACAGTGATGAAGGCGATAGGGAAATTGCTTAGGGACTATTTCATAAGAAAAGCTTTCTACACTGTCAGTGAAGCCATAACTACCTGAACCTGACTATTTGACGATTTTACTTATAATTTTTATTCGTGCATAGAATGTAAAACTAAATATGTTTATTATTACAGGAACAAATACAGCCTAAACACGCAATTTTGTAAGGTATATATATTTCTATTTATAGGTCTCATATGGAAAATATATCAGGGATACAAGAAATCTACGAAGCAGGAAGCGGCTATTTTTGTTTTTGAAAAAAAAGTTTTGGAAAGATGGCCTCGCGAAAGCCGGGAGGGAATTTTGGAATCGTTGAAAAAGGGTGTTTCCCATCTTACTCGTTTAAGGCACCCACAAATACTTACAGTCCAACATCCTCTAGAAGAGTCCAGGGACAGTTTGGCATTTGCTACTGAACCTATATTTGCGAGCCTTTCAAATGCTCTTGGGAATTATGAAAATATGCCATCAACTCAAAGCCAGCATTTCAAGGAATATAAACTTTATCCAATAGAAATAAAATATGGACTATTACAGGTAAGAAGTAAATAGTAACCGTAGCGGAAATGAAGGACACTGTATGATATGACACGTAATGTTTTGTTGCCTAAATTAAAAGTATCGTAAAATGGCTTGGTTAGCCACAAGCAGCTTATCTAACCATAAAATTAATGTGACACATCGGTGAAAGCAACAATGCACGACGTACGTAGATATTAAAGATAAATTTATTGCGTACCGTATAACTTGCAAAACGTAAACACTTTTACATAAAGAAAATCTAGTAGTGTGTGTGGGCAAAATTACTGCCGGCCTTGAAATCATCCTGCTCATTTATTACAGGTGAATAATTTTTTCTTTTATAAATTGTTTATTCCAGATAAGTGAGGGTCTTGCATTTCTTCATAATGATGTTGAAATGCTTCATAATAATATATGCCCGGAATCAATTATTATTAATCACGAGGGAGCATGGAAAATATTTGGCTTTGACTTTTGCATACTCAACGAAAGCAGGCCTAATACCAAGGTAAGCATTGTTAAATTCAAAATGCCTAACATTTAACATTGAATTTGGCGAAGATTAAATGTAGGCTTATGTGCTTATGTATTACTAGTATATACATATGTTATGTGTTACATACTTATGTACACATAGGTACTACATTGTGGGCACAGTGTAATAGATGCATGTAAAGGGTGGTCCAAATTCAATTCTTTCAGGAGCAGAAGAGATATCAAAAATCTGGGAGAAACACTTTTATGTCTAGTTTAAAAAGCTGAAATACCTGAAATGAGCTAGGTGCGCCCATACCTGAACTTATTTTAAGTGACAACCCCAATTTTATATTTTTCCTTAAAATGGTAGCTGAATCTTAGTTCAGACGGGAGAAATCATACGTGTACCTGAACTTTTGTTTTCGTTCAAAATCGCGCCTAATACACATCAGCCAAATAGTCAAATAAATCAAAACGTAAAAATAACAATATGACACAGTATGTTAATTTACTGCGTTTGGTGGGTCATTGGAAATTGAACAACCGAAAATGTTTCCATTGATATTTTGCGCTATATATCTGTTCTCTTCAATAGTGTAATGGTCCTTAGTTCAGAAATACAATTTCGTCTCATTCCCTACACTTTTAATTTTCATGTACTGGAACTGAGACTCGTTGATCTCGTAAACGGCTTGAGGTATGAAAAATGTCACGAGGTCGAAGGGTCCTAGTTTTAACTGTCAACTGTACCTGAACCTGAAATTTCAGGTCCGTACCTGCAGCCTGATTGAGGCGATAATACCTTGTACAAATTGGGTGACCAATTTGCAGAATCTCAAACACAGTTATAATTCAATAAGGTAGAATTATCCTGACTGATCGATACAGAGCATTCACTCCAGGCTTTTCGTCATCTTCAGTCGACGATACGTGGACCAAGAGTACGAAAAGAATTCCTTGGGGGCTCGGTAGACAACCCAGCCCCTAGGTCTTACCGAACCTACGAGGTAATCTCTTAACTCGTAACTGACGTTTCATCCACTGAAGATGTAAGCCGTTCGACCACGGCCCACTAGCCCAAAAAACTCTATTTCATTGATTGACTGGAAAGCCTTAAATGCAACAAAGATATAATTGTCCAACTAACTTAATTGTTAAAAATAACTGTTAAATGTATTGAACAAGATATGGAATATTCATTCATCGTAAATTTTTTAGGCTTTTTGGTCCTGCAATGAGCATTCAACCTACCTCCCTCACGTTTGCCAGCCAAATTTGGACTACTTATCCCCCGAAGCCGGGCTTGCCAACACTAGAACTCCGGCTGCTGATATGTTTGCACTAGGGGTGCTCATTTATGCACTACATAATAATGGCACACCTATTCTGGCATATCATGAAGACTACTGCTCCTACAAAAATAGAATTGGTGAAGTAAGTCAGGTTAAATTTGAACTAATTCGCTTAGTTTTATTGGTATTGAATACGAAAATTGGAATGTTTTTAAGTTGTGCTATCTTACAGTTACACTATTTATTTGTGCTTCGTTAGGAAATGCAATTACCAGATAATCCCTGAAAGAAGTTAAAATTATTTCAAAGTAGGTTAACGTATCTTATTTTGTACAAATCAAGTTAAAAAATAGGTTTTCAAATCGTCAATTTTTTGACCACTGGAACAAACCACACTTCAATAAATTTTTATAATTGAAAAAATAATAATCGATTGAATAAACGGTTTAATAAATGTAACCGATTAACCTCTTCAGTCGCATCACTAAGTTACTTAAGGCTTGTGTTGAGTAACGACACGTCTCCGATCGCATGGTGAACTAATTACGGTACTAATTGTTGATTGGCTGAAAATTCATCGTAGTAGTTAATAGGATTTTGAAACATCTTTTTTTCAAGTAATATACTAATTACTGTTTTAATTTTAGTTAAAGAGCTTGACTGCAGCAAAATTGGTAAAAATTCCTCAAGAACTTCGCGAGATCAACAAAATGTTACTAAATTTTACAGCTGATTTGCGACCAGATGCCCATCAATTTCGTAAGGTTTGTCTATCGGAATTTCTTCAATTTTTCTGTTGGACTGATTACTTTACATAAAATATGGGCCTAGCTCTAGATAACCCAGGTTAATTACATTTGTAGTAAAGTAACTTCAAATTCATATGGAAATAATACAAGTTGTTCAATGATAGTACATATAACGAATCACTGAGACTCTTCGATGTCATAAATGTATTTTCATGCAAGTACTGGTACAATGCAGCCTATTTAATTATCTTTAATTAAGGGAGAGATTTTTTGTAAACAAGGGAATGGTCGCGTATTGTTGACGCCATCAATTAATTTCTCATTCCCCAGCCTCAAAGATATGAAAGATGAAAAATTCAAGCTTTCTCTAAAAGCTGTCTATTTCCCCTAGCGTACTGATTTACTAATATTCTTATAAATCTGAGAAATACTCTTTATCGGGTTTGTCTGAAGTAATAATATTTCAGATAACAAAATTTTGTATTTTGTATGAATAGTTCATATCTTTGCAGCTTCGGAACGAGAAACGAATTTATTTTGTCAAAAATACACGACCACTTCTGTTAACTAAATATTTTTAAATCTGTCCCTCAATGGTCCGACAGTATTTTGAGTTTTCAACATCTCGTTTTGTCTCTTAAAATTATTTTATGAAGAAGCAAGAGGAATACATTTTCAATGTTTGATGGATCTGTTAGAATCGAATCCCTTAATGTCGCACTATGTGATGGATAGATTGCATGTGTCAAAATGCAAATGAAATTGAAATGTCCGATAGTTTATCGGAGAGGAGTCGTGCTAAGAAGGTCCGCCGTTATTACTGTGAAGCGTTTAGAATTCAAATCTCTTCTGACGGTTTAAAACGCGTCAAACGCCAAAAGAGGTAGCCCAGGGTTGAAAGATTGTTTTATTGGTAGTAGTAGTTTGGTTGGACACAGTCCCAGGCCACGGTGTGGGCCTATAGGACAGGGGACCTCCTGATTATAGTGAATTCCGAACCACTTGGGAAACACAGTGAAGCCACACGATTAGTTCGGAGGTGACCAGGACAAGTCCTACCATGTTTCCCTACCAGCTCTGTGCACACTACCAAGTTATCTCCATCTTTGAACCTGCTCTGGTCCGCTGGATTCAACTTGGTAAGGCGGCCGGCTTGTTTTATTGGTATTATCATTTGTTTTCCTTTCCTTGTTTAGATTGATTACTTTGAAGATGTTGGAGTAAAGACACTAAATTATCTAGATTCTCTTTTCCAATGGGATAAGCTACAAAAGTCTCAGTTTTACAAGGGCTTGCCTTCTGCGATACAGAACTTCCCTCACCGTGTGTGTCTTTACAGGTAAACAACATTCCCATATTCACAACACGCCATTTTTTTTTAACGATACACCCATAAAATAAGAATACAAATTTCCTTTACATGGCTTAATGGAAGGTAAATTCCCGCCATTTCTTAACCAAAGAGTCAAATTTATCGACCATTATAGAAACATAGCCACTTTGATTTGCTAAGTTTGCTCTTTCTTTTGTCCTTCCTTGGTGGATCAACGACTGAAGTTTGCTTGATTTATTGATATCGATGGTCATCGTACGATAGTACATGGTTGAACTTTTTTTGATTGATTAATTTTCTGATCATTTTTTTAGGGTCATTCCATGCTTGGGCAAAGAGTTTGCAAACCACACAATGGTTCCATTCGTTTTACCTGTTGTTCTTGAAATAGCTGAGAAATGTTCGAGAGAAGAGTATATGCGGCACATTTTTCAGCATCTCAAAACTGCCATGAAACTAACAGAACCCATTCAGGTATGTATTTATGTGGAATATATTTTTTCGCCCAAATTAGATATAGTATCTCTTTTTATAGGTCAAACAATACTACGGTCAGCCCAGAATTCAGGGTTAAAAGTTAAAACATGAAAAATATAGTACAGGATAAATATTACCTACAAGGTAAATGGTCTACAATTAAATGTGTTTTATGTCAGGCATAAAAACATTAAATTATCATAATTACCGGTACTATAATTATATCCAAAAGAAGCTAGTAAGATATATACGAGATATTTCATGCTTGCAGATACTCCTAATCTTCATGCAAAAAATGGAATTGCTTCTGAAGCTGACGCCCACTGAAGAAGTTAAAACAGATGTTCTACCTATGTTGTATCGTGCTCTCGACTCGGATGCCCATCAAATTCAAGAACTTTGCCTCTCTGTTCTGCCAACTTATTCATCTCTCATCGAGATGCACGCAATGAAAAATGCGCTAATGCCTCGTATAAAACGGCTCACTATAAATACCTCCTACCTGTCCGTTCGAGTCAGTTGTCTGGTCTGCATAGGAAAACTTTTAGACAACCTTGATAAATGGCTCGTTCTCGATGAGGTGCTACCCTTTCTACAAGATGTACCATCAAGGGAGCCTGCCGTACTGATGGCAATTTTGGGTATTTTCAAAGTTACTCTTAATCACAAAAAATTGGGCATTCCAAAAGAAGTGATAGCGAATAAAGTCATTCCGTTTTTGATGCCAATGACAATTGAGAATGGACTTACTCTTGCTCAATTCAATTCTTTGGTGACAGTTTTGAAAGATATGATGACTCGAGTTGAAACTGAGCAACGGAAAAAATTAGAGCAACTCAATGCCATTTCACAAGAAACATCGACTTTAACAGCCAATTATTCGAATCCCGCAGAACAAAAAACAACTGCCTCAAAAAGCACAGACTTGGATTCTATATTCTCAAGCATGAGCACGTCTGGCAGTGAGACTAAAGGCGGATTATCGATGGGAGAGAAGCAAAGACTGGTTAGAGAGCAAGAAGCTTCTGAAAAGTTCAATGTACAATCCACGCCAATAGCTCCAATTAAAGCGACTGCTAAGCCTGCTTCTCAGCCTAAAGATCTAACCTCTACGCTATTTGACACTAACTTGGCTCAAATTAGCGGAGGTTGGTCAAAACAAATTACTTCAACTAACTCTCAGTCTAGTCAAGCCTATATGGTCTCACCGAGTCAGTTCGCTAATAATCAACCTTTGGGTAATTTCACCCCCAACAATATTCCGAATCCCGGCTCTACATTTTCTACCTCAAATACTGTGTGGCATCCCGCCGCTTTTAATAATCCCCCTCGGCCTTTAATGAATAACGTTCAGATAAATAATCGCAATAACTACGTGCAACCAACATTTGCGCGTTCCATTCCTAATACCACTCCGCAAGTTGAAGTTCCAGATTTTAACTTAACCAGTAGCTTGAACCAGTCAAACTCAAAGCCTCTCTCCGCTTCTGAAATTAATGATCTTCTTAGTTAGGCTGTCAATAAATAATGCATTCCCAAATTTAATATTATTTTCGTTTTCATTATATAATTACATCATCAAACTCGACTTCGATGGCCAGTTAGTAACGTGCTTGCACTTGTGCCAGTCTTTACACGTCATGCAATCGGAGACGTGTAATGTAGACGTGTAACTCAAGACGGGTAATAACCTACAGAGGCGACTGAAGAGGTCAATCGGATTCATTCATTAAATTGTTTGTTTGCGATTAACCTTTGGAAAAAAAAAATACTGTTACTATAGTATTACCTTGAGCTATGGGCCTAGACTCATTATTGTACATAATATTTAAATTCGAGTAGATGTGTCACTAACCAGGTTCAATAATTGTTATCCAGAATATTCTTGCGCGTGAGCGTCTTTCGTTAAGCATCCTATATTCCTATCTGCACGGCCCATGGAGGCTTTTGGTGAAATAAAATTTACACTATTAGTTTCACTCTTGTTTGTCAATTGTCGCTTGTTAGTGAAGTATCCGCGCTCTTGCTTGCAAGACTTGCTACCCCAAATTTGGTTTCCAAGTATAAGGATTCCCATCCCATGCCAAGAATCTCTTAGAACGTGCGGACACTTGGTTGCATATACATGATGTACATTGGTGGGAGCGTGAGAGGCATCAGACATAAATTCATTTAAAATTTGTTACAAATACAAATACAAATTGTCTCCATGTTCATGTGCAGGTTCATATAATTTTCTTAGATTTGGATGAGGAACATAGCAAAACTATGCCTACTGTAGCCAGTTTTTACCTACTTCTTGGAAATACTATTCCTTATTCCTTAATTCAATTTGTAATCATCCCGAGCCCTTGTATTCTAGATCTGGGAATGGGGAAAAAAGACTAATTGATTACCTAAATCCTGAGACGATATGGGTTAAAAATGCTTTAAGAGTGTACAGCCCGTAGGAAATTGGCAGCCCGAAATTTAATACTTTTTATTTAATTAACTAAGCATGTTATTGAAGATTTGGCTCATTAAAGTTGTAGAATACTACTTCAGGCATCATACCGTATTATAAGATATTTTTAATTTTCGAAATTGTAGTTTTTTCATAAACATGCAAATATTTTATAAACAATAACTTTTCACGTATTATCGATTTTATAAAAAAAAAAACTACCATTTTGAAAACTAAAAATATCTCATATTCGGATGCATGAAGTAGTCTTCTTAGTCTTCTACAACTTTGATGAGCCAAATCTTTAATAACACGCTTAGTTAATTAAGTAAAAAGTATTGAATTTCGGGTTGCCACTTTCCTACGGGCTGTACACTCTTAAGGTGCCCCATTATTTCAAGTGATGCTCTGGGCCTGAGTGGATACAACAACTTTAATAATATTATAACCATTACGTCTTTAGGTGTAAAATAAGATATACAGTATAATGTCCACATATACCCTTCAAGCTTGAATGATATGTCGAGACAGTTTGTAAATTAAATTAACAAAGATTTTAAAACAAAAATAATTATTAGGTTAATATGAATATATGTATCATAAAAGTTATACGCGTAGTAGAAGGAACCAATTTATGTTTAAAGTTCCCGCCAAATGTCGCAAATATGCAAAATATATTTTCATTGGCAAAAGTGCGTTCTGAAAGCGTTGTTTAGCTTTGACGCTACATGAAAGTTCATACTTCTTTTCAAGGTTCAATTTTCATTCATATTTCATAATAGAAAACTGAAAATTCCAAGTTTGGACTTTGTAAAATAAAGCTTTCACCATAATGATATAATATAAGATACTCTTCTATTGTATAAATATAAAAAATGGGCCTGGGAAGTTGCTACGGAATCCTCAAATTCCATGTGATTCTAATAAATATTATATTTTTTGTAAGTATTTGATGATCTTAAAATTGTGTCACTCCCGCCCCCTCTTTTCAGATAGATTAGCTTTGTCTTTCACTGTTTCACGCAATGTTTTCCTATCTAATATCTAAACTGAACTCAATTGATAACTGGCAACGGGTTTACATTGAAACTCTGAAGTCAATTGCAAACCAGGTTTACCAAACTACATTATATTCATTTTACTGTTCAACTTTCAGCTAGCTGGAATACTAATTACTGGAGTATCCGCTTGGATTTTGATTGGGCCATCGTATCTAGTAATTCAGGATGCGGCTAACTACATGACTGGATGCATAGTCATTACTGTTGTAGGCATCCTTTTAGTAATAGTCGGAACATTGGGCTGCTGTGGTGCATACAAAGAATCTCAAAAACTTCTTATAGCGGTAAGAGTAGGCTATGTGATGGTTATAGAGTCTTTAACTAGTTAAGCTACCCCGAATAAAATAACAGAATTTGGTTACGTATCGTTTATTTAGTAAGATACCCATTTCTGAATGAAAGGTCAGCGCCCATTTTATGTCGAATTTTTGCATTGGCAGGTAAAGGCACTTTATTGCTTATGACAGATTTTATGGAAGGAACGAGTAATTAAAACAATCCTAGCTTAAAATATAAATTATCTTGGCAATGAGACGTTTACATTCCATTTTATATGCATTTTCATCATCTTGAACCGCGGTAGCTTAGCTAGACCTTTACCGAAATAAATATCTCCATGTTGCTATTTTATGTGTTTTAATGTTAACCAGGGGGCCACTTTAAATTTCGCCCGCCAAGAACATGAAGATGTAGATGGTACACACTTTGAGCGCCGTCTTTTCCATTATTCACAACGATTCGATAGCCACCGCTTGCCTTTTGATTTCCTAGATCCCTTGCAATGAGCATGAGCTTTCCGAGAATCGCGCTGTCCGTGTCAGTTGCAAGCCCAATCATTGGAATTTGGCGTTTAGGAATTACAAGAAAATGGACAGGGGCTTGTGGGTTTACGTCGTTGAATGCGAGACAATCAGAATCTTCGTAAATAATATCGGCAGGAATTTCCTTTTTTATTATCTTATCAAAGATTGTAGGTTTGCCCGTATATGCAGCAGATTGCGCCTTTTCCTCTTCAGAGTTGCCGTTTACAATATTTGTGCTTAAGAAACGACTCATAAGCTTGCACTGATGCATGCATTTCTGCTTTACAGTAACAAATCTGAACATTATTTCTTGGTAATTCACTTCTTTCCTAAAGCTGGCTGGCTTGTGTCTTTGTTGCTGGAAGGCTCAACTGTGCTGAATTCAGGAACTTGCGAAAATCTGCAATAATTGCCCCCTATGAGATGGTGGGATGATTCAATTTCGTTGACCTATGACAAATGAATTCAATTAGACGGTGTCCCCCACTTTGGTAGACCATAGACTTAGTATGATTGTTTCCTTTTCAGTACTTCAGCATACTTTTAATAGTGGTTGTAGCTCAGATAGCCACTGCAATATGGGCCTATATGAACCTTCCCCAACTACATGAGCTCTTGAAAGAAAACATGGAACGGACAGTTGAAGAAGATTATGGTCATGTTGAATCTATGACGGAAACGTTTGATGCTTTTCAAAAAGATGTAAGTCAGCATTTATCCAAATTGGGGTTGATCCCTTAATCGTTTGTAAAGTCTTGGTTGGAAATACTGCACTAGGATCATGGCGGTATTTGTTACCGAGGCTTTATAAACGATTGTGGGAACCAACTTTACAATACCGCACATGCATTTATTAGAATTTTCATAGACCCAAGATAATCGTATAATACTGAAATTAGCTTAGCAAACTTTACTTCTCTACATACGTTAGGCATTCTATTGAATACGACCAATGAAACATAGTGTATTTGCCTATCTTTGTACATCTTATTTTAACAATAATAATCAAACATTGCCAGCCATCTTGTGTCCTGATAAATAAATATAGGTAGCCCATAGCTTTACAGTTCATTCAGATTGTACAATCTTCGTTGTTGCAAAAAGTCAACTAGTGTTTTATTGAAAGCATTAGCCGTAGGTTCATGTTGTGTGGCGTCTGGTAGGTCGTTATACAAGCGGATGCCTGTGTTTCGTGGACCACCCCATGTAGATTTGTTAAAAAACTCGTTTCGGATTGTCTACTAAGGTTATTAGTGTCCGGCATTGTTGAAAAAATATATTTTATATTACAGTTAAAATGCTGTGGGGCTCAAGGACCCAGAGATTGGCAGAGTAGCAAATACAGCAGCAGGGAAAGCAAAAGTGTCGATCTGACAATCACTTCACCACAACAGAAGTATTTGATACCTCCGAGTTGCTGCAGTATCGCGGCAGAAGATGCTCTTTGTGTCAGTGGCCGCAATGCTGTCATTGGAAGTGACGTTGCGGAGATTATCTATCAAGACGTAAGTATTACTGTTTTGTCTCATTTTTCTTGGTGCTTTCCAATTTATACGTAGTATAAGGAAAGCTTTTGTAATGGTCAAAATTTTCTACTTCAACGGATTTACACGTTTTGAGGTCCCAGGGATCCAAAAGTGTTTTTACGATATATCTGCCTTTATGTCTGTCTGTTCATCGACTTCCGGGCAAACTACTCGGTCGATTTTGATGAAAAATTTTGCATGTAGGTTCACAAAAACCATTTTTATTTTTATTTTGGGCTAACTCAACTTAGGGGGGTTTTATTCTAAAAAACAACTTTCTCAAAAACTGCTCCAACTATTTCTTCTAAATTCACATATATTATAGTCGTTATTAATGCTAAAAAAAATGCGGTGGGTCGCTTGCCCCTTGATAGTTTTATTCTGGGGGTAAAAAAATAAAAATAAGTCAATTATCATGAAAAATAATTGTTCTGCGGAACCTTTCTATCGATGATTTCTACCTTCACGTACCGTATGTTTTAGGTGTTAAAAAAAACAAAAACAAAAAAACAAAACTGAACAGGTTGCTTTCCCAAAAAAGTATTTGGTTTTATGCAAAAATTGCGTGCCGTGCCATTATTATTAAATTATTTACTACGAAATAGCTCATTGTCTCTATCTACTAATTGATAAATTGGAAAGCATCTTCGAGTAAACTCGGACTGGTTCTTTTATTAAGGGTTGGCGAATATCCCGCTGATATCTTGACAGATACGACGGGTCTATCGCACTCCCCAGCCACCCTTATGAGGAGTGCGACTATGGTAATGTTAATTAGTTCCGGCTCCCTCTATCCGTCATTTAAGCTAATTCCTTTTTAAATTCGGACAAAATATTAATTACTGAGCTCATATTCAACTCATAACCAGAACAGGCGACATAACACACAAGAAATTTTTTACTCTTATTGGACTACTAAAAATTAGCTTAAATATTGGTTAATGCAGAATGCGCGGACCTGCTCACACCGATCAAAGTGGCAAGTAAAAAATTTAAAGTTATTTCCTTTAAAAGAAGTTGACTTGAACTTCATAAATTCATATCCAATGGGTAAGTCTGCCAAACCATTACGGTCATTGTGTCATAAAACTAAGTGGTTGAAAATCCCATGATATAGCATTAAATATACAGTATTACTTCAGGGCTTTTATTAAGACACTTTTTCTTGTTATTTAGGGGTGCATCAACAAGCTTTATGAATATTTGGAGAGTTATGCGCCATTACTTCTAGGCCTCGCAATAGCGGCTGCTTTACTTCAACTCCTTGGGCTTGCCTTATCAGTGATTCTTTGCTGTGGAGTCCGATTCGTTGATCGCTACAAAGCTTGAAGTGTTATTAGAGCTTACAGGACCTCGAAGTTAAATTAATATCCATTAATTAATGTACTTACTAACAGAAACTAATCAGTTAACCTGACTTTAATGTTTAGTTGTAATACTATTTAGTTTTTGTTCTGTCAATTTGTCATCGAAACTGTTGTATTGAAATTACTTTCAAAGAGAATCTCTCGCATACCGTACAAAGCTAGTCGTAATCTGAAATTATGTTTTCGCAGTAGCTTAAACATTATTGGGAATAGAACTTTAATGTATTGTGCTACGCTATTTTAGGGATATTGAGCTTTAGTCTAAAGTAAGTAGTTAGGCCTATATTGCGCACATGAAAGCATTGATCCATTAGGGCGGTTGTCTTATTTTGTTTTTTAGGCCCGCCAAATGTAGTAACCGATTTCGCTAAGATGCCATCATCCGACTGACAAAGCTAATAAAGAATACTCTTTTATTTAAAAAAAAAAAAAAGGAAACAAATGCCAGAGCTCTCACTGGGTGGAGATGGGCATGGTTTGGAACATACAATAATGCAATATCAGGAGTAAGGAACAGCTTTGAAAAACAGTGTCATTGGTAAAATTTTCAATTCATTTGATATTCTTAATATTTTGTAGCCTATTGAGAGAATACTGTAAATGTAAAAGATTTAACGTTCGTTAACGTTGCGATTACATAATTATATTTGTTAACTTTATCTCAGTCTTTACATCAGAAAAGGCTTCTTTGTGTACATTCCCATTCATTTTGTCAACCTGAAGTGGGTGTCCTTACAAAACGGGACTTTATAAATTAATTAAATAATTACATGTTCAAAGAGTACCCTAAAGGCTAGAAATAATAATTAATCCGGTCGTGTCCGCGTGCCATTGTTGCCTTTGTTTTCCTATTAGTACATTAGGAAAGCTTTGTGATGGTCGGAAATTTCAATTGCAGTGTCACCGAATCTTTAGTTTTGGCCGACGACAGTTGCAATAGATATGGAATCTTCATAACAATATAAAATATACCTAGCCTTTAATGTTGCAGCTAGGAAAACAATTCTGAAATTGACACTCACCCATGTAATCTAGTTTAATTTATTAACACCATATATTATCGCACATGACTTGCTAATTTATAAAAAATGTAGAACTAGGGAATTAATGTTATTTGTAAGAAAACTTTACATGGCGGTTAACTGCCAACTACATTTATATGATTATTTTTGTTATCATTTATTAACACCATATATTATCGCACATGACTTGCTAATTTTAAAAAAATGTAGAACTAGGGAATTAATGTTATTTGTAAGAAAACTTTACATGGCGGTTAACTGCTAGCTACATTTATATGATTATTTTTGTTATCAAAGGCCACATGCCAAAGCTGTTTGCAATAATAAATTACGATGCAGTGATCTTATTAGGTTAGGTTTGTTGCCATACATTTAGTTATCATTGTTAGCTAGTAACTTATAATGCCAAAAAAGAGCCGAATAAAGTAATTTGAATCTTACTGTATTATGTCAAAGCTTTTTACTAGCCAAGAAATAATTTATCTTACAAACTTCAGTCTGGAGCTTTACTTGGTTGCGACTGATTCAGTAGTAATAAATAATTATTCGATTTGTTTAAAACTGTCTAGTGTGTGTTTTCTATGTTCATAAAATAAAATCACTAATGTTTGCATGTAAAAAAAGTTAATAAAAATTATAAAGTTAACACTAAATACGTTTTATTTTAGTGTAGGTAAATCACTTAAGACCAAAATCGGAGTACCCCCACTACGCTTTTTTGGACGAAGTTGATTTTCACAGGAAATGCCGATCATAAAGCCGTCACAGATAGTCATTAAATTAGCAGGAATGTACCTCTACGTTTCAACATGTGGCCTTCACCAACGCCGATTGGCCACAGGTCTTGAACTACTTCCTCGGTCCTCGGGACTCACCAATATGTGCGTGATAGCGTCAGCTTACTTCCCACGCGAACAAGGGGATGATCCTACCGGAAAAAGTAAAGGAGCTTGTGCAGTACCTACCGTGTGGAGATTGTTATGCAGCTCTGACATATACCTATAGGGAGAGACCTTAATGGAATTGTTAAGTAGCAATAATCTCCATTCAGCAAATAGCGGAAACTCGACAACATTTGAAAATTCCATCAGAACGGAGGTTTTGGATCTTACTATAGTGTCGAAAGCATTGCTGCAAGCAAGCAACAGCGCGCAGGGTTCGAAAATGTTCCAGTGAGGTTAGTAGCTTACTTGAAGCATCGAGACTTCAGATATACGATGTCTGCTAAAACTGCTAAAAAAAATACCCACTATTGGCAATTGTGCTCTAATAGAACTCGACAGTGAATATAGTGAAAAAGCTGAGAAACTACCGGAGTAAGAAGCACTCATTTTCCAGATGCCCTCCAAATAGAAACAGAAGTTTAATCATTACACCCGACACCAACTGATGAAGAAATAAACGAAATTCTGTCAGAAGCCAGAGTGAAAATAACGGTGCGCGAATTTAAAAATGCAAGTCTCCTGGACCGGATGGCGTAATAACAGTTATATTACAATATGGTATTGACTCATTACCTCCGCTATTATGCATTATGAGTTTCACTACGACTTTTATGTGTACCCAAGTTATGGTGATTTTTGCTTTCCAATTTATACGTAGTATAAGGATTAAGGAAAGCTTTGTGATGGTCGAAATTTTCGATTCCGAGGTTTCAACGGATTTACACGTTTTGAAGTCCCAGGAACCCAAAAAAGTGGTTTTTACGAAATGTCTGTCTGTCGCTCTCTCTGTCTGTTCATCGATTTCCGGGCAAACCACTCGGTCGATTTTGATGAAATTTAGCATGTAGGTTCACAAACATCATACCTTGGAACATTTTTATTTTATTTTGGGCTAACTCAATTTGGGGGGTTTTATTCTCAAAAAACTCCAAAATAACGTCTAAAAAAATTATTTCTCAAAAACGGCTCCAACGATTTCTTTTAATTCACATACATTGTAGCCGTTATTAATGTTAATAAAATGCGGGGGGTCGCTTGCCCCTTGATAGTTTGCTTCTGAGGGTAAAAAAATAAAAATAACTAAATTTTAATAAATGACGAAAAAAATAATTTTTTCGATCGGTGATAGGAAAATTATTTACCACGAAATTACTTATTTTCTCTATCTACTAATTGATAAATTGGAAAGCATGTTCTAGTAAACTCGGACCGGTTCTTGTATGTAAGACAAGGGAGTCTGACTGTTCGTTGCCTAATTCATACGTTTCAATCATTCTTTTGCCACAGCACCAATAGTTTTCTGTACAAATCAAATTCAATAGTTGTGGCCAATCTGTCTTGGCAAGAGTTATATATAAATTATATCTTCTGTTTGTCCTGATAATTTTTAATAGCTCTTTGATACATATTTTGTGGGATATTGATGTTTACATTTGCCCCTCCGATAGTCTCTTAAGCTTGCTTCCCGATTTTGAGATTTATATTACGTTTTCGTTTATAATGCAATTGGGTGGTCCTACCAGTTCATTGTCCAACTCTGAGTCTGTGCCTTGTCATATAAGAGAATTGGTCTAATTCAAAACATTATATCCGAATTTAGTGAATCAAGAAAAAACTGGACCCGGCGGGACATTAACCCATAATCTATGGCTCTTCTATTTTCGGATATAATGTGATAAGGAGGTTGCCTCTTCAACCTTAGTTAATTTAGCGTTAACAAATTTATAACTAATTCAAAACGCATAGTAAATTAAACTTCTGATAATATATATTTTACAACTTCATTAGCAGAAGTTAAGCACCCGTTAAAGTTGGAGGAAGAAAAAGAATCTCCAGCTAAAATCAGGGTGGGTCGCGAATGTAAAACAACAAAGCCAGGTGCGCCAGCGTAGTGGTCTTGCACTTGTGAATAAAGCCACTTATGACATTTGGATGCCTTCGGCTTGGGCCAATGAGGAAATAAACTCGATGCCTTGTCGTTCAACTCCTCGGCAACTTCCTCTTTTGACTTCATGATGTATTTTTTTCCGTACTGAACTGAAGTATGGAAAACCACAGCTGGAGGATCGCCGCTTCCTCGTTTCAAATTGTCAACAGCAACAAAACGAAAAGTGTCATCATTATCTATATACTTAGATACTAAATCAGGGCAAAACTGATCAGTTGTATCGTAAAACCATACAAGTACAAAACGTGTACTATATGTAACTTTTTTCAAATCATCAATAATATCTATTGGAATTAGGTCATCTACCAGATTCGATTTAATAAGCTGTGGTACTGGAATCGTGGAAATAATTATATCTGCATCAAGTTGTTGGTTATCTTGAGTAGAAGCTTTAAGTTTTTCTCCCTCTAAGCGTATAGTAGATACGGTGTGATTTACAAAAGTTGAATCGTCAGGCAAATCTGACAAAATTAACTTAACAATGGAACCCATTCCTCTAGGTGCTACAAAGTGAGAAGTTGGGGTGGCGTACGTTTTCATACCCTCAACTTGAAAACTCAACGGTTTCAGCAGATTTTCCGTTATTAAGCGGTTATAAATACATTTCTCAGCTTCGAGGACACTGTCCTCAGTCGTGATATACTGAGCCCCAAGGTCCGCCTGGGAATTAATTCCACCAACCCCTCGAGATGTAGTCATTCTACCACCCACTCCACGAGCCTTGTCCCAGACCTTAATCGTACAGTTAGGTAAGCTTTTGTAGAGTGATGAAGCACATAGGCTTCCAGTTAAGCCAGCACCTATTACCAAAATAGTTTGAGACATCGTTTGCAATAGTATTTTTGTTTTGAAAGTTGGTTATCTGTAACAAATGTATTTTTTATTTGACATACAATCAAGAATAGCCCTATGGCTACAATGGAAAAGGCGCCAAAGATTTCGGAAGGTAGCATGAAGCCGACCGTACTAAAGTGCACGGTTTGACCCTAGGCTACCAGATCATAGAAATCTTCTGAGGTATATTCCGTGGCCTTGCACCAACCATTCATCAAGCCGTATCCCTACAATGGAAAATAAGTCGGCAAATCGTGACTGCGAGAAACGACCGTTTATAGTGAAATCAAGTATCTGGACATGAAAGTAGACAAATAGGTATATGAAGCTCAACAGTTATTTCGAAGGGACTATATTAAAGTTAAAAAAGAAAGTATTGGTGACGAAGATATTATGTGCACCGAAGAAAATAAAAATGAAATTTTAATGCAATTACCAACCTATACATTCAGTATCCTAACTTAGTTTTCAAAAAAGTGTAAAAAAAATACAATCTTCCTGCCTGACTAATGTTTCCTGACGAAGAAGATCAAAGAAAGTTCAGAAGATGAGAAGTTCATGTAGTTGCGGTCAACAAATTAGCAGCTGCTGCTACCATGATCAACAAAAACAACTACTGCATTAAATGTCAATGATCCAGCACCCATGGCATGGGTCCCATGCTAGAAACGGAGGCAAATCCCTCGTTTACACCCCAACCAAGGATCAAGGTGTCACGGTGACAGTAGACCTTGGGGCCTAATTGAAAAGTTTTTTATAGCTCACATAGTAAGGATTCGTTTGAATTGATTAAACGATGTACTCTAAATACTAAATACTCACCGGTTGATAATAAATTCCTCAATGATGGGTTGAAAAAATTAACTTGAAACTCAAAATCTTATGAAACTTTGGGTGGGTTATAAGCTTTTAATGATAATAACTATTGGGCTAATATTGAATTATGAGCAGCAGCAGTTTTCAGTTTTGTTGATTATAATTGTTGATAGCAAAAAAGCCTACGATACGATACGTACGTCGTACGATTACGATTTATGAATTAGGGATATTATTGATAATAAATTAATACTAGATAATCCACTATTTAGGCACTATGGTCTTTGTAGTAGTATTTTGTTTGTGTATTGTGTACAGTGGGCGGAGCAACTCTTATTATTGCCCGACCGAAAGTTTAGAATGCGCTAGTTGCACATTTTCGCCATAACCGCCAAAAAACTAACTTTCAAAGTAAAGTTGATTTAGTATTATTATTTGTATTAATGTTTATTTAAATAACAAATAAATATTGATTTTAATTTTCACAAAATATTAAATTTGTTCAGAGGAACAATTTACTTACCTCACTTTATCCAAATGCCAGCTCTTGGCATCTCTGCCATTCGCGAACGAGCCTCCCATTAAAGACTAAACTTATGAGGTTTCTGTCCAGGTAGTTGGAGAGGGCTGCGCAATCCTATTGTAGGTGTAGACCACTGAACTATATATATATACACTGGAAATACACCAGGAGCGCTAGGGATGTCGGCAACGGACAAAACCCGATATCTTGGATATTATGGCAGGGGGACAAAGTTGCTCGCGTCCGTGGTGCAGTGCCACCACACGTGTCCTCTGGGTAACGCCAAATGAGCAACAGCGATTCGCCACCAACGCGCTGACCAAATATGCCGCGAATCTCTACTAGAAGAATCGGCCCTTCTCAGGGCGTGGACGCGGACCTCAAAGTCATCTTCTGGAACGCTGGAGGTCTAAGTAATACCAAATTTTTGGAGTTGAAACGAAACGTCCTGTCTCAAAACGTGGATATCTATGTTATTGTGGAAGCCGGTGCTGCGACTGAAACGCCAGACTACTACTCAACAAGCGGTTACTCACACCACATATTAAAGCGAAGCCGCCAAGTAGCATCCGGAATTATTGTAGGAATAAAGACAAACCTTATTACTAAGGTTGAAACTCTGCATGAAATGACGTACCGAAACAAGTTAGAACTAATGCAACTAGATGTCTGGAAGAATGCACAACACGTCACTTTTTTTGTTCTATACAACCCTCCCGAAAACAAGCCAGCACTACAAGCGATCGAAGCCCGACTGCAACCGAACAGTATTATCATAGGGGACTTCAACAGTCCTTCTACTAGATGGGGCTACCTTAGAACGTCAACTACAGGAAGATCGCTAGAGGAATTTGTAGACGACAACGCGTGTGACGTACTAGACACCCCCCCAACCTTCCTGTCCTTTGCAGGAAGTGTATCTCGGCCGGACCTAGTAATCACCCACCCGCATATCACTAGCAAGACTAGTGTCTCACTAATGGATGACGCAGGGGGATGCGGACATCGAGCCTTACTAGTGACCACCAAACTCCAAAGAGAGCAACAAGCTCAGAACAGGGTCCCCAGATGGAATTTCAAGAAGGCTAAGTGGGATAAATACAGAAGAATATCTGATAGTGAACTGGCAAAGGTTGCACTCTCCAATCCGGAAAGAAGCGCTCTAGCAATCACAGAGGCGATACTGAGATCCGCGAGAGATAGTATCCCGAGAGGTCATGTGAAAGGATACAAGCCCTTCTGGAACCCAAGGCTTGAAACCCTGAAGAAAGCCAGAAACAAAGCCAGATGTAAAGCAGAAACCTCAAGGTCATTGGTGGACTGCATAGAGCTGCGGAAAAACCAGGCGATGCTGACCCAAGCTATTAAATCAGGCAAAAGAGACGCATTTAAAAGCTTTCTGAGTAATCTCGACTTCAGAAAAGACGGAATTAAGGCTCACCGTTTTGTGACGACACTAAATAATGATGGCAATAAACTGCAACAATTGCCAATCAAGGTCAGAAACAAGGAGCTAACATCCCACAAACAAATTGCTGAAGAGCTCTGCAAGTACTACACCAACGTCAGCAACATTAAAATCGATAAACCTGCCAAACCGGCACTGCAAAAGGCCCCGCCCCCACACTGCCTAGAGGAAATAATGAATTCGATCTGCATGGACAACTTCACCATTCTAGAGCTAGAAGCGGCCCTCACACAGACCAAAAAAAAGAAGGCAGCAGGCATTGACCAACTCTTCCCTGAAATGCTCACGAACTTGGGCGAGAAAGCCAAGGAAGTTATCCTCAAGCTAATAAACCTTACATGGAACACCAGAGTGCCTAGCCAGTGGAGGAAAGGTGAAGTGATCCCAGTGCTCAAGAAAGGAAAAAACCCATGTAATATCGACAGCTACCGCCCCATCACCTTAACAAGTTCACTATGCAAAGTCGCCGAAAGAATGGTACTTAACAGACTACTGCTGGCTACCACCCACCTTAGTGCCATAGACGACGCTCAAGCTGGCTTTAGAAGACACAGAAACACCATGGATCAAGTAGTCGCCTTCACACAACACGTCAAAGACGGGTTCCATAGGAAAATGTCAACCGTGGCGGTGCTGGTCGACCTGAAAGCAGCCTATGACACGGTGTGGCGAGGGAGGCTCTTACACAAGATGGCCCTGGCCGGTATCTCCGGAAAACTTTTCTCATGGATCAAGTCATTCCTGGGTGAGCGGCGCCAGCGAGTGAGATTCAAAAATAGCACCTCGAAGTTCCGTCTACAGAGGCAAGGCCTAGCTCAAGGCGCCGTGATCAGCTGCCAACTGTTCAACCTAATGATCAATGATGTCCTAGACGTTATCCGAGAGATACCGGGTGTAGAAGCACTATTATACGCAGACGATTTGCTCATCTGGGCAACCAGCAGCAACATAAAAGCACTAGAGACTATTCTAAACGCAACTTTAGCAAACCTTGCAAAGTGGGCCGACAAGAACTGCCTAACAGTTAGCACAGAAAAAACTGTCTATCAGATACTTAGTCTCTCAACAAGGCAGCCGGATGTCAAACTCAGATACAAAGGAGTAGACCTGGACAAACAAGACGTATCCAAATACCTCGGCGTTAGTATCGACAAGAAACTGTCATGGAAACCCCATATCGATAGCGCAGCAGAAAGGGCAACTAAAAGATGCCGCTTACTCAAACGACTGACCGCCACAAAATGGGGTGCCACACAAGATGTTTTGACCACCACATACAAAACGTATGTCCGCCCAATCCTGGAGTATGGCAGTGAGGTTACTATCACGGCCAGCGCTACCACGTCGTCAAAATTGGAAACCACCCAAAATATAGCGCTAAGAACCATCACTGGTGCACCTAAATCGACCCCCATCGCAGCCATGGAAGTCCAGACCAGCATTGAGCCAATCCAGTGTCGCAGGGAAAGATCATCACTCCTGTTCTGGGAGAGGCAGAAACGGATCCTCCCCAAGAAATGGGGCAGTTACAAGAACGCGACTTCCAGATTGAAAACTCAAGTAACGCCATTAACACTTGCAGACTCCATCAAAACCAAATACAATATACTATTGGGAGAAGCCGCGCCATTCCCAGTACAACAAGAAGTCGTGCGATCGCTACCAATGGCCAATCTAGATCTCATCGGCCATGACCTCCCGAAAAACCAATCTTCTGATGTAGCCTTGAGAAAAGCCGCGCTAGAAACAATTCACACAACGTATCCAGCAACTGAGTGGCTCCATATATACTGTGACGGCTCTTCCATGCCAGGCTCGGGCAACACTGGAGCAGGTTATACCTCAACTAACTTCCAAGGCTCCGTAGCTGTAGGCGCACCTCTTACGAACTACGATGGAGAGATAGCGGCCATATACGAAGCTGCCGCCCACCTAGATCACCATACTGGTCCCAAACGGAAGGTAGTCTTTTTGATCGATTGCCAGGCAGCAATATGCGCACTTGCCACTAACAAAGCTACAGACTGCACCAAGACACTTCTCTGTCGCTCAAGACTCTCCACGCTCATAGTGGCCGGGTGGCACATCATGCTACAATGGATCCCGAGTCACGTTGGGATCGATGGAAACGAGAAGGCCGACGAATTGGCAAAGCAAGGTACGACCTTTCAGCAGCCAGCCTGCCCACAATCATACACATCCGCCAAGGCAGCAATCAACCGAGCCATCGGGACCTGGTCAAGAGCGCACTACTCCCAAGTCAGCTTAGGGAAAAGCTGGGCCAGACTGATCGACAACCCTATCCCGAGGTCACTGCCCAGGGCCGTGGCTGTCGCAGCGTTCAGAACCACCACAGGTCATGACTACCTCGCCACTCATCTGCACCGCATTGGGGTTCTCCAATCGGAAGCATGCCCCCTGTGCGACGAACCGAAGATGGATGCTGCCCACCTACCAAACTGTCCAGCCCTGGCAACCGATTCACCACCTGAGAACGAGCTCGCGGAGACATCCCGATTATACTGGTCAGCGCGTCACCTAATGGCTAACCTGCCAAGGGTGGGCGTTGGCTAGTAAGTAAGTAGTAGTAAGTGGATATTATGGCAGAAGCGTTCCATGCCATATACACATACGTGTAAATTTGATGTATTTCAATAATTTTTCTGCTTTTGTAATATTTATTTATTTATTATAGAACAATATACACACCGGCATTTATGAAGATTTATTAATATTTAGCTAGGAATATGTTACTAAGAAAAATTGTGTCAAGCAGCAATTTCACAACAGATAGTCAAACTATTTAATTCAATCTTACCATGTTCGTCTATTTAATTGCATTGGGACTAAATTTGAAGTGTTCAACTTCCTAAATTTAGGCTCCTACCTATACCAGGAGTAGATCCAGCCCATTGGGGGGTAATTTGGCTCAAAATATAATAAACATATGTAGTATCCTTTACATTATAACGTAATAAGTTAGGCAACTTACAACAGGCTAGCTTATAAGATTTTGGGGGCAGCTCCCCCCTTCATCCCTTCATCTGTCCTTGACTGCACTTCAACCAGAATAAGCAGAATATAAAAAGAATATGTAGTCACTCTGGCTAGACCCCATGGACGGATACAGGGAGGCAGGTTCCTACCCCGCCCCCCTGGATCCACCCCATGGACGGAGACAGGGGGGCGGATATCCCCCCCAAAAAAAAATCAGTAAATTTATTTTATAAGTTAATTTTTATAACGCTTTGATTTAATCGATACTACTGTGGGGACCACTTAGTCCCACATGTGTAATAACCAGTCTGCTTCCAGCTTCACCTTTTTCCCGGTAGATGGCGCTGTTCACATTCAGATAATTCAATATTCCTCAATCTTCCTTTTACGTATTTATTTCTCTTATTCAATAATATCTTTAATCTACCCTCTGTGTCTCATCAGCTCCTTTAGCTGTGGACACAGAGTTGGTTTTTCTATATGGAAGCAGGCTGGATCAAATTCAATATTAATTGTAAGCATGTATCGTTCTCGTCTCACAGCTCATATTGTAACCACAGTGTGTTAAATTACTCTAACTTGAGTCGAATCACTGCAATATAAACCAATTCAAGTCTACACTGTCTATTCAATTGCATCGTCCTTCGACTAGCCACACTACATAGGTTTTTCCTATTTTGACCCACAGGCCACAGCTACCCCCCCCCCCCCCATGAGCTGGATCCGTCCCTGATCCACCCACACCTGCATTCGAATTTTTAAATCTCATGCCCTACTTACTATGCTTACACGATGTGAATATTCTGTGTGCTATCATCGATGAGAAAATATTACAGCGTAGTAGGCCAATGCTGTTGATTTAGGGATGTCAATATCAATAAGCCTAATAATTTCTAGAAATTTTGCAGTACGCGTGATGTGCATGAAAGCCACGAAATTTCATTTGGTATTACACAGTGGTTTTTATGTTTCCTATCAAAATCCGATTCTATCTAGTGCCATTTCATTTCGGGGCAGCGGGACGGTTTCAGAAAAAGTTTTCGGGGGGGGGGGGGTGGCTTAAAAAATATCGCGTTTCCCTTACTTGAGTAATAATTTCTCTTAATTTCCTTCAAAAGTCCATTCTAACTAGAATAATGCTATTTCTCTCGGGGGGTGGGGAGGGGGGCGCCCACCCCCTTCACCCCCAAGGATCCCCACCTTGGCTACGGCCTTGAGGACAATTGAAAGTGTGCAATTTGTTAACATAATGATTAAGAAAACTGAAATAAACCCATAAATGTTGCCTCAACTAATGACCAAACCATGCGAACACTTACTTGTGAAAAGTAATATTTTCCCCCGTTTCTCGACATATCTTGAACCTCTTAGTGCATTTATAAGCAGAGCAAGATATGACCATTATGTCAAACCAAAGAAAAACTCAATAAATAGGTAAATAGATTAAATAACAGACAATGAAATATGTCTAAATCGCATTGAACGCAATGGAGTCAACCACTTCTTGCCATAATAACCCTTTTTGTCACGTGACCAAAAGTGAAGACATTTGTTCAGCGTGGGCTAGGTGCCGTGGTAGCAATCCATGTATATCAATGGTGTAGACCGTCTATTTTCCCAGAGTTGCAAAGGCGGCCAGTGTCCGAGTCTACAACCCCGATCCGGTGAAGGTTGCGCTAGTAAGTAATCGTACACAGTAGTAAGTCTGAATTTTGCGACTGTTTCAACACTCAGCCGCTCTAGCTTATTTAGGAGTGATTTCCACTGATTCCCGCAGCAAGCATCTTCTTTTGTTTTCTTGAGTTGTTTCTTTATTGGAGTTTCTATAGGGTTGTTGACTGATGTAAGTGATACGTACATTATTCGCTAGAGTCTGCAGTCTGCACGTTCGTTTTCCTGCAGGCCAATGTGACTAGGTTTTTTTAACTCGATCATTGAAATACGAGGACAATTCAGAAAGAATTTTGAGGCAGTTCTTAGTCAACTCACAGTCTGTTTTGGAGTTTTCTGTGAGGGCGATATGATGATGGAGGCCTGTGAATCAACCAGGAATATGACTCCTTCGGATGCAGTTTAGAGTCTGAGTAGCAAATCGGTACCTACCGCAGCTATTTCGTCGTCATAGTTGCAAGCGTTTGATCAAACCGCCGAGCGTCCTTCGAAGAGGGATCGAACTTCGAAGGAAGCCGGCCCCTGTTGCTTGAGGTAAATACCGCTGATCCGTCTGTGTTAATTAATTATTAAAGGCCATTATTCCACTTGTCATTATTCCGTCATTTGTACATCAGTAATTGATGAGATTTTTTGTTTTTATATAGGAGTAAAAATTGGTTGTCTGTAAGTAGGTTGTAAAGTAGGTTTACGGACGATAGTTAAACGTGACAACGCCTAAATGACTAAATCTTACATAAATAATGTAATGGCTGGAAAGAGAAAGAAATGTGGAAAGGCCCATAAAGTAGTTGGAATTTTTGTTTTCCAATTTATACATAGTATAAGAAAAGCTCTGTGATGGTCGAAATTTTCGATTCCGAAATTTCAACGGATTTACACGCTTTGAGGTCCCAGGAACCCAAAAAAGTGTTTTTTACGAAATGTCTGTCTGTCTATCGCTCTGTCTGTCTTTCTGTCTGTGCGTCGATTTCAGGGGCAAACTATACTCGGTCGATTTTGATGAAATTCGGCATGTAGGTTCACAAAAATAATACCATCAGACGGATAGTAAAACTGAATATATGCCTGGAAAGAGTAAGAAAGCGAAAAGTGGAAAAGAAGTAGTTTGAAGTTTTCAAATTGATAACACCCTAAAAACGTGGCCGAAAAAGGCCTATTTTAAATGATTTTATATTAAAATCTGCAAATTCGGGCAAAATTTGGGCGCACCTCTTCAGGTTTCACACCCCCAAAGCCAAACTCCTTGCCCTATCACGACAAATATAGCATGACCTGAAAGAGGAAGAATAGTTGAAGACATGGGTATAATTTACATTGAGATAGACCTTCTACATCTGCTTTATACCCGCGTTACAGTCCCGCGTGTTACGGATGAACTCTACCGACCAACATCACGGACCAACATCACGCATGACGTCACACTTTTCGCACAGGCACCTAGTATTCCAGCCATAGACATAGTAAAACTATAGACTCATCGTAAACATTCGGGTTGAAGCCACTTGACTTCGGCTATTTCCGTAGTATAGGACCAGATTGAGCCTTTTGCCATTTGATACCATGTTAACATTTTATTTTTTATTTGATTATTTAAAGATTATTTAGAACGGAAAATCATGCCAGCTAACCAGCAATATTTTTATACAGAACTTAGAGTACTTTTAATTTACATTTTAAACAATATATATAATAAATGTAAATAATAAATATAATTATATATGAAACAACAAAGAAAACTATAAAGAAAACATATAATAAAACTATTAAATTTGAATTTCCCGCCAAAATGCACCTATAAGTAGGCGTGGTCATGGCTTCAGTCTTGCAGCACAGCCGAAATACGACATGGTGGCTCCATAGTTTTATTAGCTCCATGATTCCAGCCAGCGCTCATCGATTTATTAGACTTTGTCACGTCAAAAAATCTCATCAGTTGTTATTGAAGCACAAAATTTGTTATTTAATGGCAGATTATTGAATTGCCACCAAAATTGTGCTGCTAAACTACGTAGTAAGATACTAGCGAAGCCTACAGGACCGGTTGTGAAGTATTGGCTGTTGTACTGTTGCAGACGTTGATTTTCTTTTCAAAATATAATATGCTAAAAAAAAGAAAAACAGAAATGATTGTCCTATAGCCTATAAAAATGTAATAAAATGTTTAAAAAATATTAAAGTTGCTTAGATAGGTACACAATTTAATTTTAATTAAATTATTAAAAATAGTGCATTATTTTGACTTTTGTAGTCAGATGATTTTCCCTACTAATCCTGCAGGTAACGCTGCGGGCGCGCAAATACTGTACGGCCTACGTCGTGGTCTCGCGGAGACAGTCAGACACAGAGTCAGAGTGACCTTGGAGTGACTGGCCACTGGAGGGGAACAGGCCAAACAGACTTCTAAAATAGTTTATCTAGAATTCTAGAAATTCATTCCCATAGTAATAAATTAAAAAATTGTAATTTATGATTTATTTATTAATTTAATTTCCGTTTAAATTTAGTTTATAGAAAATTTTTGGGTTTGCATATTGGCTACCCTGATTTATCATTTATGCGAATTGCAACTATTGCAAGGATCGAAGGATCAAGGTTGTTTTATAATAAATTAAACAACAATTGCGATGAAGATGCAAAGAACTTGAAAAAATTCTTTCTTCCATATGGAATTTAATAATTTAACTACGGAAACAGGTGAGTTATGTCATGCGGAAAATCAGGAAACATTTCAAAAAAGCGTAATCAAAAAATGAAAGTCTTGAACTGAGTTTGACGCCATTTTAAAAAATATTTTCCTGTTGACCGTTTGGCGTTTGCATAATAATGCATTTGAATGAAATTACAATTTAGGCAAGTTAGCATTTATATTGTGATGCACGATTTTAATTGGCATTAAATGTTGTTGCTATATTTTTAAATTTTGTATAGCCTACATTTTAATTTTTTGTTAACAAGCTACGAATCTACGATGCTTTCCCAATGTCTGCCTATTTTAAAACATCAATCTATACCTAATTAAAAATAGTTCTTCTCATAAGCTTTTGTAAGAATGTATTTTCTGTATTTTCTGTATTAATATCTAAAAATTGGCATTATTTGATTCAGTTGAAAATAAGGGTATAATTAGATTTCAGAAAGCTCATTTCCTGGCACCTGAACCCAAGTGTCATTCTATTATTCTATTTTATATAGTGGAAATTTCCTTCTGAAGTGTCACATTATATCTAGTGTAAATTTACTTGTGCATTTCACTGTTAAAAACTTGAATTCAAATAAGGCGGCTATTCCACCGGCGATTTTACTTATATGATTTAGTTTTGTTAATTTTGGCATTGACGTTTGTTTTGTTTTCCCGTTTTTTTTTTTCATTTGCGTGTTTCTCGCAAATTTCAAGGCAATCACCCAGCAATTCCTTCCCTGACTGTCAGGGCGAATTCCTGACGTCTTGATTCTCTTGATTGCTATTCCGTAATGATGTGAATTTATTCTGGCACATTTTAAAAGATCTCCATGCTTGGGGTGTGCAATAGTCTTCAAATATAATATACAATATATTATATTATTTCTCCCCCGGGGAAACTACATCTACCTATAGAGAGGGCGACCAATGTTCGACTCCCGGTTTCTAGGTATCGTATATCAATCAGTGTATGGAGTTGACAAAAAAATTAAGAAACAATGTATGGAATGCTTGCTTTTCATAAGAAAAGGGATCAAGGTGAATGAGCGCCTTCTGTCCCACGTTGCTGGACGAAGGACTTAGGTTCTTGGATTGATTGGTTGGTATAAGATGATTTCTATCTAATATAATAAACTGCAGAAACATCAAAGTTGCAGTTTCAAACGCTTTTCTATTAACTCAACTTGATCATAGTGTGCTTTTTTCTAACCCTTCAAATTGTTTGATACCAAATTATATATTTTTTAGATTATGAAGAATACCACGCAGACTAATCCCTTCGGGGATGAAGAAGAGGGAATATTGAGAGACGTTCTCGATGTGGCTAAAAAGAAAGTCCAAGGAGATTGCGACCTATCTGTGGTTAGTAGCACAATAGATAAACAGTGGTAGTTCAGCCAATAAGTTTTATTTCATTACGGTTTCAAAGAACCGGTACCAGTGAACCCGTACATGCTTTCCTATTTATGTATTATTAAAGTATAGAAATAGACAATATAAGTAGGCTAATTCCATGCTAAACCATTGTCTTAGGGTTTCACTTGATAAGAACTGCTAAATTTAAATTCCCTACTGCTAAAGTTCATGTTAGTGGTATTTTGAAAAGGTCTGATCTATCAAATTCTCTTATCAAAAGGGTAAATAATAGCATTCGTTGGATGACTGAAATTGCAGGTGCTGCATTTGTCTCGGCAAATCCCTTTCTTAACTTGTCAAGGCATTTTGTAAAGGATGGCGTTCACCTAAACTCTCAAGGTGTTTCACTACTAAGCAATGTCATAAAAAACTGGATATTAGCCTCCCAAAAAGCAGTAGCAGTTTCAAAGAAACAGTAGACCTCAGCAAGGCCAAAAAATTTGCTGCAAAAATTGAATTAACTGTGACCTTCCTAAATGTACAGTGTTTACGTACCAAATTTAATCCAGTCGAATTATTTGTTGACGAGTCTCTACCTGACATACTATGTATAAACGAGCACTGGCTCGAAAAGGAAGAGACTGAATTTTTCTCTCGTATAAGCCACCTTATGCCTGTTGAGGCATATTGTCGTATAGATAGGAAAAGAGGGGGTACAGCTATATATACTAAAATAGGCCTGGAGGGTGGGGCGGTAGATCTGTCAAATTTCTGCTTGGAACTTGACTTGGAACTATCTGCATTTGAACTTGCGGGAAAATCTACAATAGTTGTATCAGTTTATAGATCTCCTAATGGGGCGTTCGACAGATTCATATCGTCGCTTGATGCCTGTCTTTTTCATCTGACCCGTCGATTTAATACAGTGATACTAGGGGGAAAATGGAAAATAAAAATGGCGAAAAAGAAGCGTTTTTAAACTTAATTTGCAGCCATGGCTTGCACATAGGAAACTTTACACCCACGAGGGGTGAGGCATGTCTAGATACTGTAGTCTCTACAATCCACCCCCGTTCATATAAGGTCAGGGTCGTTGAACCAGTTGTTGCTGATCACAGCGCTGTAATAATGCAGTTACTTTGGGACAGGCAAAAGCGGGATAGCATTCCTTGGGCTCCAAACTATATCTTTCATTCAAGAAAGATCAGCGATACGGCGACTTGCGCCTTTTTGAAATCCCTGTCTTTAGTAAACTGGCGAGGGATGATTGATAACAATAAACCTCTCACCACTTTTAAAACCTCTTTTAATACAATCAATAGCAAAATAGACCTATGTTTTCCCACCCGAAAGAGAGCAGGACCACCAAATCCCAGGCACCAGTCCCCAAAGCCATGGTACACTAGCGAGCTGAGACAACTCAGAAATCGGGTTTTGCTATTAAATGATTTGTACAAAAGCGCTGCTCTCGAAACAGAGGACAGGAACCGTCTCTACTTCGATTATTTACAAACTAAGAAACAATACAAAACAAATATTCATAAGGCAAAGAAATCCTTCAACATAAACCTTATTGATAGTGCCCAAAACCCTAGTAGAGCTGCTTGGCAGTTGGTGAACAAAGTAAGGAAAAACACTTCCTGCATTACCTCAACCCATAGCCCGGACGACTTTAACAAATTTTTTGTTAGCTCAGTTGAAAACTTAATAAGCCAATTACCGAAATCGGGGAGAAACCCTGTTGATGAAGTGCCTAC
This sequence comes from Psococerastis gibbosa, assembly GCA_963971405.1. Lineage (NCBI taxonomy): Eukaryota > Metazoa > Arthropoda > Insecta > Psocodea > Psocidae > Psococerastis > Psococerastis gibbosa. The sequence goes on along the minus strand of OZ020484.1, from coordinate 8,804,454 downwards.
AGGGCCAACCAGCCTCCTAAACTGGAATGAAGTTACACCAAAAGAGGTAACCAAAATCGTAAAAGCTTTCAAAAACTCCACGAGCCCCGACATATATGGCTTGTCTCCGAAGTTACTCAAGTCAGTAATAGGAGAACTCAGCGAGCCCATGGCTATTGCAATAAATGCATGCCTTAGGGCTGGAATATTTCCGGATGAACTGAAAATGGCAAAAACCATTCCAGTCTTTAAGAAAGGAGATCCGACTGTATTATCAAACTATCGGCCTATTTCGATAGTGCCTGCCTTAGGTAAAGTGTATGAAACCATAATGAATCGCCAACTAATGGAGTATATTGAGAGCAATCATTTATTTAATCCAAACCAACATGGGTTCAGGAAAGGCAAATCAACAACTACTGCCCTCTTTTCCTTAGTCAAAAAGATACTTAAAACTTTTGAAGATGGCCATTCTTTTTCGCTTACCCTCTGTGACCTTAGTAAAGTATTCGACTGCGTCAGTCACGAAATATTAATACAAAAACTAAAAAAGTACGGGATTGATGGCGTGGTATTGAGGACTTTTATATCATACCTAACAAACAGAGTTCAGTGCGTGTCTCTGTTGGGGGCTTTCTCTAAATCCTTGACAGTTAAGTACGGAGTCCCGCAGGGATCAGTGTTGGGACCGATACTGTTTCTCATCATGATAAACGACTTGGATCTTCCAACTATACTCTTTGCAGATGACACCACTATATACTGTAGAGGCCCCTCCCCTGCCTTGGCACGCTCAATGGCTGATGTCTTGCTCGCTGAAGCCACACAGTGGTTTCAGGACAACAGGCTGTTGCTGAATAAAGGCAAGACACAGAGGCTGACGTGTACCATTCAAAATGGAACCCCTAATGCGGAAAGTGTCAAGTTGTTGGGCTTCAATGTGGATCCAAAATTAAACTGGGCCGATCACTCATCACAGCTTTGCAGTAAGCTATCGAGCGTGGTGTTTCTTTTGCGAAGGCTGAAACACCTTGTATCTGAGCCATACTTAAAAATTGCGTATCACTCGCTTTTCCATAGCCAGATATGCTATGGTCAAATTATATGGGGCCACTCTGCTGGTGTGGCAAGCATCTTGCTGTTGCAGAAAAAGGCAGTTAGGATTGTGGCGTCTGGTGGTGGTTGGAGGGACCACTGTAGACCACTGTTTATCAAAATGGGGATCCTGACGGTATACAGCCAGTACATTCAGTCCTGCCTGTTATACATGAAAGCGAACAATGGGTTTTTCCAAAGGAGAAATGTTGGTCACTCCCATGGAACAAGGAACGCTGACCGTCTGGATCTGCCAGTATGCAGACTGAGCAAATCACGAGACTCCTTCCCAAACACAGCCATCAGATATTACAATGCACTGCCTGGGGGTCTTGTGACAGTGAAATTCCCGTTGTTTAGAGCAGCTATTGACAGGAAACTGAAGGAAAGCCCTCTATACAGTTTAAATGAGTACTGGGATTTAAATTGGGGTGATTATAAAACCCCCATCTCTTGACAGACTACAGCAGTCAATACCTTCGCTTATAACGATTGCCTTTGGCAATATTGATTTATTTAAATTGATTGAATCATTAAATGTGTAGGTAGTACTAGTTGTACTTTATATTGAACGCCGTCTATCCCACCTCGGTGGGTCACAGATGTAAGAAATAAACTAAACTAAACATTTCGGTTGCTATGACTTTCCCTTTCCCAAAAACTGAATTGATCGATGGGACAATTGCATAATTTAAAACAGGCATACCAATATGGATCACAACACAGCAATAATGGCAGGGTATGCAATGTATTGGGACATGAACTATTCATAACTTAAGGGGACAGAAGAATCCGGGCTAATAGGCCGTGGTCGAGTTGAAAGGAAGCTTCCAAACGTTTCGTCAACAACTGTGTCGACATCTTCAGTGGCTCTGCGTACACGTACACTTCTAAGGTTGTATCGCGGGGGTACCGTAGTTTTTTAAATTCAAAATCAAAACTTTTTTGGGGAAGTGACATTCGGTTTTGTTACTCTATTCAACACCTAAAACACACCTGAAGTTAAAAAGCAATGATAGAATCGTTCTGTAGAAAAATAATTTTTTATTCTTCTTCATTCCTTTCGCTATTGCATTTAAACTATTTTTTGTTAGGCCTATATAATTTTGTGTATCCCTCTTGTGCAATGATTGAGGAGTTGTTTTAAGAATGAACTGAGTTTATAAAGAAAGAATTACGGACTTTATACAGCTCTTTGCAAGCGGTCCAACTTCATTGTCTTTGCAGTGTTAGAATAGAATAGAATATCTCTGTATTGAGTCATAATATGAAACAATAGGCGTTAAGTCAATAAAGTAATAAACAAATGAAGCACTTAAAAATAGCCTAGAAAAATATACCTATAGAATCATGAAAAGAACACCAGCTGTCTAGTTCCACATCATGTCCTCCACATACAAGCATTGGTCTACGACGTGCCTCTTTAGCTTACTTCTAAAAGCTGTCATTTTCAAGCTTTCATGTTCTCTTCAATCGCCATTTAAAAAAATGATATTTGCACAAAGTTTAAAATTTATTTCTGAAATTCTACAAAGAAATGATGCCTCTATCTATGCAGTTATGTTCTAATTAAATCAGAACTTTAGGAATGAAAATGTCAAAAAAATAACAGTGTTAAAATGCAAGGCGGTTCAACTTGAATGTCCCAGGGTAGTACTTTATTGCAATGATTTTCAACTAGAAATTATGACACATGATACAGTATGGATATTTTTTTCAGAACCTGGAGAAGTACATGGACCTCCTCCAACGAATCGATATTACGGAAGCTGATAGTTGTTTGGCATTGAATTTTGCCAAGGCTGCCGTAATTTTAGAGAAGACCTGCTACATATACAGCACAAAAATCGAGCTTCTCGCAGGGCTCGTGGAGTGTCTCATTATTGCCCTTAAGGAGAGTGCGTAAGTATCCAACTGCATTAGTTAATGTAAGTGAAAGAGGGGCTAGCCTTACCTTTCGAACAACTAGTGTCAATGCATGCAGTTGCAGAGGGGAAGGGAAATATTGCTAAGATTGCTTTCCGATGGATTGCTCATGTTTTAAGTGGGGCAGATTTTCCGCCGTCAGCATTCTTGCAGCCCAATGCAATACATATTTTTTTTTTTTAAGATTAATCGCATACAAACAATTTAATGAATGTATCCGATTGACCTATTCAGTCGCCTCTATAGGTTAGTACCCGTGTTGAGTTACGACACGTCTCCGATCGCATAGTGTGTAGAGGCTCGCACAAGTGCAATCACGCTACCACCTTGCCATCGAAGTCGGTATAATCTGCTATTGACGAGAGCTGGGCACGTCTTAAGGTGTTTTCTGTTCATTTTTCCCGGGTGTCGCACAGAGGCCAGAAAGGTTCCGCTACTACGGTTTTTGAAGGTAGTCATAACCCGTTGTTAACCTAAATTCCGCCACTGATTGGTATCTGGGTAGGTTCCTTGGGAGTCTGTCTTTCATCTGCACTAGTTTTTCCCACGTATCCCCTAAGGCGTCTGTCCTGTGAACCGTCCCGCACTTGATTTGAAAGAATTCTTTGGCACGCCTCTTACAGTCACTTAAAATCATGGGTTGAATGTTGAATGTAGGAGCAGAGCTTACTATAGTACATGATGGCCCACGAGATGAAACATTTCATAATGCATAATATCTCGGCTAGCATTTCATGATGTAAATTTCAAGAAATCATTGTTTCTTTGGATTGGAACCTCTCCTTTAAGGAGTACTTCGCTTTAACGAGCAACGGTAACTTATATGGATCCCACTAATTTTTTTTTCAGAATACGTAAGAAACCAAAAGGCAGTGGTGATGATGTGGAAGCAGAAGACATTGACGATGACGAGGCTGTTGAGGCACAAGCAAGATCGCCCAAGAAAGGCCGCAAACGCGGGCGGAAAATTCGGGGGGATCTGGACGAGGAAGATTTTTTTGAGATCGATAATCACACGGGACTTGCAGGTATGGTGAAGTAAATGAAATGGACCTTTCCTGAGAATTTCTTAGCTAACCGGTTTAATAGTGAAGCAAAGCTTTTCCTTGTATTTTTATATTTCTATATCTATATTCTACGAACAACTACGGTTTTTTAATGGATATACTAGTACGTTGTGCACATACATACATGCATACATACATCCTTTCTTCCTTATAGGGACAACTTTCCTAATTTTTTGTAAACAAACGCTGACCTGAGTTATTTTGACCAATTTAATTCAGAATGTAGTAGGCCTATAAATTAAAAAAAATACAAAGATGTGATATTCATATTGGCAATATGTCGTCTGATTCCTCAGATTCAGAGGTCAGGGGGAATCTGAGGTACCATATAGCACCTAAATACACTATACAGAAGATTGTGGGATTTACCCTATAAAGAAGATGACGAGGTTGATGTATTGGAAACAACAGGTGCAGGCCATGATCTTCGCCCTCCGGGCCTGATTTCGTCCTTCTCTGCCTCCCGCTGTACAATGCCCCCAACTAGGTTCCCATTGTCAACAGTCGTCAACAGGTTTAACACACCAGGCGTACACTTTATGCCTGTGTGAATATCACATATTTTTATTTTTATTAATTTATGCGACAAGAATGGTTGCGTTGTTTAATAATTAAAGGAAATACTAATAACAATTAAAATGTACAGGTAGAATTTTGAAATATAATTTTAATTAATGTGTCTACCTGTAAGGAGAAACAATTGAAAACTTACCAAAAATATTCATTTATCAATTTGAATTTCCCGCATATTTTGCACTCACTTGTTTAAAGCAACCGCCATGATTGGGCTGCTGCAGCTCTATTATGGCAATTCGGGATTAACATAACACCGGGGCTTTTTCTATTCTTCGATGGCCCAGTGGTAGCTTGTTCGAAATTTTGCGAGTCTACAAATCATGTGATCGGTAACCTGTCGTAATTCAACCCAGGTATTTCTACAAAGACGACTGAAGAGGTTATTCGGATAAATTCATTAAAAAAAATTCTTGTATTCCAATATTGTATTACTTTGAATTTCCCAAGCATATTTTAACACCGTCACGTGATCCCTTATTATTGTGTATTATGTTAATCCCAAATCGCTATAATATGGCTGCGGAAACATTACTGAAAAAGGCAATAAAATCCAATATACGTATTTTATAGAGTAACAGTAAGTCAGCGGGATAAATAGTCTGCGTCTCAAGAATGTTGGTATTTGTTATGAAGTGTTCGAAAGACTCTTAGATTTTTAATAGCCGATCGCACTTTCTTCACCAAAAAATTGGAACGTTTTACCTCAAGTATCTTGAAAATGGAACTGTCAGTGAGTTAACTTCCTTTTAACTAATATTTTATTCCAGGTAAAGATATGAACCAGGTGTGTGAGACGGACGAAAGCAGTGTTCTATCTTTATTCCTCGATCCAGCACTAACTTTGTTTCATAAAACGAAACGGGAGCGGAAGCGTATTCAAGTCGTTGCCTCTAATGTTGGAGATAAAGATGAAAGCCGGTGAGTTTTTAATACCCTTTTGTTTCAGTGACAACCGCAGTCTGTAAACCTTGAAAATCTTGATAACATATTTGCTTTACGCGGCAATTCCACCGGCGATTTTACTTCATTTGTGATTTGAGTTTTTTTGTTTGTTTTGTTTTAAGGAGACTATTATAAATTAAGTTATAATATGGTAGAGACTTATTAATGATGTCTGCTACCATATTATAACTTAATTTATGATAGATAAGTTAAGTATCTACATAATAGTCTCCTTAAAACAAAACAAACAAAAAATCACAAATGAAGTAAAATCGCCGGTGGAATTGCCGCCTTTATTTGTCATTCAACAAAGAAATTTTCTGAGGAACTGGTTCCCAGCTGTGGGCTGTGACTTCAACATAGTTTTTGTATGATCCATTCCTATCCTGAAGTAAGAATTAAAATTAAGTTATCAAAAAACAACAGTTATCTCGGGACAATCAGATATTTAATACAGAAATGGTAAATGCCGTAAGCTAAGTGTTCATGGAACCGTTACTTCGATGTGATTGGAGAACCTACCTAAAGTAGACGAAAAGATGTGGGGAAGGATGTCAGCCAATGGCATCATACGTAGCAGTCGCGTGTGGTGATTACTACCATCAAGCAACAGAATAGTGAATCCATAGAAATGAATTACATAGATGTCGCATCGAGCGTGATCGGTCCGAGTACTTACTACGGACGACATATCCCAATATCAACTGATCAACAACGTAATGGAGGCGGGGATTTGAAAACAGTTTTGTATTTTGAAATTTATTTTGTCTTCCAAGCAAAATTCGTTTTAAAAATATCCTAAATGAGAGCATTTTCACATAACGAGCATCACATGTCAAATTCATCTACCTACTTTAATACCAAAGCAATAGGAAAACTGTGACTGCACTGCCATAACAAAAGTTGAATCTGCAATAATCATGTAAAGTACTTATGTACTTACGTGAAAAAGAAGTTCCGCTTTTCGCCCTATATTTGCTAACATTTTCCATTTCAAAAAAAATTATAAAGGCAAGTTTTTTAATAAATTTATATTGTATCTTCTTCTTGAAATGCCCCTTCTAACGAAGATTGGCAATCATCGTGGTTATTGGATTAGTCATTAAACGAGTAAACAGGTAGATACCGTACTTCGGACTCCCCAAAAGGAAGTCAAGTATTTAGAGTGTCGAATGTACAGACACAACAGCTTATAAAAAATAGCGTTTGCTAAAGCAAATTGGCCAAGCACCGCTAAGTAATAGTTCAAGGATTGCTTAGCAGACGGCATGTACTTTCTATGTTAAATTACTACCCTAACCAGCTTAAGTTTGGACACTTGAATTTTTGTATCCCTTATTTTACAAAACATATTTTTTTTTTTAAATTGCGACAGATTAATTTTTGTTTGACTGTAATACATTAAAATATGGACCATTGGGTATATTTTAAAGAAAATATTTTTAAAATCTATGGAAGCATAACCTCAGGGATAATATTTGTTTCAACCCTTGCAAGGACTATGAAAATGATCCACTTCCTAGGACCTGGTTTTTCGTAAAAAATTAAACTTACCGCGTCAAAAACCATCTTAAAGTTGAAAACATTTCATTTTAACAATAATAGTTTAAAAAGTTTCAGTAACAAAATTTTTTTGTGATCATGGCGAGAGGAATCGCGTTATCCGCGGATTTACGCGAATGAGTGATAACGCTTTCGTAACTTGGGAAAGGCGTATGGAAAATAGCTGGCGGCTACTACTGGCAGAAAGCACTGTTCACGATATTGCCTGAAAACATGAAAAAAAAAAACAGAGAAATCGTAGCTAAACCTACGGAAGGAAGTATTCGGACAGTGACGCAAGGGGAAGAAAGGGCCCTTGGACGAGTGGCCTGATGCAATAGAAGGGATACTAGTGATTCTCTTAATCATAAATGGAACCCGCTCACAGGTAAAAAATACAGCAAAGATACTTGTCGCCAAACTTTGAAGAACATGGGGTTTCAATTTTACGCTGCTACGAAGAAATTGACACTGACATTGCGTCAAATGAGAAAAAGACACGCTTGTGGTAATCAATGTTCAAATCTCGATTCTGACCAAATTTTGAATTGATTTCCACAAATGCGTCTTTTTTTCATTTGACGCCAACTCAGTGCCGGTTTCTTCTTAGCAGCGTAAGATTGAAACACCAAGTTCTTCAAAGTTTGGCGAAAAGTATCTTTGCAGTATTTTTTACCAGTGAGCTGGTTCCATTTATGATTACTAGAATCACTAGTATCCCTTCTATTGCCTCAGGCCACTCGTCCAAGGGCCTTTTCTTCCCCTTGCGTCACTGTCCAATTACTTCCTTCCGTAGGTCTCGCTATGATTTCTCTGGGTTTTTTTCGTGTTTTCAGGTGAACAGTGCTTTTTTCCAGGAGTAGTCGGTAGCTATTTTTCGTACGCCTTTCCCAAGTTACGAAAGCGTTATCACTCATTCGCGTAAATCCGCGGATAACGCGATTCCTCTCGCCATTATCACAAAAAAATTTTGTTACTGAAACTTTTTAAACTATTATTGTTAAAATGAAATTGTTTTCAACTTTAAGATGGTTTTTGACGCGGTAAGTTTAATTTTTTACGAAAAAACCAGGTCCTAGGAAGTGGATCATTTTCATAGTCCTTGCAAGGGTGGAAACAAATATTATCCCTGAGGTTACGCTTCCTTAAAAAATATTTTCTCTAAAATCTACCTAATGGTCCATATTTTAATGTATTATACTCAAACAAAAATTTATCTGTCGCAATTTACGAGAAAAAAATATTTTGTAAAATAAGTGATACAAGAATTCAAGTGTCCGAACTTGAGCTGGTTAGGGTAGTAATTTCTATATATGATAATTTGTTGGAATGGGAAAAGTTTGAAAAGAAAAATATAGAATGAAACGTATTTCTTTCTTCACGTTAGTTCCTCACATTATTACTTTGTAGTTTCTCTTGTCATGTCAATGTATCTATCACTGCTTTCTCTACTGCTTTGCTATTACTGTATGTAGAATTAGATTTGTGATGCCCTTATTATTTGGGAATGCTCTCATTTAGGATTGATTTATAAACTAATATTGTCAGGAAGTCAATTGTAATTGAAAAATACACGAAGCTTTGATTGTTTTCAAATATCCGCCTGCATTACATTGCCACGAGGCCATGCCATCTGTTTTAAGTATCTACTCGGGCTGACCACGCTCGATGCGCCATGTAGCATACTAAATATCTATGGGGACAATAGATTGATTGACCAACATCCTTCTGCCGGAAAGTTGAATACGACCAAAGATAGATTGCGGAACCCTATAAGCTAATCATGGCCAATAGAGGCCATAAGATAGGTGGCATGAAACAAATCGACGTGGATGGAACCGTGACTGGCGTGTCAAAAGCATCACACACGTGGCGTTAAAGAAGCATCACCTTTTCCAAATTTTGCTTAAAAACAAAACTGGAGAAATGTGCTCTATATTCTGCAAAACACGTTACACAAGACGTTATATGAAGCTCCGTTTTTTCTACGTAAGTAAATGCATGTCAATCGTAATTATTCCTGTTACTTTTAATATGGTTATGCATTCGTTTTTTTTGTTGGGGATAGAGAGTTCCAGCCCGCCTGAATCCGACGGATATATTTGTCTGGTGCCACGGTTACCCTGCTGTACTTCCTGGTTCTTATGCAGTCATTGATTTGGTCTTGACCCATGATAAATCGCTATTAAAATACAGTGAAACATTGTAATTATTCATCAATCACAACGGACAGCGAGAAGGAGAGAATGCAAAAAGAGCGTATGTCTCACTCATTTAGAGACACTGCAAGGAAGATAGTGATGCTGCTTTTCGTCGCTCGAAAAGGTTGCAGCCCTCCCATAAGAAGGAGATTTCAAGAACTGAATTTTTCAGGTTGCGGGATTGGGTCCTCACCGAGGACATGATGGTCGTGCGGGAAATGTGTACAGCTGCTGTACTCAGTGACGAGTATCGCTTCAACGGCACACTCGACGATGCTTCACCGGAACACTCATTTGCTTCAATACATGGCGACGACTGGGATGCCCCAAGTAGCCCTCAATCTTTAATGTCCATTCAAACACCTGTCCCGCTGTATAACGACGATGGAGACGATTATATTGCGGAACAACGGCGTTTAAGCTCTGCGTTTTCTGAAGAATATATAGTCGGCCATGTCAACAATAAGTAAGTAGATCTCTCAAATGTTGTGTGGTCCCACCCTCAAATTTGGGGGAGATGGGGGGGGGGGGATAGGGTCAGTCCATTTTTTGGAAGGGTGCAGGAGGTGGAGGCAGGCAATAAGGAACTATTTCAATCCATCCCTATCACCTAAATAATACTTTCGCGGCTGGCTATCTCCTAAATCAAAGCACTCGGGCGTATATTGAAAAAAATAAACAAAAAAAGCTTGCCACAATAGGCGCTATAAGTGGAAATCCAAGAGGAAAATCCAGAAATATATTAAATGACAGAGGCGTATTAGTCTGAGGTAGCAACGAACAGCATAGGTATAGGACAAGGGGCTCTGCTGTTGGGCCACCACTCTTCTATGTCCAGTAATGACGATTATAATGACAAAAGGCTCATGTTTGTGGTCCTTCAAGAGAAAATAGTGCACATCTAGATGACTTCAGACTCAAATGTGCCACTGATGAACTAAACGAAACGAAAACGAAACGAAAACTCAACCTTAACCCAAATTATACCCATAATAATAATAGTTACTTTATTGTACTAGGCTCCCCTAGCGGAGTTAGGGCCTTCGGGCCCTTTCTTACACTCAACTGGAGGGCTAGCTAAATAGTAGTGTTTCAATTTAAAGGTATAAAATGAAATAACACATTTATTACTATTATAATTCACACATTCACACATGGAGAGCGAAACAATGTCAGATCTTGGCGAATCTATTGTATTGGCCTAATTAGTTGTTCCCGATAGCGAACTTTGAAAATTGGAAGAGAGGGTGATTCTTTTATGTGCGTGGGGAGGAAGTTCCATAGGAGAACTGACGAGATAAGGAAGGATGGAAGGTTTGAGTTAAATGAGTAGGTATAACGAGAAGATCGTCCCTTCGAGTATTGTAGTGACGGTTTGAAAGAGGCTGAAAAAAGGACCGAAAGTATGAAGGAGCAAAGCCATTGAGAATTTTGTATATTAAAGTACCTTGATACAGCTTCCTTCTACCCTCGAGTTTAAGCCAAGGAATACTAACATAAAATGGGGTGACCCTGTCTCTGTAGGGGGTATTGCAACAAAAGCGAATACAGCAGTTTTGTTCACGTTGCAGTCTTGCTTGCAAGTCAACGGAAATATTAGTAAGAAGGCTATCACAGTAGTCGAAATGTGGAAACACAACTTGTCCTTCCCATGTCTAGAAGGACAACACCTAACTGCAACAGACAGCGTTTTTAAATTCTTATGAACATGGACAAGGAACTGGAGCAAAGACGTGGCTGAGTAAAAAACTAAATACTGACCTCTTTTTTGTCAGGCACCTTAGCTGCGTGTCCTCCTGAGGAGTAAATGGTAGACTATTTACTTGTAATGAGTCATATAAATTTACGGCCTATTGGTATTGGTAGGGACCTTGTTTGGAAACATGGATCATAGAATTTAATATTTACTCTAGAACTTCAACATAAGCATTCGCAGGATCCGAGTCACAAAATATTTGCGTCCCACTTTTAAGCCTGAGTGTTCAAAATGTTTTGTAAACAAGAAATTATCGTAATTTTTGGACGAAATTAATTAATTGCTCGTTCCACAACCACAAAGATATAAAAGGGAACAGATGAAAACTTAAAAAATACGAGATTTCTGTGAAAGCTGTCTATGTCCCCTACAAATTTGCAACTGTTCTACAAAATGGGTTCAAGGCTCTTTGTCCCATTTTTCTAAGGTAATAATATTTCAGTTCAGAAAATATAAACTTCCTGCGATAACTTGTATTTTGTATAAGTTTTTTATCTGTTCACTTTATGTTATCTTTGTATCTGTGGAACGAGCAATAAATTACTTTCGTCATAAAATCAGCAAAATTTCTTGTTTACAAAACATTTTGAACACTCAGCCTTAACCAATTAAATTAAAATATTAATAAACAATCTTGAGTGTATTGGAACATTCTATAAAACTTGGCCTATCGAAATATCAACATTCATTTTAAAACCAATAAAACGCAGTAATGAGTGTACCTTTGATAAACAAAAAATAACATAAAATTATTTTTTCATTCAACCTCTACAGCAATGCCTACTTCACTAATAAAATAAGTTCGGTTAGAACATTCCTCACTACACGTATACGGCACATTATGTAAATTACAATAGGGTTACATTAAAACATTTAAAGGGTAAGTTTGCAATTTATATTTAACCCACAATAGCATAAATTCTTCTTATGTTGTATGGTTGCCGAGGCAAATTAAGTCACTCTGAACTCCACCCAAACACACCTTTAGTGCAATAAGTGCCGTCTACGGGAAACATTTGTAAATTGCAAGCGTTTGCATGCATTGGGTTTGCGGACTAATAATATAATTTGTGCCCTCTAGAAGAATAATTTAACTTAAAAAAATATGCTGTCTTGTTTTAATTGGTATGTCCCGGTAGTCTAATATTATTGTCATTTTTAGGACAACTGATTTCGAGGAACAGAAAAGAGGAGGCATTACGTCAATTCTTCCCACCAGTGTGCCTACTATGGCGATTATTTTTAATCTTAACCTGGGATTAAAAATAATCACCATAGTAGGCCCACAGCAGCCATACTATGGCGACTTGGGATTAATTTTAACACCGGGAATGGGATTAAATTATTATAAGTAACCCCAAGGTGTTAGCCATTAATTAGGCGCCCATTCCACATACGTACAACGTCAATGAAAATTATGAAATTGAAGGACATTTCAATTTTACTCTATGCCATTGTTAAAATTGATCAATGATCAATTGATCATAGAGTAAAAATCACAAACAATGAAACAAACAATCTAAAATTAAAAAATGGCGTCATGGGATATGACAAGTACAACTATTTTAATTGATTTCTCTAAAAAGAAAGCATTTCTGTGTAAAAATTATAATAAGGTTTAAATAATAAGGCGACGAAGAAAAGAACCGGTCCGAGTTCACTCGAACATGCTTTCCAATTTATCAAAATTATTAGATAGAGAAAATTAGTAATTTTATGGCAAATATTTTTCCTATGGTTAAATTTCCGATGTCTCGGGGGGGGGGGGGGGGGGGGCGGTTGTCCACCTGACGTCACTGGAAGTGAGGTAAATTCTCGATAGGTCAAACAAACACATTAATTACCACACAGCAATAATGGCAGGGCATGCAATGCATTTGAGCGCGAATTTTCTATCATTTTTTTCAAAAAATAATTTTTTGGGCAAAACCAAATATTTTTTTGGGAAAGCAACCTATCCGGTTTCGTTACTCAATTTAACACCTAAAACATGCTTGAAGGTAGAAATCATCGATAGAAAGGTTTCGCATTTTTTAGTCATTTTTTCATTAAAATTTAGTTATTTTTATTTTTTTACCCCCAGAAGCAAACTATCAAGGGGCAAGCGACCCCCGCATTTTGTCAACATTAATAACGACTACAATCTACGAGAATTTAAAAGAAATCGTTGGAGCCGTTTTTGAGAAATAATTTTTTTAGACGTTTTTTTTTGGAGTTTTTTGAAAATAAAACCCCCCCAAATTGAGTTAGCAAAAAAAAAAAAAAAAAATGGTCCCGAGGTATGATTTTTGTGAACCTACATGCCAAATTTCACTCAAATCCACTGAGTAGTTTGCCCGGAAATCGACGAACAGACAGACCGACCGACCGACAGACAGACATTTTGTAAAAACCACTTTTTTGGGTTCCTGGGACCTCAAAACGTGTAAATCCGTTGAAATCTTGGAATCGAAAATTTCGACCATCACAAAGCTTTCCTTATACTACGTATAAATTGGAAAGCAATAAATACAATTTCAAGAAACAAATGCAAACAAATTTCAAAAATTTGGCGCATACGCTTCAATTGAAAATTGTCAATTTTTGAAAAAAACATATAGAATGGCCCCCATCAATGAGAAATTGAAATGTCCTCAATTTCATAATTTTCATTGACGTTGTACGTATGTGGAATGGGCGCCTTAGCATTGATTCAATTGTTTTAAACAAGAGTGCAAAATGAGCGGGAAATTCAAATTGATAAATTTATCCTCGGCTGTATTATTGTTGAGTTTTCAATTTTTTTCCCACTTAGATTTAGACACATTAGTCAAAATTCTTAATATATGTATTCCCAAATTCTACCTGTGCATTTTAATGTTTATTATAATAGTATTTCCTTCAATATTATTAAAAAAATGCAACCATTCTCTTGCATTCCAATAATTTATTAATTCCCAGGTATTTTAAACTCTTGTGTAAAACAATTGAGTCCATGCGAATTGATAGCTAACTTATTTTTACACCGTCACGTGACACCTTGGGATTTATTAATATAATTTAATCGTATTCCCGGTGTTTCAAATCGCCATAGTAGGACTGCTGCAGAGGAAAAATTTTTGTCAATGAAAAATAATACACCAGAAGGAATAAAAACATTACTTGTAAATAAATAAATATCGAATTTTTTTGTTCTATTACTAAGCCAACCTAGCGGAGTTAGGGCTATGAGCCCTCTCTTACACTCAACTAGGAAAGCCCGGGACCACCTGCCCTCCAAAGCATGGCCAAAAAATATAGCAACTCGAACCAACAACCTTTCGGGTGAAAGTTGGAGTCCGTTCCACTACTCTACATGTCCTGACTTATCTCTCTCCCTCCCCCTTCCCCTCTCCCATTTCTTATACGGTACCCGCTTTTGGTATAAGCACTTTGTTTAATCTCCATATTTGTTATAATAATAATAATAATATTAATTACATCTTTAATGAAAAGAAAATGTAGGTACCGCGAGATTAGGGCCTATGGGCCCTCTCTTACGCGTAACTGTACATATCAACGATAGTTTAATTGAAATATTTGTATAGAATAAACTACATACATACATACCGAATATCAGTCTTACCTTCTATTCACGATAACAGTCACACCAATTCAAATTGGCTACCACCCACTTAGTAACTGTAGTAGTCAAAAATAATTATTGCATTTCTTCCTCTAATACTTTATAGCCTACTGTATATTTGCTATTACATTTATATTATTGCATTATACTGTATTTTTGAAGCCTTTTGAATGCCTTTTGAATATGTCCAATGCACGTTCCACTGGGGCATATACTACAGGCCTATTACACACGACTCATAGACGTTCTTATCTATTTACCATTGTAGATAGGCCTATAGGTCAGAGTTTTCCTTCAAATTGTCTCATGAATTGATTAATATAAAATGACATAATAAATTGTTACTGACTTACTACATTTCCATTTTCAAATTTGTGCGGGGAAACACCAAAGGGCGCCCTAATGGCTAAAATGCGAACCGTAGGCCGCAAATATTTTGTAGCTCAGATTTTGCCATTTTATTCAAAGCTCTGAAATAATACATCCCCCAGCTTAGGGGTTGCCAGTCCGCTCTTTTTCGATTGGCAGGCTATGCATGGTGTCCGCTACTTGCAAAAACTGGGTCCTCGCGACCTCACATGACCTTAAATATTATGACAGCCCCAAGTCTTTACATCTATAGATGTATATCCATATTACATATTCTAGGACCTGAGGTGTGGGATAAATTAAATCAAAATGGGCACACGCACACCAGTAACAGGAGGCAACGGGGAGACCTTGTATTGTAAGGCCAGCGCTTATGAGCGACTAGATCCTTCCAACACTACCAGGCTTCGCCAAATTCCAAAACCTACCAAATGAACTGAGAGCGACGAGTAATGCTTAAAGACCATCTCTTTGGGAAGCTTTCTAGTTTCTGCGCTGTCAGTGAGGCCGTAACTGCCTAACATAATGACATAACTATCTGAAAATGTCTATTTGGCCATCTTACTTTATGCTTTCTTATATGTGATAAGATAGTTTTATATGTATTGATTGTACAATGTAAGAAAAAAAACAGCAGTTGTGCTTGTTGCTTACTTTAGTCATCCTAATTATATTGTAAGCGTAGCAATGATAATGCCATGCATATTAATTGAGCTGATGAGCATTGGGGACGTTCGAGATAATTCATGCGCAATAATCCAAAGTTCAATGTTCGGCAGCTGAAATACAAGTTTTTTTCGTGCATATTCTGTTTAATTTACCACGATGGCTATAAAGTTTGAGTTTAACTGTCATTGTGACTTGTGACTTACCTAATTGTCCAATGTGCTCCGATTGCAGTTAGCCCAACACAACTGGTGACCCCCTCCAAAAAATATGGCTGTGCCCGCCCCTGGACTTTATCATGTTGCTGATTATAGGGATGCCGTAGCCGTTAATGCGGTAGTTTCATGTTTCTTTCCGCAAACTAATGCCGTTGAGCCACTGCAAGTTCATACGCATTTAGGGAGTGGTACCACCAAGGCGGGGATTCCACCGACCTGCAAGTGCAAAATACAAATACGTTAACGTGGTAGCAGACATATTCAAGACTTAGGCGCGGTTTCCACCGACCTCGCATTGCAAAATGCAAATGACATTGGCGGAATTTTTTTTTCTCTATGCCATAGTTAAAATTGATCAATGATCATAGAGTAAAATCACTAACAAACAAGCAAACTAAAATTAAAAAAATGGCGTCATGGGATATGTTAAGTATAAACATTTTAATAGATTTCTATATAAAGAAAAATTCAAATTTCCGTCAATGTCATTTGCATTCTGCCATGCGAGGTCGGTGGAAACCCGCCTAAGTCTTGAATGTCTGCTACCACGTCACCGTATTTGTATTTGGCACTTGCAGGTCGGTGGAATCCCCGCCCAAGGGCAATATAGTTCCCTAGTAGTGGTTGCTTATTTAGTGGCGGTAGCTATTCGTCCTATCACATAGTCATACTCGGGCTCCTGTGGAGTTTTCTAGACAAGCCTGCATAAGGCGGGGTTTCCACATACGTCAATGGTCAGTGAGAAATGTGAAATTGACGTTTTAGCAGACATTAAAGACATACTAAAAATTCTGCTACCACGTCAAAACCATATTTCTCATTGACCATTGACGTATGTGGAAACCCCGCCTTACCAGACTTGCCACATACCCTCCGGTTATGTCCCTGCTTGGTCGGGGACTGTTTAATCGTTATATTCGCAGGACCACCATATTTGGTGGTACTTTCGCTATCCGCCTCCTGCGACCCCGCAGATCAGACCTATGTAGAACTGTAAAAAGAATTGACCCCTATTCTACGATACATTTTTTTTTACCGCACCTCAATATTGCTCATAATAACGAAGTTGGTGGTGCGACTGCTCTGGGCTACCCTATATTATCATTATTTTAATAATTACTACCAACACAAAAATGCAATCTATAACAAATTCCATTCTCTACCGCAAGGGTGCGGCTTAACGTTAGTTTTTTACCTACCTAAACATATTAAATCATACAATATAGGTAATAAGAAATTGCCAGATTAGGTGTGTCGGTTGTTAGCGTCGACAATTAATTATTAAAAATTACAATTGCTTTTTGGGTATTTTGTTAATGGCCTGCAAATCTGTTGAATTTAATGTTGCATGGCTTTTGTATATTTTGCTGATTGCCTGCAAAACCTGTTGAATTTAATGTTGCATGGCTTTTTGTATAATTTGCTGAGTGCCTATAAAATCTATCATTTCCTATGGTAGTTACTACTAAGAGTTATTTCCACCGTGTGTTGGATTCCACTTTCTGAATATTTGTCGATACAGAGTGGGAGTAACCCTTAACATGTGATAACTCCTGGATAAGGCAGATATTAAACACATAAAGGCTTGACGAATTCAGATTTTCATCATGCCTTGACCTTCTCTTGTTGTTTTTAGGGAGAACTGTAATCCAGACCAACATCTCACGTAGGTAGCTCACAACTAATGCTCATCATTTTCACATTTGTTGCATTCCTTTTTATACGTTAGTATAAGATAAGAAAAGGTTTAGTGATGGTCGATATTTCACCAGATTTACAGCTTTTGGTTTTTATGTCAAGTCTGCTCGCGTATTTTCTAGCAAACTACTCAGCGGATTTTGTTGAAATCAAGCATCTAGATTCATAGAAATATTCTACAGGGATTTTTTCCCTCGTAGTTCCAGTAACTGTATTTATGAAAAAATTGGCTCCCATATATTAATTTCATATGTTAAGGTTGTAAACGAAACCCTCCTGCTCGCAATTTCCCCTTATAGTGAAAAGTGGTTTAATTTTAATTAAAGTACTTTAAAAAAAACTTTGACAATGTCTTAACAGATTGCTTTCTCAATCAGGGTTTGGTTTTTGAAGGAAAATTAACTTGGAATAACCTAAAATTCATACAGCTATGGCCTATGCTTAATTGCATGTCATTTATTATGTAATATTAAACATTCTGCATTATTCAATTTTTCGATAGATGAATCTATTGCTTTATGACACTCTAATTTACCCCCTGGACAATTATTTGTCATGGATGGTCAGAGCCACCCATAATCTTTTATTATACTAATAGATAAATAGGAAAACATGTACGGGTTCACTCGTATTGGTTCTCTAAAGTATATTTAGATATTTATTAAAGTTAGGCGGCTTAAAATCCCGTTCTCGTCCAATTTTTCTAGTCATTAGGCGGCGTTTCCACCGACCTCGTTTTTGACCGTTAGCGTGATATTGACGTGGTAGCAGACATTAAAGACAGTCTAAAAATGTTTGCTACCACGTCAATATCACGCTCACGGTCAAAAACGAGGTCGGTGGAAACGCCACCTCAGTTGTTACACTTACAAGCTGATTATTTTCCTATTAAGTGACACCGCCTGTCGGTGTATCGACCTCTCGACCCCGAGTCCGATTCGACCCCGAGGAAACTCTCATTATTGGAATTTTTTTTAACAGGACCGATAATCTTATCGAAGCGGCCAAGGAAAAGCTTGGAGACATTCCTAGTAAGAAGATACGACCCGGCCAGACACATAGACCTCAATGCAATTTATGTGAAACGAAGAAGGTAAATATTGGTGTTTGTAATGTACAGTAATAGAATTGAATAGATCGCGCCAAGCCCTAAACTAATTATGGCCATTACTTGTGCGCCAAGCCATAAGCTAATTATGGCCAATAGTGATGGGATATGGGTGGCATTAGACAAAATCGTTTGTGACTGGAATGTCAAAATGCCGAAACAGTAAACATTGCCCAAGTTATAAGGTTTTACCGCCCTTTCAAAATCATTAAATAAATGGATAACTTGCATATATAACATTTCCCAAGATGACGGACCTTTGCCTCACTGTGATAGGCGTTTCAATTCCCAATTGAACACCCATATTTAACTTATAAAGATGGGCACTTTTTATTCAAGAGGATTTGTATATCTTCTTAGAAATGTTAATACGTATAACTGTTTGTTAGGCTGAAAATAAACGTCGCACTGACGCTATTAACACTTTTAGACTCACAGTCGGAAAAAGAAGAAGTGCTTTGCGGGGAAACCCATAGGAACACTTGATTCCTACTTTTTCCCATTCGTTCAGCCAACCCTGGGTGACATTCAGTTAGGCGTAACGCCTGACGTTGAGCTATTCACTCTCTACAAAGCGGAGATGAAGGCATTGATGCGGAGTATTGAGAATCGTCCCAAAGGTAATGTAATGTAATGTAATGTAATGCAGCTATTCCACCGGCGATTTTACTTCATTTGTGATGTGAGATTTTTTGTTTGTTTAGTTTTAAGGAGGCTATTATGTAGATACTTAACTTATCTACATAATAGTCTCCTTAAAACAAAACAAGCAAAAAATCACAAATGAAGTAAATTCGCCGGTGGAATTGCCGCCTAAGTATTATATGTGTGAGGTGCTCCATCATCTGACGTAGCGTGTCGCTACTTCGGAAGAAAAAGACAACTCAAAAATTTAATTAGGCTACATCATCCCGATACATTGTAGTATTATATGGTATACATAACACTGACATTAAATCGGAAAAACAGTTTCATTTAAAAGCTGTAAACGTCATCCAAGTTGTGACAAGCTGACACATATCCGACAGTAAACTGTTGCTCACCCAAAAGAGGTGCCTCCTCGTGGTGAAGATGGAAGTGTGTTATGGTGACTGAACAGACAGGGGACCTAGTTTGAGCAGGGATATGCTAAAAACACAGTCTTTTCTATACAGGGCAATATTTTTTGCTGGGGTTAGGAAACTGGCCCCGAAGGTGGAGCAACTCAATGAAGAGTCAACGGCGTAAGGATACAGAAGGCAACGGGAAACCACTTTCGATAGTTTAGTCATCATGACTCGTCGAAATCAAGAGAAGAATAACACGCCCTGGGCAAACCACAGGTTGCACAAAATAAACTATACTCAGCTCATACCAAGTTTCAGCAATTGTGAACTCAAAAAGGAATCTGCAATACAAGGCCGTGCCCAGGTTTTGATTGGGGGGGGGGGGGGTCAAAAATGTTTTTTACGTAATTTATTAATGAATTAATGGATAAATTCTTCAAACCATAAAGGTTTACATACAAAAATTTATTTCGGGGGGGGGGGGGGGGTCCGGACCCCATGGACCACCCCCTGGGCTGGGCACGACCATGCTGCAATAGAACCAGAAAGGCAAATCAGACGCATGGAATAGCCGCAAGGTGAAACTTGTTGTGTTTTGTATTTCATCAGTCATTTGTGTCTCTTTTACAGTTCATAAGTATGTTACTCGTTTTTAATATTTTCTTTTTGTTGTGTTTCTAGTGAACCTTAAGAACTTGAGACTCCCAACCCCAAGAGGTGAGATTTAGTAATAGTTTTTCCTTATGCGGTGCGGTGTAGCCTATGCTCAGAGTAAAGAGTTGTTGGCCATGTCACATCACTAGTGTATATGATATTTACAACAAATAGCTTGCATTACGAGTTTTAATAACATTTTTATTGATTTTTACTATATAAAAAAACATCCTAACATTTCAATTTTTTTATTGCATAAATTTTCAGGTACGAAATTTACTGGATTTGGTCTAGAGGATGAAAAAGGTAAGTTGCTATTACATCGTTAATTCTTATATATATTAGGTAGATATCTAATTGCAAGGCATGCAAACGATATTAGTGACATCTTAACAACACAATCAAGTATATAAGATAGCGCAACACTGAGTTTCTTCGATTTCATATGTTGTATGTTCTAAACAACATATTAGTTGTCCTCTCAGTACTGTCCTGGTCACCTCCGATTTAATCGTGTGACTTTACCATGTTCTCCAAGTGGTTCGGAATCCACTATAATCAGGAGGTCCACCCTGTTAGTCAACTCCCCTTTCCCCGAGGTGAAAGAGTCTGCCCTTAGGGTGCCTCAAGTTAACAAACAGACTCACTCCCCCCGCCAGGCTGACAGGGTTAGTAATAATAATAATAAATAATAATAATAATAATCACCTTTATTTTCTTATATAAATTAAATGAAAGACCTAGGTCATCCCATTAACAGATTATAAGAAATCGCATTACAAATTACACTAATTACAGTTACAGTTACAATTCTTTTTAAAGTCTTTCTAAATTCTATTTTAAAATGATGCTTGAGATAGCTGCCGTTACTTCGTCCGTTGTGTAAAAAACATTTTGTATGAGAAACACTTTGAGGGTGGATTTGAATTTCTTGTAGGGCTGTTCTTTAAAGGACTTACTCTTATTTGTCGGGGCCAGTTCCACTTTCCTTGCTTAAAGCAGAAATGCTGAAAGCAGGCGGTAGAAACAACAACAACAACAATCCTCTCAGCACTTACAAATACGCGGCTGGTGTGTCTACATTACGTCGCGACGAGTGCAATACAATATTTAAAAAAAAAAAAAATTATTTCAGAAACGAATTTCACATTACAATTGGTAACAACAACTATTTAGTACACTGTTCTCTTATAAATGCATTTTAGGCATCAATTTGTATTATTTTTTTTTGTTTCAGATGCGGACGATGACGATATGCATGATGACAGAGGTGATGCCATGGTCAGTGGCCATGATTTCGACTTACCTTTGCCCAATATGGAGTTGCCACCACTTCCGCCCCCCGGTAAGTTTTCCCCTTGTTGTAGACTATGCGCTACATGCATCCGTAATTTGAAACAACGGTAGGAGTTGTAGTTTTTTAAAATTATTAGAGTTGTTTAATGATGGCAGTTTGCATTCGTGAATGCAATTAATTTCATTCATTGAGGTGCATGAAAGATATCATGTCCGTCAAATAAAATAAAAAAACCTTTTAACTACTAACAGTTTACTGGGAAAAAAATTAAATAACTGTCAAGTAAATAGATAAATAATAAATAAATTAGGACTTTTTATTGTTTCTATTACTAAGCCAGCCTAGCGGAGTTAGGGCTATAAAGCCCTCTCTTACACTCAACTAGGTAGGCCCGGGACCGCCTGCTTTACATGCCCTCCGAAGCATGGCCAGAAAATGTAGCCAGTGTGGGACTCGAACCAACAACCTTTCGGGTGAAAGTCCGTACCAGTACGCTACATGTCCTGAAGTATTAAAATATATATTATTATTATTATTATATTGCTAAATATATCAGGCTACATACATACGAACAACACTAAATAAATTAACAAGTAAAAACATGGGTTCGAGATATTTATGTTGGTGGTATCGGAAAATCTCATAAAAGTTAAATCGTATAAAACGTTTTTCACTGAATTCATAGCTTTTTTAAATTTGTATAACCGGAGTCGGTATAAGGGAGTCCAGCAATTTTCCCAATGGGCCACTATAAGTAGACCTAGGCACATAAAAAGTCCTTCGGGACAGGGCTATGACGAAGTATTACAAAGTGAATGTCGGAAATATTACTAAAATATAGTTTAGTGGCTAAATCAATTGTTATTTATACATAAATTGCTATGTTTTAGATGACTTGGTGTCGCCCCATTCTTCAGACCTGTTAAACATTATAGATGAGATGCAGGAAGACAACGCCCAGAAATGCGTGAGTACATAACAACAAATATATTATAGTATTTACGCAAATTATGAAATATTGAGTCTACAAGTTCTGGAGGACTATTTCATACATAATACTGTAAGGAATTTGTAGTTTTCGTGCTCCAATGTTTTCGTTAAATTGATGGGGGGACAGTAATTTCCTGACATATCAAATTGATTGAAAAATTACATCACCAAAAATTATAAATACTTTAAAATATAATGCGTGAGATAGTTATCATAATCTTAAATTTATATTGTAGGTTTGAATTACAAAATTTCTTTGTACAAGTGGAGTGACGTTACAGGGGCCCCTTATAAATATTCCCTCTGAGCATTTATAGGATATAAAAAATCGGAAGAGCAAAGCATGGAAAACTACTTTGGACTTTTCTCATAACTACCTTTCTCATAAATCAAATCATAAAAAGAAAGAAAGAAAATTGTCTTTATTTTCCATATAGG